>CM077094.1:135859950-136557600 GCA_039513925.1 Platanthera zijinensis
TTAAAACCCCCATCGTGAAGAAATCAACAAAAAAGACATATTTTATATCAATTTGAGTCTCAATCCATAAGATCATCACTATATATAATAAATTATAAAATTTTTATATCAATAATATTTTATTTATGGAAGCAAGGATCATTAAATTCAATTTATTAAATGGTTTTCTATACCAAGGAATATTGTCAGAAAAGGCATATCTCAACTACTTCATAAGAAGGAATAGACTATGACCAGACCTTTGCACCAGTTGCAAAGGTTAGAGTCCATCAGAATATTTCTAGCTTATGCTGCTCACAAAGGCTTCAAGGTCTATCAGATGGATGTGAAGAGTGCATTTCTCAATGGGGACATCAAAGAGGAAGTCTATGTTAGACAACCTCCAGTTTTATCTCTCTAACTCACCCTGATTATGTTTTCAAATTGCATAAAGCATTATATGGTCTCAGCAAGCTTCTAAAGCATGGTATGAGACCCTAGAATGCTTTCTTCTGGAAAATGATTTTGTTAGGGGGAGAGTAGACCAAACTCTTTTTATTAAACCCATAAGTCTCATACCCTACTAGTACAAATTTATGTAGATGATATCATATTTGGATCTACTGATTCAAACTTGTGCAGAAAGTTTTCCAACCTAATGCATTCCAAATTTGAAATGAGTAGCATGGGAGAGCTCTCCTTCTTCTTAGGATTGCAAGTAAAACAACATGCTGAGGGCATATTTATTTCCCAAACCAAATATGCTAAAGAATTGGTTAAGAGATTTGGTATGTCTGAGGCATCTTGTATGAAAACACCCATGCCTACCAATGCTGTATTGGATGCTGATGAACATGGGAAACCAGTTGATCAGACAATATATAGAGCAATGATTGGCTCTCTATTGTACCTTACAGCCAGTAGACCAGATATAATGTTTGCTACATGCATATGTGCTAGATTCCAAGTTAGCCCTAGAGAGTCACACCTAACTCTAGTTAAAAGGATTCTTAGGTATGTAAAAAGTTGTCCAAATCTAGGACTCTGGTATCCAAAAGACTCAGGATTTGAATTAACTGGATTCTCAGATGCTGATTATGCTGGATGCAGAATAGACAGGAAAATCACCAGTAGAACATGTCAGTTCCTTGGTGACAGACTTGTCTCCTGATTTTGTAAGAAGCAAACATCTGTGTCAACCTCAACTGCTGAAGCTGAAGATATGGCTGCAGGCAGCTGCTGTTCACAAATATTGTGGATACAAAATCAGCTCTTAGACTATGGCTACAACTTAGAGAAGTCTAAATTTTTTTGTGATAATACTAGTGCTATCTCTATAGCACACAATCCAGTCCTCCATAGTAGGACAAAATATATAGAGATTAGGCATCACTTTCTAAGGGATAATGTAGAGAAAAACAAAATAGAATTTCAATATATACCTACTGATTTGCAAAGGGGAGATATTTTCACCAAGCCCTTGGATGAAAAGAAACACAGTTTCTTCCTAAATCAGTTAGGCATATTAGATGGAGGAAGCCTAAATTAAATTACAAGATTTTGAAAAGCTAAAACAGACCAAGACTAGGCTAAAAAAATCAGTTCCTTTTGTGTCTGTAGAATAGGTTTTGTCTCTGAACTGTGCTCGACGTTTTCCCAGAAATCGTCGAACGAAGATCGACGATTTTCCAAAAATCGTCGACCAGAGATCGACGCTTTTGAAGTCGTCGATCTGAGTTCAAAGCCCTCGCTAGCTCTAGGCCTTTTCTCTTTCTGTTCAGAGGCCGTCGAGCGGAGCTCGACGCTTTTCAATATCGTCGAACAGAGATCGACGATATTGACGTCTCTTCAGATTCCCTCTGTAGCCCAAATCGTCGAGCTGAGTTCGACGCTTCGTCGAACTGAGCTCAACGATTTTCCATTTCGCCGTCGAACCCTAATATAAAATCATTTCTTCAGCCGTCGTTCTCCTTTTTGCGCTTTCATACTCTGCAACTTTCTTCGTTTTCCCTCCAAATCCTCTACACTTGGTCGCGTTTGGTTTTTTGTTGCAGGTGCAAATGGCTGATTCCAGTGCTGCAATCTCTAAGATGAAATTTGACACAGGATTTGACATTGATATAAACTCGTTTGATGGAAGCGATCAACGCTTCAAGGATATTCTCAATCTGTTCAGAGAACAACAGCTGATCCAAATAATGACTACCCGGATGAAGATTGCTTCAGAAGAGATAAAAGAGTGGTGTTATACAGCGACAGACGAGACTGAGAACTCTGTCGTCGGCATCATTAAAGGAACTCAGGTACATTTATCACCGGCTCTCTTAACAGATGTCTTTCAACTTAGTACTGGAGAAGATTCTATTGAATTATCTGGAGAAGATTATGATTCAATGCTTAATCGAATGGGTCACAATGCTGTCAACCCTAACAAACTTTTAAAGAAAAATCTGTCTCTGGAATATCAATTCCTGGCTGATGTAGTTGGGAAAGTGCTGTTGGCCAAGCACTCAGCTCATGACACCATCTCTAGATATCAACTTTGCTTGATGGGAGCTTTAGTCGATAAGAAACACCTTGATTGGGGATCCATCTTCTTCAACTTAATTAAGAAGAAGATCAATAAGACTGCTGTGAGTTTTGGGAGAATCTTAGGGTCTATCTGCACTACAGATGCCCTGAACTGTTAACCTCCTCTGGGATGTTCATCAATGCATCCAAGAGGCTCTCCTGTGCCCTATTCAGCAAATGGGACAGGCAAATCATCAACCCTACAAGAGCTACTGCACCACTTCCTTCAGGCACAAGGACTGCTTCAGTCACACTCCACCAGCAGAAGTGTTGTCTGCCTCTCTTCCTCCTCCAGCTGTATCTACCCCAGCCATTTCCTCCTCACCACCAGTCACAACCATAACCATATCATCCCCAATTACCATTTCCTCACCAGTTTCATCCCCTCCAGTATCCACCTCAGAGGAATTCCATCCTCTCTTCTCTTATTTAACCTTCATCCTACCATCCTTTTCCCTTGTAGATGATTCCTTCATGGATGATTCTCCCTCCACTCCTCCTGAGCCGCCCTCTACCTCCTCTTTTCAACAAATGCTTAATGACATTCTTTCCCAACCATCCTTCACCCCCTCTCTTGCTTCACCTATCTCCACCTCCACCTTCTCTATCTCCACAATTCCATCCTTAGAGCCATCCATTCATACTCCACCTACCTCCACACCTTCAGCTCCAGCCAACATCCCTCCATCTACCTTTACTCCTACCTCTGCTCAAGCCCCACTTGAGCATGTAGATCTTCCAAGGTTGGCAGACAGACTTTATGAGTTGCTAGCTCCCAGGCTGACATCTTTGTTGGAGACTTCCCTGGCTCCACTCCTGAAACAAGTTCAGGAGCTGTCTACTAAGCTTTCCTCCTTTTCCTCCTCCCAGGCAATCCCTTCTACTGGGTGTCTTGATTCAGCTCTCCTTGAACCAAGGCAGGGGGAGATGCTTTATGAAGAAGTGGATGTGCCAGTGGATGCTCCTGTTTTTGCTCCAGCTCCTGCTCACTCAGAAAGCAGTGGATGTGCTTTTGTACTAAATCTTCAGAGCCTGTTATCTCAATTTGATACAGTTCATTTCAGCTTTCTGCCAGTACCTCTCACTGAAGATCTGTCTAAGGCCATTGTGCCTGTATCTGTTTGTGATCCCAGCCACATTGAATCCTATATCAATTCCTGGAAGGCTGTGGATATTCCTGGTGCTGCTACTAAGGCCATTGTGCCTCCTGTTGTTGAAACTGCTGCTGCTACTGCTGAAGATATAGAGATGATTCCAGTAACTGTTGCTGATAAAACTGCTGATGAAGAACTTGCTTCCTACCTAGAAGATCCCACATCTGCTGTTATGCCTGCTCCTGCTCAAGTGTCTGCTGCTGCTGTTGCTCCTGCTCTGACTTCTGATCAGTTAAAGCTACAAGAAAAGTACTTGAAAAGCATTGATGATCTGTATGACAGACCACAAAGCTCAGATAGTGACTAATTCCAGACTGAATCAGATGACTCTGCCAATACCATTGCCAAGAAGAGGAAAGCTAGAAGCAAAGCCATGATGTCAGTTCCTCCGGCTAAAGCAAAAGACTCCAATGATATTCCCTACTACATTATACATGATTGCCCCATTTCTGAGCCGTGGATGCAATACTCCAAGAATCAACTGAAAGCTATGAAGAAGAGAAGGAAGCTTGATAAATATGAAAAAGGATCTTCACAATATCAGCCTCCTCCTCCTCCTCCTCCAGATTCTGGATCAGGCTCAGCCCCTCAAGCTCCAGCTTCAAGGCAAAGCTCCTCCCAATCTTATCCAAGATACTATCAAAGGGGACAACATCAAAGAGGATATCAATCCAGAAGGGGTCATTACAGAGGAAATCAGAGAGGACAAAGATCTTATCAAAGGGAAGGACAAGGCCACACTGACTCCTCTTCAGCTCCTTTCCCTTACAGGCTGAAAGACACAGTTGTTTCCAGGACTCCTCCTGCTTCTGAATCTCTCAACAGGTATGAACCTCCTGTTCCTTTTGAGGATCCTGAGAACAATCCTCTATCCTGGACAGCAAGAATGAATGAGCTAGCTTCTCTTGATCAACTAAAGAAAGCCAGAGAGCAAGGCATGGACATCTCCAATATAACAACTTTATCAGATCAAAGGAACAAAGAATTGGAAAGATATGCTTCAAGAAAGTTTTTCAACCCAGAAGACTACATGAAGCTGCACCCAGAGGCTGTAGTTCCAAGGCCAAGATCTCAAACTTCTCTAGGTGCAGAGGATGACAGAAGATCAAAGAAAGAAACCCTGAATCCTAACAGAGAAAATTTTGTTTAAAAAGGGAACTGAGAAGAAGTAAATTGTGTAAGCTGAACTTTCATCCTCATCTGGATAATTGTTGCTATTTTATCTGTGATCTTCTTGCTGCTATATCTTTGCTTGGTTAGCTCTTGTTTTGAATGTATGCTTATTCTTTTCCTGATTTTGTTTGTAAATAGTAATCCTAACCCAAAAGGGGGAGATTGTTGGAACACCCTATTACTAATTTGGGTAAGGATCACTATGGTTGTCTTAGGAAACCAGGTTGACCTAGTTGTATAGTTGTGAAGGTCAACACTAGAGTGAGTCTAGGGCTTAGAACTTAGGTTTGAAGATGCCCCCAGGACCATTCCAAGATCAAGGTTGAAGAGCTAAGTCTAAGGCAATTTTCATCGAGCTCAGGTCGACGAATCGTCGAACTCCATTCGACGCTCTCTGAGCTCAACTTCGATAAATCGTCGAACTCAGGTCGACGATCTTCGAGCTCAGATCGACTATTTGCCTTCAGCCCGTTCTGCTTAATCGTCGAACTCCTTTCGACGATCTTCGAGCTCAGATCGACGATCTCTCTTCAGTTATTCTTCAGGTCGCTGAGCTCGGTTCGACGATCTTCGAGCTCAGTTCGACGTTTTCTGTCTGCTTGATCTCATACTACCTCTGAGCTCAGTTCGACGGTCGTAGAGCTCAGATCGACGATTCTTTTAAGAGATCGATGCTTTTAAGGATTCAAATGCTGTTATTCTTTGGAATGTTTTTGAATGTTATCAACATTTATGACAAGAAGATCTGCCAGCCGTTTGTCTTTATTCTGGAGCAAGTTTTAAGGAATTGTTCAGGAAATATTTTATTGGACCTTCCTCTAAAAGACAAGACACTTTATGGAAGACATTTATGACTGCCAACGGCTATCCTTGACAAGAATTCTTTTCAGAGAATAAGATCCTTCTTCTTGTCTTCAGAAAAACATAGAGAGAATATACAATACTCAGAGAACAATAAGAAAAAGTGGTGACAGATAACAAGTGATCAAGAATTAGAAGAACAATCTTCTTGCTTACTAACAAGTGTTCACAACTTCATCTCAAGAACTTCAGACACCTCATCTCTCAGTCTTCTTGCTGAAACAATCTTTTGCTGGAGATCAAAGTTCTGAAGACCTATCACCCTAGATCAAAGCTTCCTTTCCTGAACCAGTCTACATCTCAGGGGGAGCTTTGACAACAAAGATCCACTAGTCTTCTCTCATTTGATTTGAGAACAGAGAAGACAACTTCATTTCCTTTTCCTTTTTATTTTCCTGCTGTAAAAGGGTTCTTGAACTCCCTTCAAAAGTTCTGTCTGGTTCTGAGAACCTTGTCAAAACTCAGTGGTGGCAAGACACCTTATCAAAAATCCAGTTTTGGTTTTTGAGCACCTTAACAAAAGCTCATTGGTGTCAGGACACCTGATCAACTCATCCTGAGTGGATTCCTACCAAGGGTGGTAGAAGAGTGGATGTACCCAGGTTTTTGGGAACCACTATATTTCCTTGTGTCTGCTGGATTGTTTGTGTGATTATTGTTGTGTGTTGTGTTCTTAATTTCTTGCTTCTTAAATTTCTTTCTAGCACTCTACACTATAGTGTAAATTAAATTTTATATGTGTTGATATTTTCAAAACTGTGAAACTTATTTGAATAAACTCTATTCACCCCCCCCCCCCTCTAGAGTTGAGATAGATCTTACCCTCACTTTCAGATAGTTCAGGCCAAGATCTCCCTGTCCTATTTGAAGAGTCTCCCTTACTGAAGAAGTTATAAAGGGGGGAGAAGGCAATGGGAGATGGCCATGATCAAGGGGGAGTATGTTGTGCAAGTAGAGATAGTATACAAAAGAGACAAAATAGTTCAAGTGGTATACAACCAACTCAAACAGTCAGGTGGTATAAAGAAGAGACACGTGCCACTAGTGGTATACAGTACACACTGTCTACTTTCCCAATCAGGCTTGTGTGTGTATCAAAATGGCTAGAGCCAGAGGCAAATCTGTTGATGAAGAAGTGGAAGAGATCTGGCTCAGCAACAAAAGACTTTCAAGTGGTTGGTCACTGGAAGAAATCTGACTCAGCAAGGAGAGGAAGTAGTGGAAGAGCAAATCTTCCTCCTCCTAGTATCACAAGAAGGATCACAATAAATCTGGGAAGATGCTCTCCAAAGGAGACAGATATGATCCTAAACCCAGAAAATATATTTCTTCTAACATAATATGTTATTGTTGTAGCAAGGTTGAGCATGTTAGTGCTGATTGCCCAATCAAATGAAAGAAGAACAAGTGAGAAGAAGCACCTCCACCACAGGGTGCAAGGAAGATAGGATAAGCAAGGATGGAACCTGTTAAATCCTAGGAAAAAGACTGACTACTTGGAGCAGCAAGAAAGAAACCAGTCTTACAATTTCAACTCTAGAATCAGATCAAATATCTATTGGAAGTTGTTGTGCTCATCTGTTGTGGATCCAGCATCAGCTCCATGGACTATACACATTAAGACTCAGTATCAATTAGTTAGGGAGCATGTGGAAAAAGAAGACTTCTGTCTTTAGGTTGTAGCCATAGACATGTTAGTGCCTGATATATTTACTATGCCACTAGATGAAGTCAAATTCAACACCTTCAAGTTTGGTATGTTGAACTTGGTATAACTTCAGTTGCTTCTTGTGTTGTTATTGTTGCAGGTTGTACTACTTCTTGCAGGTGGAAATGACCTTCAGTGGTATGAAGATTTTTCAAGTGGTATACCTTCATTGGTATCAAGTTTTTCAAGTGGTTCAAGTATTATCCAGACTGGAATAGACTAAAGTGTCTACCAAGAAGGATGATAGAAGATGCTCCTGTTGAGGAGGAGAAAGTCTAGATGCTCCTGTTGGGGGGGGGGGAGCATGTCAATCAGCTACTACAGTGGATCAAATATCATCACTGTTGTTGTTGTGAAGTCACTGTTACCGTTAAAAGGACAATGTTGCTGCAGGAGAAGAGGAACAGCCAGCACCTCCCTGATTATAGCTGCTTTTGCAGAAGTAATAAAAAGGGGAAGGAGTGGTATTAGCTCATGTGGATCAATGATAGCAGCTAGCTCAAGTGGATCAATGGACCACTCAAGTGTTAAGTGGCTGCAGTGATGTGTTGTATCAGTGGTATCAACACAAGAGGTATGTTCTCTAAGTCAACTTGTTTGATCACTAGTGTAGTAGAAGTAGGCTAGGATCAAGAGATATATTCTCCCATGATCCTATTACCTCCCTCAATAGATATATGCCTATAGAAGAAGACAGAAAGGGGGAGATGTGTGGCAATACTTGGAAAGGGGAGATGTAGAAGAAATACTTAACATGACTAGGTCATATTGAGCCAGTGCATATTACTTGGATTCAAGTAGTATGAGCAATGCAATGACTACATGTTGAGCCATGTTGAGTCAGTGCATATTATGAGGTAAGTGTTTCTAGTGGTGCTCCATTTAAGTATTAAGTGATATAAGAAGAGTGGATATTACTTGAGCAATTGTTCAAGTGGTATGAGAATGCATTGACTTAACATGTTGAGTCAATGCAGTTAAATGGAGAACATTGAATTGATATGCTGGTAATTCAAGTAGCATAAGCTAGCAGATGTAGCAGATATAGCTTACAGCTGCATTAAATTAATATGCTTTTTATATTAATGTTTCTTAGTATTGCTGTGTGTTCTACCTTCTTCAAACAGGGGGAGATTGTTGGGAATATTGCCCTCAATGTTCCCTACACTTGATTTGAAAAGGCATCACCATTAACACAAAGAGCACAGTTGTATTTGATGTTGGTTAAGCTCATCATGTGCAGAATGTTCTTTGGAATAAGGTTAGACAGGTTTTCTAAGTGATGGTGACAGGTGGTCACAATATAGGCAGGTGGAGAGATAGAAAATCTGTCCAAGTCCACAGGCGTTGAGTGAGGATAGCTCACTCAACGGCAGATACAAAGAAATGTGGTTATGTCCACAGGCGTTGAGTGAAGACAGCTCACTCAATGCCAGATGCAAAGAAATATGGCTAAGTCCACAGGCGTTGAGTGAAGCAAGCTCACTCAACGCTAGATGCAAAGAAATATGATTAAGTACACAAGCGTTGAGTGAAGCAAGCTCACTCAACGCCAGATGCAAAGAAATGTGGTTAAGTCCACGTGCGTTGAGTGAAGCAAGCTCACTCAACGTCAGATGCCAAAAAGCACTGAGAGAAGACAAGTCAGTCAAAGCCTGACTATTTGAAAAGAAGAAAAGTGGTTAAGTCCACAGGCATTAAGTGAAGGCAATTCACTCAACGTCATACTGCAAAAAGCGTTGAGTAAAGCTCAGATTTTCAAAGCTTTATCTTTGACAGTGAAGAAATCTGACCAAGTCCAGAAACGTCGAGTGATGAAGGTTCACTCGACGCCTAAGCAATTAAGACTACACAAGTCTAGATGGCGTTGAGTGATGAAGACACACTCAACGCCTAAGCTGACATAAAATCTGTCTAAGCATGAAAGCGTTGAGTGAAGGTTATTCACTCAACGCCTCATCAAGATAACATGCTAAAGCAGAAAGCGTTGAGTGAAGAAGCTACACTCAATGCTTTCATTCAGAAATGCGACTAAGGGTTTTGGCGTTGAGTGATGAAGGCTCACTCAACGCCTAGTGACTGAAAACTTTCTAAGTACTTTGGCGTTGAGTGATGAAGGCTCACTCAATGCCTACTGGTACAGAAAGATTAGCTATGGTCAAAAGCGTTCAGTGAAGCTTGTTCACTCAACGCTCTCAACGCTTGAGTAAGACAGAAATCGGTCTAAGTGTGTTGGCGTTGAGTGAAGCCTGTTCACTCAACACCTATACTAAAGAGCTTGAATTTGACTAAGTCCATAGATGCTGACGTCAGCAAAAGTCAACAAAGTCAACAAAATTCAAAATGTGGCGGGATGGCTACGATACGCGACAAACGACGTCGCAGGCCAACTGTATGACTTTTCGTTGTTAAAGTAAAATTGCAGCTGTCAATTTCAGTAGGGCTGACTAGTCAAAATAGTCGTTGATCGGCAGAATAAAAAAAGGCGGAGATTAGATTGAAGAAATTAGCTTTTGGGAAACAGCTGGACTTCATCTTCTTCCTCGGCCATTATTGCAGAGTTTTGAAGAACAAGTTCTAGTCATCTGATCTAAAAGTTCTAGAGTTAGCTGTTGACATCCTCATCATCAACAACATGTTCAGAGACATTTCTCTGAAGAAGAAGAAGCAGCAAGGTCTAACCTAGCTGAAGCTGATCTAAAAGTCGATCCAAGTTGTTGTAGCTATCTTCACCTGCTATAGCAAGTTCAGAAGATATTTCTGAGGTAAAAGAAGAAGAAGCAAGGTTTACCCTTACTGCATCAACTGGAAGCAAAACAAGAGTTAGTTGTTGACATCCTCACCATCAATAGAAAGTTCAGGGACATCTCTCTGAGAAAGAAGTTGCAGAAAGGGCTAACCCTAACTGCAGTTACTTCACAGTTCCAGCAAGTAATTTTCTGAAAGCTATGAAGTAGAAGTCAACACTGAGTTTGCTCAGGAAAGAAAGAAAAAGAACCTGCTATCAAGTGGTCTATGATTCTCAGACAGTTAGCTGGTTGAAGCTACATGATACATCTTGTCTTCAACAATAAGGTCAGAAAATTCACTTTCTAAGGAAGAAGAAGAAAAGTTAGGGCTGAGTTTATCTCAGTTCAAGAAGTAACAAAGGGTCAACCCTTGCTGCAGCACTTCTAGCACAAGCCAAGTCAACCTAAAGATCAGTTTCTTGTTGCTATGAAGAAGGTAGGGCTGAGAAATTCTCAGTCCAGGAAGGCAGGCTCAGAGAACATTTTCTCTGGAGTCAAATATAAACAACAAACTCTTTCTACTGTAGGATCCTTTGGATCTGAATTGTAAGCCTAATATATAAAGGTTGAGTGTAGGATCCTTGTGTGGATCTGAGAAGTAGGGTTTTGGCCTGAGTGGTAGGATTCTGTAGAGAATCTGAGGTAGGGCCTAGGTGCCTGAGGTAGGGCATTTGAGTCTGAGATAGGGCATTTGAGCCTGAGGTAGGAGAGTAATTCTCTCTAAGAGTAGGACGTCTTCTCCTATTTTGGTAACCGCCCACTCCGCATCCGTTTTATCGGCTTTTCGGGAGAGCAGATCGTCCGAGGAGTTCACCGGTCGGCCACTGGGCTTCATCCCGACTGTCATCTCCCGCTGTCGGCGCGTCTCTCTATACCTCTTCCTCTGAGAAGAGCAGCAACCTTTCAGATTTAATCAGAATCATCATCGCCGGCTGGGATAAACGGTCAGCTTCTTCCCCGATCTCCATCGCCGACGAGGAAAAGGGGCAGATCCGGCCCCGGTCTTCATCTTCATCTTCCTAGATCGCCAACATTCTGATTAAGAGGTGGTGAGAATCCTCTGTTCAACCCATAGGATTTCGTTTTTGGAGGAGATATCAAGGCTCTGCCAGATCAAAAGGGTAAAGCTAATCACTCACCTTGGGCTTTGGCGAGAGACATTAAATCTCATTGCTATTTACCGAGGACAGGAGGTATTGATTTTATTGTTATCAAAATTCTGAATTGTCAAATCGGTATTGATTTTTTAGATTTCATTTTTGATCTTATGAGGTCTAAATAAGTTTCTGAATTCATGCACATATCTCTTTTGACCTATATATATTGCGCTAACGTTCTTTCATTGTAGAGAACATTCCATTAGATAATTTTTGTATGTTTGCGGGTTCCGCTAATGCAACCGATTTCGTAAAGAGGAACACTTCGAGATTGTTTGGAATGGCCGCCACCATGAAGCACGAGCTCGAATCCAAGAATGGTATAAATTGATTTTCCGCACTTAAGTAATCGTTCGTTGTAGCTCACTTTATTTTGTGTTCTTAACTTATGAAAATAAATTTGTGTGTTAACTCCGATAATGAGACTAGCAGTGTTTGGTTAAAAACGATTCCTATAGGTTCAAGTGTCGTTGCATTTATTGAAAACTTTTGATAATATCATTTTGCCGCAGCGACGCTTATTCCTAAATTTATTAACACATAAATCCTCATTCCTAAATATATTAGATTCACTTCAACATATTCAAGATTACTATGATGGCATGTTGTATTGGGAATGGCATGTTCACAACTTAAACATATCTGGATCATCAATGTTGTTTCTCTACCACATTTATTTTTACACCACCATTAGAGTTTTCATTTGCAATATACCTTACAGAAAAACAAAAAATTGTAATCTATCTTGTGTATGTGTGAGAAGAGCATTTCAAACACACGAGGTGTTAATCACCTCTCTTGATTTGAAGAGCTATCCACAGTCAGTGCACTTGAAGGGCCCCACACAGTATATGTCTTTCCACTTCCAGTCTTCTAAACTAAAGATATTTAAATGAGTCGTAAGTATTCTTGATGAAGAATCAAATTACGAATGAAGCTACATAAAAGTATTTAATGCTCATAAGAAAGTTTACCTGTCGGCCATAAGCAAAGATGGAGCTATTGAACCCAGCCAAGCATTTCTCCACTTCAAGGAACTTCAAGTAGTTAATTTCAAGGAACTTCAAGTAGTTGGAAAATGCCGTGCTTTTAATAAGAATATAAGAAAGGTTGTAACGATACCGGCGGTCAGGGACCCATTGCTCACAGGGCCGTCTAACCGAGGATCCATAACCTATCTAGGAGGTCTGGGTATCGAGCCCCAGCCTCAACAACCTACCGCGCGGGATACCCTATACGCGCGGTGAAGTGGTTGGGTGCGTTGGGCTGCAGCCCTGTAAAGGCCGATTGGTTGGGCCGTTATGGATCCTCGGTTAGACGGCCCTGTGAGCAACGGGTCCCTGACCGCCGATATCGTTACAAAGGTGAGGACACAATGTTAAAGTAAAAGAGACTACCGTTAGGCACTTACTTTAGAACTATAATTAAAAACTTGGATTTACCTGTGTTGAGCCTGTATCGGCCACTGAATTAAAGATAAAAAAGCAAGGTTTTGAAAACCGGACCGGACATCGAACCGGCGGAGGGAGAGGTTCAAGGTTGAACCGGTCCAACCGGTTTAACCGGGGTCGAACCGTTATATACATACATACATATATATATATATATATTATAAAAAAAATAATTAACACAATATTAAAATTTTGCATATAAATTATTAAATTTTTATGACTATATTATGATACAAATGAAAATGATGTATACATTATCACTATATTAGTATACTTTTAAAGCTGTCTGGCGCAACGTTTTTCCTCTATTCAGTTTGGACAAAAACACCGTCATAATAAAATGGATGTTTGACATGACAATGGTTAAAATCAGTAAATCACAATGAAAATCAAAAAAATAAAACTAATTTTGACTTTTAAACATAAAAGTTGATGAAGTTTCTTAGATAAGATTGTGTGATAAAAATTGACATTTCATAACCACACGTTTATGACCGCCATCGTCGTGCCAAAGAGAGCCTAAATATATTGTACATTTTAATTATTAAAAGATAATTTAATAATTTATTATAATAATATATCTAGGAAATATTTAATTTATATTCATATAGTTTTATTTTATGAATACTTTAATATTTATATTAATATAAAAATATATAATCTATAACAGCAAGAACCAAATGGTCAAGTGGTTCATCTCTTCCTGAATTTGAAACTAGCATGGGTTCGAGACCCCACAATCTCGAATTTGCTGTATTAAATTTTTGGGCTACGGCCTGCCCGGTTACCCTAAAACGCGCCCGGTTCCCGGCCCGCCGGTCCGCCCGCCCGGTTCTGCGGTTCCCAAGCGGTCCGCGATTGGAGGCTGTTTAATACCTGGACCGGATCGGCAGTGTGTCCGGTCCGCGGTTGGACCGGTCGGACCGGCCGGTCCGGTCCGATTTTCAAAAGCTTGTAAAAAAGTATGGTCATAAATTGAAATGGAATTGGCTAAAATCTTCTGCACAAATTGGAAGGGACCTCATGCGCAGTATCACCTAAGATCCTAAACTCAGACACTTCAAAGTTGTTCCAGAACAAAGGGAAAAAAATAATGATATATTTAAAACTACCTGGACACTAGAATCGCAAAGAGACATGCTACCTGGACACCGGAATTGAAAAGAGGTGTTAGAATAAGCTTGAGCTATTCATTCAAGTGTGTATAAAAGTTACCCTTTGGGTCATACATATAGGAGAGGAGAAGGGGGAGAACATGTTACCTAACACCTAAGCATGTTATCTAACATCATTACCTAACACCTAAACATGTTACCTAACACCTAAACATGAAACCTAACACCTCCCTTCAAACTCATGGCGGATCATGAACCGAGAGTTTGCTGATAAGATATCGAAATCTGGCAGAAGTGAGGGATTTGGTGAGAAAGTCTGCAACTTGTTCTTCAGAGGCAATGAACGGTAGAGAAATAGTGTTGGCGAGGAACTCCTGGCGAGTGAAATGACAATCAATCTCAATGTGTTTTGTCCGTACATGGAACACTGGATTGGAAGCAATTTGTATGGCACTGCGATTGTCACAAAATAATGGAGTGGGGCCAGATATCTGCACACCAAAGTCACAAAATAGGCGGCGAAGCCAAACGATGTCAGCAGTGGTAGAGGCCATTGCACGATACTCGGCCTCCGTACTGGAGCGCGCAACTGATTCCTGTTTCTTACTGCGCCAAGAGATGAGAGAGTCACCGAGGAAGATACAAAAGCCAGTAGTAGACCGTCGAGTGGCAGCATCCCCCGCCCAATCAGCATCCGAGTAGGCTCGGAGTGTGAGGGGAGAAGTGGCAGAGAGAAACAGGGAGCGGCTGACAGAGGTGCGGAGATAGCGAAGAATCCGGAGGACGGCGGTATAGTGAACGGAGCGAGGAGCCTGAACAAATTGGCTGACAAAGCTGACAGCATAGGCAATGTCGGGTCGTGTCATAGTGAGATAGACCAGCATCCCGACAAGACGACGATAGCGAGAGACATCCGGAAGCGGATCGCCATCAGTCGGGAGGAGCTTCAGATTGAGCTCGATGGGCGTGTCAACCGATCTGGATTCAGAGATATCGACAACAGAAAGGATGTCAGCGATGTACTTCTGCTGAGAGACAAGAATCCCACGTTTGGAACGGGAAATCTCCAAACCAAGAAAGTAGCGAAGGGGACCCTTATCCTTCATCTCGAACTGACGGCGGAGATGCTGCTGAAGAGAAGCGATGGTGGCATGGTCATCGCCGGTGATAATCATATCATCGACGTATAGGAGAAGAATGGCGCAACCCTGACTGGAGGTGCGAGTGAACAGAGCATGATCCGGCTGGCGTTCGATGAAGCCGGCCTTGAGAACAGCAGTGCGGAAGCGCTCAAACCAGGCAAGAGGAGCCTGTTTGAGACCATAGAGGGCCCGACGGAGGTGACAGACGTGGCCGGAGGGCACAGAGACACCCGGGGGAGGAGCCATGTAGACAACTTTGGTAAGATCACCATGAAGAAAGGCATTGGTGACATCCATCTGATGGAGTGGCCATCCCCGAGCAGTAGCCACGGCGAGTAAGGTACGCACGGTAGTCATCCGAGCCACCGGTGCAAATGTCTCATCGTAGTCGATCCCATGCTCCTGCGAGAAACCACGGGCAACGAGGCGGGCTTTGTGGCGCTCAATGGATCCGTCCGGGCGAGTCTTGATTTTGAAGATCCATTTGCAACTGATAGGAGTGATGCCAGGAGGGCAGGGGACGAGGTCCCAGGTATGAGTCCGCTGGAAAGCCTGAAGTTCAACTGACATGGACTGTTGCCATTCGGGATGTACAACCACCTCTCGGTATGACTGGGGCTCCCGATGAGAGTGGAGAGCGGTGAGGAAGGCCTGAAAAGCAGGAGAATAGGAGGAAGTGCTGGCGAGAGCAGATGGTGGAGACCTGGCAGGGCTGTGATTGTAGCGAGCTGGCAGGTGGCGAGGACGAGCAGGGTTGCGGCGAGGAGGAGCAGGATCCACCGGCGGAGAGACGGACGGAGCGTCGGACGGTGCTGCATCAGCTGGAGCAGGAGCGGGAGGGGGAGCTGCAGAAGGAGGAGGAGCGGAGGGAACAGGAGGAGTAGGAGGGAGGACTGGAGGGTGAGCAGGGAGTCTCGAGGGAACATGGGGGGTCCGGGGACGAGTGGGAATAGGAGGAAATAGAGGAAGGGAGAGAGGGGGGTAATGTAGGTCAGCGAGGGAGGGGAGGACGTGGTGGAGGAGAAGAACATCTCATGTTCGAGGAAGGAGACGTGGCGAGAGATGCGGATGCGACGGGTGACCGGGTCGTAGCACCGATAACCTTTATGCTGGGGACTGAGACCAAGGTGAACGCAATGAGCTGAGCGAGCAGAGAGTTTGGTGCGTTCAGAGGACGGAATAAGTACAAAGCAGGTACACCCAAACGTACGGAGGGATGTGTAGATGGGTGGACGCGAGTACAAGCGTTCGTACGGGGTAACCCCGGAGAGGACCGAGGAAGGAGTGATGTTGATGAGGTGTACCGCAGTGAGGACTGCTTCAGCCCAGAAGGAAGCTGGAGCAGAGGAAGAGAGAAGAAGTGCACGAGTAGTATCGATGATATGACGATGTTTCCGTTCGGCTACCCCATTTTGTTCGTGGGTGTGCGGGCAGGACTGCTGATGGAGAGTGCCATGCGATTGGGTGATATCGCGTATGGTGGAGGAGAGGAATTCCTGGGCGCAGTCGGAACGGAAAGTTTTAATCCGACGCCCGAACTGAGTGTGAAGCATGGCGGTGAACGTGCGGTAGACCGTGGGAATTTTAGAACGTTGCCGAAGGAGATAAACCCAAACAGAGCGAGAGAAATCATCAATAAAACTAACATAATAAAAATATCCAGAATGAGAGGCAATGGGGGCTGGACCCCAGATGTCAGAATGCACTAAATCAAACAGAGCAGTCGTTTGGGAAGCACGGTGGGAGAATGGTAAGGCAACATGCTTTGCCAAACGACAACCGGTACAAGCAGAGAGGGGGGAAGAGGAGACACGACCCAAAGCTCCGGAGCGGATAATACCTTGGAGTCGGTCGGGAGATAAATGACCTAAGCGTTTGTGCCACAACTGGGCATCAGAAGTGACAGAAAGAGCAAAGGGCGAAGAAGACAAGGAGGAGGGGACATGAAGATACTCCAGCTGATACAAGTCGCCAGTCCTACGGCCCTGTCCAATCTTCTGAGCCGTCCGTGAATCCTGCACAATACAAGCAGAGGAAGAAAAGAGAACGGTGAGTCCAAGATCACAAAGAGAACTAATAGAGAGAAGGTTCATGCGAAGGCGGGGAGCATGGTGGACGTTGGAGAGGGTAAGGCAACCATGGGGGGCAGAGGTTGGGGTAATAGAGCCAGACTGCAGGATGGGGAGAGAACCCCCATCAGCAGTGGTGACCTCGAGGTGAGAGGGGGCGGAGGTACAGTTGGTGAGGTGGCGAGAGTCGAAGGTGAGGTGGCAGGAGGCCCTAGAGTCGAAATACCAAGGCGCAGTTGGTGGAACCCGAATAACGGAAGTACCAGAAGCAACAGAGAGATCGTGTTCTGTGGAAGAGCCAGCAAAAGCGGCATGGTGGAACATCGGAGACTGTAGGAGTAGGTACTCCAAGCGTTGCAGACGATCCGGAGCAGCAGCAGCTGCGGTGGGAGGAGGGGGACCACGACCACGACCCCACCCAGGGTCATCACGATGACCATCAGTAAGGCGGTGCACGTCAGGGCGCGGGGGGCGAGTGGGGCAGATAGCCTTTACATGGCCCACCTTCTTGCAGTAGCGACAGATAACAGGACCATTACGTGGAGGAACCGCAAGAACAACGTCGGGCCCGGGAGCAGGGGTGAGGACCAGAGGAGGACGGAGGCGGGTTTCTTCATCAAGCAAAGCAATCAAGGTGTCATCCAAGCTTGGAAGAGGGACCCGATGAAGGAGTTGCGCAGCAAGGAGGGCAAACTCGGGACGGAGAGCAGCAAGGAACTGATGGAGGTGGCCCTCGGAAAGGTGGCGCTGAAATTCCAAGGAGCGCGCACAGCCGCAGGGAAGAGGAACCATGGAGTCCAATTCATGCCAGAAGGCACTCATGAGGGTAAAGAAGTCCTGAATGGAGCGTCCTTCCTGGCGCGCAGATTGAGAGTCGCAGATGAGGCGGTGTCGTCGGGCTCCGCCCCGGGGAACAAAGCGATCCCGAAGATACTCCCACATGGCGCGAGCAGAAGGTAGACGACCGATGGACGTGAGGAGGGGACGTGCAACAGACTCAAAAAGGTAAGCACGGATGGCCTGATCGCGACGCCGCCAAAGGGCGGTGTCATCCAAAGCGGTGGTGGGGGCGGGGGAGCCGCTAGAACCAGCTGCAGCGGTAGAGGTGGCGGTGAGAGAGCTTGCGGAAGCAGGAGGGCCACCGGTGATGTGATCCCACAGATCATGGGGGGAGAGGGCTGCCTCAACAGTGAGGGCCCAGTCAGGCCAGTCGCTGGCGGCGGCAAGTGGAAAGGAGGTGGCCTTCAGAGGGGGTGAAATAAGCGGGGCAGCCATGAGGGCGGTCGGCGTGACTCAATCCGGCGGAGCAAGGCTGGAGAGGAGCTCGCGCGGAGGGGCACGAGGTAGCGGGAGCCGGCGGAGGATCGCGGGAAAAAAAATTTAGGTGAAACTTAGCTCTGATACCATGTTAGAATAAGCTTGAGCTATTCATTCAAGTGTGTATAAAAGTGACCCTTGAGGTCATACATATAGGAGAGGAGAAGGGGGAGAACATGTTACATAACACCTAAGCATGTTACCTAACACCATTACCTAACACTTAAACATGTTACCTAACACCTAAACCTAACAAGAGGTATGCTACCTAGACACCAGAATTTGCAAGGAAACTTGGCCGGCGGCGCTGGAAACTAGGCTAGATAAAAACTTGGCCTTTAGGGAGGCAGAGCTAAGGAACTTGGTCGGGGAAGCTCTCGGGCTTGGCTGTCGGAGCTAGGGAGCTTGGTACTTAGGGTTAGAGCTTGGCCGGCGGAGCAAGCACCTTGGCGGAGCTGGGAGCTTGGCGGAGGGCGTAGCAGGGGAACTCGGTCGCCGGAGCGGGGAACCTTAACCGGCAGAGCTGGATTGTTGGGTGGAGCTCGAAAACTTGGATGGTGGAGGAGGGCACCTTGCCGAAAGAGCTTAAAATTGGGCCAACACAATGTGGCAGATGTTCATTTTGCCGCTCAAAATTTTGGGTTGGAGGTAGAAGTTAAGGCTCTATTTGTTTGGGCGTTTCGTTGCTCCGTTTTGAGCAAATGCCGTCAAAAGGAGAGTAAACAAATGAATCTCCGGCGGCGTTTGTTCCGTTTCCACCCGCCCGCCTTGAGAGACGCCCCATAAAGCTCCATTTAGAGTAGCCACCTCCCCCCTCCGGTTCGAACACTCCGTTTCCACCCGTCACCGCCGAACCAAATGGAGCCTAAATATACGTATATATTTTTAACTAGGAACAATTTTTGAAACAAATTAATTGTTGTTAATCATAATTAATTTTTAGCCACAAATTTTTTCCTTTTAGAACAAAAATTTTTGTACCTAATTTTATTGGAGAAATTGTTTTTAATATGTTGCTTTATTGTCAAATTAATTTACTTTCTAATTTTTTTTATAATAGATCTTGTAGTGATCTGACGGTGAAAAAAAATTTATTTTGAGTCGTCTCGAAATTGATTCGAGCTCACTCGAAATCGAGTCAATTTCGAGTCAAGTTGGCTTGATTGAAAGGTTATTTTGATTTTGAGTCGACTCCGAGTCAAAAATTTCTATTTCGCGTCAAGTCTGACTCGATCGAAATCGACTAGATATACTTCTTATTGTGTGTGATAATTGGTTAAAATATTATGGATGTTTTCTTGTACCACTCCTACAACAAAAAATAATTTATTTTAAGTTGACTCGAAATTGATTTCAGCTCGATCAAAATCGAGTCAATTTTGAGTCAAGCTGGCTTGATTGGAAATTAATTTAGATTTTGAGTTAACTCCGAGTCGAAAAATTCTATTTTGTGTCAAGTCTGACTCGATCGAAATCAAATCGATATAATTCTTAAGCTCTGTTTGGTTGAGTTGTTGCTGATGGTAAGTTGTTGATTGTAAACCGCTGATAGAAAAAGTGCTGATTCTGCTAAATAAAGTTTTATTAAAAAACTGTTTGAAAGAAATTGAGTTTGCAAAACAAAACTTTCAAAAAATAATTTGAAAATAAACGTTTTGAATAAACAATTTTATTCAAAAAAAAAACATGACTATAATTTCCACTAGATGATTGAGATCTCTGGAAATCAATATGTACATGACTATAATTTCATTCAAGACCTTAACTTGATTCAAGTCTCTGCAAGATAATATATACATGAAAACTATAATTTCATTCAAGACCTTCACATGAACATGTTCCACTTTTCAGATAGAAATATTGATGTCGTGTTCTTCTGGATCTGAGCAGAAATACTGATGGTTCAGCCCAAATACGTGTCAGCAATGAAGATCTCAAGGAGATGAGGCCGCAGCTCTCCAAATGCGAAAAAGGAGACGATCCTAGATTTTCTCCGGGAAGCTGTAGAGGAGAAATGCATAAATCGATGGTCAGTACATCTCCAGAGAATTGAATAGGAGAAAGGCTGAAAACCCAAAATTGCTCTGGATCAAATCCCACAAAAACTGGAGCGGAAGAACAAGAGGACGGAAGGGCTCGCGGGAAGAAGGCTCGCGGGAAGAAGGCTCGCAGGAAGGAGACTTACCTGGGGGCGGAGAGGGCACGATGGGAAGGAGGCTTGCCTGGGTTTCAGGAAGGAGTGAAGGACTGCGAGCATAAACCCTTTCGCCTTCCACCGCACGCGTCTAGACGCAGGGAAAAGCAGATTTTTATTGCGGATCGCGATAAGTATAAAACAGCGGAACAAAACAAACGGAGTTTTTAAATTAAGCAGCGTCAAGCGCAGCTTATTCCAAAAATGCCGGTGCGTTTCCACCGCACCGCAGGCCATCAGCCCAACCAAACGCCACCTTAATGTGGATAATAATTGGCTAAAATATTATAACTATTAAAAAAATTATGCATATAGAAAAATTTATTATTATAAATAATTCTAATGTGATATTAGTATAATAGATATTTTTTGTTAAATTTGTCAATTTATGTTATGAATGA
The DNA here is from genome assembly GCA_039513925.1 of Platanthera zijinensis. Lineage (NCBI taxonomy): Eukaryota > Viridiplantae > Streptophyta > Magnoliopsida > Asparagales > Orchidaceae > Platanthera > Platanthera zijinensis. Next base: position 135,881,032 of record CM077094.1, read on the forward strand.
AATTTAATGTTAATTACTATTATAATTAATTAAATTAACATTAATAGACTCATATATATTTATATATATCTTTATCTTTTATAAAAAAGTAGTTTTGAATTTGAAAATATGTATACAATGTGGCTTTCAATCTCAGCCATTAAATTGGGCCCAGGTTTCAAATCTGAGCCGTCAAAATATAAAGATTTTGAAAATATGTATCCATTAAATCTTGACCATCTAATATATTCCATCCATTAAATCATGACCCTACAAACTACTTTAATTTGAATCTCAATCTCTCTCAGACAACAAGCTTTTGGCGGGATAAACTTCCCGATACTTCCCTCTCCCATTTATAAAATTGATCGAGTCTCTCTTACCCTAGCTGCTCTCATCTTCCTCCCGACATCCTACCAAAAATGTAGAATCCCCCCCCCCCCCACATCGAAACGCTTCTACTAGATGCTCCCGACCCCAGTTATTATTTCTCCGCTCCCTAATTTCTCCGCCTATAATATTTGGCGCAGATCTCCCGCATAAATTCATGGGCATTCATGGCTTGCTTATTTACGGCCTCTCCTAGGGAAGACTCCATCTCCGCTCACCGTTGGCGATCATCCCCTTCACGACGCCATCGCCGTTTGCGTTCTGGTGAGTGTGGCATTCCCTCTCCCTCTTTCTAGGGCATCATTCAAAGCGCAAAGGGGCCACCATCAACTGCTTCCCATCGCCTCGCCCTTCTCCGGTCCCTGCTCCAGCACATCGCGATTCCTGCAAAGGCTGTCAGCTGCTTTATCTCATGCCATCAGCTCGCCCTTCTCCGACTCCCTGCTCCTGCGCATGGGATTCCTGCGCTCTTCTCCTCTTTCCTCAGATATCAGAGCACGTTCTATGACTTCTGCTTCTATGTTCTCTAGCAGGAGGTTCCAACTGGTATTCAGACCATATATCTTTAGTTCATTGAGACCATCGTCCACAGAGGTTCCAACTGGTATTCAGACCATATATCTTCAGTTCATTGAAGGGCATCATTCAATACTCAGCCCAGCACGGGCACCTGCGGAATCTTTAAAAACATGTTTCAAGCTGATATAATTTGTAGAAATATTGTCTTCAAGGTCTTCTTTTAGGTAATACCTCTTCCTCCCTCCATGTATTTCTTCCTCTACATCTACATGGTTCATAGATTATTGGATTTCTACCTTGCCCATTTTTTTGGTATGTTTGTTTTTTCTTAAATTTTTTGTTGATATTTTAGATCTGATAGACGACAAAATTGGGTGAGATTGTTTTTAAATCAAATTTCTCCTTTATCTTTGCTCGATATCACAAGGGAATCTAAGAAAAGAGTAGGACCGGTGCTATTTCTTCTTTTGTGATTCAATTTTTTTTTAATCGGAGGCACAATTGCTAATTTGGTGGTTTCACCTCTTGGATCACTGGCAACCGGGCGACGATTCATGTAATCTTTTTGTTTTCTATTCTCTGGGCATCCAATTTATTTTTTTCAATAGGTTTACTGTTATAAGCAAAGAGTCACCATTAATCTTATAACCTCTTTAATGAGAGCTCAAAAAGACACAAATTCCCCCAAATTCCCCCACCTGATCTATGGTTCTCATAGTCATTTTCGCTTTTGGCTCAAGCTTCCTCAGTTGTCCTTGCATCTTGCATTCTTAGTATGGATTCTCCTCCCCCTTTCAAGCTTTGTTTTGTTAATTTCATTTCAAAACTTTGTTTTATTTTTTTATTATTTTCATGTGTGTTTTACTCCCCATTTGTTTTCCAATCCTAAACAGTCATTTATGATATCAATATTATTTTGTTCTTGGAGCGTCGCAATTGGTCACAAAATCAAAGTTTTCAATACCTACGACATGAACAACAAAAGCTAACTTTGCTCTTCATCACCGGCAATTGATTTCTTTCTGTTTTACTATGTTATAATGCCTCTACTGTGGTGTTACTGCTTGGTTGATATTAGGCATAAATCATACTTTTATAATCAGGTTCTCTTCTTTAAAAATTCTTTATAACTCAGACCTTTTTGATATTACTATAAATAACATCATATTTCATCTCACATTTACAATTACTATCACGGCGCTAAAGTTGACCAGGCTCTAAGAAAAACAAATCCAACTACATGACCAGTGAAGAATAAAATAATCGTAGCACTTGAGAGAATAATAAAATAATCGCAGCACTTAGTAATTCCAAGCAAACTTTGGTCAATCTGAATCCTCTCTACCCTTGCGCGTTCAAGGTTCTTCATTGAGATCAATGTGTGAGCTCAGTGACTCCTCTATCGCGTGTTGAAGGTTCTTTGACAGGTAATTTGAGAAGTTTGATAATATCTCCAACTTTATTCCCAGAAAGGGCATATTTTATTTTACTTTAGTATGCTTACATATCTATTTACACAGGTAATTACTACTTATTTTGTATCTTCCTATCACTTAAAGGTTTCAACTGTGGTCATCTTTTTGATCATGACACTCCATGACAACACTTCAGCATTTTCATTATAAAGGTGTGAGCTCAGTGCCTCCTCTATCGCGTGTTGGAAAAATGCTTGGGGCGTATTTTTCATTTACAGCTCCAAGTTTGCATGTACTTGGAGGGCAATATATTTTTGAATGTTCATATTCAGTGCTACAACAAAGTCAAATTCTTCAAGATTCAGAGGTACGTGTTGAGAAACCAACATATATTTTTTTATTCATAATGCACAATTTTTTGTTTGTATATTGCGATAGAGGAGGCGATTAGTTGTGAAGATGGGGAAATCGACAAGATAGAAACTCCAAGGAAGATTTCCTTGGCCACCCCTACGCGGTTAGTTGTGTGCAAGTGAAGTAGTAATGAGCTATTGATCCTACCCACTTAGACATTCATACATTAACTGAAGTTGCCCCACTGTAGACAACTTTTGTATATAGGCATGACTTTTTAGAACCTCAATTGGGAATGCGTTCAATATATTTCACTTCTTTTCTTAAGATATTAGGTTCTATAGTTCCATTAGTTCTACTGAGCTGACCTCAAAATAATCAAAGAAATTGATTTTTGAGTTCCCCCCCCCCGCCTAATGTTGTCCCCCCGCAGTATGTTGCCGCCCCGCAGTATGTTGTCGCCCCGCAGTATGTTGCCGCCGCGCAGTATGTTGCCGCCGCGCAGTATGTTGCCTCCCCGCAGTATGTTGCCGCCCCGCAGTATGTTGCCTCCCCGCAGTATGTTTCCGCCCCGCAGTATGTTGCCGCCCCCGCAGTATGTTGCCACCCCAGCAATATGTCGCCGCCCCCGACGCATGTCTCCGCCCCCGCCGGATGTCGCCGCCCCCGCCGGATGCCGCCGCCCCCCGCCGGATGCCGCCGCCCCCGCCGGATGCCGCCGCCCCCGCCGGAAGCCGCCGCCCCCGCCGGATGCCGCCGCCCCCGCCGGATGCCGCCGCCCCCGCCGGATGCCGCCGCCCCCGCCGGATGCCGCCGCCCCCGCCGGATGCCGCCGCCCCCCGCCGGATGCCGCCGCCCCCGCCGGATGCCGCCGCCCCCGCCGGATGCCGCCGCCCCCGCCGGATGCCGCCGCCCACGCCGGATGCGGGCGCTGCCCGCTAAGAGTCAGTGAGCACGGGCAAAACTCGAAAGCTGGCGAAGCCCGCCGTCGCCGTCGGGGCATTATCGTGCATGGCAAGTGGAAAAGGAAGCTCAGTTCATACATCTTTCACATTCGATAAGCTTCTACAAGTTTGGGTTCATGCTACATCTAATTTTCTCATATTTTTTTACAGCTTTTGACTCCTTTTAACATAGAGTGAAAGATGCGTAGCCATAGGGGCAGAGCCCCGTGTCGGGCACTCGCATTGATGCGGGTCGTGGGCTGGCGAAGCCATCCGGGTGTGGGCGAAGCCCGCCGTCACGGGCCGGGTACTGTGGCGCGTAACCATAGGGGCGGAGCCCCATGTCGGGCACTCGTATATATATATATCTTTATCATATAAACCAATATACATATCTTGAATCACACCAACAAATGAATAGGAACCGTCCGATCAAGCATTTGCAAATATGGGCCGTTGGATACAAAAGAAAAGAACTGCTTATAACATTTCCTCCGAAGGCTGGCACTGTTCATCTCCGAAAAAACCTGATACCCCCGCTTCCGCCTTCCGCACTTCCGTGTCCTCCTCTGCCGCCGCCGGCGGCCTGCCCGGCGCCCATCGACGGGTTCGCCTGCCTCCGGCAAACCCGCCGGGGGTTGTCCGGCGGCGAGCGGGGAGGGCCACCGCCGGCGGTGGCCCTGCCCGTGATACCCAAATCTGGGTCTCACGGGCAGGGCCACCTCCGGCTGTGGCCCTGCCCGTGAGACGCCGGACAACCCCCGACGGGTTTGTCGGAGGCCGGCGAACCCGCCGGTGGGTGCCGGCAGGCCGCCGGAGGCTCCGCCGCCGGTGTGCAGCAGGAAGTTTCAGAGGAGGGTGGCTCTGGCTCGCCGCCGGAGAACCCCCGACGTGTTTGCCGGGCCCCGGCGAACTTGCCGGTGGTCACCGGTCAAGCAGCCGCCGGCTCCGCCAGCGGCGGCGTCGGGAATTGGCGCGGGCAGGCGGAAGCGGAAGGGAGGGGGTGGGGCCAGCATGCAAAAGCGGAAGGGAGGGGGTGGGGCCAGCAGGCGGGCCCTGGTGTGCACTCAACGCCTGCTTGCGTTGAGTGTGCACTCAATGCACGCGGGCGTTGAGTGTGCACTCAACGCCCGCGGCGTTGAGTCCACACTCAACGCCCGCGGGCGTTGAGTCTGCACTCAACGCCTGTTCAGGTACCGGGGGGCAGGCTTCGGATGCGGGCGAAGCCCGTCGGGGGCGGGCGAAGCCCGCTTGATTGTGGGCGAAGCTCGCAACGACGCATCGAGAATGGGCGAAACCCGTTCGAAAATGCTAGTATATTATAAAATAATAGTGATATTTGAAATCAAATCAAAAAATTCACCCGCACCGTCCGATCAAGCAGCATTAAAAGCTGGTCATCTTGATTACAACAATCAAGACATATATTTATGACTTTAATTATATCTACTTTTTTTAAATCACGTGTATTCTAACAATCAATATGACATGTGTTTTCATATAGTAAGTTTATAAGTTCTTTTTATTGTGTTTTTTGCAGCAGTACACAAGGGTATCGGCCCGTCCGATCGCTGCGAACGTACTATCGCGCAGGACTTATATTTATGGTTGTTGCGGACTAACTCGATGCCCCGGTCAGACCGGATTTACTTGGATTGTCTTAGCTTACGAGGCGGTCGAGCACACACACAGTCAATGAAAATAAAAGGTTTACACAATATGTGATGACGTGGAAAAACCCCTCAACCGTGTAAAAAACTACGTGACCGGGTCTATGCCGGTCAAAGTCCACTAGCTGTTTGCGGTTACAATGCACATGGAGAATTGGGGGCGACAGGTCGCTCCCCGTTACAACTTGGGGGGTGAGAGAGAGATTTCCGCTCCCAATGGGCAACAGGCCGTGTCGCGGGAGCGACTTGGACACAATTATCCGAGAAGTGGTTATGGTGCTTGGAAGCTCGGAGCGCGGCTTCAGCGCTTGTCCACTTGCAGTGGTCCTCTTCCTCCTTCTTTCATTCGTTCTGGGACTTGGGTTCTTTCCTGCTGGTGGCACACTGGTGGCTCGAGGTGGCTGGAGGATGATCCGGGGGAGGAGTCCGGCAGAGCTATCACCTGAGTAAGAAGATTACCGAGAGCCAAAAAGTGAATTATGAGGAGGCCTTGGGGCTCCTTTTATAGCCTCCTGGAGAGGATTATGGCGGGCCCCACCACTAACTTTGTGGGTTAGTGTGTGGTTACCCACCAGATCGGACGGCGAGGAGAGCCCACCACGATCGGACGGCGGGCAAGCCGTCGACGGTGATGGGGCGGCCGAGCTGCGGCGGCGGCCGGCCGGCGGCCTGGCCGGCTGCGGTGGCTCAGCCGACGGCTAGGATGGCTGCGGCCAGGCGGGCAACAGCCTGTCCGACGGCGGCCTGGCCGGAAGCGGCCTCACCGGCGGTCGCGGCCTGAAGGGGAGCAGTTTTTTGGTGGAGAGAGAGGGAGTGGGCCCCTCCCCCCCCATGTTTCCCTCATTATGGGGAGTTCATGGGAGGTGGAGTTGACTAGTCAACCCCATGATCTCCCACTTTGGGAGGAGATCATTGGAGAATCCTCCTTATAAATGGTGGTGTAACCCATCAATTTCCCCTCAAATCTTTATTGTTGGAGAACGAAGCGAACGAGAGAAGAAGGATTTTCCTACTGTCATCTTCTTCCCTTCTATCATGACAACCTTCGGCGAGAAGGCGGAGACGGTGATGGGCTGTGTTTTTAAGGTACCTGGAGTAAGCTTGCTGAAGGAGAGACGGCCGGCGAAGACGCCAAACAAGGCCGAAGGAGGTGCCCACTTATGCGAAGCTAAGGCGCGTGGCCGGGATCGCACATCCAGCCCCTTGGGGGTGAGCGTGTGTGAGCGGGCGAGCCTCGGGCAGTACGCGCGAGTGTGCGCGCAGCTGGCCACGCGCGCGGTAGCGCACGGGTGCGCGCAGCCCTAGTCGCGCGCGTGGGTGCGCGCGTACCAATCCGCGCGCACCTGTCCGCGCGCGGGTGCGAGAGCACCTGTCCGAGCGGATGCGTCCGTGGGTGCGCGCGCCCTTGTCCGCGCGGATGCGTGCGCGGGTGCGCGCGCACCAGGTCGCGTGCGCGAGTGCGCGCGCACTAGGACGCACGCACCAGGCCGCGTGCGGGCGGGTTCTTCCTTGGTCTCGTGCGTTCTTGTGCGTGGGTGCGCACTCGACTTGCGCGTGGTTTAGGCTGCATGTGCTTGGATGCGTGACTCCTAGCCTTACTTTTTTTTATTAGGCAAACTTTATTCTTCTACCTTTTGTGCTGTGCAGGTCTCGAAGCGTTCTTCCGGTACGATGCAGTTGCGCTCCTCTTTGACCAATGACGATGTTGAAATCTAGAGGAAGAAATATGGGCTTCCTGCTGATTTGGAGGTGAGGATTCCACGTTCCAAGGAGCGAGTCCAGAATCCCCCTCGCGATTGGTTTACGATTTGCGAAGTTTCCCAGAGATCTGGCTTTTGCTTCCCGCCATGTGAGGAGGTGATCGAGATCTTGAAGTTCTGTGGGGTGTCGATTTCTCAGTTTATCCTGGTTGGAATTGCCTGAATTGTGGGCTTAGTTACCTTCTTTCGCGAGCATGGAGGGCGGTTTTCCTTGGACCAGTTTCGTGATTGGTGCGATGTCCGCTCCGATGGCGGCGAGCGGGTGGAGGTCCACAGTAACAAAAGTTGGTTGGAGTTTGAGGCTAGCAAAGATCACCGACATGGGAATACTTTGTTTGGGTATGTTAGGAATTCATGGGGCCTTCCCGAGGCATGGGACACGCTGCCTGACCGCTGTCGCCGCGTGATAGGGAAGGACAAAAATATTAAATAGGCAGGTAGAAGAGATATTTGCCCCCGCCGACCGCTCTGCCAAGGCTCCCCTATGGCACCGCAAATCCTCGAGCATCCAATCTCGTACGGATTCAAGCTCCCGGACATTGAGACGTTCGACGGGACAAACGATCCGCTAGAACATGTTAACCACTTCACCACCATTATGAGAATCTATAATGCTCCAGACTAGTTGCTCTGCCAAGTGTTTCAAGCCACTCGCAAAGGACAGGCCCGAGCATGGTTCCATTCATTAAGGATCGGTACCATCGCCAACTTCACAGAGCTGATGAGGCAATTTGTCGATCAGTTCATCGCCAATCGCAAGATCGTCCGCGACCCCTCCCACTTGTCAGTAATCCGCCAGAACGAAGGAGAAACACTAAAGGACTTCTTCCGACGTTTTACTGCAGAAGCACGTCAGATTCCGGGAGTCAACCCCGAGTTGTTGCGGGGGATGTTCCTTGGAGGCCTCCGCCCTAGCGGCTTATACTCAACACTGATGAGAGAAACTGTCCCCAGTTATCCTGACCTCGTGCATCGGGTAGATGCGCAAATTGCCGCCGACGAAGCAATCGAAGCCCATCGCCAGCAGTTTGATGAGGCCCAGAAGCGAAAGAGAGAAAAGGAGTCGGCCCCTCAGCATCAAGAAGGAAGATTCCGGGAAGAACGCCGGAATGGACAACGCCTGCAAAATCATCAGAGAGATCAACCACGCAGAGATTATACTCCCCTCAACACCACACGCACCAATGTACTCTATGCCATTCAAAATGAGCCAGCATTACATCGACCCAAAAAATCGGCCCATAACCCCAGAAACGATCAGTCCAAATATTGCGAGTTTCATCAAACTACGGGACACACCACTGAGGACTGTGCCCGCTTGAAGGAAGAAATCGAGCGCCTTGTCTGCTTAGGACTTCTCGGAAGGATTTTGCAGGGACGCATACAGGACCATCAGGACCCGCCTAGGCCACCCAGAAATCTGCAGAACGCCCCACCAGGGGGGATGGTGGTAGGCAGATGGTCTGAAATATCGAAACCATCGCCGGATCACCCTTTTTTCTGCTAAAATCCTCTCAGTATGCGCGCAAGGAGGCATCCATGAAGAGAAAAAGTGCAGGCAAGACACCACCATAATTTTCGGAGATGAAGACCTTGTCGGGCTCTGAATACCTCACCAAGACCCCCTGGTAATCAGCGCCGGGATCGGGGATACCTGTTATAATGTCAAGCGAATCCTCGTTGACAATGTAAGTTCATTCGACGTCTTGTTCTCCGCCACCCTCCAGAGCATGAACATCTCCGGACAGCATCTGACATCGGTAGCCGGACCAGTTTATGGTTTCGACAACCATCTAGTCCAGGTACTGGGAATGATTACCCTCCCAGTTACCATTGGGGAATTTCCAAGGCAAGTGACACACGAAATCCAGTTTGTCGTGGTAGATTCAAGCTCCGCCTACAATGCCATTTTTGGGAGGCCCGTCCAATCCATATTCAAGGCTATCCCCTCAATTCCTCACCTGGCCATTAAGTTCCGCACTCTGGGAGGAATTGGAGTCGTACACGGCAATCAGGAGGCCGCCAAAAATTGCTACTCCAAGCAGGCACAGCCAACCAAGGCCACAACAACAAAGGAACAAGGATATCTTCGCATTGGCTCCGGAAGATATGTCTGGCGTAGATCCTCACATCATTCAGCACTCTCTCAACATCAACCCAACATGAAAACCTGTCATCCAGAAAAAGAGAAACTTTGCTCTAGAACATCTCCAGGCAATTGAAGACGAAGTGGAGAAGCTCATCAGCGCCCATTTCATCCGAGAAGTAAAATACCCTACCTGGGTAGCTAATGTTGTCCTAGTAAGAAGTCTTCAGGAAAATGGAGGATGTGCGTGGATTACACCAACCTCAATTAAGCTTGCCCCAAAGACAGTTTCTCGCTCCCAAGAATTGATCAGTTAGTTGATTCAACCGCCGGGCACCGACTCCTCAGCTTCATGGACACTTACTCCGGGTACAACTAGATTCGAATGAACCCTGCGTACGAAGAGCATACGACCTTCCGAACTAACAAAGGGGTTTACTGTTACAAAGTAATGCCCTTTGGACTCAAGAACGTAGAATCCACTTACCAACAGCTCATGAACAAGGTTTTTAAAGACCTTATTAGCAAGACGATGGAGGTATATGTTGATGATATGCTGGTTAAGAGCATCCATCAGGAAGATCATTTGGAAGACCTTGAGAAGTGTTTCAAGATCCTTCGGAAGTATGACATGAGGCTTAACCCCACTAAGTTTGCCTTCGAGGTTATGTCAGGAAAATTCCTAGGATTCATGGTAACCTAGCGTGGATAGAAGCCAACCCAGAGAAGATTAAGGCTTTGGAAGATATGTCACCACCGCGCTCTCTTAAAGAAGTGCAACGGTTGAACGGGAGAATCATAACACTCTCGCGATTCTTGGCACGGACCGGAGATAAATATCTTCCCTTCTTCAAGATTATCCGGGGAGACAAGACCACAGGTTTCCAGTGGACAAACGAATGCCAATCAGCCTTCGAGGCACTGAAGCAGTACCTGGCCTCCCCTCCGCTTCTATCGAAACCGGCCCCAGGAGAAACTCTTTTTCTATACCTCGCCATCACGCCGGCCGCGCTAAGCTCCATGTTGGTAAAAGATGAAGGAGGGATTCAACGCCCCATCTACTACCTTAGCAAGATCCTCTCAGACACTGAAACTCGATATCCGGTCGCATATAAGACTGCCTTGGCATTCATTTTCTTAGCAAGGAAACTTCGCCCCTACTTCCAGGCCCACGCCATCAAAGTATTGACTGAGCTCCCTCTCCGCGCCATTCTTCAAAAACCCGAGGCATCTGGCTGACTGGTTAAATGGGCGGTCGAGCTAGGCGAATTTGAGATCCATTTCCTGCCGCGCACCGTCATTAAATCCCAGGTCTTTGCAGACTTCATCATTGAAAATACCTTGCCAATAGAACCCGAAGTTACACCAGCAGAGCCAGGACAAGGATGGACTATGTATGTTGATGGAGCTTCCGGAATAGAAGGCGCCGGAGCCGGACTCCTTCTCATAAGCCCATAGCTCGTCACTTTAGAGTACGGGCTCCGGTTGAAGTTTCCTGCCACTAACAACATAGCAGAATATGAAGCCTTAATTGCAGGGCTCAGGCTCGCCATCGACTGCCGCGCCAAGAGGTTGACAATCTACTCCGACTCCCAGCTTGTCGTCTCCCAGGTGGAGGGTGATTATAAAGCAAAAAGTGAGCAGCTCGTCCAGTACCTCCAACTTGTGAAATCTCTCCCGCTTCAGATACCGCAAGCCCAACTTCTCCACATCATTAAGGAGCAGAAAAACCGAGCAGCTGCCCTGTCAAAGCTATCCACATCTCCCTCTCGCTATCAGTCAAGAAGAAGTTGGGTTGAAGAAATTGCCTTTCCCAGTATCCAAGGACCGTGGGAGGTGGTGGAGATTGAAGAATCAAAGGGATTATGGATCCCCCCGTTAGTAGACTACTTAGAGAACCAGCAGCTGCCAAAAGATCAAAAGGAGGCCCGTCGCCTACGGATCAGGGCGACCACCTTCACACTGATTAATGGAGAACTTTATATGTGGTCCTTCGTAGGACCCTACCTGAAGTGTTTAGCAGAGACTGACGCTGAATATACCCTTCGAGAAGTCCATGGAGGGGTCTGTAGAGAACATTTGGGCGGAAAGGCCTTGGCTCGAAAAATCCTACGCTAAGGATTTTACTGGCCAACCATGAAAAAGGAAGCGACAGACTTCGTCCAGTGATGCAAAAGTTGCCAGCTGCATGCCAACATTCCCCGACAACCTCCTGTTTCCCTTACCATGCTACAAGGAGCTTGACCATTCGCACAGTGGTGGATAGACCTCCTCGGCCCCTTACCTCAAGCCTCAGGACAGAGGAAATTCATCATCATGGCCATCGATTGCTTCACCAAGTGGTAGAAGCGGAGCCTCTTGCCAAGATTACTGAGGAGAACACAAAGCAATTCATTTGGAAGAACATCGTCTGCCGCTTTCGCATACCAGCAGTTGTCATCACCGACAATGGCACTCAGTTTACATGAAAGTCTTTCACCAAGCTATGCGAGGACTTAAAGATCGAGTTGCGGAAAACGGCTGTGTCGCACCCCCAATCTAATGGCAGGTCGAGGTGACCAACCGAACCATTCTGAAGGGACTAAAGGCGTGACTTCATGATGCTGGGGGGCAGTGGGTCGACGCGCTCCCCAACGTGTTGTGGTAATACTGGATAACATAGAGAACCCCTACAGGAGAAACGTCATACAATCTCTGCTACGGTACTGAAGTTATCATCCCGGTCGACATCGGCGTTCCAAGACCCCGAGTTTCCAACTTCAACCCCCCAGACGAACGACGACGCTCTCCGAGACACTCTGGATTTGATCTCCGAGATCCGTGAAGAAGCCGCTCTCCGCACCGTAGCCTACCAGCAACACATAGCCCTCTATTACAATATCAAATTGAAGCCCCGACCGATCAACATGGGATACTTGGTCCTCCGCACTCTGGAAGCGGCTAGGAAAGGAACGCATGACAACAAGTTATCTCCAACTTGGGAAGGACCCTTCAACGTCACGACTTTGGTGAAACTAGGGACATACAAGTTACGGACCACCGAAGGAAAGACTCTTTCCCGCACTTAGAACGCGCAGAACCTACGCCGATTTTATCAATGAATTCCTGCTTTCTGTTTTTCTAATTATGACACATTCTCTAGCAAAAAGACTCTATGATGTATGAAAGTCACGAGCCTGGTCCCGCACAAGCTATCTTTATTCAAGTATAGCATTATGTTGCTGCAAGTCTTGTCTATTCAAACTGGGAAGATGACGCACTCAAAGCCGCGAGCAACCCTCGTGCAAACTCCCCGTGGGGGCCTGCCCCCTCATGATGAAGCCGCGAGCCTGACTCGTGCAATCTCGCAAGGGCATGCCCCCCTTTCGCGACAAAGCCGCGGACCTGAGCCGTACAAACTAAGCGGTGAGCCTGACTCGTGCAATCTTGTAAGGGCCTGCCCCCCTTTCGCGACAAAGTCACGGACCTGATCCGTGCAAACTAAGCCGCGAGCCTGACTCGTGCAACCTCGCAAGGGCTTGCCCCCCTTTCACGACAAAGCCGCGGACCTGAGCCGTGCAAACTAAGCTGTGAGCCTGACTCGTGCAATCTTGCAAGGGCCTTCCCCCCTTTCGCGACAAAGCTGCGGACCTGAGCCGTGCAAATTAAACCGCGAGCCTTACTCGCGCAACCTCGCAAGGGTCTGCCCCCCTTTTGCGACAAAGTCACGGACCTGAGCCATGCAAACTAAGCCACGAGCTTGGCTCGCGCAACCCCATGGGGGCCTGTCCCCCTCACGAAGAAGTCGCGAGCAACCCCCGTGCAAACAAAGCCGCGAGAAGACCTCGTGCAAACAAAGCCGCGAGCAGCCCTCGTGCAAACAAAGCCACGAACCAGAGCCGTGCAAACAAAACAACTAAGATGTCATAAAGAAAATAATGGCATACGAAATAGCTGGAATAATACAAAAGGGGCAATCAGCGCCTAAGGGCAACACCAACAAATGCTGAACAAAAGGCAAAATACAACACAACTAACTAAATAACAAAATGCAAATACACAACTACAAAGATGTAAGAACTACTACTCGTCCTCGACATTTGAGTCGGGACGCTCATCCTCAGAAATATCTGCAAAGCTGAAGTCGGATGTGTCACACCCCAAGCTCTTGCTGACTAGGCGGAAGGCCTTCGAGACACCGCGCCGGAGTGCTAACTCACGAACATCGTCCATCTAAGGCTCCACCTCCTTGGACCAAATATCATCACAAACCTCCTATGCAATCAGACAACGATCTCACATATAGTACAATAATTCCAGGTACTCTGCAAGTCCCGCAACCTTCAACTCTGACACGTGGCTATCGGAAGACAACATCTCTACTTGGGCCTTTGCCACCCGAAGCTGAGTCTCAAGGTCGGTGGCTTCCTCCCATGTCATCTGTAATTGGGTCTCCAAACCCGAAGTCTCCTCCTTTGAGTGCTTTAAAATCTGGGTGGTCCTTTCCATCAGGGTCTTCTCCACCTCTAGGGCCGTGCGTACATCCTCTAGCTCGGATTTCAACCTCGAACTGATCCGACAGAACCGCGCAATATCCCGATCTTGCTCCTCCTTCAAGGAGGCAAGCGAGCTCGACGTCGACTAGAGCTTCTCCTGAAGAGCAAGATACCCATTTTTCAAACTCACATAATGGTCATTCCAGGTTACCGCAATCTGGGCCTGAGTCTCTATCTGCACAAGGAAAGAGCCGAAGTTAGCACCAAATAATAAAGAAAAAAAATGAAGAAAGGAATCTTTACAACAAATCAAGGCGCTTACCGCATCACTCATTGCCCTCAAGGAAGAGGACATCCGTGGAGTCGTTGTCTCCGAAGACACTTGAGGGACTGGGGAGACAAGTATCTGCACCTCGGGAGTCAACTCAGGACAAGCATCAGAAGGAGCCGCCACCACCACCGTATCAAGGTCACTAGGAGGGGCCGCTACAACTTTCCTCTTCCGGCCCCCTCCCTGAGAAGTCCCAACAATCTGAGCTGCGTCCGAAGATTTACCACACCGCAACAAGCGCTTCTCCTCCATATAGACGAAAATATTAAATAGATGGTTGGCTAGTTCACGAGGTTCTAAAAACCCAAGCACCGGAGAAAATCTTTCAAGCGGAGGAAGGCGGGCGTCATTGACGGGGTTGCGATGAAGATGGTCTGCTTTCACCCCTCTCTAGGCCGGGTGAGTGGAACTGGCAGCTTCAGAATATTCTTTGGGTCCTTCCTGCCTTGAAGGGACTTCTTGGGCCCTGTGCTGATTCGGCTGTGACGGAAGGTTAGCTGGTGTTGGCGGCAGCGGGGGAGCAGGAGGTGCTCCCAAGTTTCGGAGCAGGGTGAGCATTTCGGTTTACTGCTCTTCCATCTTGCGAACATGCCCCTCCAGGGCAGTGACGGGGGCGAAAGCAACTTCGGCCTTCAGTGGCACGTCCACCAAAGAGTGGGAGCGTGCGGGTTCATCGTGTTCACCGAGGGCGGATCCTTTAGCGGTGCTGGCTCTTCTTTTTGCCATTGAAGCAGAACTTGGAAGCGGCAATGCTGGTGATCTTGTTTTTTGAAGTATGCTGGGAATCGTGTTCCCACAGACAACGCCAAACTATTGCGGACTAACTCGATGCCCCGACCAGATCAGATATAATTAGACCGTCTTAGCTCACGGGGCAGTCGAGTGCGTATACAGTCAATGAAAATAAAAGGTTTACATAAGATGTGATGACATGGAAAAGCCCCTCAACCGGGTAAAAAACCACATGACCGGGTCTATGTCGGTCAAAGCCCACTAGCTGTTTGTAGTTACAATGCGCATGGAGAATCAGGGGCGACAGGCCGCTCCCCGTTACAACTTGGGGGTGAGAGAGAGATTTCCGCTCCCAATGGGCAATAGGCTGCGCCGCAGGAGCGACTTGGACACTGGAATCCGAGAAGTGGTTCTGGTGCTTGGAATCTCGGAGCACGACTTCAGCGCTTGTCCACTTACAGTGGTCCTCTTCCTCCTTTCGTTTTTTCCGGGACTTAGGTGTTTTCCTGCTGGTGGCAAATGGTGGCTCGAGGTGGCTGGAGGATGATCCGGGGGAGGAGTCTGGCAGAGCTATCGCCTAAGGAAGAAGATGACCGGGAGCCAAAAAAGTGAATTATGAGGAGGCCTTGAGGCTCCTTTTATAGCCTCATAGTGAGGATTATGGTGGGCCCCACCACTAACTTTGTGAGTTAGTTGGTGGTTATCGACCAGATCAGACGACGAGGAGAGCCCACCACGATCGGACGGCGGGCAAGCCGTCAACGGTGATGGGGCGGCCGGGAGGCGACGACGGCCGGCCGGCGGCCTGGCCGGCTGTGGCGGCTCGGCCTGCGGCTAGGCCGACTGCGGCTGGGCGGGAAGCGATATGTCCAGCGGTGGCCTTACCGACGGCGGCCTGGCCGGCAGCCACGGCCTGGCCGGCGGCCGTGGCCTGGCCGGCGGCCGTGGCCTGGCCGGCGGCCGTGGCCAGGCCAGCGGCCGTGGCCTGGCCAGCGGTCGCGGCCTGGTCGGCGGCGCATTTTCTCCGTATTAAATAATACGTCAGAGTAAGAGAAAGTACGCATCGTGATGTCACGCCGTGCAGGGGATAACTGCAGACACTCAGGCGACTCGTCCTCACATTACTTTATGTAAAATACTTATGAAATTAAGTTTAAAAAATACATATAAGTTTTTTAAGTTTACTGACCGTGTCCCTCGGTCGGGTGGATCACTAGTCCATAGGTGAGAAAATATATAAGTTTACGCAGCGGAAAATACTTAGTTTGATTCATTTGTTATCCTATATGAGAATGAAAGGCTAGCATAATGTAATGATGATGTAACTTCTACATTTAATATAAATTAAAAGAAGACCTTTTTAGCGCTTAAAAGTAGTAAGCTTTGCAGTTAAAAAATTATGTCATGTCAATATTCCAGAATGCAATTTTGTATAGTTAAAAGTAACTATATACATCATAACATAAATCCTTTCCAGAGAGCAAGGATCAAACTATGAAAAGTAATCGCAGTAAAAGCAACAAGTAGTCTAACACAGAAAAGTCTAAAACTATGGGCGCCAACAACTGACACGGACCCATAGAAAAATCTGACAAGTCTAAACAAAGACAACTACCTCAATGCTCTGAGGTGGAAACAAACGGCCGCAACAACTCACAACACCAGAAGCACAACTCTGTCAGCTAAACCTGCTACTGCTCTGGACTTGAGGCATTCAAAAGAAGAACACCTCAGAAACAAGTTAGAAGTGGTGCAAAAAGTAAAGGTAGAATAAACAAACCTCAAGATGAACGAGAATCTACAAGACGACTGCAACAAAAGGTCAGTAGCAGAACAACATAAATAAAACAGTAAATCTAGCTGAGCAGGAAAGGCTAATCACAACAACTGGACAGAACAGAGTGTCAAACATCAGAAGTTCATACATTCATCTTTCTTTATTATTCATGTTATTCATCATTTTAAATGAGACTGATCAGCTCAACAGGAAAGAGTACTGTGCCGAGAAAAAGGTCCACAACGCGCACAAACCTAGCCAAAAGGGCACTATGCCGAAGGAGAAACCCCAACGCGCACAATCCAACAACTAAGGTAATGTGTCGGAGATGAAGGTCCACAACGCACACAGACTCGACCATAAGGCACTGTGCCGAGGGAGAAACCTCAACGCGCACAGACCATCAGTGTTTCCTTTAGTTACATATTTATCTACCCAGAGTTTCTTTTATTCAACATAGACTAACGGTCAACAAACTATAAATCGACTCTTACTGAAACCGATACATCAAACAGACACTAATCAACTAGGACTTACCCGACGAGATTTCAAATAGGGTCAATAAATGTGTTGGTACCCTAGTTTTGATTTGAGCTTAGTCCTCTCCTTTGTGCCCCTTGACCCAAGAAATACCTATGATCAATGGTTAGGAGTCTAGCTGTAGAGTCCTCACTTTTCCAGATTGAGAATTTGGTTAAGTAGTTTTTTCGTTCGACTATAGTCGAACGCCGCTCGACTATCGTCTATCGGCTGATCGACGATCGTCTATCAGTTGGTCGACGCTTTGTCTGCGTTGATAGTTCGACTATCTGTTGATAGTTCGACTATCTGTTTTGCGTTGATAGTTCGACTATCTATTGATAGTTCGACTATCTGCTTGGCGAGGTAGTTCGACTATCTGTTCTGATAGATCGACTATCTGATAGTTCGACTATCTGTTGATAGGTCGACTATCTGTTCCGCTTTGATAGTTCGACTATCTGTTGATAGGTCGACTATCTGTTTCGTCTTGATAGTTCGACTATCTGTTGATAGTTCGACTATCTGTTGTCTTTGATAGTTCGACTATCTGTCCTGGTAGTTCGACTATCTGATAGTTCGACTATCTGCTGATAGTTCGACTATCTGGTTTGTTTTGATAGTTCGACTATCGGTTGATAGTTCGACTATCTGTTTTCTGAGGTAGGTCGACTATCTGCTTGATAGGTCGACTATCTCTATGCGCTTGATAGTTCGACTATCTGTCCAAGATAGATCGACTATCTGATAGTTCGACTATCTGCTCTGATAGTTCGACTATCTGCCCGGGTAGTTCGACTATCTTCTTCGATAGGTCGACTATCTGGATCGTTCGACTATCTGCCCGATAGTTCGACGATCTTCGTGCGTCGTTCGACGATCTTCGAGGGTCGTTCGACGTTTTCTGTCTGCCTTTGTATTTTGTATTTATTTATTATATTTAATTAATTAATACATTTTCTGGCACATTATTTTAAGCTGTATGATAAAATAACCAGGCAATATTTGCTCCATCTCTTTTGCCTGAGTCAAATCTTTTTAAGATAAAGTTGTTTGTCTTATTAGCTGTCATTATAAACTACTTTATCTATTGTCAGCCCTTTATAGCCGTTAGACTGAAAAGTCTTCTTTTTGCTATAAAGAGATTATTTCTGATGTGACTTTATTTAGTCCTTCTGTCATTTGATTTAAGCCTGCAGCTTCTTAGAAAGAGGTTTATTCCTTTTATAGAATGTTTTGCTGCAGAGATGTTTCTGTCTTCTTGATATTTACAGCCCAGGTCTCAAGGCTCAGAAGAAGACAAATAATTCAAATGGAAGAGAGCCGTTGCTTGCTGATGATTATAAAAAGGACCCTTTGAAGAAGGATTCAAGCTAGCTAATAGCTAACCAGTTGTTCATTCAAGCTCTCAAGCCTTCATCAAGAAAAAGCTTTCTGCTCTCAGCAATTTTCATCTAACTGAGAAGTGTTAAGATCTTCATCTCTTCTTCACCTGAGTTCTCCTGCTTTCAGGAAGTTCAAACTCAGAGTTCCTTTGAAGAAGAAGAAGAAGAAGATAGCTGCTCGAAGATCTTTGATTTTATTATTTACTTTCTTCCTGTAGCTTTTCCTTCAGAACTTTCTGAAGAGTTTTCTGCACTGAAGCAAGACTTCACCTGGACATCTTTGAGCCAGGGGGAGCCTTGATTCTTTAGAGCATTCTAGCTCAGTGCAAGTCTTTGTGCTTCTCTAATCTTTGTAAAATAGAGAAGACATCTTAACCTTCTTCCCCCTCCTGTACAGGGTTATTACTCCCTTCAAAAGTATCCCTTGGTGGCAGGGCACCTGATCAAAAACCTGTGCTTGGTTTTTTAGACACCTGATCAAAAGTCTAAAGGGTTTCTGGATCTACCTGAAGCAGATCCTGTTGGTGGCAGGGCCCTGATCAAAAACCTGAGTGGATTCCTACCGTGTGGGTAGAAGAGTGGACGTACCCAAGTTGTTTGGGGAACCACTATAAATTTTCTTGTGTCGTCTGGATTCCATTGTTTAATTCCTGCATTGTGGCTGTGATTAGATATAACTAGGTTGCTAGTTGCTGATTAGGTTTTCCAAGCCTTAACTGTAATTACAGTTAGCTTGAGTTTGTGCACATCACTTGTGTTAGGCTTTAAGGTTAAATCAATATCTATAATCTTTTCATTCCGCACTTCACTCCAAGGGAGTTGGGTAGACTATTAAGTTTTGTCTGTGCAAAATTTGATAACTCTATTCACCCCCCCTCTAGAGTAGTATCTATCCCTTCACTTTCAATTGGTATCAGAGGGAGGTTGACTGACTGTATAGGCTAACACCTAAGTCACAAGATCCTGATAGATACCAAGAGCTTATAGATATTCACTATCATGGCCCAGTCCAAGGATTATTCTAGCACCAGACCTCCAGCATGCAACTTAGCTAAGTTTGGCATCTGGAAGGCAAGGATTAAATTATATATGAACTCTATTGATGAAAGCATCTTTGCTTCTATTTTGTCAGGTCCCCCAAGAGCACCTGCTGCTGCCACTGCCTCATCATCTGATATGAGTGCAGTGCCTCCTCCAGATTACAATGATGAATACAAGAAGGCCAAAATTGCAGATGCCAAGGCAATGAACATACTGGCTCAGACAATGTCTGATGAGGTGTTCCAGAAGGTGGCTGACTGCTCCTCAGCAAAGGCCATGTGGGACACACTGAACCAGATTGTAGCTGGTTCAGCTGATGAAAGGAAGGACAGAAGGTCCAACCTGATCTCACAGTATGAGAACTTCAAGAAAACTGATGCTGAATCAGTTGAAGCTATGTACACCAGGCTCAACTCAATCATCAATGAGCTGAGGACCCTGGACAAGGACATATCATTGACAGAGGTCAATGATAAGATTCTTATGTGCTTCCCTAGCACATGGGATCTAAGAATCTGGCCCATCAAGGAAGCCAGAAGTACTAATGAGATCTCAACTGAAGCTCTCCTCAGCAAGCTCAAGTCTTTTGAGCAAGTGCTGAAGTCCAGAGAAGCAGAAGCTGAAGCCAAGACCCCCACTCCAACAAGAAAAGAGCAATCTCTAGCTCTTAAGGCTGCAGATGTTTCTGAAGGCAGCCAATCTAATGAGGAACTTATGACATTGTTTGCCAAAAGGTTTCTCAAGATGGGAAGAAAGGAGTTCAGAAAGAAGTCTTCACGCTATGAAGACAAACCAAGGTATGATCGCTCTCCTGCTAAAGAAATTATTTGTTATGGTTGCAGGAAGCCTGGACATATTTTGCCAGAATGTCCAGAGGAGAAGAACAAAGAAAAGAGAAAAGAAAAGGAACAACACAGGAAGCACTCCAAGCCATCCTCCTACAAAAACAAGAAGAAGGAGAGAGGTTTCATTGCTGAAACCTGGAGTGATTCTGATGAAGAATCCTCCTCATCAAGCTCCAGTGAAGATGAGGAAGAGAAGAAGGCAAAAGAAGTTTGCCTAATGGCAATAGATGCCTGCAGCAATCACTCTGCTGCAGAGAGTTCTGATTCTGATGAAGAGATGCCTACTGAAGATGAGGTACTTTCTTCTTATGATTTTACTTCAGAAGAATTTAAATTAGAATTTAAATCTTTATGTTTAGATTTAATTAGCTCAGAAAAGGAAATAAAAGAACTTAGAAATAGGTTAGCTGACTCAGAATCAATAGCCTCTGAAAATGTTAGGTTAAAGGAAGAACTCACTACTTGTAGTGAAGAAGTTAAATTTCTTAAAATAGAGTTAGCTAAGTCTAAGAGATTAGAAGAATCCCTTAATGGTAGAAGCCTTAAGCTGTTAGAAATTACCAGCATGACTAACACTAGGTCAGGTAATGATAAACTAGGCTTAGGAGCTTCTCCCAGTGAACCCCCAGTCCTTCTTAAAAATAATCTTTCAACTCCAGTGAACTTCATTTCAGCTAGTGGAAAGAAGAACACTGAGCAAGTAAATCTGGTAAATAGAACCTTAAATAAAGCTAAGAGAGAAAAGAGAAAGAAGTTTTTCAAAGAAATGCAAAGAGCGTCGAACGCCGCTCGACGATCGGAAACTCCATGGTCGAACGAAGCTCGACGATCTGAGCGCCCATCGTCGAACGTCGATCGACGATTTCAATATGATTTTCAAAATCATAATCAATTCCATAGAAACCTAAATGAGAATAGAAACCCTAGGTTTGTTGACCCATCATCTGCATGGAGAATCCCACCTAGGAGATCTCACCCACTAGGTTATCACCCTCAGCCTGCATTCTCATATATTTCCAGTTTTTCTTATGTGAAAAACAAGGGACCCAAGGTTACCTGGGTCCACTCTGTCTAAATAATTGTCTTGCAGGTGAAGGCCTATCCAATCACTCAAAATAAGTGGTATTTGGATAGTGGATGCTCTAAGCATATGACAGGAAATAAAGATCTACTGTCAAAGTTCAAAGCTAAGCTTGGCCCAAAGGTTATCTTTGGAGACTCCAGCTGTGGTCAGACAGAAGGCTATGGCAAGATCACAATTGGAGCAGTTACTTTCAAGAGAGTTGCTTATGTCAATGGACTGAAGCATAATCTGATTTCAGTCAGCCAGCTATGTGATGCTGGCTACCAGGTTTCATTTTCTAATTTCTCTTGCAATATTACTTTAAATAATAATGTTGTTTTAGTAGGTATTAGAATAGGTAACATTTATTTAGTAGATTTCAATTCATCTCATTCTGAAATCTGCCTGTTTAATGAAGTAACCCTTAATAATAATTCCCTATGGCATAAAAGGCTTAGTCATGTAAACCTTAAAAATATATCTAGGTTATCTAAGCACAACCTTGTTAGAGGTTTACCTTCTTGCCCCTACAAGAAGGAGAGCCTATGCAAGGCTTGTCAGCTAGGCAAGCAAACCAAGAATTCATTTAAATCTGTAAATAAAAGTGATTCTCCTAGAATCCTGTATTTATTACATTTGGACCTTTTTGGCCCAATAAATGTACAGAGTTTAGGAGGGAAGTATTACACTTTAGTAATTGTAGATGACTTCTCTAGGTTCAGTTGGGTTTTCTTTTTGAGAACTAAGTCTGATAACTTCAAAGCCCTTACAGACTTTCTATTATGTGTGCAGACTGAGTACTCTACTCATGTGGCCTTGATCAGAAGTGATCATGGTACTGAGTTTGACTCTCTTCTCATGCAAGAATTCTGTGAGAGAGAAGGTATCAAACATAGCTTCTCAGCTCCTAGAACTCCCCAACAAAATGGGGTAGTTGAAAGGAAGAATAGAACACTAATTGAAGCTGCTAGTACATTGTTGGCAGATGCTAACATGCCTCTATCCTATTGGGCAGAAGCTGTTAGTACAGCCAACTATGTCTTGAATAGAAGTTTGATACACAAACTTAAGTGTAAAACTCCTTATGAGTTGCTTAAAGGAAAGAAACCAAAAATTAATTACTTTAGAGTTTTTGGCTGTATTGTTTATATTCATAATAATAATAAAGAATATATTAGAAAATTTGAAGCAAAAGCTTCAATGGGAATCATGCTTGGATATTCCCAAGTAAGCAAAGCTTATAGGGTTTATAACAAGTCAACCTGTAAGATAGAAGAATCTGTGCATGTATCATTTGATGAGTCTCAGATGTTTTACAAGGAGAAGGAAAATTCTTCTTCCTCCAGTTCTTTGCAGGTACCTGATGCCCCTCAAGAAATTCTTCAACTATCAACTCTTCAGATCACTGAATCAGATAGTGATGAAGACATTGCTGAAGCTGTTGAAGCTGTTATTGTACCACCAACAGTAGATCAAATTCCTCCTAAGGAATTAATCCCAACTGTTGCTGAAGATCACATCCCACCTGCTGATATTGTCACACTTAGAGATCACCCCACATCTCAAGTGATTGGAGACATATCAGCTGGTGTGCAAACAAGACATCAATTAAGACAGGATGTGATGCATGCTTGTTTCCTCTCACAGGTTGAGCCCCTCACCTTTAAAGATGCAGAGCTAGATCCCCACTGGATCATTGCAATGCAAGAGGAGCTCAATCAGTTTGAGAGATGTAAAGTTTGGACTTTGGTTCCAAGACCTAAAGGCCAACTGATCATAGGCACCAAGTGGGTGTATAGAAACAAGTTAGATGCAAATGGAATTATAGTAAGGAATAAAGCTAGGCTTGTAGCTCAGGGCTACAGACAGGAGGAAGGTATAGACTATGACCAAACCTTTGCTCCTGTTGCAAGGCTAGAAGCAATAAGGATCTTCTTGGCCTATGCAGCCTTCATGAAGTTTAAGGTGTTCCAAATGGATGTCAAAAGTGCATTCCTAAATGGTGAGCTTAAGGAAGAGGTGTTTGTTGAACAACCACCAGGGTTTGTTTCTTCAACTCAGCCTTCTCATGTGTTTAAGTTGCAGAAAGCTCTTTATGGACTAAAGCAAGCTCCTAGGGCCTGGTATGAGACCTTAGCTAGTTTCCTGTTAGAGCACAACTTTACTAGGGGAGTAGTTGATAGAACCCTTTTCGTCAAGCATCACAAGGACACAATCCTGTTAGTTCAGGTGTATGTAGATGATATTATTTTTGGCTCCACTGATCCCAAACTGTGCAAAAAGTTTTCCAACTTGATGCATTCCAAGTTTGAGATGAGTAGCATGGGTGTGCTGTCTTACTTTCTTGGTCTCCAAGTTAAGCAAGATGCTGATGGTATCTTCATCTCCCAATCCAAATATGCCAAGAAATTGGTAAAGAAATTTGGGATGGCTGATGCTTCAGCAATGCCTACACCCATGGCTACTAATGTAGTTATTGATTATGATGATCACGGCAAGCCAGTTGATCAAAAGAATTATAGGGCCATTGTTGGTTCCCTATTATATCTAACTGCAAGTAGGCCAGATATAATGTTTGCTACATGTCTTTGTGCTAGATTCCAGGTCAACCCCAAGGAATCTCATCTGATTCTTCTAAAGAGAATCCTGAGATACCTGAAGGGATGTCCAAATCTAGGACTTTGGTACCCAGCTGAGTCAGAGTTTGAATTAATTGGATATTCTGATTCTGATTATGCTGGTTGCAGAGTTGACAGGAAGAGCACCTCAGGAACTTGCCAGTTCCTGGGAGAGAGATTGGTCTCTTGGTTCTGTAAGAAGCAGGCTTCTTGTTGGGTATTGCATCCACAATGTGTACCTGATTTGAAGAAGCCCCTGTGCAAGCCAAGGTAAATAGACAATGTATTTGATGAAATATTTCTAGTTGTACTTGCAGATATTCCATGCTAAGTACACACCAATATCAGGGTACAGTGGGTCAATATACACGGGTCTGTGCAACGTAATCCCTCGTTGAGCTGATCAGTGTGTTGGCCTACGTGTACTCTCTCTATTGGGGTGTACTTAATTTCAAGTACAGGGCTATGATAAAGCAAGAGCAGACAAGGAGCAAGGATGGGCCAAAGACCAGCTCAAGGGGAGAAAGAGGAGAAACAGCCTAAGTACAAATCGACGAGAATCACTAAGTGATTCTCGCCGATTCGGCGAGAATCACTAGTGATTCTCGCCGAGTCAGCTGATTCTCGCCGATTGAAGCCGGCAGCTTCGTCACAGACAGGGAAATTTTCTAAGGCAGAATCGTCGAGAATTACTTATGATTCTCGCCGATTCGTCGAGAATGACCTTGCATTCTCGATGACTCGGTGAGAATCAAAAGTGACTCCCGCCGATTCTCCCCGGCTTCTGTATCTGTGCAGTCAGATTTCGGCTAAGTAGAAGTCGGCGAGAATCATAAGTGATTCTCGCCGATTCGGCGAGAATCACCTATGATTCTCGCCGAATTGGACTTGGAAATTTTTCTGAAGGTTATGGACCGGTCCAAGTTACCTGCAGCTGTTTGAACCGGACTTTGGTCCTTACCTTGGTGGGACCCACAACGGTCATCTTCTTGACCTAGGGTATAAATACGATACATTGTGAACAGTACTATACACGCATATACGGTATTTTCAAAAAGAACGAGCGGCCGACGACAAACCCTAATCTCGCGATCTTGCTCCGCCGGTCATCTCCGCCGCTCGCACGGTTGTCGCCGCTGTTGATCTCAGGGTCTTCCAGATCTCCGGCGACAGAAGCTTAGGCTAACATAGCATCTCACGAGTCTAACGAGAGATCCCTTGTCTCTTGATTCGTTGATCGGGAAAATCTTTCCCCTTCCGAATCGATCGAGACGATCGATCCTTGTGTGACCGTTGGTAGATCTTGCTCCCTTTGCTACGAAGTCTGATTCAAGTTGGCACTGCTGCTGCTCTTCATCGCCGCTGCTGATTCCGAGAACGTTGCCGCCGCCTCAAGCCGCCGCCGGTCTCGGGAAAGATTCACTCCAAGTGAGATCTAGGGCTATGCACTCTTCGTTGACTTCAAGAGCATGTCGTCAAACGAAGAGGGTCACCTTCTCTCCAAACGTTGTTTGTATTTCTTACAAGCTAGTTTTTAATTTCTTTGTAACGGACCGATTGGTCCCTAGTTGTAAGGGTTGGGTGCAACCCGGACTGTGGGAGTGTTGACTCCTACGTTTGGAAGGGTTTCTTCCGTGAGTGCAAGGATTGGATTTCAATCCTGTTGGTGAAGTGACCGAGTCGTCCCGTGTTGGGAGATAGGTCGAAGGGGGAAAGTGGACGTACCCAAATCGGGGAACCACTATAAATTATCTGTGTATTTTCTGTGCTTGGTTGTTTTGTTTTCTTGTGCAGGTAAAATTTCTAATTCCGCAAGTACGCTACAAAGACACCTATTCCCCCCCCCCCCATAGGTGAACATAGTTGACACTAGGTGGACTTTCAAGTGGTATCAGAGGGAGGTTACTCATCAAAAAGGTTCACACCTTGAGTAGAATCCTGCCCCCAGTGTCAAGAAGCAGACAGATATCCTCCATGGACGGACTCAAGCACTCCGGCAAAATCCCAGTATGCACCAGACTGAACTTTCCTATCTGGAAGGAAAGAATCAGATTCTACATGGAAGCGGTCGACCCTCGGCTCTTCATGATAGTGGAGGAGGGACCTTACATTCCCACTAAGGCCTCCACCATTGATCCTACCAGGAAAGTACCCAAGCAACTTTCGGAAATGGACAAGGACGAAATGGTGCTGTTCGGACTCGACAAGAAAGCTCAGAACATCCTGGTGAGCGCAGTTGACGACTCTATGATGCAGAACTTCAGCAATTGCAGGACAGCCAAGGATCTCTGGAGCTGTCTGATTGTCTTAATGGAGGGCACAGATGAAGTGAGGGACGATCGGAGATCCCTCCTCAATCAGAAATATGAGGCATTCAGACAAGGGCCAAAGGAGGAGATCGGAGTCACCTTCGAAAACTTCCTCAAGATCGTCAATGCACTCAAAGGATATGGAAGAGTGTTCACTGACGGTGAACTCAATGATAAATTCCTTAGGTCCCTCACTAAGGAATGGGACACAAAGATCTGCGCCATTCGCGAGTTTGGCAGACTTGCGGAAACCGACCCTCAGATTCTGTTCGGGAAGCTCATGTCCTATGAGCTTCAGTTGAACACAAGGAAGGCTGAAGAGGAAGCAGAGAAAGCCGCAGCCAAGGAAAAGACGGTGGCCCTGAAAGCCATTCACTCCAGAAAGGGTAAGGGTGTCGCCTCCTCCCGGGCATGGAAGAGGGATGAAGAGGAAGACTCTGAGCCAAGCTCCTCCGGATCAGAGTTATCTGAGGAAGATTTATCCTTTATCACAAGGGAATTCAAGAAGTTCCTCAAGCTGAGGAATCAGAGAAAGAGAACCGGCTCCTCCTCAAGGGATCAGAAGAAGAACTATTCCTCTGACAGGTATGTTTCCAAACCGAATAAACATCGCTCTTCTGACATTATATGTTTTGGTTGCAACAAGCCAGGACACGTCGTGGCCGACTGCCATCAAGGCAAGAGGGAAAAGGGAAAGGGAGAGGAGCACAGGTCCTCAAGAGACAAGAAGAAGGAGAGGAGTTACATCGCAAAGAAGCCAAAGACGCTGAGTGAATCTGACACGTCAGACACCAGCGATGATGAGGAGGCCTACTTTGGGCTAATGGGTCGCTCTGACTCAGAAGGAGATTGCCCCCCATTTACGGGGAAGGTAAAAGATCACACCCCTCTCTCCGACTCTGACTCTGATCCTGAGTCTCAGGATGATGATGCTGAGGATAGCTCTTCTGCCCGTGAAGCTGAGCTTCTCGATAAGTATGAGCTTCTGCTCAATACTTTTCTGGAATGTCGAAAGAGAATGAAGGCTGCGAAGAAGGAAGTAAAATCCCTTAAAAGTGAAAGTGTATCCCTGAGGGAAGAGATCACCAGTTTGATCTCTCTCCGACAGGAGCACTTGGAACTAACTTCAAAGCATTCAGAGTCTCTTAAGCTCCTTGATCTCAAGCAGGAAGAAGTCGACAAGTTGGAAGAACTACTTGCGGCAGAAAGGAAGATCGTCAAGAGCTTCTCTATGCCAAAAACTGTTCTCCCATTAGTTGATACCTTCTCTGCTCAGGCCAAAGGAGCTGGCTTGGGGCATGTAGGTGTGTCCAGTTCCTCGTCCAGGAGAAACAGGAACAGGAGAAAGAATAAGGCTGCCAAGAAAGCCTCTGCTGATGAGAAAGGAAAGGCCCCACTCAGTCCTGTTGAGTTCAGAAAGCCTAGCTTTCCCTGTAACCAACATGACTTTGAGTCAACATATGGGCATCACTTCAGGCCCTCGGTTGCAAAGCCGAAGAGCCGATATGATGGGTGGACCTTTCCCCGTAACTTCAGTGAGAGTGTCTTCAAGGCACCCTATGAGGAAATCCACTTGGGAAATTATGGTCAATTCTCTAGCGGCCATAATAGGAAGCTGGCACCTAAGGCCAAACATGTTACACTGAAAAGCCAAGAGGTGAAGAAGTCATGTGACTATGGTCATCATGTTGCCTCCACCTCCAGGTCTTCGGCCCCAGTTGGACCCCACGTTTCAAGGGTAAAGCAGGCGCCCAAGAGGAAGTATAACAGGTTTGACTGCTGGTGCTGTGGCAAAATTGGTCACTTTGCCATGGATTGTTGGTTTAATCCAAGGTATAACGAGACTCCTTATGTTAGCAATGCGAGACCGACCACTCGTAGAGTTAACCAATCGAGGGGGAGTATGCTAACAAGGAATCTAGGACCCAAGTTTGATTGGGTTCCTAAGGCAAATTAATTCTGTTTTGCAGGGATGTCCAAAGGCCAACAAAACTCCTATTTGGTATTTGGACAGTGGATGCTCCCGTCATATGACTGGGACAAGAAGCCTGCTGCGGGAGTACACCCCAGTCGAGAATGGACCCAAAGTCATCTTTGGGGGATCTGATCGGGGAGTCACCAGAGGTTACGGTATGATTTCCAACGGTATACTCTCTATCTCTGACGTAGCTTATGTTGAAGGGTTAAATCATAACCTGATCAGCGTAAGCCAGTTATGTGATAAAGGGTATGACGTTAAGTTCTGCAAGGATAAATGCCTGATAATATCATGTGACTCTTCGGAGACCGTATTAACAGGCATTAGGAGCAGAAATATTTTCTGTTTAGACTTTCTTAGTTTAGACTCTTCTACCCCTGTATGCCTAGTAGCAAAAGGCAGTGCATCTCTTTGCGAACAATGGCACAAGAGATTGGCACACATTAATTACAAGACAATTAATATGCTATTTTCAAAAGACTTAGTAAGGGATGCTCCCATTATTAAGTGCATTAGAGATAGTCCATGTCCTGCATGTCAAATGGGCAAGCAGACTCGGGCTACCTTTAAGAGCATCCCAGACAAAGATTCCTCCAGATGTCTTTACCTTCTGCACATGGACCTGTTTGGTCCTATGCAAGTTCATAGCTTAGGAGGGAAGTCATACACGCTAGTGATTGTAGATGATCACTCTCGGTTTACGTGGGTGTTCTTCTTAAAACGCAAGTCGGATACGTTTGACATCTTCACTAATTTTGTCAAGCAAATACAGAACGAACTTACCTGCTCGGTGGTCAAAATCAGAAGTGACCACGGAACAGAGTTTGAGTCTGGGGCTATGACAGAGTTCTGTGAAGAACTTGGTATCTTTCATGAATTCTCCTCCCCTCGCACTCCTCAACAGAACGGAGTGGCGGAGAGGAGAAATAGAACACTCATTGAGGCAAGCACGACAATGTTGAATGACGCTTCTCTCCCAGAATACTTCTGGGCCGAGGCTGTCAATACGGCTTGTCATGTACAAAATCGGGCATTGATTAACAAAAGCCATCGTAAGACTCCCTATGAGCTACTGAAAGGCAAGAAACCAACCATGTCCTACCTGAGGATCTTTGGCTGCAAATGTTATGTACTGAATAATGGGAAGTACCCGCGTACTAAGTTCGGTGAAAAATGCTTCGAAGGCATATTTATGGGTTATAGTAGCCGCAGCCGGGCTTATAGAGTTTTCAACAAGAAAACCCTAGTGGTAGAAGAGTCAATCAATGTTGTATTTGATGAAGGAAGTTTGCTTAATGGCAAGACTTCTAGTCTTCTTCCTGAAGATGCAGGTGACAGACTCGAAAGGTTGCAACTGGATGAGCCCGAGAAAGATGCACCTCCAACATACGTCAAGGTATCCACTTCTACGCAGATCGGAGAAGCTGAAAATCAAAATGGAGCAACTCCTTTAGAAGAAGGCGATGTCCAAGAAGTAGTCGACACTCCTGACGCCAGACTTCTACAGCTCAGACACATGCGGGATCATCCCAGAGATCAGATCATCGGAGATCCTCGTGACGGAGTCAGAACTCGCCGAGGTACTATTAACGAGATTCTGCATCTTAGCTTCCTGTCACAGGTTGAGCCAAAGAAGTTCGACGAGGCAAACAAAGATGCTGCATGGATTTTGGCCATGCAAGATGAATTGCATCAGTTCGAAAGATGCAACGTTTGGACGCTTGTGCCCAGACCTCACAAGCAAAATGTGATTGGCACCAAGTGGGTCTTCAGGAATAAACTGGATGAACATGGTGTCATCATAAAGAACAAGGCCAGGCTAGTGGCTCAAGGTTACCGTCAGGAAGAGGGGATTGATTTTGACCAGACGTTTGCACCAGTAGCACGACTCGAAGCTATCCGGCTATTCCTAGCTTATGCCTCCCACAAAGGATTCACAGTTTATCAGATGGACGTGAAATCAGATTTCTTGAATGGAGAGTTGAAAGAGGAAGTATACGTCGCTCAACCTCCAGGTTTTGTCAATCCTACTTATCCTAGTCATGTATATTTTCTTAATAAAGCACTATATGGCTTAAAACAAGCTCCTCGAGCTTGGTATGAGACATTGTCTAGTTTTCTTCTTGAGAACAAATTCTCTCGAGGAAAAATAGACAAGACATTGTTTCTCAGGGAAGTCAAAGGCAAGATTTTGCTAGTGCAAATCTATGTTGACGACATTATATTTGGCTCCACGGACAATAATCTTTGCAAAAAGTTTTCCAAACTCATGCAAGGAAAGTTTGAAATGAGCAGTATGGGGGAGCTGAAGTACTTCTTGGGACTTCAAGTGAAACAGTCTGAGGATGGAATCTTCATCTCTCAGACAAAGTTCACAAATGAACTCCTCAAGAAATTCGGAATGGAGAATGCAACCTCTATGAGGACTCCAATGGGATCCACTATGTCTCTGGATAAGGATGAGAAAGGTAAACCTTTCGATGAAACCAAATACAGAAGCATCATTGGATCCCTGCTCTACCTTACTGCCAGTAGACCAGATATCATGTTCTCCACATGTGTTTGTGCCAGATATCAGGTGAACACTAAGGAATCTCACTATGTCGCTACAAAGCGAATTCTTAGATACCTTAAAGGTACTCCAAATCTTGGCTTGTGGTACCCGAGAAACAATGATGTCGAGCTAATAGGTTTTTCAGATGCTGATTTTGCAGGGAGTAAGGATGACAGGAAAAGCACTTCCGGGACGTGCCAATTCCTCGGAAGAAGGCTTATCTCCTGGAACAGCAAGAAGCAAAATTGTGTCGCAACCTCCACAGCAGAGTCTGAATACATCTCGGCAAGGAGCTGTTGCGCACAACTCCTATGGATAAGGAACCAGTTAGCAGACTATGATCTTCAGTTCAAGGAAGTACCCATGTACTGCGACTCCTCAAGTGCAATTGCCATCGCAAACAATCCAGTATCGCATAGCAGAACAAAGCATATTGAAGTGCGCTACCACTTCATTCGGGAGCACGTGGAGAACAAGGACATCTCTCTCTGCTATGTCCCCACGGACAAGCAGATTGCAGATATTTTCACAAAGCCCTTAGACGAGGCCAAGTTCAGTCTCTTCAAAACTGAATTGGGGATGCTCAACTATGAAGAATAAAGCCTCCAGACGCTCCTGGCTCGTGCCTCTAGGGGGAGCATCTGCCAGCTTTTCAAGTGACAACATAAGTGCACGAACTGAGGGGGAGCATGGTGTCCGGTGCACCAGACCCAAATTTGCAGAAGCCGAAAAGGGGGAGATTATTACCCTCTCGGCTAAGGCTAAGGTAGCTCAATGCTCTCGTTTGCTCTCAAGTAACGGGTAATGTTTATCCCTATCACCTCATTTTTAAGCTTCGGTTTTTCATTCCTATATGCTCTATTCACCTTAGCTTGTAGGGTTTAGGCTTCTTCAAATAGGGGGAGATTGTTGGGTATTGCATCCACAATGTGTACCTGATTTGAAGAAGCCCCTGTGCAAGCCAAGGTAAATAGACAATGTATTTGATGAAATATTTCTAGTTGTACTTGCAGATATTCCATGCTAAGTACACACCAATGTCAGGGTACAGTGGGTCAATATACACGGGTCTGTGCAACGTAATCCCTCGTTGAGCTGATCAGTGTGTTGGCCTACGTGTACTCTCTCTATTGGGGTGTACTTAATTTCAAGTACAGGGCTATGATAAAGCAAGAGCAGACAAGGAGCAAGGATGGGCCAAAGACCAGCTCAAGGGGAGAAAGAGGAGAAACAGCCTAAGTACAAATCGACGAGAATCACTAAGTGATTCTCGCCGAGTCAGCTGATTCTCGCCGATTGAAGCCGGCAGCTTCGTCACAGACAGGGAAATTTTCTAAGGCAGAATCGTCGAGAATTACTTATGATTCTCGCCGATTCGTCGAGAATGACCTTGCATTCTCGATGACTCGGTGAGAATCAAAAGTGAATCCCGCCGATTCTCCCCGGCTTCTGTATCTGTGCAGTCAGATTTCGGCTAAGTAGAAGTCGGCGAGAATCATAAGTGATTCTCGCCGATTCGGCGAGAATCACCTATGATTCTCGCCGAATTGGACTTGGAAATTTTTCTGAAGGTTATGGACCGGTCCAAGTTACCTGCAGCTGTTTGAACCGGACTTTGGTCCTTACCTTGGTGGGACCCACAACGGTCATCTTCTTGACCTAGGGTATAAATACGATACATTGTGAACAGTACTATACACGCATATACGGTATTTTCAAAAAGAACGAGCGGCCGACGACAAACCCTAATCTCGCGATCTTGCTCCGCCGGTCATCTCCGCCGCTCGCACGGTTGTCG
This sequence comes from Platanthera zijinensis, assembly GCA_039513925.1. NCBI lineage: Eukaryota > Viridiplantae > Streptophyta > Magnoliopsida > Asparagales > Orchidaceae > Platanthera > Platanthera zijinensis. The sequence goes on from CM077094.1 coordinate 135,913,574, forward strand.
CCGCTGTTGATCTCAGGGTCTTCCAGATCTCCGGCGACAGAAGCTTAGGCTAGCATAGCATCTCACGAGTCTAACGAGAGATCCCTTGTCTCTTGATTCGTTGATCGGGAAAATCTTTCCCCTTCCGAATCGATCGAGACGATCGATCCTTGTGTGACCGTTGGTAGATCTTGCTCCCTTTGCTACGAAGTCTGATTCAAGTTGGCACTGCTGCTGCTCTTCATCGCCGCTGCTGATTCCGAGAACGTTGCCGCCGCCTCAAGCCGCCGCCGGTCTCGGGAAAGATTCACTCCAAGTGAGATCTAGGGCTGTGCACTCTTCGTTGACTTCAAGAGCACGTCGTCAAACGAAGAGGGTCACCTTCTCTCCAAACGTTGTTTGTATTTCTTACAAGCTAGTTTTTAATTTCTTTGTAACGGACCGATTGGTCCCTAGTTGTAAGGGTTGGGTGCAACCCGGACTGTGGGAGTGTTGACTCCTACGTGTGGAAGGGTTCCTTCCGTGAGTGCAAGGATTGGATTTCAATCCTGTTGGTGAAGTGACCGAGTCGTCCCGTGTTGGGAGATAGGTCGAAGGGGGAAAGTGGACGTACCCAAATCGGGGAACCACTATAAATTATCTGTGTATTTTCTGTGCTTGGTTGTTTTGTTTTCTTGTGCAGGTAAAATTTCTAATTCCGCAAGTACGCTGCAAAGACACCTATTCCCCCCCCCATAGGTGAACATAGTTGACACTAGGTGGACTTTCACTTCTGTCTCAACTTCAACTGCAGAGGCTGAATATATAGCAGCTGCCAGTTGTTATTCACAGATCCTGTGGATTCAAAACCAGCTTGTGGATTATGGTTACTCACACAAGAACACCAAGATCATGTGTGATAGTACCAGTGCCATTTCTATTGCACAAAATCCAGTGCACCACTCTAGAACCAAGCACATTGAGATTATGCACCATTTCCTGAGAGATTGTGTGGAAAAGAACAAGATCTGTCTTGAGTTCATATCCACTGAGTTTCAGAGAGGTGATATATTCACCAAGCCTTTAGATGAACAGAAGCATCTGTTCTTTTTAGTTCAACTAGGCATGATTAATGGACGAGACTAAGTGTGACTATATCTGCCTATGTTGAAATCTGCTTGAAGATCGTCGAACGATGATCGAAGATCGTCGAACGGATTAAGCCTATCGTCGACCTCTGGTTAATGATAGCTTATCTATTTGAAGATCGTCGATCGACGTTCGACCATCGTCGAACAGGTTGAGCTCATCGTCGATCTCCGAACGACGACAGCTTGTTGCTGGTGAAGCCAGAAATAGCCGAACGATGGTTTGACTACTCTGCTTCTGAGCCGATCGTCGAACGACCGTTCGACTATCGGGTCAAGTATCTTTTTAATAGATCGACTATTCCCGGTCTAATATAAAGCCGATAGTCGACCTAGGTTAAAAGATCTTGTGTTTTATCGTCGACGGAGCGTGCCCTTTCGCATTCTGTTTTCCCGCTTGCGATTTCCGGGCATTTCGTCTTCTTCGTTCTCTGCAACTTTCTCGAGCTTTCTCCAGCAAATCAATGGCGATTTCCCCAGCAGTTCTAGCCGTCGTGAAGTTTGATGCAGGATTTAGCGTGGATTTCGACGCATTCAGCAGCTGCGATGCAGGAATCGTAGAAGTTCTACAGCTGTGCCGGGATCAGGGTTTAGAGAAGTTAATTTCTGCAAGGATTAAGATCAACATCCCAGAAATCAAAGAATGGGCTTTCACGTCGTCTTCCACAGACGAATCGATGATCGGTACCATCGGCGGAGAAGAGGTAATCCTGACTCCGGCCGTTTTATCTGATGTTTTTGGTTTAGTTAATGGTGACGAGGATTATGAGCAAGATGCTCAGGAATTCGGAAGAATGCTAGTTGAGCTGGGACATGCTGAGGGCATTCCCACGAAGCTGCTCAAAGTGAATTTTCCTTTCAAAATCAAGTTTCTGGCTGAGTTAGTAGGAAAAGTGCTCCTGGGTAAGCACTCTGCTCACGATAATATAACAAGGCAGCAATTCGCACTCATGTGTGCGATTGTTAATCGAAAAAGGATAGATTGGGCAGCAGTTGTGTTTGATTTAATCAGGAAAAAGACTGGTAAGAAGGAAGTCACCCTAGGAAGGGTCATTGGAATCTTCCTTAAGGAAAAATTCCCCCAGTTGCTAAGTTCAACTGCAACAACAATCAATGCGAGCAAGAAGATGGATCCCAACTTGTTCTCTAAGTGGAAGAGAACGTTTGTGAAACCTGCTCCAGCAACATCTGAGGACACAAGGACTGAATCAGTCACTCCTCACCATGTTGAAGCTGGCTCAGCTCTTCCTTCCTCCTCCTCTGCTTTGCCGTCTGCCTCAGTTGAAGTACCATCAACTTCAGCTGAAGTACGACCTTCTTCCTCTGCTGCTCCAGAAATAACTACGGTTGTTCCTCTTTCTCCTCCAGCCTCTCCTCTTCCTGCACATCTGGCTAGGATATCTGCTCCTAGCTTTGATTTGTTAGGATCAGAGAGAATTCCTACTCCTCCTCTGTCTCCCGTTCATTCCCCAATTAATTCCCCAATTAACTCTCCAGCTCCATCTCCTGCTCGATCCCCTGTCCACACCATTTCTCATCCCAGCACCACTACCATATCTGCTGCAGCTCCATCCACTTCACATCCTTCATCTATTGAGATCTCTCCTGAGCTTATCTCCCGCATTGTGGAGCTGATTACCCCCTCAATCAAAACCATGATTGAAGAGGCAATCGCTCCCCTTGCAACCTCCATTGATCTCTTATCTGCCTCCATCAAATCCCTTTCAAAATCTGCTGAGCCATCTTCCTCAAGGGGCCTGGTTTCAGTATCCACTGAAATCAGGCAGGGGGAGATGTTCCATGAAGATGCCTTAGACCATCCTGCCTTCCCTCCAGCTATAAAAGATACAGTCATGACTGCCCAGGAAGAATCTGCTCAAGCTGAGATAGAAATAGTTCCAGATGTTGTAATGACTGCCCAGGAAGAATCTGCTCCTGCTGAGAAAGAAATAGCTCAAGTTTTGTCTGATAAGGAAATAGCAGATGGAATCTTGTTATCTGAGATTGCAGTTAAAGTCTGCTTAGAAGATCTTACCTCTCCTGTGATTGCCAGATTCCTAGAAGGAATTATAACTTCATATCTGAATGAATCATGGGAGATGGTTAAGTATGAAGGTAACTCTTTCATTCGTTTTGCTGATGAGTCGATTAATTTGATAGTTTGTGAATACCTTGAGGGAATGATTATCGCTTATTTAGCAGATATGTATTCATAATTTTACAGATGTTATTAAAGAAGATTTAGCTGCTCAGATCATAGCAGTTGTTTCTGAAGCTGATCCAAGTGTTTCTGATACTCAAGTAGATCCTGAATTGGAATCCTTTTTAGATAATAAAGAAGATGAGTCTGAGAAAGATGAAGTCAAAGTTGACTCTCCTGTTCTGAATTTGGAAGAAGTTCAAGCAAGAGCAGCCTGGGATTTAAGAGTACAATCTTTAAAAGAGAAGGAAAAAGATCTGCAAGTTGAAAAGTCAACCATCTGGGATGACTCTCCAGGGTTGGACTTAGATTCCCTTCTGGCTCTGGATGCCATGGAAGAGGAAAGGGAGAAATCTGATCCTAAGCTTAAAGAAAAGGCTATTTCAGAAGCCTATGATCCTTATGAAAATCCTCCCTCATCTCATTCTGATGATGATGATTCTGATATTTCTGAGAAGTCAAAGAGAAAGAAAGCTGCCTCAAAGAAAAGAAAAGCTGCTCCTCCTCCTCCACCTCCCAGTAAGGATAATGATACTCCCTATTACATTTTGAAGGGCATTGACCCTAAATCGAAGGATTTTCAGCACTGGATGAGGTTTTCAAAGAATCAGCAGAAAGAAAGAAAAAGAACTAAGAGGTATGATAGTCCTGTCTCAAGATGGACTCCCAGAGGTCCTCCTCCTCCACCTCCTGGTGCAGGAGCCTCTGGGAACCTATCAGCTAATCCTGCTGCCTCTTCTGGAAGATCTGCTTCTTTTCAGCCCCAGCCAAGACAAGGTTATCAAAGCTCGCAAGGCAAATCATTTTATGGTTCTCAAAGACAAATGAAGGAGACTGTGGTTCAAAGACCAACCTTTTCCCCACCTCCTTCTCCAAAGAAGAGAATTACATCTCTAATACCAGTTCAGTCTGAGGAAATTGTTTCAAAAGGTAAATAGTTTACTTTGTTCTAAAATTTCTAGCAAGAACCCTTTTGCTAAGTTTGCTTCAAATGTCTTATCTAGTTATTCAAGATAAAATAGCTGATGCTGCTTCTCCTGAGCCTGTGTATGAAAATCCTGAGCTCGATCCTAACTTTAGGATGGCTCGCTTTCAAGAACTAGTTGGAGCAGCTCAAATAAGAAAAGCTAGAGCAGAAGGAAAAGATACGACTGGTCTAACTACCATGTCTGCTTACAGAAAGAAAGAATTTGAAAAGTTCCAGGTTAATCCTGAGATTTTTGATCCATCAAAATATATGGAAAAGCATCCTGAAGCTGTAGTCCCAAGAGCTACAGAACTGAAGATCATTGGTGTGCAGGACCTGAAACTGTCAAAGAAAGAATCTGATGATCCTTTAAGGAAAATCTCTTTTGTTTCTAGCTCTTCTGTAGCTAAGCCTGACTCTGTTGATCCATAGTTTGATTAACTGCTGTGCTATATTTGTTTATCTGTTTGATAATCTGCTAGTTAATTGTTAACTATTTTCTGTATTATTTTATTGCTCTTTAGCTAGCTGTATGTTTTAGATGTTGAGAGACTTAACTCAAATAGGGGGAGATTGTTGGTACCCTAGTTTTGATTTGAGCTTAGTCCTCTCCTTTGTGCCCCTTGACCCAAGAAATACCTATGATCAATGGTTAGGAGTCTAGCTGTAGAGTCCTCACTTTTCCAGATTGAGAATTTGGTTAAGTAGTTTTTTCGTTCGACTATAGTCGAACGCCGCTCGACTATCGTCTATCGGCTGATCGACGATCGTCTATCAGTTGGTCGACGCTTTGTCTGCGTTGATAGTTCGACTATCTGTTGATAGTTCGACTATCTGTTTTGCGTTGATAGTTCGACTATCTGTTGATAGTTCGACTATCTGCTTGGCGAGGTAGTTCGACTATCTGTTTTGATAGATCGACTATCTGATAGTTCGACTATCTGTTGATAGGTCGACTATCTTTTCCGCTTTGATAGTTCGACTATCTGTTGATAGGTCGACTATCTGTTTCGTCTTGATAGTTCGACTATCTGTTGATAGTTCGACTATCTGTTGTCTTTGATAGTTCGACTATCTGTCCTGATAGTTCGACTATCTGATAGTTCGACTATCTGCTGATAGTTCGACTATCTGGTTTGTTTTGATAGTTCGACTATCGGTTGATAGTTCGACTATCTGTTTTCTGAGGTAGGTCGACTATCTGCTTGATAGGTCGACTATCTCTGTGCGCTTGATAGTTCGACTATCTGTCCAAGATAGATCGACTATCTGATAGTTCGACTATCTGCTCTGATAGTTCGACTATCTGCCCGGGTAGTTCGACTATCTTCTTCGATAGGTCGACTATCTGGATCGTTCGACTATCTGCCCGATAGTTCGACGATCTCCGTGCGTCGTTCGACGATCTTCGAGGGTCGTTCGACGTTTTCTGTCTGCCTTTGTATTTTGTATTTATTTATTATATTTAATTAATTAATACATTTTCTGGCACATTATTTTAAGCTGTATGATAAAATAACCAGGCAATATTTGCTCCATCTCTTTTGCCTGAGTCAAATCTTTTTAAGATAAAGTTATTTGTCTTATTAGCTGTCATTATAAACTACTTTATCTATTGTCAGCCCTTTATAGCCGTTAGACTGAAAAGTCTTCTTTTTGCTATAAAGAGATTATTTCTGATGTGACTTTATTTAGTCCTTCTGTCATTTGATTTAAGCCTGCAGCTTCTTAGAAAGAGGTTTATTCCTTTTATAGAATGTTTTGCTGTAGAGATGTTTCTGTCTTCTTGATATTTACAGCCCAGGTCTCAAGGCTCAGAAGAAGACAAATAATTCAAATGGAAGAGAGCCGTTGCTTGCTGATGATTATAAAAAGGACCCTTTGAAGAAGGATTCAAGCTAGCTAATAGCTAACCAGTTGTTCATTCAAGCTCTCAAGCCTTCATCAAGAAAAAGCTTTCTGCTCTCAGCAATTTTCATCTAACTGAGAAGTGTTAAGATCTTCATCTCTTCTTCACCTGAGTTCTCCTGCTTTCAGGAAGTTCAAACTCAGAGTTCCTTTGAAGAAGAAGAAGAAGAAGATAGCTGCTCGAAGATCTTTGATTTTATTATTTACTTTCTTCCTGTAGCTTTTCCTTCAGAACTTTCTGAAGAGTTTTCTGCACTGAAGCAAGACTTCACCTGGACATCTTTGAGCCAGGGGGAGCCTTGATTCTTTAGAGCATTCTAGCTCAGTGCAAGTCTTTGTGCTTCTCTAATCTCTGTAAAATAGAGAAGACATCTTAACCTTCTTCCCCCTCCTGTACAGGGTTATTACTCCCTTCAAAAGTATCCCTTGGTGGCAGGGCACCTGATCAAAAACCTGTGCTTGGTTTTTTAGACACCTGATCAAAAGTCTAAAGGGTTTCTGGATCTACCTGAAGCAGATCCTGTTGGTGGCAGGGCACCTGATCAAAAACCTGAGTGGATTCCTACCGTGTGGGTAGAAGAGTGGACGTACCCAAGTTGTTTGGGGAACCACTATAAATTTCCTTGTGTCGTCTGGATTCCATTGTTTAATTCCTGCATTGTGGCTGTGATTAGATATAACTAGGTTGCTAGTTGCTGATTAGGTTTTCCAAGCCTTAACTGTAATTACAGTTAGCTTGAGTTTGTGCACATCACTTGTGTTAGGCTTTAAGGTTAAATCAATATCTATAATCTTTTCATTCCGCACTTCACTCCAAGGGAGTTGGGTAGACTATTAAGTTTTGTCTGTGCAAAATTTGATAACTCTATTCACCCCCCCTCTAGAGTAGTATCTATCCCTTCACTTTCAAAATGACTTGAACTGCATAAGGACATTGCAAGGGTTAAGCAAGGTAAAGTACGATCAAAATAACGGGACACACAAGGTGTTGCAACGATCAAAATGACTCGATAATTAAATTGACACGACCACAACATTTGTTTACGTACCCTACATGGTAAAAATTGAGAGTAATGGTTCTAGGTGAAACACACGTCATAATCCAAGAAAATAAAATTAGAAATTCAAAGACAAGTTTCTAGGAAATTTAAACATGTCAAACCCACAAAATATGACTAAAAATTAGGAAGAAAATAGCAAGAGGGAGAGTAAGAACATCACTTGCCTCAATTTTTACTCCAATCGGTCTTCCAATTTACTCCACGTCACGGATCTAGCCAAAAGAAGACACGGGGAAGCGGAATCTACAAGATCAAGGCCAAAAGAGAGGTTAGTGCCGAAAATTCTAATGAAAAACTTACACGAAACGAGAAATACCTACCACGATCGCGAAGATCTCGACAAGAGCTTTCCGGATCTATGCTCAGTTCGCGATTCCGAGCACCGTAGCTCTGATAGCGGCGATCCGAAGCTTCACGAACTTAGAACCCTCGCCGTCACTCTCGCTCTCTGGTTAAGTCTGGATTTAAGAAAGAAGATGAAGTTGAATGGAGGGTGGGCCGGTTCTATTTATCTTTAAGTATAAGAATATAAATATATATATATATATATATATATATAATTTCTTTTGTCTAAACCGGAAGGAGGCAGACAATTTAAGTTCGGGCGTGCGAAAACGAAAATAGAGGCTAAAGATAGCTGCAAATCGAAAAGTGATAAACATAAAAGTTGTAGATCTCGTTGAGACGAACAAAATCCATGTTAACCATTTTTATATATGACACCATTTTGACCCTCAAAACGGCGTCCAAAATTAGGCTGAAACGGATTTCTCGAGACGAATTTCGAATTTCTCGAGTGCAGCATAGGACTTCTCGAGAAGGGGGCAGGAGTTTCTCGAGAACAAACTTAGACCTCTCGAGAACTAGCTTCAGAATTTCCCGAGAGGATTTTTGAGTTCTCGAGTACTAGTGTCAGGAAGGACTGCAGACTACTCGAGAAGAACGTATGACTACCAAGAACTAATTGCATGAACAGAGTTTTTTGTCCTCGTGAATAGTGGATTTTGCAAATATACCTGTTGAAGCCAAAAATGACCTCAACGAATGTTCAAAAACCAGGGTGCAGCCAACACCTACTTCTCTCAAGCCTCGACCCTTGACTGGTTGCAAGGGACCTAGAACTGACCCAAAGCCTCAGCGGGGAGGTCCCACCTCACACCCGGAAGATCTCTGAGAGCTTCCCCTCCAATGCCAAAGCTGGGCTTGGAGCTCCTTATAAAACACTTGGGGATTTTGAGAATAATGAAAGCTTGCCTTCTAAGGAGCCCTTATGGGCCTATTTATAGCCATTTGCTGACCTGAAATTACTGAAATACCCCTGGATGGCTTGCCAATAGCCAAATCCCGCTGTTTATAAAATACTAAATGCAGCCCCTGGGGGGGTATGTAGGTAATTCTATGTAAGGACAATTAAGTAATTTTTCCCTGGGCCTTGGGCCCCACTCGGCGAGAACCCTGAGCCGCAGCGAGAACCTTGAGCCGCGGTGAGAGCCTTGAGATGAGAACCTTCCCGCCTCCACTCAACACAACGTTGAGTGGGATCGATGCCTTTGCTGCCGAACACAGCGTTGAGTGAGTGGAGCTTACTCAACGCGGCATCGAATTAACTCGACGCCATCGCTGCTGAACGAGGCGTTGAGTGAGTTGAGCTTACTCAACGTGGCGTCGAGTGGACTCAACGCCTTTTATGCTTGGATTATGGCGTCGAGTGGACTCAACGCCTTCTTGCCCGCCTCTGGTCATCAGTGGGTCTTGGCTGAGGCTTGGCGCAAATGATCCCGCCTGCTCGTAGGCGGGAGCTCTAGCAAGGCGCAAGCGGTTCTGATCTTAAGCCAGAAGCTAGCCCGAAGCTAGTCCAATCCTGACTGTTGGTGTCTTTTGGTTCCCTCCAGCGAATATAGGGTTGTACACAATCCCCGCTCTTTTCGAGCTAGCTCTGCGCTCGAAAAGACACGTCCAACCCATAAATATTCGCTGGGCACGTGTCACCTCAAAAAATAGAATCTTTTTGGCGGGCCATCCCATAACTCTATATATACAGGTGCTAATAGACGACCTAAGTCTGCCCCCAAGTCGCCTCTTCCTCACTGAGCTTTCGCGTGATTTCGCATTGCGTTCCAAACGTGTTGACGAGCCGAACAGTGCTTTGGTTGCTCCTTGGCTGGCGAGAAAGTCGCCAGCCGCTAATCCTTCCCCGCTAAAGAAGAAGAAAGAGAAGAGGAAGAAAAAAGCGAAGGTGGTCCAACGGGACCTTTCTCGCGAGAATAGGAACTCACCCACCCCGACCCCCGACCGCGCGGATGATGCTTCCCCTCCGCAGAAGGTATGTCTCTCCTACTTGCTGATCATCAACATCGCGAGCTGATCACTCGAAAGGGTCGGCACCTGATGGAATACTTCTCGCAGGAAGCGGCTCGAGACGACGACGCCAGGTTCCCGCTGGTGCCTCCGGACTCGTCGTCTCACCCTCTCGAGGATCGACCATGGGTTACGGAGGCCACTCCTCTGACTGTCTCTCTGAGAACCGCATGTATACTTTTCTCCCTGACACTCCTAACTTTCAATTGTAGTCTCCCCTTCTGTCGAATTGACTTCCCGCAACATCAGCTTCCGCAAACCCGGGTCTCGCCACCCGGGAGAATGAAATAATGGCTGTTAACTTGCCAGGCCAAGTGGCTAATCCCTCCGTACTGGCGGGAGGGGTATCTGTCGACCCCTCCATAGCTCCAAAGGAGGCCAACCGTCTCGTGAGAGAGGATGACTTACCCCCTGCTTCCGGCCAGGCCAGGATCACTATGCGCGAGACCTCTCGCCCGGGGTGTGGAAAGTAGCTCCACCTCCTCTATGGGACCGAGGGGAGGCCCGGGCCTTCTCGCCTGCCGCCAGCCAGTGGCTCTCTCCATGCTGCAGGTATGCGAAACATTACCATAGCTTTTACTCAGCTCTCGCCGTAACCATGAAACTGTTTTCTCAGAGGATCCGGACTCGCGGACAGTAGCCGATGAAGATGATGAAGACGACGATGAAGACAGAGAGGGGGAGGACGGCGAGAGCTCCCCCTCCCTTTGTCTGACGAGATGGAGGACATCTTGAATGACGCCGGGAGCGCGAAGAGGCGAGGGAAGAAGATGGTTGCCCTCCTATCAAAGCTTGTGCGGCGGGAGCGGGCCCGTGCCACCGCGGCGAAAGAATTTCGCGAGATGGTGGAGCAGAGGCTAGAGGCCCTTGAGAACGACTATTTCTTTGGCGAGACGAAGCGGCCGGGTGGGTCTACCGCCGAGTCTTCCCCCGAGAGGTGTATCGTGCGGATTCGAGACCAGGCTCTTCGGATCAACCTAGGGTGCACCACCCTATCTTCCTACTACAACCCGCTGGCGCCCCCGAGGACTAGACGGAGGGAGCGAGGATGATGGCGCTGGGAATCGAATTGACTTAAAGAAGTCTTGCCACCTCTCTCCCCTTGGCCTTCCCTTCTCGCGATGTACCCCGTTTCTTTTTGTTTTGGACTGCTTATTTGTAACCTTTCAATTATTATTTGTTATTTAGCTCTCGTCCGGCGAGAGCAATCTCTGCTTTTGTTTTCCTCTGTTTTACGTGGTCGTCTCGAGACACTTGCGCGAATCTGAACCATCGACCGGTCGCTGTCATCCCAGGCCGGAACCCGAGGCATCGTTGACTTGGGGCATGACGCCTGTACCACCGCCGTTATTTTTATTTTTCTTTTTTAGAAAAGTCATCATTACCACGGTTTCCTATAAATAGAGGAGTCCTCCAAATGCATTTATTTCTCCGACCCGGAACCCTCGCCTTCTTCCTTTGTGGTTCTCGCGCTTTGCCGATAATTTCCCTCTGCTTCCGCCTTATTCCCTTATTCTCGCCTAACTTTCGCTCTCGCCTCCTTCCTTGAGACCTCGCACTCAATCCCCTCAACACGATGTCGGGCGAAAGCGAGGGACGCTCCAAATACGCGGAAGCCTTTCGAAAGCACCAGTTCCCCTCTTGCCGCCTAACCATGGAGGAGTATCAGCTAATCGCCTCCCATTACGTTCCCGCCGACTTCACTGCGAGAAACCCAGGCAACGATGATCTGGTCAATAGCGCGAGAGCGGGAGAGCTCGCCATCCCCCTCGAGAATTTCGAGGTGGGCTTCTGCCTTCCCCTCTGGCCCGAGGTGCGCCAGGCCCTCCACTACTACGGCGTCGTTCCCGCCCAACTCAATCCAAACTCGGTTGCCATCCTGGTAGCTTTCATCTGCTACATGCGATCCGAAAGGATTGAGTTTTGCCTTCCTATCTTCCGGAACTGTTCACCTTCCGCGCTAAGGGAGGGGTGGTCTTCTTCTCCGGGCAGCTGCTCAAGACCACCGGTCTCGCCAACAAGCACCACCATTGGGGCGAGAAGTTCTTCTTCGTTGCCGGCGACTTCGACAACGTTCCTCTCGCGCCCGTTCAATACAAGGACGCCGTTTACAAGCCGCTCCCCCTGGGGTCGCCCGAGAGCGCCCTTTTGGAGTTCTTTGGGACGAAGGAGTTCGACATCAAATTCCTTAGGTGGGACGTCGATTCTCTCCCCGCCATCCCTCCTGGCGAACGTACGATCTCGCCTTTAACTCGGTATTCACGTTCTGAACTTTAATGCTGAGCCTTGTCGCCTTTGCAGGAGAGCGAGAAATTCCTCTGCACCAACCCTTTGTCGAGACTCAGGGTGCCGAGGGACAGGCTGCGAGAGATCCGCTGGCTCTCGCGAAATCTGCGGCTCAAGCTTGTCGGGACGAGCCGGCCCCGCCTCCTTCGACCAGTGTCAGGAAGCGAAAGTCCGGCGCCTTTTCGTCCCGACCGCTGAAAAGACCAAAGCCAACCGCTGCCAACAAAGGGAAATCCGTGGCGACTGCGCCCGTCCGACCTCTTGCACCAGGCCGGTCCTTCAAGGAAATCCTTCAGGCGGCCAGCGAGATGACCGCTGCCGCCAGGGATAGCGTCGGGGCCCCTGCCGAGAACCTTCCAGCCGCAAGCGGGGCTGGTGGCGAGGGGGCAGCTATCGAGACCTCCATTCGATACCCGCCCAAGGAGGTGCCAAAGGGGCACAGGAATTTTGGTCTCGGCGTGAAGTGCCTTGACGCGGAAGGGAGACCCCTGCTGCGGTGGGACCCTGAGACCAACCAAGTCTCCGTCTCGACCCTTCTCCCCAGCTGGGCGGAGCGCGACAAGGTCACCAGTGAGGCCTTTGCGTTGGGCAACGACCTTTACAGCCGGGAGAACGTCGGCCTTTACGATCAACTGCCCACGCGGATCTTGGCCTTCGACTCCACCCAGGCCCTGATGCGTGGGTTCGAGCTTGCGCACATGTGCGCGCGCCGAAGCATCACCATCAATCGCAACTTTGGCGAGATGCTTAAGGCGCGGGACCAGGCGGTGGCCAAGGTGGCAGCTTTGAAGACGCAGCTGGCGAATGCTATGGGACTACTTTCCTTATGCCCAGCGGAGGAGGTAAGCGAGACCTTTCCAAGACGTTCACACTCGCCCCTGTAATCCATAGCTCGCCGTCTCCTATATCTGATCGATTTCTCCCTTACGCAGGATTCTGCCCAGAGCACGGTACTTCGCGCAGAGCTGGCCGGTATAAGGTGCGAGAACGTCCTACTGAGGGACCAGCTCCGGCGCATGGAGGTAGCGGCAACCGCGGTCGCGCCTCCTCCTTCGCTAGACGAGAGGCGGCTGATGAGCCGACATTTCTCGGAGCACGACATTGACAAACTCCTGCAGACCAACGCTCAAGCGATGGTCAGGCTGACCCTTGAGACATTGCGAGATGTGGGATGCTTGAACGAGGGTGGCAAGATCGTTACCGCTCCCTAGCTCGTTCCCTGGCTCTTCGAGCCTATCCCGAAGCCCCGAGGCGCACCCGAATCCCCGCCCTCGGATGTCCCGAATTCCCCTACGACTGCTTGCGAGTCATCGGGGAGGGCTCATGCGAAAGCTCCCGCGGGAGCTCAAGTGGGAGCTCGAGCGGATACAACGCTTCTCCCTGATGGGTTCTCCCCCTCCCTCTCTCTCTTTTTTTCTCTTTTGCCTGTAATGAGCGAGAGGCTCCCATTTTGTAATTATATTGAGAATATATATATATATATATATATATTGTAAATTGTGTTTGGTTCCCTCCTTTTCTTTTCCCTTTCTTTTTGTTCCTTTTTTTAAACTGTTGAAGTCGAATGCTTCTCAAGCACGCTTTCTCCAAGGCCCTTGGCCCCTCTAGGGTGATCTCCCTTAGCGATCAATAGGTGGGAACCTGCCGAAATCTCAAGGCTTAGACGTGTTGTTTCCGCGCTCTGCCGAGAACCATTTGCCAGAAGTGTCGTTCGTAGGCCTTTTAAGGGAAGACCGCCCCTCTTTACCTTGCGCGAACGGTCAGAACTTTTCGCCCAGATCTTCCCATTGTCTGGCCAAGAACCCCTCGCTGAAAGGCCTTCCCGCCAGGAATTTATTTCGGCGAGACCCTTCCTGACCGAGACCTTTTCTGGTCGAGACCTTTCCTGGCCGAGACCTTTCCTGTCCGAGACCTTTTCTGGCCGAGGAAATCCTCAACCACTTTGTTCTGCCTTCTGGGTGTGTCTCTTGTCCTGCTCAAAACATCCATTTAGAAGTATTTCAGAGGACCAAACCTCCACCCCCACAGGCGAGCCTTCGGACCTGCCAGCTAGATGAGAGCCTACACAGGGGGTCTACCTGGGGCCAAGCCGAGCTCGGGATGTTGCTGAAGTTCTCAAAACAAAACCTCTCCCCCACAGGCGAGCCTTCAGACCTGCCAGCTAGATGAGAGCCTATGCAGCGGGTCTACCTGGGGCCGAGCCGAGCTCGGGGTGTTGCTGAAGTTCTCAAAACAAAACCTCTCCCCCACAGGCGAGCCTTCGGACCTTCAAGCTAGATGAGAACCTGCGCAGCGGGTCTACCTGGGGCCGAGCCGAGCTCGGGGTGTTGCTGAAGTTTACAAAACAAAACCTCTCCCCCACAGGCGATCCTTCGGACCTGCCAGCTAGATGAGAGCCTGTGGAGCGGGTCTACCTGGGGCCGAGCCGAGCTCAGGGTGTTGCTGAAGTTATCAAAATTAAACCTCTCCCCCACAGGCGAGCCTTCGGACCTGCCAGCTAGATGTGAGCCTGCGCAGTGGGTCTACCATGGGCCGAGCTGAGCTCGGGGTGTTGTTGAAGTTCTCAAAACAAAACCTTTCCCCCACAGGTGAGCCTTCAGACCTGCCAGCTAGATGAGAGCCTGCGCAGCGGGTCTACCTGGGGTGATCCGAGCTCGGGTTGTTGCTGAAGTTCTCAAAACAAAACCTATCCCCCACAGGCGAGCCTTTGGACCTGCCAGCTAGATGAGAGCCTGCGCAGCGGGTCTACCTGGGGCCTAGCCGAGCTCGGTGTGTTACTGAAGTTCTCAAAACAAAACCTCTCCCCCACAGGCGAGCCTTCGGACCTGCCAACTAGATGAGAGCTTGCGCAGCGAGTCTACCTGGGGCCGAGCCGAGCTCGGGGTGTTGCTGAAGTTCTCAAAACAAAACCTCTTCCCCACAGGTGAGCCTTTGGACCTTCCAGCTAGATGAGAGCCTGCGCAGTGGGTCTACCTGAGTCCGAGCCAAGCTCGGGGTGTTGATGATGTTCTCAAAACAAAACCTCCCCCCACAGGAGAGCCTTCAGACCTGCAAGCTAGATGAGAGCCTGTGCAGCGGGTCTACCTGGGGCCGAGCCGAGCTCGGGGTGTTGCTAAAGTTCTCAAAACAAAAACTCTCCCCCACAGGCAAGCCTTCGTACCTGCCAACTATATTATAGCCTGCGCAACAGGTCTATCTGGGGCCGAGCAGAGCTCGGGGTGTTGCTGAAGTTCTCAAAACTAGACCTTTCCCCCACAAGCGAGCCTTCGGACCTGCCAGCTAGATGAGAGCCTGCGCAGCGGGTCTACCTGGGGCCAAGCCGAGCTCGGGGTGTTGCTGAAGTTTTCAAACCCTATTCCAACTTTAAGATAACTTTAAGATAAAAGAGTAGACAATGGATTAAAGGTAAGGGATATATTATGATAGCACTCGAAAGTATTAATACAATTACCTTCCCCCTCTTACAAGTAGAAGCGTTTTAGATCATCACCGCTCTAGATGTGACTCAAGGTTCTTCCCTCCACATCCTGGAGGTAGTAACATCCGGTTCCAAGGACCTCCTTTACAATGTAAAACCCTTCCCTATTTGGGTTGAGCTTGCCCACGAAAGCTGACCTTCCAGCCGCGCCAACCTTTTTCAGCACCAGATCTCCTTTGGCGAACTGCTTGATCCTGATATGCCTATCGAAATACTTGGCCATCCGCCGTTTGATCTCCTCTTGTCTGATGGTTGCAACATCTCGCAGTTCATCCACCATGTCTAGCGAGAGGCGTAACCCCTCCTCATTCTCCAACCTCCAAGTATCATCCCCCTCGCTCACGGCCTTTACCCACGGGGACCATACCTTGAACTCTACTGGCAGGACTGCCTCATATCCATGAGAAAGCTTGAAGGGGGTCTCGCCGGTGGCCGTGTTTGGGGTCGTTCACAAGGCCCACAAGACTGAGGGGAGATGCTCCACCCAATTCCCCCTCAAGTTCTCCACTTTTTCTTAAGCAAGTTCACAATGATTTTATTTGCCGCTTCCACCCGGCCATTGCTCCGAGGGTGGTGGACAGAGGCAAACCTGAGGTCTATCCCAAGTTGGGCGAAGAAGCTGATGAACTCTTTGCTGGCAAACTGGGTATCATTGTCTGTCACTATCGCTAGGGGTAGTCCATGCTTTCATATGATCTCCCCCCAGACGAAGTTCCTTATAACTTGAGAGGTGACTTTGGCCAAGGCTTTAACCTCTAGCCACTTTGAGAAGTAATCGACCATGACTAGGAGGAACCTCCTTTGCCCACTAGCAGGAGGGAAAGGCCCGACGAATTCCATCCCCCAGATGGCAAAAGGTCATGGTGACGTAATGCTCCTGAGTCGTTGAGCAGGCAAGGGTTGGAGGGGGCGTACAACTGACATTTTTTGCATCTCTTCGCGAATTCCGCTGCATCCTTCCTCAGGGTCTGCCAAAAGTACCTCTGCCTTACCACTCTTGCTTCCAACGTCCTTCCTCCCGAGTGGCTGCCGCACTCGCCGAAGTGTACCTCCCCCAGGATCCTCAGGATCTCTTCTTCAGTTACACATCTCGCCAGGAGCCCTGAGAACATCTTTCGATGCAGCCCCCTTCCAACATTAGGTAGTGGGCCGCCTTATGGATGAATCTTTTGGTGTCCTTAGTCCCTTTCGGAAGCTCACCCATGGTCAGGAAGGTCACTAAGGGGTCCATACACGAGGGTCGTCGATCTACCTCCATCAATTCCCCTTCCTCGATTGCTGGCCAAAATAGTTCAGTGAGGGTCCCTCCCCCCCCCCCCCCCCCCCCCGAGGTCCAAACTTTGCCAATCGATCGGCGGTTGCGCTCTCCTCCCTGGGTACATGCTGGATCAAGAACGATCGAAACCCTCTAATGATCGCCCTTACCTTGGATAGGTACTTTATGAGGGTAGGCTCCCGAGCTTCAAACTCCCCTCGGATCTGCGATGCTACCACCATCGAGTCTGTAAAGGCCTCCACGTCCTGGATCTCAAGCTCCTTCGCCAAACGAAGGCTGACTGTCACAGCCTCGTACTCTGCTTGATTGTTGGTCACTATAAAGTGGTAGGTCACCGCTTGCTCTATAGCAACCCCCTGGGGGCTTATCAACACCACTCCTCCCCCAAGGTAATGCTTCCCCGAGGCCCCATCAACCATCATCTTCAACGCTCCCTGCGGCTGTGGCTCCTCTTCCCCGACTTCCACAACATAGTCCGCCAGAAAATCCGCCACTGCTTGTGCCTTGATGGAGAGTCTTGGAACGAAAGAGATGTCGAACTCACTTAGTTCGATGGACCACTTGGCAAGCCTTCTCGAGTGCTCTACCCCTTTAAAGATCTTGCGAAGAGGATGGTCAGTCACCACCCTAATCAAGTGCGCTTGGAAATATGGTCGAAGCTTCCTCGCCGAGATGATAAGAGCGTACGCCAGCTTTTCCAGGATGGGGTAACGGAGCTCCGCCTTCTTCAAAATCCGGCTCATGTAATAGATGAGTAGCTGCTTCTTCCCCTCTTCCCAAACCAGAACAGAGCTCACAGCCTCCACTCCTACTCCTAGATACAAGGCCAGGTCCTCTCCTTCTTTCAGGCTTTGAAGTAGAGGAGCCTGGGAGAGCTATCTCTTAAGCCCTTGGAAGGCCTCTTCACATTCGGCGGTCCACTCAAACCTTTGGTTACCCCTCAACACCTTGAAGAATGATGAACACTTGTCCCCTGATCTGGAGAGGAACCTGCTTAGACCGACCAACTTGCTTGTAAATCACTGGACCTCCTTGGCGTCGCGAAATGATTCTATGTCTAGAATGGCCTTTACCTTATCCGGGTTAGGCTCTACCCCTGCCGGAGTAAAGATATGTCCAAGGAACTTCCTGCGGCTTGCCCCGAAGACACACTTCAAGGGGTTCAACCTCATCTTGAATCTCTGCAGGGTGGCGAAGGTCTCTTCTAGGTCCCGTAGGTGTGAGTTCACACATTTGCTTTTCACCATCAGTTCGTCGACATAAACCTCCAAGTTCCTCCCCCTTTTCCCTTGGAAGACTCGATCCATCATGCATTGGTAGGTAGCCCCTGCGTTTTTCAACCCAAAGGGCATCATCTTATAGCTGAAGCACCCCTCCCTAGTGATGAAGGAGACGTCCTTGACATCGGGAGGGTGTATCCGGATCTGGTGGTAACCTGAAAAAACATCCAAAAAACTCATAACAGAAAAACCGACGGCTGAATCAACTAGCGCGTCGATTCGAGGCAGTGGATAGCAATCCTTAGAGCATGATTTATTTAACAAAGAGAAATCGATACACATTCTCCAGTTCCCACCCCCTTTTTTAACCATTACCACATTGGAGATCCAGCCTGGATACTGGATCTCTGAGATGAAGCCAGCTTCTAGGTGCTTCCTGACCTCCTCGCGGATAGGCTCCTCCAGCTTGGTGGCGATGTCCCTCATCTTCTGGCATATGGGGCGAGTCTGTGGGTCCAGGTTCAGGCGGTGGCAAGACATATCTGCGTCAATGCCCGGCATGTCCGCCGCACTCCAGACAAAGATGTCGACATTTCTCTGGATGCAAGCTCTCATCTGCTCCTGGTCCTCGGGACTTAAGCCCCCGCTGATCCGCACCCTCCGCACCTGTCCTGCGCTGGTGAAGACCTCCCTTTCTATCACTTCTTCGACTGGCTCCAGCCGTGACTGCTCCCAGCTGACCCTTGCTTCTTCTTCTAGCTCCAACTCCTCCTCCCTTCCTACTTCAACCTCCGTTGCCTCCTCCAACCTCTCCTGCTCAGCTCCTGCTGCTCGCTCTTCCTCCACCTTAATCGCCTCCTCTAGGCTCTCCTGCTGCTGCTCGACTTCCACGCCCCTCGAGGCCTCCTGTTCAACATCTCTCTGCTCCTATGCACTCTCCTTCCTCGCCTCCCCTAGGCTCACCTCCTCTTCTTCGACTTCCTCTCCCTTCTCTGCCATATCCCTCTCTAGCTCTTCCGCCTCGGCCATCCAAGACACGGTGTTTACCCCATCACGTAGCACTGCCTTGCCACCTTCGAGTCCCCCATAATCCTGACCTGCACCCCTTCGTTGTTGAACTTAAGACATTGATGAAATGAGGAGGGGCGAAGCGAAAGGCGCTGATGAGGGGACGCCCAAAGATGGCGTTGTAGCTGCTCGGGGAGTCCATGATCATGAACCTGCAGTTCCGTGACATGCCTCTAAACTTCACGTGCAGCCCTACTCCCCCTTTAACTTCCTTCCTCTCTCTTGAGAACCCAAGCAGCGATCCATCTGAAGCCAGGACCCTCTTCCCCTCAACCTTTATCTCATCGAAAGCGTTATTAAAGATCACATTCACAGAACTCCCGTTATCCACCAGTATCCTGGAGACCGTGAATTTCTCCATTACTGTCTGAATTACGAGGGCATTGCAGAACAGATCCTCACAGTCCGACATGTCAGCTGATGAAAAGGTGATTTTTTCATCTGGGGGGGGGGAGCCAGGGAGGTCGAGGCGACCCCTCTTTGGAACATGGTCTGAAGGCTACCCTTGTGTGTTGCCTCAATCCCCACTCCTCCGTGGATCACCCCGATCCCTCCTCGGGTTCCCACATCGGCTCTGTCCTCACACCTATCTTCTCCCTCTCCCTGCTGCACTTCCACGATCCTTACCGGCGGATCCTGCCCCCCATTCCTCTAGCTTCTCTCATCTCTAAGAACTCTGGGCAGGTGGCCGTCGTGTGACCTTAATCCTGGTGGAAGTCACAGAAGGGCAACGCCACCTTACCCCCTCTTCCTTCTCAACCTCCCCTTCTTCCAGCTCCTCAGACTCTCCTTCCTCCTCTTCCTCTACCAATCTCTATTGCTTCTTGCGGCGGCGGGAAGTGACTCCTCGGTCCCTGCCTCCACGCCTGCTGATCGAACCTTCTCGGCTCTCGGAGGTTGTCTCTTCCCTGGAGACCTCCTCTTTGACCCTGGGGGCGACCCTCCTGGGGCCTCCAACCCAACCGGTTGTTCGGCTCCCGGGCACCCCATCCCTGGTGCTGCCCCTGCCCTTGGGGTTCTTCCCTTATCCTCTCTTCTCTCGGCTCCCTTGCCTCCCTCTGCTCCCTCTGCCTTCCTGCTGCTGGTTCCTTCACATCGTCCTCCGCCAACCGGGCCAACTTCTTAGCAAAAGCCAGATTGGCTCTTTCAAAATCTATCTCTTTTTCCGCCCTCTCCATGAGCTACTCAAAAGAGAGGGGAGGCACTCTCTTCAACTCCATGCTAAAGAATCCTGGTCTCAGCCCCAGGGTAAAGGAGAGCATCAGTGTGTACCCTGGGACCTCCTTGACTAGGAGGATCTCTTCCTGAAACCGGTCAACATAATGACCCAGCATCTCATCTTGCTTCTGTCTTACTGCGAATAGGCACTCCGCCTCCTTCTTCCGCTTCTTCGACGTCGAGAACCTCAATAGGAACCCTGTACGGAGATCCTCAAAGCTGTAGATCGAGCTCGCCGACAACTGATGAAACCAGTCCCGAGCCTTTTCCTTCAGTGTGATGGCAAACAACCGACACTTGAAGGCAGCTGTCATCTGCCTTATTGAAACCACGTCTTCAAACCGCTGCACGTGCTTTACAGGTTTGTCTTTTCCTGAGTAGTAAGACATGTCGGGATCCCGGAACCCCTCCGGCACCGGAGCCGAGATGATGAGCTCGCTGAAAGGGATCTTGCCACCTGCCTGCCGAGAAGGCACATCTCGCGGCCTAGGATGCCTTGCTCGATCCGTGGGACCGTGCCCAGGGAAGAGTTCTCGCACTACCGCCTCCCTCTCGCCCATCTCTGCTTGAACCTCCTTCCTGGGGTACTGGCCGGGGAAGAGTTCCCGTGCTGCCACGTCTCTCTCGCCAACCTCTGTCGGGACCTCCTTCCCGGGACGCTGCCCAGGGGAGTTTTCGCCCAAAAGCGGGACAACCTCCATCGGAACCTGAGGTGTCGCCCACTCACTCCTCGATGAGAAGGATAAGCAGATGGTTTGTAGGACCTCTCGCCTGAAATCTTCCAGCATCTTCCTCATTGCTTCTTCTCCCCGGGTGGGGGAACCTCTTGAGCCAGACCCTTCACCATCACCTCCAGTCATGAGACCAAACTCAAGGCTTTCTTGTATCGGCTGCCTTCCACGCTCACCGCACCAGAACTGTTGAAGCCAAAAATAACCTCAACGAATGTTCAAAAACTAGGGTGCAACCAACACTTACTTCTCTCAAGCCTAGACCCTCGACTAGTTGCAAGGGACCTAGAACTGACCTAAAGCCTCAGCGGGGTGGTCACACCTCACACCCAGAAGATCTCTGAGAGCTTCCCCTCCAAATCTAAAGCTGGGCTTGGAGCTCCTTAGAAAGCACATGGGGATTTTGAGAATAATGAAAGCTTGTCTTCTAAGGAGCCCTTATGGGCCTATTTATAGCCGTTTGCTGACCTGAAATTACTGAAATACCCCTTGCTGGCTTGCCAATAGCCAAATCCCGCTGTTTATAAAATACTAAATGCAGCCCCTAGGGGGGTATGTAGGTAATTCTACCTAAGGACAATTAAGTAATTTTTCCCTAGGCCTTGGGCCCCACTCGGCGAGAACCCTGAGCCGCGGCGAGAACCCAGAGCCGCGGCGAGAGCCTTGAGCCGCGGTGAGAGCCTTGAGACGAGAACCTTCCCACCTCAACTCAACACAGCGTTGAGTGGGCTCGATGCCTTTGCTGCCGAACACGGCGTTGAGTGAGTGGAGCTTACTCAATGCGGCGTCGAGTTAACTCGACGCCATCGCTGCTGAACGCGGCGTTGAGTGAGTTGAGCTTACTCAACACGGCGTCGAGTGGACTCAATGCCTTTTATGCTTGGATTATGGCGTCGAGTGGACTCAACGCCTTCTCGCCCGCCTCTGGTCATCAGTGGGTCTTGGCTGAGGCTTGGCGCAAATGATCCCGCCTGCTCGTAGGCGGGAGCTCTACCAAGGCGCAAGCGGTTCTGATCTTAAGCCCGAAGCTAGCCCGAAGCTAGTCCAATCCTGACTGTTGGTGTCTCTGGGTTCCCTCCAGCGAATATGGGGTTGTACAATACCCTTGATCAAACTTTAGGAATGAATAGTTCTTTTCATTTTTAAATAGTGCTTTAATATTATAATAATCATATTTTTATATTTTTGAACAAGGAAATACGAGTTCAAAACGGAGGCCCAAACGTGCGTCGAATTAAACGAAATTCGCACCGTAGGCGAACACTGACGCTATGAATCCAACGACGAGGACGAAACCAAAATCCGATGAGCCGTTCTCGAGATATAAATTTTCAAATTCTACGACGAACAAAAATTCTACAAAACTTTGGAAATTCGCTGAAGCTCGAATATCGCTCGGATCGCGACGAAACTTGACGAGCATGTCAAAAATTAATTAATTTAATTTCCTAACATGAAGTTTTACATTTTCGACAAGGATTCACGAATTTGGCCGACTCGGCCGAACAGACGCAAAAACGTACTAACGACGACACGCCGTCAACTCCACGTTACCGTAACGCCCCTTACGTCATTATGACGTCACCAAGAGTATTAAATAATTGTCGGAAAATCAGGGGTGTTACAGTCACCCCTTTAAAAAGGAAGTTTCGTCCCGAAACTTGGAACACGAAACAAAACAAGAGGGCAGAGGGAGAGACATGGTAGAAGAATTTATTAAACAATAATACTAACCAGAGAAGACTAGGAGAACAACTGAGGATGAGATTCTCTTATTGCGGATTCCAATTCCCAAGTTGCACTTCTAGCGTCCTGATTGCGCCAGAGAACCTTAACCATCGGAATTGTCTTCTTTCTTAGCACACGATCTTGCGTCTCTAGAATACAGACAAGCTCTTCGACATACGAGAGATTAGGCTACAACTGGGGCACTGAGTCAAGGACATGTCGATCACAACGAACAAACTTTCGCAATTGGCTCACGTGAAACACGTCGTGAACACTAGGGAAAGAAGCAGGCAATTCCAGTCTATAGGCAGAAACTCCGATACGCTCCAGAATCTGAAAAGGTCCCACATACCTGGGATCCAGCTTATGGTTCCTTCCAAATCGCTTAAAACCTAACATCAGAGAGACCTTCAGAAACATCATGTCCCCAACTACAAATTCCAGATCAACTCTGCGCTGATTTACATACTTCTCGTATCGCTCCTGAGCCAACCTCAGTTTTTCACGAATATGGGTCACTGAAATGCTCATATCCTGAAGCGTTTCTGGACCGAATAAGGGTTTTTCACCAACTTCTTCCCAAAATAGGGGAGTTCGACAACGCCTCCTATATAAAGTTTCAAAGGGCGCCATCTGCAAACTCTCCTGATAGCTATTATTGTACGCGAACTCCATCAGTCCGAGGCGTTTATCCCAAGCTCCACCATGGTCCAAAATATAGCATCTAATCATATCCTCCAATATCTGATTCACTCTCTCCGTCTGACCATTTGTCTGACTATGATAGGAAGTAGAATACCTAAGTTCAGTACCTAGAGCTCCTTACAAGCTTTGACAGAAATGAGACATGAACCGGGAGTCTCGGTCTGACACAATACTCGTAGGTACACCATGCAGTCTGATAACTTCGTCCAAGTAAAGCTCAGTTATATTCTCCATCGAATATTCGATCTTGAAAGGCACAAAGTGGGCACACTTGGTTAGTCTATCCACGATAACCCACACTGCATCATGCCCTCAGAGAGATCTCGGCAAACCGGTTATGAAATCCAAGGATAAACTCTCCTATTTCCAACTCGGTATATCTAAAAGCATTAACTTACCACCCGACCTTCTATGATCAGCTTTGACACGCTGGCAGGTAAAACATTCATATACAAATCTTGCGATGTCGTTCTTCATACCTGACCACCAAACAATCTGCTTCAAATCTCTGTACATCTTCGTGGAACAAGGATGATAAGCAACACTTGAACCATGCGCTTTACTACATATTCTTGCTCTGATGTCCTCAACAGCGGGAATACAGTATCTGTCGCGGTACTTTAGGGTACCAATGTCATCAATTGAAAAGTTAGGTAATTACCCTTCCTTAGTCCTACTGCGGAGGTGCTGTAAATAATGATCGTCTTTCTGATGTAGCCTAGTGAGAGTAATTCACGAAGGCTCTTCCACCTCTAAGCTACTCGGCGAAGCGATATTCCCTACGGTTATGTCCATGAGCAAAAACTCCTTTACAAGGGAATGCACCGAGAGGTTAAAGATATGTGCGGGATTTCGGCTCAAGGCATCTGCTACTACATTAGCCTTATCAGGATGATAAAGGATATCGACTTCGTAGTCCGCAACATATTCTAACCATCTACGTTGGCGTAAATTCAACTCCTTCTGAGTGAAGACATATTTCAAACTTTTGTGGTCTGTGTAGATTTTGCATGACACCCCATACAGAAGATGCCTCCACAACTTCAAGGCATAAATGATGACAGCAAATTCTAGGTCATGCGTAGGATAATTCTTTTCATGGACCTTCAGCTGTCTCGATCCATACGCAATCACCTTGCAGTCCTGCATCAACATGCAACTGAGTCCAACTCGTGAGGCGTCTACATAAACAACATACTCTACTCCTTCCATCGGTAATGCCAAAACTGGAGCAGAACACAGTGTTCTCTTGAGCTCTAGAAAAGCTTCCTCACAGACACCACTCCAAACAAAAGCTGCTCTCTTTTGCGTAAGTCTGGTCAACGGCGCAGAAAGCACAGAGAATCCTTTCACAAATCTTCTATAGTAACATGCCAACCCTAAGAAGCTCCTTATCTCCTAGGCAACGAAGGTCTCTTCCAGTCCAAAACAACAGTTATCTTTGCGTGATCCACTGAGATACCGTCCTTGCTTACAATGTGTCCTAGGAATGACACCTGAGACAACCAGAACTCGCACTTGCTAAGCTTCGCATACAGCTTGTGCTCCCTCAGAGTAGCCAAGGCCAAACGCAAGTGCAAGGCGTGCTCTTCTGCATTTCTGGAATATATCAGGACATCGTCAATGAATATAACCACAAACTTATCCAGAAAGTCCTTGAACACCCTGTTCATAATGTCCATAAAAGCTGATGGTGTGTTCGTTAATCCAAACGACATTACCAGAAATTCAAAGTGACCATATCGGGAATGAAAAGCAGTTCGCGAAACGTCTAACTCACGGATTCTTAACTGATGGTAGCCCGAACGAAGGTCAATCTTCGAGAACATAGAACTACCCCGCAACTTGTCAAACAAGTCATCGATCCTTGACAACAGATATCTGTTCCTTGTTCAGCTCTCTATAATTTATGCACAGCCTCATCGTTCCATCCTTTTTCTTCACGAAGAGGATTGGTGCACCCCAGGGGGAAGAACTGGGTCTGATAAAACCACACTATAGCAGTTCATCTAACTGAGAACGCAGCTCCTCTAACTCACGCGGAGCCATGCGGTATGGTGCTTTTGCAATAGGGTGAGTGCCTGACTCGAGGTCTATAACGAACTCCACCTCTCTCTCAGGAAGAAGTCCAGGAAGACTAATGGGAAAGACATCCGGAAACTCACGCACCACAGAAACGTCCTCAACCCGAGGCACAATAGGTGCAGCTTCCAGAACAGAAATGGAAATAAGGAAAAAATCGCAGCCAGACTCTAGAAATTTACGAGCATGTACGGCAGAAATGAATGGAGATTCCTAATGCGGCAAACCATACACACTCATGGGCTGGCCTTTGTCGCCTTTGAAATCCAAGCGCTTGTGCTTGCACTGAATGACGACATCATAGCTGGACAGCAAGTCCATGCCCAAAATCACGTCGAAGTCTTCCAAGTCTAACACCTTCAGATCCACAAAGGCTAGAAAACCACCTAGGATGATAGGGCATTTTTTTATACCCTGACATGACATCACCAACTCTCCTGAACGGAATTTGACGTTCAGGGAAGTGTCTGACTGGTCGAGAACCCAGCGATGTCGGTCTACATAACTCCTTGCCACAAAGGAGTGTGTAGCACCGAATCGAACAGAACGCGCGCCCACTTATTCTTCACCTTAAATTCACCTAAACACAATGCACGCGCAATTAAAATGCAGAAACAATAAATCTACCATAAGAGATTACTAGATGAGTCGAAGACTAACCTTAGATCACTTGAGTCGATGATTGGGCTTCCTCCTTGGTCAGCACATTCAACTTTCCTTTTCCCTTGCCCATGAGAGGCGGGGGTGGCAGTAGAGTCTACAACGGAATTGCATGCAACGCAGGCTGGCTCTGCGGGCAATTAACCCTCATGTGTCTTTTATGGCCGCAGAGGAAACAAGCTCCATCCTTCTTGCGACAATGGGTCGCATCGTGCCCACTCTTCTGGTAATAAGTACGGACAGGGCCTCCCTTTGGTGCATCCTGGATTGCGTGTACTTGAGACTTCTTTTGCGCATCCAGTCTCATAAAGCACTTTTCAAAAGGGTTGTCTGGCTTACCACAGAAGCTATACGCTTCCTTTCTATCCTTCTTCGATGTTGGGCCAGATGCCCTAGCACTTCCACCATCATCAGATTTCCTCTTATCCTTCTTTACATGCAATTCCCAATTCTTCGTATTATCTATCGTCTCAACCTTCAAGGCGGCTTCTACTACTTCTACAAAGGTCTCAGATTTGTATGTGCTAGCCAACTGTTGGATATCATACCTCAGACCACCCAGGAAGCATTTTACTCTTCCTTCTTCGGATGCTACCAGATCTGGGGCGAAATGATTGAGCTTGCTAAACTCGATCTCGTACTCACTAACAGTGAGTTGCCTTTGCTTCAGGTGTAAAAAGTTGTTCATCAGCTAGTCTTGTTCGACCGATGGCAGAAACTTCTTCTATAACATACTCTTGAATGAGTCCCAAGAGCACCCACTAGCGAGATTCTCCTTTTCTCTAATCCACCAACTCTTCGTAAGTCCTTTAAGCTGATACGCTGCAATCATCACCTTCTGATCAGAGGAAATGCCGGAATAAGAGAACATTTCTTCAATGGCGATGATCCAGTCATCCAATGCTATGAAGTCTGCCCTACCGTCATACATATGTGGTCTTAGTCGTTGGAAGTGAGAAATGAAATTCATCTCCGGCAGTAGTGTAATTGGGGGTACTAGAGCAGCAGGAGGAGTAGGAACAGTTTGACCCACAACAGGGTCCTGTTCTCTAGTCTACTGTCCATCGACGATGGATAATAACGATTATATCTGCGATTGCATCTCCACCATCTGCCTTGTCAGGGCCTCATTACTCTATCGTAGTCCTTCAATAAATGCTTCACTCTGGGCACTAGCAGACTCACCCTCCAACTAGGGAGTCGACCTTGTCGCAACACGCTTAGCCGATATTTCTATAAAACAAACGGGTATCTAATCAAAACATTGCCTAAGACATCATAAACTGGGAAGATATTTCCTTAGCAAAACTGTTTCGGGGTCATATTCTACAGATACGAACAAACGACTTATCAAGGACATAGCTTAAGAAACCTAAGCTAGTAAACTCGAATATCCTAACCCAGATCAAATCAGAAACAAACAGATTCAAATCAGATCGGGAACGAACAGATACTTTCTCATGTTGTTACCTTGCTCTGGGAAACTAATGAAATGATGCAATGCTTCTAACTTGTGCTTATAATATGAATGCGTGAATGTTTAGTTTCATTTCAAATCATGTGTGTACATATGTCATCATGTAGATCTTTAACTTGGCACGTGTGCTTATGCGAGGATATGTTATGTATGCAGTGCTATGCATTCTAAAAAAAGCCTTAGTACATGTTATGAGCGGCGTACACATACAATATTATGCATCCCATACTACATAATATTGTATGCAACAAAAAAGTAAAACGTGCTAAATGGCATTCATGTGATGATGGTTATGCATCCCATACTACATAACCGTCACATGTTGCCACCTATGATGGATCCATATATGAACACATATTATGCATCTCATACTACATAATATGCCCCGTATACTTTTTATCATGCTATGAGTGTAGTGTTCATGCTTCCATCAAGATCTACTGATGACATATCGGTGTGTGTATGCAATAAAAATGATACGATTAGTGTTTTGCTTAAGAGAAAGTTGTCCAACTGGTCTTCCAAACCAACCAACCCTCTTGCAAAACCTCCCTCTGATACAAACTATCACAACCCGCATTTTCTCCGTATTAAATAATACGTCAGAGTAAGAGAAAATACGCGCCGTGATGCCAAGCCGTGCAGGGGACAACTGCAGACGCTCAGGCGACTCGTCCTCACATTTACTTTATGTAAAAGACTTATGAAATTAAGTTTAAAAAATACATATAAGTTCTTTGAGTTTACTGACCGTGTCCCTCGGTCGGGTGGATCACTAGTCCATAGGTGAGAAAATATCTAAGTTTATGCAGCGGAAAATACTTAGTTTGATTCATTTGTTATCCTCTATGAGAATGAAAGTCTAGCATAATGTAATGATGATGTGACTTCTACATTTAATATAAATAAAAAAAGACTTTTATAGCGCTTAAAAGTAATGAGTTTTACGGTTAAAAAGTTAAGCCATGTCAATATTCCAGAATGCAGTTTTTTATAATTAAAAGTAACTATATGCATCCTAACATAAATCCTTCTCAGAGAGCAAATATCAAACTATCAAAAGTAACCTCAGTAAAAGCAGCAAGTAGTCTAACACAAAAAAATTTAAGACTATAGGCACCAACAACTGACACGAACCTATAGGAAAATCTGACAAGTCTAAACAAAGACAACTACCTCAATGCTCTGAGGTGGAAACAAACGGTCGTAACAATTCGCAGCACCAGAAGAACAACTCTGTCAGCTAAACCTGCTACTGCTCTGGACCTGAAGCATTCAAAAGAAGAACACCTCAGAAGAAAGTTACAAGTGGTGCAAAAAGTAAAGGTAGACCAAACAAACCTCAAGGTGAACGAGAATCTACAAAACAATTGCAACAAAAGATCAGTAGTAGAGCAACAAAAATAAAACAGTAAATCTAGCTGAGCAAGAAAGGCTAATCACAATAACTGGACAGAACAGAGTGTCAAACATCAGAAGTTCATACATTCATCTTTCTTTATTATTCATGTTATTCATCATTTTAAATGAGACTGATCAACTCAACAGGAAAAAGTACTGTGCTGGGAAAAAGGTCCACAACGCGCACAAACCTAGCCAAAAGGGCACTATGCTGAGGGAGAAACCCCAACGCGCACAATTCAACAGCTAAGGTAATGTGTCAGGGATGAAGGTCCACAACGCGCACAGACTCGACCATAAGGAACTGTGCCGAGGGAGAAACCCCAACGCATACAGACCATTAGAGTTTCCTTTAGTTACATATTTATCTACGCAGAGTTTCTTTTATTCAACATAGACTAACGGTCAACAAACTATAAATCGACTCTAAATGAAACCGATACATCAAAAGGACATTAATCAACTAGGACTTACCCGACGAGATTTCAAAGAGGGTCAACAAACGACTTGGACTATATAAGGACATTGCAAGGGTTAAGCAAGGTAAAGTACGATCAAAACAACGGGACGCACAAGGTGTCACAACGATCAAAATGACTCGATAGTTAAAGTGACACGACTACTACATTTGTTTATCCACCCTACGGGATAAAAATTGAGAGTAATGGTTCTAGGTGAAACACACGTCATAATCCAAGAAAATAAAATTAGAAATTCAAAGACAAGTTTCTAGGAAATTTAAACATGACAAACCCATAAAATATGACTTAAAATTTGGAAGAAAAGAACAAGAGGGAGAGCACGAACATCACTTGCCTCGATTTCTACTCTATTCCAATTTACTCCACGTCACGGATCTAGCCAAAAGAGGACGCGGGGAAGCGGAATCTACAAGATCAAGGCCAAAGAGAGGTTAGGGACAAAAACCCTAACAAAAAAACTTCCACGAAACGGGAAATACCGACAACGATCGCGAAGATCTCAGCAAGAGCTTTCCAGATCTATGCTCGGTTCGCGATTCCGAGCACCGTAGCTCCGACGGCGGCGATCTGAAGCTTCACGAACTTAGAACTCTCGCCGTCACTCTCGCTCTCTGGTTCAGTCTGGATTTAAGGAAGAAGATGAAGTTGAATGGAGGGTGGGCCGGTTCTATATATATATATATATATATATATATATATATATATATATATAAAATTTCTTTTGTCTAAACCGGAAGAAGGCGGACAATTTATGTGTGGGCGGATGGGAATCGAAAAGTGATCAACACGGAAGTTGTAGATCTCGTCGAGATGAATAAAATCCATGTTAATCATTTTTCTATATGACGTCATTTTAACTCTCAAAACTGTGCCCTAAAGTAGGCTGAAATGGATTTCTCGGGACGAATTTCGAATTTCTCGAGTGCAGCATAGAACTTCTCGAGAAGGGGGCAGGGGTTTCTCGAGAACAAACTTAGACCTCTTGAGAACTAGCTTCAAAATTTCCCGAGAGGATTTTTGAGTTCTCGAGTACTAGTGTCAAGAAGGACTGCAGACTACTCGAGAAGAATGTATAAGTACGAGAACTAATTGCATGGACAGTGTTTTTTGTCCTCGTGAATAGTGGATTTGCAAATATACCCTTGATCAAACTTTAGGAATGAATAGTTCTTTTCATTTTTGAATAGTGCTTTAGTATTATAATAATCATATTTTTATATTTTTGAACAAGAAAATAAGAGTTCAAAACGGAGGCCCAAACACGCGCCGAATTAAACGAAATTCGCACCGTAGGCGAACGCTGACGCTAAGAATCCAACGGCGAAGACGAAACCAAAATCCGACGAGCCATTCTCGAGATATAAATTTTCAAAGTTTACGACGAACATAAATTCTACAAAACTTCAAAAATTCGCCAAAACTCGAATATCGCTCGGATCGCGACGAAATTTGACGAGCATGTCAAAAATTAATTAATTTAATTTCCTAACGTGAAGTTTTCCATTTTTGACAAGGATTCACGAATTTGACCGACTCGGCCGAACTGACGCAAAAATGCACTACGGCGACGCGCCGTCAACTCCACGTTACCGTAATGCCCCTTACGTTATTATGACATCACCAAGAGAATTAAATAATTGTCGAAAAATCAGGGGCATTACACCGACGACGGAGGTTTCCCCTTAAAGGGGGGTGGTTTTTTGGTGGAGAGATAGGAAGTGCCCCCCCATGTTTCCCTCATTATGGGAAGTTCATAGGAGGTGGGGTTGACTAGTCAACCTCATGATCTCCCACTTTGAGAGGAGATCATGGGAGAATCCTCCTTATAAATGGTGGTGTAACTCATCAATGACTTCCTTTATATCAAGGTGAGTGTTATCCGCACTACAGTTTTGGTTATCCGCATTTTTTTTCCCAATTTTTCGCGCATTTTAGAAATACGTCTTGTACATGCATTTTTACGAAAAGTGTTCAACACCAAATTTGTAGATCTCATCGAGATCTACAACTTTGGTGTTAAACACTTTTCCTGAAAATGCATGTACAAGACGTATTTCTAAAAGGCGCGAAATCTGGGTGTATTTCCAAAGTACGTCTTGTACATGCATTTTCAGGAAAAGTGTTCAACACGAAAGTTGTAGATCTCGATGAGATCTACAACTTTCGTGTTGAACACTTTTCCTAAAAATGCATGTACAAGACGTATTTCCAAAAGGCGTGAAAAATTAGGAAAAAAATATTTGCGAATAACCAAAACTGCAGTGCGGATAACAATCACCTATATCAATAGGTAAGTAGATGCAGCTGAGTTTGGGACAATTAATGATTTTGTTATTGTATTTTATGTCTAAGTAGATATAAAATGTCATTAACAAACTTTAAGTTATATACGATCTTCTTTTTTGAAGTTATATACGATCTTCTTTTTAGTTCTAAAATTATTTTAAAAATAGTGTCATATTTTTATTGACTTTTAAATTTTATATAATTATCGTAAAAAAATATAGTATCATATTTTTATTCATTTTTAAATTTTGATATTGTGAGTATACTTTACTATTTGTAATGTAAAATTGATTTCGTTACAAATGTTTGCATTTATTGTTGGAACCGGGATTCGGCCCAACGAGAAGTTCGAAGTCAAAGAAAGGTGGGGCAACCCGCACCTACTTCTCCTGAGAATGGACGCAAGGCTAAAGACTCAAAACTTGACACAGACCCTGGCTACAACACGGAGGACCCACCACACACCGGGATGCTTAGAAGAAGCTCCCCTCCACCACCAAAACAGAAGCTAGGCACCTTAGAGAGTTTTTGAAGCAAACCAAAAATAGGTTGAAGAAGAGGAAGATAAAAAACTGGATCCCCTACAAAGGTGTCATTCAGGTTCTATTTATAGTTTTTCTAGCGATGCCTGCCAATATCACAATTCTGTCTTTTTGGTTTTGCTAAGCGCACCCCAAAATTGCCTTCCAACAACCAAATCCCATTGTTTGGAATGGCTACCGGCTAGTTGTGTAAAAAAAGCCTGATCGGGTCGGGCCGGGCCCGATCAGGCTCGGGCTTTTGTCAAACTGGGCTCGGCCCGGGCTCAATTTGAGCCGGGCCAGGCCGGGCTCGGGCTCCCTCCAAAAGAGGGGGCCCTATTAGGCCCTTCAGGCCGGCCGGCCCGGGCCCGAGCCGGCCTGAATTCAAAGGGCAGGATAAAATCCCGCCTAAAATTAGGGGTGAGTGGGCTTCCTAAGTCTTCCCCCTTTCTCTGCCAGGTCAATTTACTGTAGACGCAAAATGCCACTTTCGGAAGAAGTACAAGGCCGATTAGCTGCCGTGAGGGAGAGTAGTAGCTCCCTTACCATTGAGTTTGCACCATGGATCGCCCGACGGACTCCAGGCTCTCCCTTGAAGACTAAGAAAGCCAAGATGATCAGGCGCAACTTAGGGGTGGGGAAGCAATCAGCTTACGTACCTATAGAGCGAGCTCAGTGGTAAACTGCAGACCCAAGAGGGCGGATCCCCCCTCTTGGGTCAGTTTACCACCGAGCTTGCTCTATAGGTACGTAAGCTGATTGCTTCCCCACATCGTTGAGACAGATTGAAGATGCCTTGATAACTCGTAGGGAACACTCCCTGAGAAGGAAATCGCGGGCGGGGACCCGACAAATATTCAACCATACTCGCCGGAGGGGAGAGCTGGTACATCGGTTATGGAGACTGACCTCCCCTCCATCTCGAACAATCCCACGCCTCTCTCTGGTGTGTTACTTGTCTTTCTCTCGCGCCTCGCCCCTTCTGAGTTATTGATTCTCATCTGTTGTAACTTCTCGCAGTCGCCACTTTTGGGACCACTGGCTTGCACGTTTCATTATCGAGTTTGCCGGCTCGTCCCACCGCACTCGCCGTCACCCTGGGTTCCGGTCGCTCAGCCAAAAAGGACCTCTGCGGCTCGACTCCTATCACCTTCCATATTGCAGACAACACACCAGCATACCCCGGATCTAGAAAATCCCCAACGCTCACCTTCAAAGAACCCTTCCATGGGAAGTCGGGCCTCTCCCGTCAACTCCCTGACAAAGGAGTTGCATCCTCGCAAGGTCATCCTGAGCGCTCGTTCTTCCTTGAAAACTTGACCCTCACTTGGCTAACGCTCTCTCCCGTAGGCTTCTGAGAGGTCTCATCCACCGATCTTGATCTCGGCGAGGAATAATTCTCGCCTCCTCTCTCTCTGAACAAAATCACAGATTTCCTAGGCGACCTGATAGACGGTGATGAAGAGGCGAATGAACGAGATGTTCCAGAAGCTCGGTCTCATGCTGCGGGAGATTTACAATCAGGTGCAAGAGGATAGGGAAGATGTCGAGTCATGACTTTCAGCCCTTGAGAGAGACCATACGCAACTTATTGGTGAGATGCGGCACGGAGCTGATAGTGAGGATACCTCCTCGGGGATCCACATCTTGTGGGCCGAAGACTAATTGCGCTTGGTACAACAGGAGATCTGCTCCGTTCGTGAGTTCCATTACCCTCGCGCGCCGCCGAGTTCGGGAGTGTAAGGCCAGAGTAGGTGGAAATGGCTCCAGCACTAAACCTACCGGCACTCGCACCGCCCGCCCGCTTATTGTAATGGACCACTCCATGGGTGCCCAAAACATTGTCTTAACGCTCTCGCCAGCTATAGGGCCTTTTTACTATTTATTTATCGCATCACTTCTTTTCTCATGCTTTCGCTTTCGCGCTTTTATTTCGGAACCATCGCGAGAGTTAAAACTTCAGATGTGAGCGAGGGGATGATGAAGAGGGGTCGCGACTCGGGAATCGAGGCACATGAGGTTTTGCTATTTGCACTCCTCCTGCCTCGATTTCTCTCGCCCATTCCCCCTTCTATAATTAATCCCTCTCTCACTCCCCCTCACCGACCGCATTTAACTCTTGTACTTCTTTGCCAACTTTATCCCCGAGTGCTCGCCTTTCAGACGTTCTCTAAGTGCTCTCACGCCAATACTGGAAAGATGGGTTAAGATGGTGACGAGTTTGGGGGTAGATCTAAATGCATGTGGGCCTATTCGGACTACATGTTCCTCAACAACAATCTCACCGAGAGCAAGTTCCTCTCGGTCGTCGCCCACTATATATCACCCGGGTTCGTCGCCCGACACCCAGGGGAGTTTGAGTCAATCAACGACCTCCACCCCGACAAAGTCGCATTCCCCATCACGCACTTCGAAGTGGGGTTACAACTGACTCTTTGGCCAGAGGTGCGCTAAGTACTTAAGTATCTTTGTGGGGGTCCTGGTTCAATTGACCCCCCAACTTGGTCGCGATGCTGGTCGCATTCGAGTGCTTCATGTGAGAGGAACGAAACGAGTTTAACCTCACCGTCTTCTGTAAGCTCTTCTCTTTTTGGGCCAACAAGGATGGGATTGCCTTCTTCTACAGCTAACACCCCAAGGTCTGCGAAATAGTCAACAAGAGCCATTACTTGCTTAGGAAGTTCGTGTTCATCAAGGGGGAATTTGGCAACATCCCCTATTCGCCCATCCAGCAGGACGAGATGACCTACCTACCTCCCACTATAGGAGGTCACAAGGCCGAGCTCTTCAAATTCATCATCGGGAAGAACTTCGAGGTCGCATACCTGAGGATAAAGGTCGAAGAGCTTCCTCCCATCCTACCCAGGACAGGTATTTTTCCTCGAACTCGTCATTACTTTTGACCTTCCTTTTCTAGTTATTTTCCCCAAACTCTGAGGAACCCGCATGGGAGCGAGATGTTCCTCTGCATCCTCCTTACGCGAGTGCCAAGGTTTCCTCTCCTGACCTATCTCGTGTCGAGGCAGCCGTCGCTGTATGCAGAGAACCAGCTTCCTCCGCCCCCGCTGGCCAAAAGCGATTTAGTCCCATGAGCCGCAAGACGCCATCTCAACAACCGGCGTCCAAGAGGCCAAATTCCCAGGGCTCTGACAAAGGTAAGCAGGTCGTGGGGACTCTTCGGGATAGGGACCCGACCTTGAGCGGGCCCGCAGGCGAGACCGTCATCGAGGTTGTCGGCGATGTGGCTAGCGGAATCGCTAGTCCGTCAAGCGCCCCTGGAAAGGAGGTCGGTGGGAAGCTGGTGCCTGAGGGGCACAAGAACTTTGGCCTCAGTGAGAAGCATTGGGATGAGGCTGATGAGCCCCTGCTCTTCTAGGAACGGGGGGCCAACAGGGCATCCAATTCCACCCTTCTCCCCTCCTTGCTAGAACAAGACACCACCAACAGCCAGGGCTATGCCTTCTCCTTCGGGCTTTATGGGAGAGAGGACGCATAAATCTTTGACAAAGAGTCCACCCGGGCACTGGCGCATGAGAGCGCGCGAGCCCAGCTCTGCTCCCTGGAATTGGATCACATGATGGGGCGTCGCAGCCTGCAAAATCGAGCGAAACATCACGGATAGTGAACAGGCGCATAGTCTCGCACTTGAGGAGGTCGCGAGCCTCAAGAAGAGGTTAAAGACCTCGGTCGAGCTTCTCTCCAGCCTCTCAAGAGTGGTGGTAAGTTTAATCTCATTCTCCTTCCCCTAGCCTTCATCTGGCATCGGATCTCAATCATTGTTATTTGTTCTCAGGAAGCCGCAGCCGCCAAGTGGCTTCACACCCAGATCGCCACATAGGAGAAGGAGAGCAGAGAGTTACAGGCCCATAAACGCTACCTGATCGAGGTTGTCCTCCCATCGGCCCCTGGTGGGAGCAAGTTCAAGCAGTACTCCAATCGTGAGATTGAGTGGATGATGCAGCTGAATACGACCAAGGCGGTAGAGCACACACTTAAGGTGATGTAGCAGGATAGGCTCCTGACTAGCGAGGGCGCGAGAGTCAATGTGAGGGATGTGGTCCTGGAGCATTTCCTTCATCTTTTAGATTCTGGGGATGACATCGAGTCGCTCCTCCGCAAGAGAGAGAAGTCCAAAGAATCAGACTGAGATGTATAATTTTTCATTTTTTATTTTCATTTTGCCCTCGCCCTTGTATGTTCGAGGCGAGCTATATAATATCTTTTTGTCTTTGTACTGTAATGGGCGATGCCCCCCTTTCTTTTATATATAATCAATGAAAGTCTTTAGTTTCAAGAGTAGCTAAACACCTAGAGAGGGGGTGAATAAGTTTTTTTTTGTCTTTTTAATACTTACTCTGATTTGTTGAGTTGTGTTTTAGTTTAGGTTAGCTTTCAAGATAACTCAATAAGCACACATGTTGTTTATAGTAGTTCTCCAGAGTTTGGGTACATCCACTGTCCCTCCCATCTTTCTAATTGTGTGTAAGACAAGGTCAACTTCTCCAAACTCGGCTCAAAGAGCTTACAACACAAATCCCTCAGTATTTCTCGGACTCCTCCAAATCCTACACTCATAGCCAAGACCCTACACTCAGAGAATGTTCTCATACAACTCAGTGATCTGCTCTAGAACACCTACCTCAGACTTAGACACAAAGTCCTACACTCAGGCTAGGAGGTTATCCTTACACTCAGATCCACAATAGGATCCTACCTCAGAGAGATGCTCTCCTACAACTCAAATTCTCAACCAG
This sequence comes from Platanthera zijinensis, assembly GCA_039513925.1. Classification (NCBI taxonomy): domain Eukaryota; kingdom Viridiplantae; phylum Streptophyta; class Magnoliopsida; order Asparagales; family Orchidaceae; genus Platanthera; species Platanthera zijinensis. The sequence goes on from CM077094.1 coordinate 135,950,547, forward strand.
AATTCTACCACTCGGCCACAAATACCCTACAGCTCAGATCTACAAAAATATCCTACATCATCCTTTATAGTTCAGGATTCCACTCAGATTAGTTATGATCCTATAGAAAGAAAGATTGATTGTTGATGTTGAATGACTCCAGAGAAACAATCTCTCAGTCTGCCTCTTCCAGAACTGAGAAGGCTCAGTCTTATCTTTTTCACAGCTCCAAGGATGGATGTTCATGAATGTTCTGCTTGAGTTTTGAAGTAACTATAGCTAGGGCTTGCTAGGCTCTTGCTACTAACTCAGAGAGATGACTCCATGAACTTGCTGTTGAAGATGAAAATGTCAACATCAAATTTGCTTGAACTTCTATATCACCAGATGGAGCAAAATCTTCAAACTCTGCAACTAGGTCGAGAGGGTGAAGATGAAGCTCTGTATCCCAAAAGTTAATGATCTGAAAAGTTATCTTCTTCTTCCTCGATCTTTTGCTTTTCTATCCCGCCATCCAATAACTCTTTAAATAGTGGGACCACCTGGAGTTGGTAGCTGCAACTTTTCTTTATCCTTAATTGATGTACAACAGACAAGCGATGCCATTTATCATCTACTGTTCCATTCTCTCAACATTTGAATTCCTGCTGATGTCATCATGACTCAACACCTGTGCACTTAGCAAATTTCAGACAATTCTGCATAGGCGTTGAGTGAAGGCTTATCACTCAACGCCAAAACACTTAGGCAGAACTCTGCCCACCATGCGTTGAGTGTTCATTCATCACTCAACGAATATTAACATTTGCAGTTAAACTGACAAGGTGTTGAGTGAGCCTTCATCACTCAACGCATCTGGAGTTAGTCAATTTTCTCTGTATTAAGGCATTTAGTGAGTTGTCTTCACTCAACACTTTCTGCCTTTGTCTGTTTTATTGAATAGGCATTGAGTGTATAATCTTCACTCAATGCTTCTGTCCTTAGACAGATTTTCTGTTGAATAGACATTAAATGAGTTGTCTTCACTCAATGCCTCTATCCTTAGACAGATTTCCAAGTCATCTAACCCTGTGGCTCTGACTGAACTGTGTTCTATCAACGCTTTCTCTTCTGGGCATTGAGTGAACTGCCTTCACTCAACGCTTCTAGACTTGGCCAGAATTCTTGTCAACTTCTTTCTAGCTTTGACTATTAGAGTAATACTTAACGCTTCTATCTCTAGGCGTTGAGTGAACTGCCTTCACTTAATGATTTTAGACTTCAACCAGATTTTTGCTTTGAAAATGTTGTGGCTTTGACTTCCTAGGCTTTACTCAATGCTTTGAGCTATCTAGAGTTGAGTGAACTGCCTTTCTGGACTTAGGCAGATATTTGCCCTATCATCATCCCGTGTTATGTCCACCTGTCTTGTGTGCTTAGACAACCTGTTTGAATAATGAACCAAGAGCAACCTGTTTGAACAATGAACCAAGAGCAACCTGCATACATAGAACTTAGAGCATGCATCAAATACAATCCTGTGTATACTATTGTCTTATTGGCCTTCTTCAAATCTGGGATATTGTGATCAATGGGTCCAACAATCTCCCCCTATATGAAGAAGTCAAAACCTTAGACAATGATATACACTACCACTCACAAAAGATAAGCATACATAGAATATTTAGAACAAAAGTTAAAGCAACCACACAAACACAATAATACGCATAATGACAAAAATTATATTTGACCAGTATGTAAATATAGTTCACATTACAAAAAGCCCCTTAAGGAAAATACAAAACAACTCATGTTTCTGGTTCCTTAATGACTATCCCCTTGTTGGGCTTCTTTAATGACTTTGCTTTGTCTTCTCTCTTTTACTTCTGCCCTACAAAGTAGTTGTACGACTTATGGAAGTATTTGCTTGGATCTAGTGCATCTGCTGTCATTACACCTGACTTCTTGTTTCTTATGTATTTTCTTCTAGCTTCTTTATTATTCTTCAGCATAGCTCATTCAAGGGAGCTATAAAGCTTTCTCCTCTCAGTTTTCTTAGACTTGACTTGGTCCCAGGCAGACAAGATTATAATCCTAGATTGAGGACTCCATTGTTCAAAATATGGCCTGGACTCCATTTCCTCTCTGAACCTTTTCTTGCTAAGCCTGACTACTTCTTCATCTACAACAACAGATTTTCCTTTGGCCATGACTATCTGCTCAACAATGGGGCTGAAGGAGGGAATTTTAACATCAATTATAGCAGGTTCAACCCACTGAGAACCTTTTTGAATGTCATATTGCTCTGCATTCTGATCATTGTATTGACCCAACAATCCATCATGCAGGGCTCCTTGTACATATTCAGGAACATCAGGTATGTTGTCATTTGTGAGTTGCTCAAGTCCCATTGAACCTCTTATCACATTTGTAGTCCAAACTACATTTTCAGTATTGTCCCTTATCACTTCCTTCTGCCCCTTTTGATTTCTTCAGATACATCCTTAGTTAGGGAGGTGATTGTCTTTATTAACTGACCATCAAGATAGTTAATACCATGAGTGACATTGCCCTTGAGCTGGAGCAAGTGATCATCAAGAACTTCGGTGCAAGAATCCATTCTTATTTCAAGAATTGTCTTATGTTTCTCCAATATTTCCTTCTCAACATTGTGAACAGCTAGCATATTTCCAAAAATAATATTCTGATTCTCTATAATTCCATTCTGAATCTGTCCTAGTTCGATCAGTTTGCTTTCTATGAAAGTTACTGCAGGAGCAGCCCTCTTGAAGAATGATACAGTGGTTGCTCTCAACAGATTGACTTCAAATCTAATAGATTTGATCTCAGTTGAAAGGTCTTTACTCAATTCCTTTATGGAATCATCCACAAAGTGTTCCAGTTGCCTCCTTTAGTCATCCAGCAAACCCTTTAGTTATGCCAGGAAGCTGGATGGCATCTGATTAGTTTGGTGTAATATACCTTCATCACAGACATTTTGTTGCATTGGACATTCTCCCGCTCTGAAACCTGAATCAGGCATTTCATATTCTGAAGAATCTGCATCATCAGGTAGATCAATAACAACATTGACTTTGTTAGACTTAGAGGAGTCTACCTCCACTATAGTACTTGGAGCAGGGAGTTTAGTGTGAATCTCCCCCTCAACCTCTGCAATATCCACAGGGGCATTTAGATATACAACAGTGTTGATTAGTTGTACTTGCTCCCCATCGGCAAGAGCATCTTCCATAACTCTCTCAAGAAGTTGCTCCCCCTCAGCTTGAGTGCAAAAAAGAACAATTTCAGGGTCCTCTGAAGTTACAACAATCCTCTTCTCCAGATTCTCAATGAAGGTGTCCAATTCCTCTTGAACAGGCTGGATGGTATCTCCCTCAGTTTGAGCAGGGATCTGGTTTATATCCTCCTGAACTGCAAAACTCATTGGAGATGTCTCCCCCTGAACATCAGCACAGGTTTTTCCCACTTGTACACCTTCTAGTGTAACTATGGATTCTGCTTAATTCTCTTCAAATTGAGTTCTGCTCACTTGAATCCTTGCTGTAGGTTCAGAGGAAATTTATACCTGAGCACTTGTATCTCTCCTAGTCTCTTCAGTAGATTGAGAAAGCTGTAGATCATGAGGCTCTTCCTCACTCTTTTCAGATGAACTACTGTCAGTGCTATCTCTTAGAACTATAACTGCCTTCTTCTTCTTCTCAGCTAACTGTTGGTGTGGTTGCAGAACTCTTTCCCATCTATCAAACATCTTGGAGTCCATTCTCCTCATATGATGTATCTTAGTCCCTAGCCTCATATTGAGCATTTCTGGGACTGTACTGAGTAGGTAGAGAGATAAGATTCTTCCCAGGTTTGGTTCTGGGATGCACTCTACAATTCTATCAAACAGCACTTTGCCCCAGTCTGTTTTCTTTGAGAGAATAATCTTGTTCATTAGTTCAAACATCTTCTTTGATTTTTTATCATGAGAACCAGATTTGCAGAGCAGGGCCTTTCCCACTATATCTGCTAGGAGTTTGCCTCTGTTGTTCAACTCTTTCCTCAACACAGACCCAATAGTATGCTTGGAGAGCCCACACCATTTCAGGGATGTCTTCACATCATTCTAAAATGGGTATGTATCTTCATCAAATTCCTTTACCTTAGATAGATGCAAAGCCTTGCATTATCTCTTGGGACTGATCTTAATCTTATTCCCACTGATTGGGGATTTGAGTTTGGTTGAAGATAAGTCCACTTTGGCATTGGAGTACAATTCCAAAACTTCTCTCTTCCAAATCAGTATTGGCTCAGACATAACAAAAGTTAGGTCAGCGACCTTTAGCAAATGTAGAACCTACATAATCTCCTCAGGAGCATTCTTGAATCCATTTCGAACAAGCTCGGAACCCTCGAACAAGAAGTCCATTCCTTTTGGAGCCATGAATTTTGCTAAATTCTGTAGATTTGATGAGCTTTTGTCACAGGGAGATATCAATTCACAAAGGCCAGGAATAGTGTTTCTTATTCTAAGCACACTTAGGTCTATTTATACTTGCCTCTAAATAAGGAATGTGGAGAGGCACGTACCTTGTTAAAATTAATAAGTGATTCACAGCTGAGATTAAATCCCAATGCTTAGCCATATATTGATGTGACTAGGAGCATGAGTTGAGTGGACTCGACGCACTCGATGCTTCTTGTCTCAACGCACTCGATGCCTGAGCACTTAGACTCAGCGTACTCGGCGCCTGATCTTGTCTCAGCTCACTCGACGCTTGGATACTTAATCCATTTCTTCTTAATTATCCTGCAGAGATTAACACTACCTGCAACAATATATATATATATATATATATATATATATATATATATATATATATATGGAGAGCTACTGAAGCTGAACTAAATTCAACATACCCAAATCAAATTTGAAGGAGTTGAACTTATCTTCATCTAGTGGTTTGGTGAAGATATTAGCTACTTGCTTGTAAGTTAGGATAAATTCAAGACTGATGTCTTCACATTCCACATTTTCTCTAATAAAGTGATACTTAATCTCTATGTGCTTTGTCCTATTGTGAGAGACAGGATTCCTAGCAATAGAGATTGCACTAGTGGAATCACAATACATTGAAGTGTTACTTAGCTTTAGGTTGTAGTCCTGGAGCTGGTGTTGGATCCACAACAGTTGAGCACAACAAATCCCTTCTGATATATATTATGACTCAACTATTGATATGGCAACACTAGTCTGCTTCTTGCTGCTCCAAGATACAAGTCTTCCTCCTAAGAATTGATAGGAGCAAGATGTGCTTTTCCTGTCTTCTCTACATCCTATAAAATCTTCATCTGAATACCTAGTTAGCTCAAAATCACTATTCCTAGGGTACCATAGGCCAAGATTTGGTGTGCCCTTAAGAAATCTCAGAATTTTTTTGTAGTAGAATAATGAGACTCCTTAGGGCAAGTCTGGTATCTAGCACAAACACATGTAACATACATGATGTCTGGCCAACTAGCAGTAAGATAGAGGAGGTAGCCAATTATGCCTATATATAAGGATTCATCAACTGGATTCCCTGTCTCATCCTTGTTTATTGACATACTTGACCCCATGGGAGTTTTCATTATGCAAACACTCTCCATACCAAAATTTCTAATTAACTCTTTAGTGAACTTAGACTGAGAAATGGATAATCCATCTTCAGAATGCCTTACTTGGAGTCCCAAGAAGTACTTAATCTCACCCATACTGCTCATCTCAAACTTCCCTTTCATAAGTTTGGCAGATTTCTTGTAGAGGTTATCATCAGTAAACGCAAAGATTATGTCATCTACATAAATTTGGACTAGGATGATCTTACACTTGGATTCCCTTAGGAACAATGTATTGTCTATCTTTCCCCTTGAGAATTTATTCTCAATGAGAAAGTTAGACAAAGTTTCATACCATGCCCTAGGGGTTTGCTTCAACCCATAAAGTGTTTTCCTAAGCCTATAAACATAATTAAGAGAGTTAGGATTAACAAAACCTGATGGTTGTACAACATAGAACTTCTATCTTAGGTCACCATTTAGGAAGGCCGACTTCACATCCATTTAGTAGACCTTGAATCCCTTGTGAGCAACATATGCAAGGAATAGTCTTATGGCTTCCAGTCTAGCAATTGGGGCAAAGGTATGATCAACTTCAATACCTTCCTCTTGTCTATATCCCTTAACTACCAATCTAGCTTTGTTCTTAATTATAACACCATTTTCATCTAACTTATTCCTATAGATCCACTTGATTCCAATGATGTTATGTCCTTATGATCTGGGAACCAACTTCCAGACCTTACATCTCTTGAATTGGTTCAGTTCCTCTTGTATTGCCACAATCCAAAATTGGTCTATATTGGCATCTTCAAACCTTTTGGGATCAATCTGAGACAGAAAGCTAGATTACATGGCTATGTTTTGGATTCTGCTCCTTGTTGTAACCCCTTGGCTAGCATCGCCAATGATCTGATGTCTGGGATGATCCTTTAGATGTCTAATTATAGGAGACAATCTTTCTTCGGTATCATTGACTTCAATGACAGGATCCAGCTTATCTTCACCCATGTACTGTGAGCTTTGTCCTTCTCCAAGAATACACACACCATTGTCTTCATTTTGGGCAGCTGGAGGAGCATCCTTGATGGTTAGTTTGTTCATCACCTGTTCTACACCTGCAAATCTAGACGAGCTCGGTAGCTCACTATTAATCATTGAAGATTCATCAAAGACAACATTTACAGACTCTTCTACAACTTGATTTTTTTAAGTTATAGACTCTATATGCTTTGCTTTGGTTGCTGTATCCAACAAATATTCTTTCAAAGGACTTGGCAGAAAACCTAGTCATGCATGAATTTCCAATGTTGAGCACATAATAGTTGCTACCAAAGATCCTGACATAGTCAAGGTTTAGTTTTCTACCCTTCATGATCTCATAGGGAGTCTTCTTGTTATACTTGTTGACATCAGACCTATTCATCAGGACATGGCATGCAATATTTACTGCCTCAGCCCAGAAGTATTCTGAGAGAGATGTGTCACTTAGTAGTGTCCTTTCAGCTTCTATGAAAGATATATTTTTCCACTCAGCTATCCCATTTTGCTGTGGTGTTCTTAGAGAAGAAAATTCTTGATGAATCCCTTGTTCTTCATAGAAGTTTGTCATTCCATAAGATTGAAATTCAGTACCATGGTCACTTTTAATTTTGACCACAGTACTGCCTTTTTCATTTTGAATTTGCTTGACAAAGGTCATGAAGATGTCAAGGGTTTCAAACTTTTTCTTAAGAAAGAAAACCCAAGTAAATATTGAAAAGTCATCAATAATTACAAGAGTGTAGTCTTTCCTATCGAGACTATGAACTGACATATGACCAAATAAGTCCATATGCAGGAGGTATAAACACCTCACAGAGTCCTTGGCCCCAATGCTCTTAAAAGAAGCTTTGGTCTACTTACCCTTTTGACATGCATAACAAATACCCTCCTTGGTGTATTTCATTTTGGGTCCATTTTTGACTAACTCTTCACTGAAGAGCTTACTAATAGTTTTATAGTTCAAGTGAGCAAGCCTCTTATGCCATTGAAAACAATATGAGACTTTCTCATTTGCAACAAGATATATAGGATAGTTTATACTTAAGCATAGAAAGTTTAAACAGTAAACATTTTCACTCCTAGTGCCTGTCAAAATGACCTCTTGGTCACTTAAAATTTTGATCATACACTCATCCTTGTGGAAGACAATGATATAGCCAAGATCACATAGTTGGCTTATGCTAATAAGGTTGTGTTGCAACCCTTCCACATAAGACACTTTAGTGATTATGACTATGTCATTTGTGATCATACTATAGCCCTTGGTGACTCCTTTATCTGAGACGCAAAAGATCACTTTTGGTCCATTTTTTACTGGACTGTATTCCTTCAGAAGACCTCTTTTTCCAATCATGTGCTTGGAACATCCACTGCACAAGTACTATATTGGTTCATGGGTACTTGGACTAACATGCAACCACAATTCAGTTTACCTTAGGACCCCAAAAGAGATTGGGTCATTAGTTCTAGTTAGTCTGAAAATGAGCATGTTATTCTGCTGCCTTTCTAACATGTAGACTTGCCCTAGCACTAAGCACATTGGAGTTGTACCAACAATCTATGGCAAAATGACTCACTTTGCCACATCACCAACACTCATGAATATTATATCTCCTTTTTTGAACAACATGTGTAGATAAGCTGAACCCAGCTGACTGTTCAGAGGGCAGAGTATCAGCCCTCTTCATATTTATTTCAACAAGTATCTCACTAAAAGTGAGTCTTCTAGTAGTACTTGGATTACTGTGATTGCTACTAGTAGCAGTCTTCTTTGCAGAAGATAAACTGTTGATTGCATAAGAGACAACCAAGTCAGGCTTGGTGGATGACTTACTTTTAGTCTGAGTCTTTGCTGAAGGAGCTAGACTATTGGTCACTGCCATATTCTTGAGAGTACCAAAAACAAATGGTCCATAGTGGGTCATCTGAATTTCCTCATGGGGAGCCTTAAAGGCACTCAAACCCATGCCCTTCCTTCCACTAAAGCTATGAACATTTTTGTTCACACTGGTGGATCTTCCATTCAACAAGTGACCATACATAATCTCCTGGTCATACTTGTTATATGGCAAAATAACCTTTTCAAAAGAGATAGGAGGCTAAATAGGGGCCTTGCCCTTCCTCCTATTCTTTCTTCCAGTGTTCCTCTCAATGTATCCCAGTCCCTTCTTATCTGTTTGAGAAGTGAAGGTATCAATGAGTGGCAACATAGATTTAGGCTTGGAGTACTGAACCACTAGCTTCCTCTCTTTGAGGAGCTTATCTTCCAATTCTTTAATTAAAGAGCACTTACCATTAATGGTTGTACCTTGGATAATGGTGTTGGTTTTGAGTTGAGATCTCTCTCTGCTCATCTGGCTCACCAATATGGCTGACTTAGTGTTCAAAGAGAGATCCTTCCTTAAGGAAATTATTTCCTTGGCTCGTCTTTTAACAAGCTTCTTACTCTTTTTTAGAGCATCCAAGATCAATCCATAATTGTCATTCAATTGATTGACATCTTCCTCAGATTCTGAGTCATCTTCATCATAAGATGAAGGAGCCTCAGAATTGGGACTAGTCTCATATTAAGATTCAGAGGAGGAGCTAGACAGAGTGTGTACTTTATCTAGACAAGGTTGATCCTGGTTGGATTCTTCATCAGTCATGGTCATTATACCATAGCTGATACTATCATCTTCATAAACCTCAGTGTCACTATCTAAGTGTGATAGAGGGGCCTTGATACCTATCCTTGCAGCAGGATAGGCCTAAACTTCTTCATCAGCAACAACAATAAACAACCTAATATAGGTTTCTTCTTCCACTTCAGAATCTGAAGATGTTGAGTCACTCTGACTCCAGCTCTTCTCATTCTTGGCAATGAAGGTATTCACCTTCTTGCCCTTCAAATGGTGATGCTCCTTCTTACTTGTCTCTTTTCTCTTGACTGGGAAGTCAGCTATAACATGCCCAAGCTTGCTGCAGCAATATCAAACAACTTTAGAAGAACTTTGTTTACTAGGTTAGGAATCATACCTGTCTCCTTTGGAGAAATCCTTCTCAGACTTGTGGTGATCCCTCCTGTTGTGTGAAGAGGAGGAACGTTTGTTCTTTCACTTCCTTCTCTTCATCATCTTCTAGAACTGCCTAGAGAAGGCAACAAACTCCCCATCTGACATATTACTGTCAGATGAACTTGACTCAGAGCTGTCTGAATCAGCAGGCCTTTTTGGGGGATAAGCAATCCTCTCCTTGGTCTTCTTAGAGCTACCAGCCTTGAAGACCGGTGTCTTCTCATTGGTTTGGGATCTGATGGTGGTCTCCTCCTCTTTACTGGCAAACAACTGCATCTCATATAAGAGAAGCTTTCCAAACAATGTGTGAGGAGGAGTTTCAACTAGCTTGACCACCTCTTTGATGATACAAATCTTTGTGTCACAGTCTCTGTTAGATACCTTAGTAACTTGTCATTCAGCTCATAATTGTTGAAGACCCTCCCATAGGTCCTCAGCTCATTCACCACCCTGAAGAATTTTTTATAGCACTCAACTATGTTATCCTTCTTGCTATGTCTGAAAGCCTCATATTACTGATTGAGCAGGGATTTCCTATCATCCCAAACTTCTTCAGTGCCTTCCATGTAGACAATCAAGGTGTATCACATTTCCTTGGAAGTCTTGTAGTGGAAAAGATTCTGGAATGTAGAATCATCAATGACACTTACAATAATGTTTTGTGCCCTCTTGTCCATAGTAGCCAGGATGACCTCATCCTTGGTCATCTCAGAATACTTCTTAGGCGTCAGGACATTGGCATACAAAAATGAGACCTTCATGGGGATGAAAGGTCCTTCTTGTACTATTATGAAGATTCTAGGGTCAGATGCTTCCATGAACAATCTGACTCTTTCCTTTCAAATCTAAAAGCTCTCTTTCCTGCAGATTTGAAGCTTCATTGAGCCCAACTATTTATGGTTCTCTCCTGAACCCATAAAGAATATGCTTAAGCTACTCCTAGAGATCAAATTAGATTGTTAAGTCCTTTTTGAGCAACCTCCCTCTGATACTACTTGAAAGTCATTAGTTTCAAGAGTAGTTAAACACCTAGAGGTGGGGGGGGGGGTGAATAGGTTTTTCTGTCTTTTTAATACTTACTTCTGATTTATTGAGTTGTGTTTTAGTTTAGGTTAGCTTTCAAGATAACACAATCAACACACAAGTTGTTTATAGTGATTCCCTAGAGTATAGGTACATCCACTGTCCCTCCCACCTTTCTAACAGTGTGTTAGATAAGGCCAACTTCTCCAAACTCAACTCAAAGAGCTTACAACACAAATCTCGCAGGATTTCTCAGACTCCTCCAATTCCTACACTCAGACCCAAGGCCCTACACTCAGAGAAATGTTCTCATACAACTCAGTGATCTGCTCCAGAACACCTACCTCAGACTTTGACACAAAGGCCTACACTCAGGCTAGGAGGTTAGCCTTATACTCAGATCCACAATAGGATCCTACCTCAGAGAGATGCTCTCCTACAACTCAGATTCTCAACCAGAATTCTACCACTCGGCCACAAATGCCCTACAACTCAGATCTACAAAAAGATCCTACCTCATCCTTTATAGTTCAGGATTCCACTCAGATTAGTTAAGATCCTATAGAAAGAAAGATTGATTGTTGATGTTGAATGACTCCAGATAAACAATCTCTGAGTCATCCTCTTCCTGAACTGAGAAGGCTCAGTCCTATCTTTTTCACAGCTCCAAGGATGGATGTTCAAGAATGTTCTGCTTGAGCTGTGAAGTAATTGCAGCTTGGGCTTGCTAGGCTCTTGCTACTAACTCAGAGAGATGAATCCATGAGCTTGTTGTTGAAGATGAAAATGTCAACAAAAAATTTGCTTGAACTTCTAGATCACCAAATGGAGCAAAATCTTCAAACTCTGTAACTAGGTCGAGAGGGTGAAGATGAAGCTCTGTATCCTAAAAGTTAATGATCTGAAAAGTTGTCTTCTTCTTCCTCGATCATTTGCTTTTCTATCCCACCGTCCAGCGGATCTTTGAATAGTGGGACCACCTGGAGTTGGTAGCTATAACTTTTCTTTAGCATTAATTGATGTATAATAGGCAAGCGACGCCATTTGTTGTCTATTATTCCGTTCCCGCAACATTTGAATTCCTGCTGACATCATCATGACTCAGCGCTTGTGGACTTAGCCAATTTCAGACAATTTTGTATAGGTGTTGAGTGAAGTCTTATCACTCAATGAAAAAACACTTAGGCAGAACTCGGCACCACCAGACGTTGAGTGATCATTCATCACTCAGTGAATATCAATATTTATAGTTAAACTGACTAGGCGTTGAATGAGCCTTCATCACTCAACGCATCTGAACTTAGTCAATTTTATCTGTATTAAGGCGTTGAGTGAGTTGTCTTCACTCAATGCTTTATGCCTTTGCCCATTTTATTGAATAGGCATTGAGTACACAACCTTCACTCAATGCTTATGTCCTTAGATAGATTTTCTGTTGAATAGGCGTTGAGTGAGTTGTCTTCACTCAACGACTTTGTCCTTAGACAGAATTCCAAGTCATCCAACCCTATGGCTTTGACTGAAATGTGTTATGTCAACTCTTTCTCTTCTGGGCGTTAAGTGGACTGCATTCACTCAATGCTTATGGACTTGGCCAGAATTCTTGTCAACTTCTCTCTGGCTTTGTCTATTGGAGTAATACTCAATGCTTCTGTCTCTAGGCATTGAGTGAAATGCCTTCACTCAATGCTTCTATACTTCAACCAGATTTTTGCTTTGGCAATGTTGTGGCTTTGACTGCATAGGATTTACTCAATGCTTTGAGCTATCTGGCATTGAGTGAACTGCCTTCACTCAACGCATCTAGACTTAGGCAGATTTTTATCCTGTCATCATCCTGTTTTGTGTCCACCTGTATAGTCTGCTTAGATAACCTATTTGAATAGTGAACCAAGAACAACCTGCATACATAGAACTTAGAGCATGCATTAAATACAATCATGTATATACCATTGTCATATTAGCCTTCTTCAAATCTGGGACATTGAGATCAATGGACCCAACAATCAAATTGTGTTTATGCAAACCTTTGTACTCAAATCTGTTCTTTCGCTCGCGCTTAAGTAGGGTTGTTATTTTAGATCTGTTTTTTTTGTTTACGTCATAGTATATACTCAAAATTTGTTTTCTGGCCCGAGTCGTTAATTTGTACTCGCCCATCTTATTACATCTCAACATAGTAACGTGGCCCTTCTATAGGACATCTTGCGAGCGACGACCCGCGAATGAGGAGGAAGCCAAGTACCCATTGGGACTTAAAAGAAAGTCTTTGCCCGGCTTAAGCTTATGTGCACTCACGCCCATTAGTAGAACATTCACCTTACATGCGCGTATGATAGAGGACAACTTGCAAGGGATGAACTGTGAATGAAGAGGAAGCCAAGTACCCATTGGGACTTAGACGAAATTCTTTGCCTGGCTCAAGCTTGTGCGCACTTGCACCCATTGGTAGAACATTCGCCTCCCATGCGTATATGATAAATCTGTTTTTATGCTCGTGTTGCAACATCTGTTTTTATTGTCAACTCGCAAGGACCCGTTTGTGTTTACTCTCCCACTCCCCAGCCCTAGTTGGGGCGAGTGGCGTTTTGCATCAGTCACCCTTTTGTCCTGAATCCCTCTTCTCAATCAAATGTTTCCCTTTCACAACTACCTACCACCCAAGCAACCTACCGACCCTGCCTGTTGGTGAGAGCCTGGTCAGCGGGATCCAATCAGGGGTGTAGTCACTCGAGTGACCTATCGGCCCTGCCAGCTAGCGGGAACCTAGTCAGCGAGAATCTAGTCAGCAAGATCCAATCGAGGGCTTAACAACACTTTATTTTCTCAACCACCTACCACCCGAGCAAACTATCGGCCCTTCCAGCTAGTGAGAGCCTATTCAGTGGGACCCAATCAGGGGTGTAGCTACTCGAGCGACTAGTCGGCCCTGCCGACTAGCGGTAGCCTTGTCAGTGGGATCCAATCGAGGGCTTAAACAAACTTTCTTTTCTTGACCACCCACCACCCGAGCGACCTGCCGACCCTTCCAGTTGATGAGAGCCTTGTATGTGGGATCCAATTAGGGGTGTAGCCACTCGAGCGACCTGCCGGCCCTACTAGCTAGCAGGAGCCTATTCAGCGGGATCCAATCAAGGGCTTAACCAAACTTTCTTTTCTCAACCACCCACCACTCGAGCGTCCTGCCGACCCTGCCAGCTGGTGAGAGCCTGGTTAGCGGGATCCAATCGGGGGCGTAGCTGTTGAAACCGGAAACCGGCCCCTGTGGAGTTCGACCCTTGGGGAAGGGGTGATCTCGCACTTACTTCGCTCCTGCAAGAGAAACAACAGGGGAGAGAAAAACAAGGGACAGGACCAAGGGCCCGGCTCGGAGGTCCCACCACACACCCGGAAGATCTTAGAGCGCTTCCCCTCCTTAACCAGTTGCCGGGCTAAGGTACCTCAGAAAGCGCTATAAGACTTGAGAAACAAAAGCGTGCCTTCTGAAGTACCCCTTGGGTCCTATTTATAGATTACCTTGGACGGTCTGCGAATAACCCGCCTCTGGTGGTCTGAATTTACTAAAGAGCCCATCGGATTGGCCTGCCAACAGCCAAACCCCGCTGTTCTGGCTGGTTATACGCACCTCTTGTCGGGTCACCCCCTGTCATCTGGAGGGAGGTGGACTGCAGCCGATCCGCCTGAGAGAGGCGGCTGGGGCCCGGCCCGCCTAGGAGAGGCGAGCGGGGGCTGGCCCGCCTGAGAGAGGCGGCTGGGGCCCGGCCCGCCTAGGAGAGGCGGGCGGGGCTGGCCCGCCTGAGAGAGGCGGCTGGGGCCCGGCCCGCCTAGGAGAGGCGGGCGGGGTTGGCCCGCCTGAGAGAGGCGGCTGGGGCTGGCCCGCTTGATGGGGGCGGCTGAGACCCGGCCCGCCTGCTTGCTTGGGCCCCTTCGGCGGACACGGGGTTGTACACAATCCCCGATCTTTGCGTGCTTCGCAGAAGCTCGGAAAGAAATGTCCAACCCTCGTGTCCGGCGACGACCTTGCTGAGCTGGAGGGAATCTTTTGGTGGGACCCACCTTTTAACTATAAATAAGCCACCGGGCCTTCGATGACTGGCCCTCTCCTCTTGCTCCCTGCATGGTTTGAGGCCAGGAGATGCCTGCGTCTGAGGAGATACGTGCTCGGTTGGCTGCCGCTAGGGAGGAGAGTCGGGAGGAGGCCCTCGCGGCCGCCCCGTGGTAGGCGCCCAGATCATCCGGCCCGCAGTTTAAGCCGGCAAAGGGAAAGGTTGTCCGCCGTTCCACGCCGAGTGATGATCAGGGTTCCGGCGGCTCCGAGGTTGAATCTGGGTACGTGGTTTCGCCCTTCGACCTGTGCTTTCCACTGACTTTCCCCTTTGCAGGAGACGCCCCCTGAAGACGCATTGGAAGGAGGCTCCGGGAACCTCGCGGATCTCTCCGTGGAGATGATCGACCTGGGCGTCAGTCCCCTTTCCCCAGCGTGCAGCCTTCCTGTGACTCCTCCCCCGCTAAGAGTCCAGGGTCTGGGGAAGCCGCTCGTCGCCCCGGGAGGGAAATCATTCCAAGGTCGGCCGGGTTCTTCTCGGCCAGCTGACGACGCGGGAGACGTGCAGACGCCGGGTAACCCCCCTGAAACCAACCCGCTCGCCGCTCGTCTGTTTCTGACCTTGCTTCTGCAGGATATCGCGTCATTTCTTCTGATGTCGAGATGAGCGAGGGGTACTCGCCTCCCGTGGAGCTGGAAGACATTGCGGACTTCTTGGGCGACCCGCATGATAGCGAGAAGATGAAGGCGCAGGTGGCGCGAATGTTTCAGAAACACACAATGCTGCTCAAAGAGGCCTTCGTGGGGATGGAGAGAGACAGAGTCAGGGCGGAGGAGCGACTCGCTGCTTTGGAGGGGGCAAGGGGCTCGGCTGAGGATGATGAGCCGGCATCTCCGGGAGCGCACAGTACGCGAGCAGAGGAGCGGCTGACAAACATTTCGAAACAGGCCGATCAGACCAAGCGGGAGCTGGCGGCGGTTCGAGAGTATCATGACTCTCGCGTGCCGCCTCGAACCGGCTCGCAGAGGCGGGGTAGGTGGAAATGGATTGAGTACTAAGCCACCTGCCTCGCCCGCCCGTGCCCGCAGTTGCTCACGGGGTCTGAATCGTCTCGATGCGATCCATCCCAGTTTATCGGAGGCGGATATTATCTAAGAACAATTGCTTGTAATAATTCAGGGTTCTTCTCGCCCGTTCCAGGGCGCATGCCTTTTTATTATTTATTATTATTTTTTACTGGGTTCTCAGCTTCAACCTTGGAGAGCCTGCCTAGTTGAGGCGGGTAAGGGTCGGCCCGCCTAGAAGAGGCGAGCGAGGGCCGGCCCGCCTAGGAGAGGCGAGCGAGGGCCGGCCCGCCTAGGAGAGGCGGGTGAGGGCCGACCCGCCTAGGAGAGGCGGGCGAGGGCCGACCCGCCTAGGAGAGGCGGGCGGTTCGCCCGTTCCCCCTCGACTGGGCATTCCTCTCAGACTCTGCTCTGTGCGGGAGGGGGAATGGCCCGCGGCCGGGAGACTCTCGCGGCCGGCCGGTGATTCGACGCGGGCCCGGGCGGGGCTCGGGAATCGAAGCGTCGGGGCTGGCTCTGCTGTCAGTTCACTTTCCCACCTTTCCCGATTTTCCCGCTCTTTTCCCGGCCCTATAAATAGGCCCTTATTTATTACTTCACCTACCGTATTCAAGAGCCCTTCCAGCTTTACCTTGCGAGAACCCTCTCTTTTTTTCTTTCCTCTCGCTCGGCTCGCTTATCCGTTCCGCGAGATGACGGGCGGCAGCGGCGAAGCGGACGGGAGGGGCAAGTGTGCTTGGGTCTTCGCCGACCACAGCTTCCCTCCCGCCGTTATCTCGGAGAAGGAATTCTTGGACACCGTCGGCAACTTCATCCCGCCGGGTTTCGTGGCGAGGCGGCCCGGGAAGGAGGAACGGATCAACGAGCTCTCGGGAGATGAGCTGGCTCTCCCGACGGCCCACTTCGAGGTGGGGCTCCGGCTACCCCTCTGGCCGGAAGTCCGCCAGGTCTTCAAGTATTATGGGGTTGTCCCGGGGCAGTTGAACCCGAACTCGATCGCCGTCGTCGTCGGGTTCGCCTGCTACCTTCGCGAGGAGAGGATTGAGTTCAGCCTTGCGGTCTTCCGCAAGCTGTTCTCCTTCCGCGCGAACAAGGACGGGACCACGTGCTTCGCGAGCATGCATGCCAAGGTGCGGGAGACGGTCAACAAGAGCCACAACTGGCTCAAGAAGTTCGTCTTCGTCAAGGGCGACTTCGGCAACATTCCTTTCTCGCCGGTGCAACTCGGCGAGGCGAGCTATCGGCCCCCTAGCCCGGGGGGCCATGAGGCGAAACTATATGAGTTCTTCGCCGGGAAGAACTTCGAGGTCGCCTTCCTCCGTCGGAATCTGGATGACCTCGTCCCTGTCCCGCCCGGTGAAGGTAAGCGGCTCGCTCGCCTCTGCTTGAATCATACCTCGGATTTTTCTAACTCTTGTTTCTGCAGGCGAGCGCGACGTCCCTCTCCGCCCGCCTTACGAGAGTGCGCGGTCCGCTTTGAGCGAGCTTGGCCGTGCCGAAGCGGCAGCCTTAGCTCATCGCGAGCTCTCGGCTCCCGCTGGCCAGAAGCGATCCAGAGGTGAACTGACTCAGGGCCCTCCCCTTTCTAAGAAGCCGAATAAAGCGGGCGGTCAGGCACTCTCAGTCGGCGACAAGGGCAAGGCCCCCGCGGATCGACCATCCTCTGCCCCCGCCCCTGCGGCTCCCTCGACCGCCGATCCCGCCAGCGGGGCGGCAGGGTCATCGCAGCCGCTCGCGGAGATTCGGCCCGCCGAGAAGCCGGTTCCCCGAGGGCATCCCAACTTTGGCTATGGCGAGGGGCCCACGGACAGATCCGGTGCCTCGTTGCTTCAGTGGGATAAGGAGGCCAACCGCATCTCGGTGTCCTCGCTGCTGCCCAGTTGGGCGGAGCAGGATACCGCCTCCAGGGACGCCTTCAATCTCTCCTTCGGCGTGTACGGGCGGGAGGATGCCTCTACCTACGGCGAGGAGGCCACGCGGGTGCTCATTTATGAGAGCGCGCGGGCGCAATTTCAAAGCCTCGCCTTGGCCCACATGGTCGGCCGGCGATGCCTCCGGCTGGACAGGGATGTCCCCTCGCTCAACAAGTTGATCGACGAGAAGGAGGAGGCCCGCAAGCTCGCCCAGGAGGAGGCGGACGACCTGCGAAAGCGGCTCGAAATGGCTGACGCCGCCCTCGCGCAATATCAGGGGGGCGCGGTAAGCCATCTGACTCGCTCCCGCCTCTGTCCCGTAACTCGTCCTGATAAATTTCTTTGCAGGATGCAGCGACCGCCAGCCGACTTGGTACCGAGATCGCCACCCTCCAGCTGGAGAACCAGACCCTGTAGGCGCGGGTGGATGCGCTGGAGGCTGCTGCCGCCGTCCCGCCGGCATCTTCGAGCGGCTGTCAACTCGTTCATCACAGCGAGTACGACCTGGCGGTTCTGATGCAACAGAACGGGGCCGACGCGGTGACGTACCTCTTCAAGACGCTGCAGCGGGCCAGGCTCCTCAAGGATGAGTGTTCTGGCTTGCGGGTGACCGACGTGGTACCGGAGCTGTTCCTCCCAGTACCCAAGTCAGGCGAGTACCACCGCATCTGAAGGGCCCGCCGCCTTGAGGCTTTTATCTTTCCCCCCTTCTTTGGACATGTATTTTGTTTATTTTTATGCGACTGCTCCGCGGGCCGCAGTTACAATTTTATAAGAATATATTCACTGCATTTACTTCCTCGATTGTCAATTATTTCCCGCCTCGCAATCGCTACCGTGCGTTGTTTGTTGATTTTCTGATTTTTCGTTGCTGCGAGCGAGCGAGTGAGGCCGCCCGCCCGTTTGAGGTTCGGGACGTAGATCTAGGTTCGAGAGACACTAAAGCGAGTGGACTGGGCCCGTCTTCCGTGCGTAAAGACTTCGTGTGGGCCGGCCTCTCGGGGGGGTCTTGGCGCTTCCGAGCCTTTGCCTCTAATTCACCCTGTGACCCGCCGGGTGGTAGGTTGGGGCCGGCGTTGCGGCCTCATAGGGTCATCTTGACCGGCTCGCCTACCTGATCTCTGGCGACGTGAGTCTAATCTCTCCACTCGCACGCCCTGATTAGGGCTCGCCCCTTTATGCGCCGGGGCCGGCCTTCTTGGCTCGCCGTCTTGCCTGGGCATCTTGGCCGGTCCGCTCGCTCAATCTTTTGCGCCGTGAGAGCCTAACCCCTTCCCTCGCGCGTTGCGCTTAAGGCTCGTCCCTTTATGCGCCGGGACAAACCTTCTTGGCTCGCCGTCTTGCCCGGGCATTCCTTGGGGATGGTATCCAATCCCTGGTTGCTCGGCGAGAAGTCGCCGACCCGACCCTGCCCAGAGTCTAGGGTAGACCCCTCCGAGTGACATCCAGCCCTGCCAGCTTGGTGAGAGCCGGGCAGCGGGATCTGCTCGGGGTCTGAGGCAGACTCCTCCGAGTGACATCCAGCCCTGCCAGCTCGGCGAGAGCCGGGCAGCGGGATCTGCTCGGGGTCTGAGGCAGACTCCTCCGAGTGACATCCAGCCCTGCCAGCTTGGTGAGAGCCTGGCAGCGGGATCTGCTCGGGGTCTGAGGCAGCCTCCTCCGAGTGACATCCAGCCCTGCCAGCTTGGTGAGAGCCTGGCAGCGGGATCTGCTCGGGGTCTGAGGCAGACTCCTCCGAGTGACATCCAGCCCTGCCAACTTGGTGAGAGCCTGGCAGCGGGATCTGCTCGGGGTCTGAGGCAGCCTCCTCCGAGTGACATCCAGCCCTGCCAGCTTGGTGAGAGCCTGGCAGCGGGATCTGCTCGGGGTCTGAGGCAGACTCCTCCGAGTGACATCCAGCCCTGCCAGCTTGGTGAGAGCCTGGCAGCGGGATCTGCTCGGGGTCTGAGGCAGACTCCTCCGAGTGACATCCAACCCTGCCAACTTGGTGAGAGCCTGGCAGCGGGATTTGCTCGGGATCTGAGGCAGACTCCTCCGAGTGACATCCAGCCCTGCCAGCTTGGTGAGAGCCTGGCAGCGGGATCTGCTCGGGGTCTGAGGCAGCCTCCTCCGAGTGACATCCAGCCCTGCCAGCTTGGTGAGAGCCTGGCAGCGGGATCTGCTCGGGGTCTGAGGCAGACTCCTCCGAGTGACATCCAGCCCTGCCAACTTGGTGAGAGCCTGGTAGCGGGATCTGCTCGGGGTCTGAGGCAGACTCCTCCGAGTGACATCCAGCCCTGCCAGCTTGGTGAGAGCCTGGCAGCGGGATCTGCTCGGGGTCTGAGGCTGACTTCTCCGAGTGACATCCAGCCCTGCCAGCTTGGTGAGAGCCTGGCAGCGGGATCTGCTCAGGGTCTGAGGCAGACTTCTCCGAGTGACATCCAGCCCTGCCAGCTTGGTGAGAGCCTGGCAGCTGGATCTGCTCGGGGTCTGAGGCAGACTCCTCCGAGTGACATCCAGCCCTGCCAGCTTAGTGAGAGCCTGGCAGCGGGATCTGCTCAGGGTCTGAGGCAGACTCCTCCGAGTGACATCCAGCCCTGCCAGCTTGGTGAGAGCCTGGCAGCGGGATCTGCTCGGGATCTGAGGCAGACTCCTCCGAGTGACATCCAGCCCTGCCGGCTTGGTGAGAGCCTGACAGCGGGATCTGCTCGGGGTCTGAGGCAGACTCCTCCGAGTGACATCCAGCCCTGCCGGCTTGGTGAGAGCCTGGCAGCGGGATCTGCTCGGGGTTTGAGGCAGACTCCTCCGAGTGACATCCAGCCCTGCCGGCTTGGTGAGAGCCTGGCAGCGGGATCTGCTCGGGGTCTGAGGCAGACTCCTCTGAGTGACATCCAGCCCTGCCGGCTTGGTGAGAGCCTGGCAGCGGGATCTGCTCGGGGTCTGAGGCAGACTGCTCCGAGTGACATCCAGCCCTGCCGGCTTGGTGAGAGCCTGGCAGCGGGATCTGCTCGGGGTCTGAGGCAGACTCCTCCGAGTGACATCCAGCCCTGCCAGCTTGGTGAGAGCCTGGCAGCGGGATCTGCTCGGGATCTGAGGCAGACTCCTCCAAGTGACATCCAACCCTGCCAGCTTGGTGAGAGCCTGGCAGCGGGATCTGCTCGGGGTCTGAGGCAGCCTCCTCCGAGTGACATCCAGCCCTGCCAGCTTGGTGAGAGCCTGGCAGCGGGATCTGCTCGGGGTCTGAGGCAGACTCCTCCGAGTGACATCCAGCCCTGCCAGCTTGGTGAGAGCCTGGCAGCGGGATCTACTCGGGGTCTGAGGCAGACTCCTCCGAGTGACATCCAGCCCTGCCAGCTTGGTGAGAGCCTGGCAGCGGGATCTGCTCGGGGTCTGAGGCTGACTTCTCCGAGTGACATCCAGCCCTGCCAGCTTGGTGAGAGCCGGGCAGCGGGATCTGCTCGGGGTCTGAGGCAGACCCCTACGAGTGACATCCAGCCCTGCCAGCTTGGTGAGAGCCGGGCAGCGGGATCTGCTCGGGGTCTGAGGCAGACTCCTCCGAGTGACATCCAGCCCTGCCAGCTCGGTGAGAGCCGGGCAGCGGGATCTGCTCGGGGTCTGAGGCAGACTCCTCCGAGTGACATCCAGCCCTGCCAGCTTGGTGAGAGCCTGGCAGCGGGATCTGCTCGGGGTCTGAGGCAGCCTCCTCCGAGTGACATCCAGCCCTGCCAGCTTGGCGAGAGCCTGGCAGCGGGATCTGCTCGGGGTCTGAGGAAGACTCCTCCGAGTGACATCCAGCCCTGCCAGCTTGGTGAGAGCCTGGCAGCGGGATCTGCTCGGGGTCTGAGGCAGCCTCCTCCGAGTGACATCCAACCCTGCCAGCTTGGTGAGAGCCTGGCAGCGGGATCTGCTCGGGGTCTGAGGCAGACTCCTCCGAGTGACATCCAGCCCTGCCAGCTTGGTGAGAGCCTGGCAGCGGGATCTGCTCGGGGTCTGAGGCAGACTCCTCCGAGTGACATCCAGCCCTGCCAGCTTGGTGAGAGCCTGGTAGCGGGATCTGCTCGGGATCTGAGGCAGACTCCTCCGAGTGACATCCAGCCCTGCCAGCTTGGTGAGAGCCTGGCAGCGGGATCTGCTCGGGGTCTGAGGCAGCCTCCTCCGAGTGACATCCAGCCCTGCCAGCTTGGTGAGAGCCTGGCAACGGGATCTGCTCGGGGTCTGAGGCTGACTTCTCCGAGTGACATCCAGCCCTGCCAGCTTGGTGAGAGCCGGGCAGCGGGATCTGCTCGGGGTCTGAGGCAGACCCCTCCGAGTGACATCCAGCCCTGCCAGCTTGGTGAGAGCCGGGCAGCGGGATCTGCTCGGGGTCTGAGGCAGACTCCTCCGAGTGACATCCAGCCCTGCCAGCTCGGTGAGAGCCGGGCAGCGGGATCTGCTCGGGGTCTGAGGCAGACTCCTCCGAGTGACATCCAGCCCTGCCAGCTTGGTGAGAGCCTGGCAGCGGGATCTGCTCGGGGTCTGAGGCAGCCTCCTCCGAGTGACATCCAGCCCTGCCAGCTTGGTGAGAGCCTGGCAGCGGGATCTGCTCGGGGTCTGAGGCAGCCTCCTCCGAGTGACATCCAGCCCTGCCAGCTTGGTGAGAGCCTGGCAGCGGGATCTGCTCGGGGTCTGAGGCAGACTCCTCCGAATGACATCCAGCCCTGCCAGCTTGGTGAGAGCCTAGCAGCGGGATCTGCTCGGGGTCTGAGGCAGCCTCCTCCGAGTGACATCCAGCCCTGCCAGCTTAGTGAGAGCCTGGCAGCGGGATCTGCTCGGGGTCTGAGGCAGACTCCTCCGAGTGACATCCAGCCCTGCCAGCTTGGTGAGAGCCTGGCAGCGGGATCTGCTCGGGGTCTGAGGCAGACTCCTCCGAGTGACATCCAGCCCTGCCAGCTTGGTGAGAGCCTGGCAGCGGGATCTGCTCGGGATCTGAGGCAGACTCCTCCGAGTGACATCCAGCCCTGCCAGCTTGGTGAGAGCCTGGCAGCGGGATCTGCTCGGGGTCTGAGGCAGCCTCCTCCGAGTGACATCCAGCCCTGCCAGCTTGGTGAGAGCCTGGCAGCGGGATCTGCTCGGGGTCTGAGGCAGACTCCTCCGAGTGACATCCAGCCCTGCCAGCTTGGTGAGAGCCTGCCAGCAGGATCTGCTCGGGGTCTGAGGCAGACTCCTCCGAGTGACATCCAGCCCTGCCAGCTTGGTGAGAGCCTGGCAGCGGGATCTGCTCGGGGTCTGAGGCTGACTTCTCCGAGTGACATCCAGCCCTGCCAGCTTGGTGAGAGCCTGGCAGCGGGATCTGCTCGGGGTCTGAGGCAGACTTCTCCGAGTGACATCCAGCCCTGCCAGCTTGGTGAGAGCCTGGCAGCGGGATCTACTCGGGGTCTGAGGCAGACTCCTCCGAGTGACGTCCAGCCCTGCCAGCTTGGTGAGAGCCTGGCAGCGGGATCTGCTCGGGGTCTGAGGCAGACTCCTCCGAGTGACATGCAGCCCTGCCAGCTTGGTGAGAGCCTGGCAGCGGGATCTGCTCGGGATCTGAGGCAGACTCCTCCGAGTTATATCCAGCCCTGCCGGCTTGGTGAGAGCCTGGCAGCGGGATCTGCTCGGGGTCTGAGGCAGACTCCTCCGAGTGACATCCAGCCCTGCCGGCTTGGTGAGAGCCTGGCAGCGGGATCTGCTCGGGGTTTGAGGCAGACTCCTCCGAGTGACATCCAGCCCTGCCGGCTTGGTGAGAGCCTGGCAGTGGGATCTGCTAGGGGTCTGAGGCAGACTCCTCCGAGTGACATCCAGCCCTGCCGGCTTGGTGAGAGCCTGGCAGCGGGATCTGCTCGGGGTCTGAGGCAGACTCCTCCGAGTGACATCCAGCCCTGCCGGCTTGGTGAGAGCCTGGCAGCGGGATCCGCTCGGGGTCTGAGGCAGACTCCTCCGAGTGACATCCAGCCCTGCCAGCTTGGTGAGAGCCTGGCAGCGGGATCTGCTCGGGGTCTGAGGCAGACTCCTCCGAGTGACATCCAGCCCTGCCAGCTTGGTGAGAGCCTGGCAGCGGGATCTGCTCGGGGTCTGAGGCAGACCCCTCCGAGTGACATCCAGCCCTGCCATCTTGGTGAGAGCCTGGCAGCGGGATCTGCTCGGGGTCTGAGGCAGACTCCTCCGAGTGACATCCAGCCCTGCCAGCTGGGTGAGAGCCTGGCAGCGGGATCTGCTCGGGGTCTGAGGTAATGGCATTCATCTCTCATCGGGGGGGGGGGGGGCGAAACAAGTTTATCGCAAGAAATTCCATTAGAGATTGAACGCGGTTTACATAATTTTAGGGAAAGAAACGCTTCAAGTCGTCTCCACTCCAAGTGAGACTTAGGGTCTCGCCCTCCACGTTCCGGAGGCGGTATCCCCCCGACTTCAATGCCTCCTGCACGATGAATGGTCCCTCCCAATTGGGGTAGAGCTTTCCCACTGCGGCTGATCTCCCTGCCGCGTCCACCTTCCTCAAGACCAAGTCTCCTTCGGCAAACTGCTTGACTCTGACGTGCTTGTCGAAATACTTGGCCATTCTTCTCTTTATCTCCTCCTGCCTCACGGC
Source organism: Platanthera zijinensis (assembly GCA_039513925.1). Classification (NCBI taxonomy): domain Eukaryota; kingdom Viridiplantae; phylum Streptophyta; class Magnoliopsida; order Asparagales; family Orchidaceae; genus Platanthera; species Platanthera zijinensis. Next base: position 135,974,835 of record CM077094.1, read on the forward strand.
TGAAAGGTCCCGCAGTTCCTCGACCATGTCGAGAGAGAGCCGCAACTCTTCTTCATTATTGGCTCTCCATTCCTCTTTGTGCTCTCCGGCCCCGACTACCCGAGGTGTCCGGACTTCAAACTCCACCGGAAGTACTGCCTCGCACCCGTGGGAGAGTTTGAAAGGCGTCTCCCCTGTCGCTGTGTTGGGTGTGGTTCGGAGGGCCCAGAGAACCGAGGGGAGTTGCTCCACCCAGCTTCCTCTCAAGTTCTCCACCTTTTTCTTGAGGAGGTTCATGATAATCTTGTTTGCCGCTTCCACTTGCCCATTGCTTCGGGGGTGATGAACTGAGGCAAACCTGAGATCGATCCCGAGCTGCTCGCAGAAGCTGGTGAACTCGGCACTGGCAAATTGAGGGCCATTGTCTGTGACAATGGCCTGGGGCAACCCGTGGCGACAGATGATCTCCCCCCATACAAAGTTTCTGACGACCTGGGAGGTCACCTTGGCCAGCGCCTTAACTTCTAGCCACTTGGAGAAGTAATCAATCATCACGAGCAGGAACCTCCTCTGGCCGCTGGCTTGGGGAAAGGGCCCGACCAAGTCCATTCCCCAGATGGCGAATGGCCAGGGAGCGGTGATACTCCTGAGGCGTTGGGCTGGTTGCAGCTGGAGGGGAGCGAATAGCTGGCACTTATGACACTCCTTTGTGAATTTTGCCGCGTCGAGACCCAGAGTCGGCCAGAAGTATCCCTGCCTGACGATCCGGCCTTCTAAGGTTCGACTTCCGGAGTGACTCCCACACTCCCCGGAGTGGACCTCTTCTAAAATCTTCGGGACCTCCCTCTCGTTCACACAACGCGCCAGCATCCCTGAGAGAGTTTTCCGGTATAACTGGCCATCTCGCATGAGGTAGTATGCCGATTTGTACTTGAGTTTCTTTCCGTCCATCCCCTGGGGATATTCCCCGATGGTCAGGAAAGTGACGAATGGGTCCATCCAGGAGGGGTGCTGTTCCACCTCCATCAGCTCCCCCTCCTCGATGGATGGGCGAAAGAGGTCTGTGATGGTACCCCCCGCCCGGGGTCCACGCTTTGCTAGCTGATCTACCTGCTCGTTATCCTCCCGAGGCACGTGCCGGATGGAGAAAGTCTGGAAGGTGCCGATGACTCCCTTTACCTTCGCCAAGTAACGCTGCAGGGTGGGTTCCCTTGCCTCGAATTCCCCGTTGATCTGGGAGGCCACCACCAGGGAGTCAGTGAGGACCTCCACATCATGCACCCCCAGTTCCCTGGCCAGACGTAGACCCGCAATCACGGCTTCATACTCGGCCTGATTGTTGGTGATGGGAAAATGCACCACCACTGTTTGCTCGATCCTCGCCCCCTGGGGGCTTTCCAAGATGACCCCAGCCCCCAGGGAGTGCCTCCCTGACGCACCATCCACCATGACCTTCCAGGGAACCGGGCGAGTGAGTTCCTCCTCCGCCACCTCGACCACATAGTCAGCCAGGAAATCGGCCATGGCTTGGGCCTTGATCGAGAGGCGAGGTACGAAGGAGATGTCGAACTCGCTCAGCTCCACCGACCACTTGGCCAACCTGCCGGAATGCTCCACCCCCTCGAAGATGTTGCGGAGAGGGTGGTCAGTCACCACTCGGATCGAGTGTGCCTGGAAATAGGGCCGGAGCCTCCGGGCCGAGATGATGAGGGCGAAGGCCAGCTTCTCTAGGATGGGGTACCGGAGCTCGGCCTTCCTCAAGACCCGACTTACATAGTAAACCGGGAGTTGTCTCTTCCCTTCCTCCCAAACTAAAACGGAGCTCAGGGCCTAGGCCCCAGCCCCTAAGTACAGGAATAAGTCCTCCCCCTCCTTTGGCCATTGGAGCAGGGGGGCCTGAGTCAACTGCTTCTTTAGGGCCTGGAATGCCTCCTCGCACTCCGAGGTCCACTCGAATTTTTGGCCTCCTCTCAAGCTTTTAAAGAACGGAGAGCACTTCTCCCCGGCCCGTGAGAGGAACCTGCTCAGTCCCGCCAGCCTCCCAGTCAATCGCTGCACTTCCTTCGCATTCCGCGGAGACTCCAACTCCAGGATTGCCCTCACCTTGTCGGGGTTGGGCTCTACGCCGGCAGGGGTGAGGAGATGCCCCAGGAATTTTCCTCTGCCTGACCCGAAGGTGCATTTGAGGGGGTTCAGCCTCATCTTGCACCCGCGGAGAGTGGCAAAGGTCTCTTCTAGGTCCCGGAGGTGGGAGTCGAGGTCCGGACTCTTGACCATGAGATCGTCTACATATACTTCCAGGTTCCTTCCCTTCTGCCCTTGAAAGACCCTGTCCATCATTCTCTGGTAGGTCGCCCCTGCATTTTTCAGCCCGAAGGGCATCATTTTATAACAATAGCACCCATCCCCTGTGATGAATGAGACGTCTTTGACGTCAGGAGGGTGCATCCTGATTTGGTGATAACCTGAAAAGGCATCCAGAAAACTCATCAAAGGGAAACCGACGGCTGAGTCAACCAGCGCGTCGATCCGAGGCAAGGGGTAACAATCTTTAGGACATGATTTATTAAGAAGGGAAAAATCGATACACATCCTCCACCGGTCGTCTCCTTTTTTAACCATTACAACATTGGAGACCCAGCCGGGGTATTGGATTTCGGATACAAAGCCGGCCTTGAGGAGCTTTGCTACTTCCTCCCTGATGGGCTCGGCGAGCTTGTCCGCAACGGGCCTCTTCTTTTGTCGGATGGGGGGAGCCTCCGGGTCTAGGTTGAGGCGGTGGCAGGCGATGTTGGAGTCGATCCCGGGCATCTCCGCGGCACTCCATGCGAAGATGTCCACGTTCTTCTGGACGCACTCCAGCATCCTGCCTTGAGCCTCCGGGGTCAATCCTCCGCTGATGCGGATCTTCTCCACCCTACCTCCGGTGGTTAGAACCTCCATCTCCGCCACCTCCTCTGCCGCCTCCAGGCGGGACTGTGCCTCCCACTCCTCAGCCTCCCCCTCATCGAAGGCGAGGACCTCCTCCTCAGCTTCTGCTACGGCCATCGCCTCAGCCGGCTCTTGAATCTCCTCAGCGACCTTCTCCTGGGCGCGGCTCTCCTCCACCTCCATCTCATCCCCGCCCGCTTCCGGCTCCACCTCCTTCAGCTTCCGCCCCATCTCCTCGGCTCCCTCCAGCCAAGAGATGGAGATCACCGCCGTGACATAGCACTCTCTCGCTTCTTTGGGATCTCTGCGGACCCGGACCTGGACCCCATCGACGTTGAACTTTAAGCACTGGTGGAAGGATGAGGGGACGCAGCGGAAGGCACTGATGAGAGGCCTCCCGAAGATGGCGCTGTAGCTGCTGGGGGCATCCACGATGACGAACTTGCAGTTGCAGGACTGCCCCCCCAGAACGACATGGAGTCCCACTCCTCCCTCAACCTCCTTCCTCTCCCCTGAGAAGCCGAACAGGGGTCCGTCCGAGGCCAACACCCTTCGGGCCTCCACCTTCATTGCATCGAACGCCTTCTTGAAGATGACGTTGACCGAGCTCCCGTTGTCGACGAGGATCCGGGGGACGGTGAAGTCCTCGATGGCTGTCTGGATGACCAGCGCATCGCAGAAGGGGTCCTCGTGACCTGGCATATCCTCCCTGGAAAAGGTGATTTTCTCGTCAGGGGGCGGGGACTGGGACGTGGAGCCAACGCTCCTGCGGTACATAGTGTGGAGGCTCGACTTGCGGGAAGCCTCGACCCCAGCCCCCCCGTGGATCGCTCCGATCCTTCCTCGGGAGCCCACATCTACCCGGTCTTCGCACCGACCCTCCTCCGCCCGAGGCTGGATCTCCTCAATCCGCACTTCCGGACGCTGTTGTGGTTGTTGCTGCTCCCGGTTGCCCCTCATCTCGAGGAACTCCGGACACGTGGCTGTGGCGTGCCCCTCCTCCTGATGGAAGTCGCAGTAAGGCAACTCCACCCTCACCTCCCTTCTCCTTCTCCGTATCGCTCTTCTCCTCTCCCCCAGTGCTATGGCCATAGCCTGCTCCTGGTCGGGAAGGGCCGGCCTCTGGCCCTGCATCCCGCCTGGAGGGTAAAACTGGCCCTGTCCTCCTTGACGGTAGTCCCCTCCACGGAACCCTCTCCTTGCCCCGGGCTCCTGCCACTCGGGTCTCCACCCCAGCCGGAAGTTCGGCTCGTGTCGCCCCTGCCTGGGCTGCTGCTGATGCTGCTGCGGCGGCGGCTGTTCCCTCTACCGGGGCTCAGCCCTCCTCTCTTCCTGCCCTCGACCACCCCTTGGCCTCTCTTCCTCCACGGCCCACCTGGCCAACCTTCGGGCAAACTCCGGATGCGCCGCCTCCATATCGGCCTCCCTAGCCGCCCTCTCCAGGAGCGCCTCAAAAGATACTGGGGGGGACCTCTTGAGTTCCATTGCAAAGAACCCGGATTGGAGACCCAGGCTAAAGGCCACCATCATGGTGTGCCCTGGCATCTCCTGCACTTGGGACAACTCCTCTTGGAATCTGTCCAGGTAACTCCCCAGGGTCTCTCCCACCCTCTGCTTGACACGGAACAGGGACTCCACCTCCTTCTTCCTCTTCTTGGAAGTGGTGAACCTCAACATGAACCCCCGACGCAGGTCCTCGAAGCAGTAGATGGACCCGGTCGGGAGCTGGTGGAACCATTCTCTCGCCTTCTCTCGGAGGGTGATGGCGAAGAGTCGGCACTTGAAGCCGTCGGACATCTGTCGAATAGAGACCATGTCCTCAAACCACTGGATGTGGTGGATGGGGTCTCCCTTCCCGGAGTAGTAGGTCATCTCCGGCTCACGAAACCCCTCTAGAACTGGGGCGGAGGAGACAAATTCGCTGAAGGGGCTTCCTCCCTCAACTGGGCGAGGGGGGAACTCTCTCCCCGCCGTCTCGCCAAAATGGTATTCTGCGGCCGAGCCGGGGAACAGAACTCGCCCCTGGAACTCGCGCTCGGCTCTCTCGACGGGTTCCTTCCCCGGTCGCCTGAGCGGCGCGTCGTCGCCGAGTGCGGGAGCGGCGACTACTGGGACTACCGGTGTCGCGCTCTCCGCTCGCATGCCGAGGGCGGTCCTGACGAGCCCGAGGATCTCCTCCCTAAGTTCTGCTGACACGCTCATCGCTGGGGGTGGGGGAGGGGGTGGCGAGCTGCCCCTGCCTGATCCTTGTCCTTCTTCTCCAGTCATCGAGCCTGCTGAAGGTTTTCCTTGCTGACCACGCTCCACGCTCACCGCACCAAAATGTTGAAACCGGAAACCGGCCCCTGTGGAGTTCGACCCTTGGGGAAGGGGTGATCTCGCACTTACTTCGCTCCTGCAAGTGAAACAACAAGGGAGAGAAAAACAAGGGACAGGACCAAGGGCCCGGCTCGGAGGTCCCACCACACACCCGGAAGATCTTAGAGCACTTCCCCTCCTTAACCAGTTGCCGGGCTAAGGTACCTCAGAAAGCGCTATAAGACTTGAGAAACAAAAGCGTGCCTTCTGAAGTACCCCTTGGGTCCTATTTATAGATTACCTTGGACGGTCTGCGAATAACCCGCCTCTGGTGGTCTGAATTTACTAAAGAGCCCCTCGGATTGGCCTGCCAACAGCCAAACCCCGCTGTTCTGGCTGGTTATACGCACCTCTTATCGGGTCACCCCCTGTCATCTAGAGGGAGGTGGACTGCAGCCGATCCGCCTGAGAGAGGCGGCTGGGGCCCGGCCCGCCTAGGAGAGGCGAGCGGGGGCTGGCCCGCCTGAGAGAGGTGGCTGGGGCCCGGCCCGCCTAGGAGAGGCGGGCGGGGCTGGCTCGCCTGAGAGAGGCGGCTGGGGCCCGGCCCGCCTAGGAGAGGCGGGCGAGGCTGGCCCGCCTGAGAGAGGCGGCTGGGGCTGGCCCGCTTGATGGGGGCGGCTGAGACCCGGCCCGCCTGCTTGCTTGGGCCCCTTCGGCGGACACGGGGTTGTACAGTATCCTTACGAGCGACCTTCTGGTCCTGCCAGCTAGCGGGAGCCTGGTCAGCGGGATCCAATCGAGGGCTTAACCAAACATTCTTTTCTCAATTACCCATCACCTATGCAACCTGTCGGCCCAGCCAGCTAGTGTGAGCCTATTTAGAGGGATCCAATCAGGGGTGTAGCCACTCAAGCGACCTATCGGCCTTGCCAGCTAGTTGGAGCCTGATTAGCGGGATCCAATTGAGGGCTTAACAAAACTTTCTTTTCTCAACCACCCACAACACGAGCGACCTGCCGATCCTACAAGCTAGTGAGAGCCTAGTCAGCGGGATCAAATTAGGGGTGTAGCCACTCGAGCGACCTGCCGGCCTTGCCAGTGAGTGGGAGCCTAGTCAGCGGGATCCAATCGAGGGCTTAGCTAAAATTTCTTTTCTCAACCACCCACCAGCCGAGCGACATATCGGCCTTGCCATTTAGTGAGAGCCTGGTCAACAGGATCCAATCGGGAATGTAACCACTCAAGCAACCTACTGGCTCTGCCAGCTAGCGAGATCCTGGTCAGCGGGATCCAATCAAGGTTTTAACCAAACTTTATTTTCTCAACCACCCACCATCCGAGCGACCTAATGGTCCTGCTAACTAGTGAGATCCTGGTCAGCAGGATCCAATCGGGGGTATATCCACTCGAGCGACCTGTCAGCCCTACCAGCTAGCGGGAGCCTAGTCAGCAGGATTCCAATCAAGGGCTTAACAAAATTTTTTTTCTTAACCACCCACCACCCGAGCGACCTACCGACACTGCCAGCTGGTGAGAGCCTAGTCAGCGGGATCCAATCGGGGCTGTAGCCACTCAAGCGACCTTCTAGCCATCCCAGTTAGTGGGAGCCTGGTTAGCGGGATCCAATCGAGGGCTTAACCAAACTTTCTTTTCTCAACCACCCACCACCCGAGTAACCTGCCGGCCCTGCCAGCCGATGAGAGCCTAGTCAGTGGTATCCTATTGGGTGTGCCCGCATGTCATGTTCATTACATACATCAATAGCTGGACAAGGTTATGAAAGACACCATCAATATATTAAAAGTTGTTTCGTCATGGGTTGAAACACTTTAGGTTGTCACCGCTCCACGCGCGGCCGAGGGATGTACCATGCGCATCTTGGAGGTGGTACCCCTCGACTTCAAAGCTTCTTCTATAATATAGGGGCCTTACCAATTGGGATTGAGGTTCCCAACCGTTCCCCCCTCCTGACTGCCTCGATCTTTTTTAGTACTAGTCCCCCTCCTGGAATTTCCTTACTCGAATATGCTTGTCGAAATACCTCGCCATTCGTTGTTTGAACTCTTCTTGTCAGACCGCTACCAGGTCCCGAAGTTCTTTTACCAGGTCAAGTGTGAGCTTTTGTTCTTCCTTATTCTCAGCTCGCCATTCCTTGTCTCCTTTTCCTACCACGACTACTCTCGGTGATCTAACCTCAAATTAGACTAGCATCATAGCCTCAGAACTATGGGAGAGTTTGAAGGGGGTCTCGCCAGTGGCTGTATTTGACGTGGTTCTTAAAGCCCAAAGGACTGAGGGGAGTTGTTCCACCCAGTTGCCCCTCAGGTTCTCGACCTTCTTTTTCAGCAAGTTTACAATAACTTTGTTGGCTGCCTCCACCTACCCATTACTCCTAGGATGGAGGACGAATGCAAAGTGAAGATATATTCCCAGCTGGCCGCAAAAGATGTTGAACTCCTCGCAAGCAAACTGTGGCTCGTTGTCTGCGACTATGGCAAGAGGTAGCCCATGTCGATAGACTATCTCTCCCCATAAAAAATTCCTGATAACTTGAGAGGTTACCTTGGCTAGCTCCTTCACCTCTAACCACTTTGAAAAGTAATCGATCATGACTAGTCGAAACTTCCTTTTGCAGCTGGTCTGGGGAAAGGTCCTACCAGATCCATTCCCCATATTGCGAAAGGTCACGGAGCTATGATGGTCCTGAGCTTCTGGGCATGTAGGAGTTGGAGAGGAGCGAACAGCTAGCACTTTAGATACTTCTTTACCAACTCTGTTGCATCCTTGCTGAGACTCGGCCGGAAATATCCTTTCCTTAGCACCCTTCCCTCCAAGGTCCTTCTCCTAGAATAGCTGCCGCATTACCCTGAATGGATCTCTTTTAGGACTTTCGAGACCTCCGCTTCTGGTACACACTTAGCTAGAAGCCCGATGAGGGTCTTCCGGTATAACCCTTCTTCACGCAACAGGTAGTACACAGACTTATGTATGAACCACCTCTTTTCCATGTCCCCTTCCAGGAGTTTGCCCAAAGTCAAGAAGGTGATGAACGGATCCGTCCATGATGCCCATCACTCCACCTCCTCAACTCTCCTTCCTCAATTGATGGTCGGAATAGCTCTATCACTGTGCTTCCTGCCCGCAAACTATGCTTGGCCAGATGGTCAGCTGGAGCACTCTCCTCCATTGGTATATGTCGAATTGAGAATGTGTGGAACTACCCTATGTGGCATTTGACCTTTACAAGGTAGCGCTGGAGAGTTGGCTCCCTAGCCTTGAACTCTCCTCTGACTTGACAAGCCACCACCATGGAGTAAAATCTTTCGAGACCCCTAAGTCTTACACCCCCAACTCCTTGGCTAAGTGAAGCCTTGCGATAATAGCCTCGTATTTGACATGGTTGTTGGTGAGTGGGAAGTGAATGTCTATTTACAGCTCGATCTTTGTCCCCTATAGGCTTACTAGGATCATCCCTCCTCCAAAGGAATGCTTCCTTAAAGCTCCATCCACCAACATCTCCCATGCTGCTGGGGAGGAAGGATTTGGTTCCTCAACTTCGGCCACAAAGTCTGCCAGGAAATCTGCTACCGCTTCTGTCTTTATTGATAGTCTGGGGACAAATATGATATCGAATTCGCTCAGCACCACCGACCATTTTTCTAATCTCCTAGAGTGCTCTACCCCCTCCAGGATGTTGCAAAGGGGGTGATCGATCAATACCCGGATGGAGTGCGTCTGGAAGTAAGGCCGGAGTTTCCTGGCCGAAATGACTAGTGCGAACGCCAACTTCTCCAGGATTGGGTATATGAGTTATGCTTTCCTTAGAACCCTACAAACATAGTAAACAGGGAGCTGCTTTCTACCTTCCTCTCGAACTAGTACGTAGCTTACTACCTCAACCCCACTCATAGGTACATGGCTATGTCCCCCCCACCCTGCTTTTGGACCTTGGTGTAGTGGGGCCTATGTGAGTTAATTTTTTCAAAGCTTGGAATGCCTCCTCACACTCGGGGGGTCCATTCGAACTTCTTTCTCCCGTACAGCAATCTGAAGAAAGGTGAGCATTTCTCCCTTGCCCAGGAGAGAAACCTGCTTAACTCGGCCAGCTTCCCTGTGAGGAGCTGGATCTCCTTCACGGTCTTCAGTGATTCCAGCTCTAATATGACTTTTACCTTGTCTGGGTTATGAGAGTATCTAGTGTCAACCTAAATCACCTAGAGGGGGGTGAATATATGTGTTCTACGTCTTTTTGCGGAATAAAAAAATACTGAAAAATAACCACAGAAAACAGAGAGATTTATAGGGATTCCCCGAGTTGGGTACGTCCACTATCCCACCTAGCCTATCTACCACGAAGGACTAGATTCAGCTACTTCACCTTTATCTCAGATTGCAATGAATCTTACACCTCATAGCCTTAACTCCTACAACTCGGAGACAACACTCCTATTACTCGGAGAACAAACTCTCCTACAACTTGATCCAAAAATAGATCTACCACTCGATCCAAAAACGGATCTACGACTCAGAGGCGAAAAACCTCCTACAAAAGTAAAAAAAGATTTACACAATAAAGATTACAAATAATCTTATGTAGATCTAAAGTCTTCGATCCTTCATTCTGCGAAAAGGTTGATCTTGAATGTCTTGAAGAACAAGGAAAATCCAAATGCTTTGAAGACTTGATCTGAACAGACGGATCGGCTAGATATACGTAGAATCGAAATCGTCGGATATCAACGATCTTTTCATCACGTTAGGAGAAGAACAAAACATGCAGCAATCTTGTCGTCGGCCGTGCGGGTTGCGAAGTTCGGGATCAAGTGCCGACGGGATCTTGACATTCAGAAGTTTTTTGATTAAAAATAATGAGCACGATTAGGGTTGAATGAATTCTACCCTAAATATATATAGGAATCCTCCTCCTACAATGGCTAGAAAAGATATTCCATACCAAGACGTGCGAAGTTTACTGTACATGGCTATCGGGAAGAACGAGTCATAAATTTGAAATTTGAAGAAATAAACCCTAAGTATAATTCATTGAGTATCGTCAAGAATAACTGAGTATACTCGTCGAACTGTAGTGAAACTCGATGAAATTAACTTAGAGTATTTCAGCCCAATCGAACCTATAACTCGATGCCTAGTAGAAGTCATACTCGATGAATCTGACGAATATCGGCTAGCTCACTCGACGAATTCGACAAGTATCAACTGATACACTCGACACATTCGACGCATAAGCTGGGTGATATTCGAATAATATGACATAGAAAAATACAGAGAAGTAAATTAGGTATATCCAATGAGTCTCGACAAATTCGGCGTGTATCGACATTTATATTCGATGATTTCGGCGGGTATCTAAAGATACACTCGACGAATTCGATGATTATACTTGATGATTCTCGATGACTTTTACTTAACTGATTTTATAGATCTCAGAAATTATACCTGAAGTAAATACGAAGAGTTCGAAAAGTTCTAGTAAGTATATACGGCGAATTCGACGAGTATCAGGAGTATACACAACGAATTTGACGAGTATCCACTACTATACTCGACGAATTTTACTTAGGTAAATTTCTGTTCTTCTGATTCTAGCACCTGGTCCTTCCTTGATCCTTCTAATGCACTTGGAATAGAAGTACACCCCAATAGAGAGATTACACATGAGTCGACACATTGGCCTACACAATGAAGGATTACATTGTATAGTCCTGTATTTCCTGACTCAATGTAACCTGACATTGGGTTGTACTTAGCAATGTAGTCCTACAAGTACATAACTAAATAGAGAGCATCAAATATAACTCAATTCATCTTAGTTCAAGGGACACTTCTTCAAATCAGGGTTATTGTGGATACAATACCCAACAATCTTCCTCTATTTGAAGAAGTCAGAATCCTACAAACTAAGGTGAATTGTACACACAATAAAGCATGAAAATGAAAAGACATAAGAAAAATAAGAAATAAACACATTCCCAGACAAAACATTAAATTATTTATATATAAATGAAAGTTCTTTGTTGGGGCAACCAGTGTCTACAAACATCAACATAAAAGAAATCATCAAGTATGTTTGCCTTTGCTTTTCTGAATTTGTCTGGGAAAATATGCTTTTAGCTTCTGATAATATCTTGGCGGAGCTGGAGGAGCATTTGGATCATCAAAGTTGTGTTTCCTGAAATGAAGTCTTCATTTAGTGCATGCTACCTCATACTTGTTTCATTCATCCGTGCTATAATAATCTCATCTATTTTCATTTGCTAAGTCCACTATCTTGAAGGTGTCCAGAATGATACTATTGGAAATTGGAGTCCATACCTCAACCATTTCTCTGTTTGGATCAGACCTAACAGGAGACGGTCCTTCACCATATCTTCTTCTTTTCTGAGCTAGTAGAGGTATATCTTCAACTATCTGAACATCTGGATGGGCAGCAATAACAACAACATATTCTAGTTCAAACTGAGAGAATTCATGAGTGTCAGCCCAATACTGAGAATAATCCTGAGAAGGATTAACATGAACATCCACTGGAGCAGGCACCACAGGTACTGGAATCCTTGCATCACCATGTCTTGTCCTACCAAACATCTCGCCATGAAGTCAGCTGAAATTATCATAACTGTAGTGGTTCACTCCCTTGAAGTTTTCTACCATGTCAGCTTCAAGGGCTATCACTTTAGCTTTCAATTCATCCTCCCCCTTTCTGACTTCTTCAAGTACCTTGACTGCTATGACATTTGTATAGTAAACCATTTGGTCATCAAAATAGTTCATTCCTTCATTCTGGGCATTAATTATTATTTTGGCGTTTGCATCAACGTCCTGGAGGACAGTTAGGTTGCTCTTCAGCCCAGCCATTATGTGAATAATAGCCTGACCACCCTGCACAAACCATGAATCTAGCTGTCATCCAGCTTATCAAAACCCACCTTGATCTCTACAAGGCCTTTATTCATATATTTCTCTATCTCCTTGACTTTCTTTAGCACTTTCTTCAAAGAATGATCAAAACTTGCATGTTGCTTGGTCATCAGGGCTTCTATAGATTTCAGGAGAGAAATATCTGCACGTGTACTGGGTATGTTTGCAGCTAGAATACTGGGATGGGAAGAGAGATCTTCACTTCCCTCTGAGTCACAAGAAGACTCTTCCATGGGAAAGATGTGAGCATTAGTAATCAACCCTATAGCTGAAGCCTCTAGGACAGGAGGATGCTCCTCTACATCTCCTTCCTCATCAGACAGATCAACAATCTCAACTTCCTCCACTGGAGTTCCACCAGGATCCAATCTTCGGTGTCACGGAGATCCAACTTTGTTATTGGAAAACTACTGTTTAATTTTGAATAAAATTATACTTCTTTTATTTCATCTTGAATTCGTGGCTGGATGTTCCTAGGGTTTTAAAAGCTATGTGTAACTCAAAAAATAACTTTTTGAAGGGGAAGTCAATCACTGTGCCCTTTTGCCGCACTGTAGTATCCTACCACCCCGTAGTAGCTTCCAGGACTAGTTGACCTTGGTAAAATTTATTTTAATTCTAATTTTACTTAAAAACCTTATTTTTCCCCCACCCCCTCTAAGGTTGGCCTCCAGATCCAATACACCCCTCCTCTCGACCGTCCCTAGTAAACCCCGAGGAACTCCATCACCCTGCAGGTCAGCACTTTATATGCATATGTAATAAAACATAAACCTAAATATAAACAATAGGATTTGGTGTCTCTAACATCTAACATGTTTCTATGTTAAGCATATAAATAAAAGGGACCTACAATGCAGCATGTATGCAAACCCAGGTTTCACCCAAGACACCCAATAATGTGTATCAGTCTAACGTATCATCGCACATCAGCATGCCATATCAATCACATGGGTACTCTCATTTCCCTAAGGAATACAAGCCCAAGGCGAAGAAATCTCGCTGAGACCCCACTCGTACATCGATCACAACACAGTCGAGCTTATCCATCAGCTCCTTCATTCTTGCCAATTTAACCAAGTACCCACAACCGATGCTAAGAACTCTCTCTTAGAACCCAACCGCACACAAATCATAACACCATCAAGCTTGTCCAAAAGCACAGACATTCTCTTCGGTTTCCACAAGAGGGGACTTATCTTGCTGGGACATCCTATAAATGTGAATTACAACATCACGGGGTAAGCCAGCCGTCCACAAAGACAAAGCCATGCCATCACACACAAACATATATCACAATCCAGCACTTATGTTTCCCCACCCTAGCCAATGTTCATTCTCTTAAGAAAATAAGGGGAACCACAACGGCGCCTTCAGCGCAATCAAATTTCTAGCAAATTCCCTAACATGCACGTCAAACAACATCACTGAATTGGACCACCGGTCGCGAGAAGGGCTTTACCCACAATGCCTAATCCACTAACGGAGCGGATTTCTAATGTAAAACATGTCGGGGACTGACTCAATAAACCCGGTGGCTCTTCTTGAACTAAGGCGACCCTGATCCCTCTCACTCGAGAGATCTGGTGTCAAAATTTGCAAGAAAGAAAATGGCATAAAGAAAAGATGTCATGCACGCATCCTAAGACCGAGAGAAGAGATGTCATTACCTTATGGTATCTCTTACTATCCATAGAGATCTTGATTTGCACAGGTGAAAGTGTGCACCTTCAAGCCCTCTTCCCGATACTGGCCTCGAATCGTGAATCGGGGCTCCAAAGCTCCAATAATAGCGAAAACTAGGTCGTCTTCCTCCTTCGCGCTTTTTGCTCATGAGCAGTCAAAGTCTCGATTGACTTGGGCAAAAATAGGATAGAATCCTCTTTTCCCTAAATAGGGCTCACGACTAAAGATCTGGGCCATTAGATCAAGTTCTCGGAAGATCGGATGCCCAGAAATTCCTATTTACGGAATAAGCTCACGAAACCTAAAAAGAACCCGCTCTTGTTCAGGGCGTCGAGTGAGCTCGAAGCCACTCAATGCCAAGCCTGTGGCATCGAGTGATCTCGATGCCATTCGACGCCACTCGATGCCAAGCCTATGGTGTCGAGTGATCTCGACGTCACTCGACGTCAAGCCTGTGGCGTCGAGTGATCTTGATGCCACTCGACGCAAAAAATCTGTCATCGAGTAAACTTGACGCCTTACACAATGCCTACCCTGAGAATCTAGGCACACATTTTTGGGGTTTTACAACGATTCTCGTGAATTAATTTGATTTAAATCTTTTGCTTAAACTGTGCCTAAAATTATGGACATAGCCATTGTGCCATGCGTCAGACTGGAGAAAATGATTCTAAGTGACCATGACATGGTGCCATAAACAAAGTGAATTAGCCTACATGAAGTATGTATGGTCACCTCAAAATGTATAGAAGTTATATAAGGAAACCCTTGAAACTTAACCATTTAAGCCTGTAGAACATTCTGTCACCATGTAGTCGATGTAATCAAATCTATATTGAGTTATGACTTCGATGCATTTGAATATTTACTTGGCTATAAATTCAATGCAGTCGAACTTTTACTTATCTAAGTAGTCGAACATTTACCTAGCTATAAAGTCAATGCAGTCGAACTTCTATCTAACCAAGAAGTCAATGAGGTCGAACTTTTACTTAACTATAAAGTCGAAGCAGTCTAAGTTCTAGTTAGACAAGAATTCAATGCAGTCAAACTTTTCATTAGTAATGAACTCTATCCAGAGGAATTTGTCCTTAGTCTTTAATTTCAAGGTAACTAAACACCTAGAGGTGGGTGAATGGGTTTTAAAGTCTTTTAAGATTTTCCCACCACTTAGTGTGTTGTGCTTTAGTTTCTTTTGCTTTCAAGATAATTACACAGACGACACAGTAATTTTATAGTGGTTCCCCATATTATGGGTATGTCCACTTTCCCTCCCACCTTTCTAAGAGCTTGTTAGACAAGACTTCCAATCTCGGCTCCTAAGAGCTTACAACACGATCCCGCAGGACCACTCAGTCTTCTCCAAGACCTACAGCTCGGGCACAAAGCCCAATAACTCAGTGATCCAAAATCACCTACCTCAGGCCCAAAGGCTCTACAACTCAGGCTGGGAGGACAACCTTACCTCAGAGAGAATGAATCTCCTACAGCTCAGGCACAAATTCCCTACCTCAGATACAAAGCTGGACCCTACCTTAGACCCAAAGGTCCTACACTCAGAGAGAATGACTCTCCTATCTCAGGATCAAAAGCCCTACCTCAGATCCTGTTGGGTACATTGGAAAATGTGTACCTGATTTGAAGAAGCATAACTTAGCTCAATGATATACATCAAGGTGTATTTGATGTTATTTTGAGTTTATATGTGCAGGTTAAGAATGTACTAGAATGCAGGAAAAATATTCTAAGTACATATGTCGACACCAGAAGAAATTGTGTCGACACTTCAGAAAGATTGTGTCGACACTTGAAGAAGGCTGTGTCGACGCAGAGAAATAGAGTCGACAACAATTGTGTCGACACCTGGAGGCAGTGTCGACACACAGAAGTTTGGTCGACATCAACTGTGTCGACACTGGGAAGCTATGTCGACACACAGAGGTAGAGTCGACAACAGCTGTGTCGACACCTGGAGGCTGTGTCGACACACACTATATTCTGAGTCTACATCAACTGTGTCGACACACAGGACTTGTGTCGACACACAACAAAGTCTAGACTAAGTTAGTTGCTGGTGAATGGTGAAGTGTTTGTGTCGACACAAATACTCAGTGTCGACACATTCTCAAGATGCAGTATCAAGAAGCTGAGTCGACATAAAGGCAGACATGCCGACATCATCAAAGGCTGTGTCGACACCTAAGTCACTTATGTCAACACATATTAACAGATGGTCTCGACACTTTCTAACAGACAGTCTCGACACTTTGCTGACAAAGACAAATGCACAAGATCTGTTTGAAGACTTGACAGCTGTGAGTTATAACAGGTCGACTGAAGCTGTCAGACTTGTCAGAAGTTTGTTAGAAACCGGATCAGCCGGTTACCAAGGATGAAGTCTATAAATAGCCAGATTCAGAAGAAGAAAACATACATAGAAACTGATTGATTGATCATTGTTGTGAGATAAGATCTCTAATCAAGAAAGTGCAAGGCACAGAAGAAGATCTTCGAGAGAAGATCTAAGAAGACTTTCTGAAGTGAACATCCACTCAGATTCAGTCTAAGTTGAATTCATTCAAGAATTCAGAAGTATTATCAAGGGTTGTGGATAGAGAGAGATCCAGCCATTTGAAGACAAGAAGGAAGCTATCACAGGTTTCTTAAGAAGTAGTATATTCCAAAGGAAATCAACTCAAAATAAGTTCAGATTCAAGAAGCTTTGAAGAAAGCTAAG
The DNA here is from genome assembly GCA_039513925.1 of Platanthera zijinensis. NCBI lineage: Eukaryota > Viridiplantae > Streptophyta > Magnoliopsida > Asparagales > Orchidaceae > Platanthera > Platanthera zijinensis. The sequence continues at coordinate 135,991,405 of CM077094.1, forward strand.
ATCCAGTTTATTTCATCCATCAGCCTTTTCAAGAAGCTGATCAAGAACAGTCTTATCCCTTCTCTCTCAACAGGGATAAGATATTATATAACTTCATTTTCAAATTCTGTAGGATCTATTTATAGATCTGAGTTGTAAGCCTATTTTATAAAGGCTGAGTGTAGGAGAGGTATTCTCTGAGTGGTAGGGCTATTTATGCCTGAGTTGTAGGAGAAGGTGTTCTCTGAGTTGTAGGCCTTGTGGAAAGGCTGAGGTAGGGCTAGTTAGCCTGAGCTGTAGGAACCTTATAGGGTTCTGATTTGTAGGAACCTTTCAGGGTTCTGAGTTGTAGGATCTGAGATAAAGGAGGAAGTTAGGTCGAATCTAGCACACTACTAGATAGGTGAAGGGGGGAAGTGGATGTACCCAGACCTTGGGGAACCACTATAAATCTGTGTGCAATCTGTGATGTGTACATATTTGTGATTGCTGTGCTGTGTTAGCATCATAGTTTTATGAATTTTATTATAACTTGAAGTTATATTCTGCCTTAAGTTAAAACAAGCATTAGAACCTATTCACCCCCCCTCTAGGTGTTTAGGTGGTCTTGAAAGTAAAACTATCAAGTGGTTTCAGAGGGATGTTACTCAAAAAAGGACTTAACAGTATGAGTTAGATCCCTAAAGGCAGAATCAAGAATCAAGAAAATGGGTTCTGGAGAGAATCACAAGAAACTAGGGTCAATGAAATTACCCATCTGCAGAAAAGAGATTTTTGGAATCTAGAAAGAAAGGGTTAGGTTGTTTATGGAGGCTTCTGATCCAAAGATCTATATTACAGTAAAAGAAGGTCCATATATCCCAATAAATGTGTCTGCTCTAGATGCAAATGAAAAAACTCTTAAATATTTCTCTGAAATGACTAAGGATGAGATTATATTGGCAACTATGGATAAGAGAGCTCAGAATATAATAGTGAGTGCCATAGATGATTCTACTTTCCAAAATTTGATTCACTGCAAAACCTCAAAGGAAATGTGAGACACTTTGATTGTCTATATGGAGAGTTCTGAAGAAGTTAGACAAGACTGAAAATCTATGCTTAATCAAGAATATGAGAGTTTCAGACAAGGGAAGTCTGATAGCATAACTGAATGCTACAAGAAATTCTACAGGATAGTGAATGAACTGATGTCCTATGGAAGGGTCTTCAGTACATATGAGCTGAATGACAAATTTCTAAGATCCTTGACAAAGGATTGGGATACCAAGATTTGTGCCATAAGAGAAGTGGCCAAACTAGCAGACATTTCTCCTCCAACCTTATTTGGAAAATGTCTCATATGAAATGCAACTAATGGCTAGGAAGGAGGAAGAAAAAATTACAAAAAGAGAGCATAGAGAGAAGTCAGTGGCCTTCAAGGTTGAAGCCACTAGAAAGTGCAGGAGAATGTCTCCATCAACTCCTAAGGAAGTTGCTGAAGATAACTCAGAAAATTCAGACAATCAGAACTCAGAAAGCAGTGATTCAGATGCAGATTTTGCTGCCTTTACAAGGCAGTTTCAGAGGTTCTTGAAGAAGAAGCAGTGGAAGTCAAGGCCCTCCACATCACAGCCAGTTGATGATTACTATCAGAAGAGAAAATTATCAAGAAAGGAAAGGAGCAGATCAAAGCCCAGTAAAGCTACAACATCAAAGATTGTTTGCTATTGCTGCAATAGGCCAAGACATGTGGTGGCTGAATGTCCAGATAAGAGGAAGGAGTTAACAGACAGAAAGAAGACTCAATAAAAGGGCAAGAAGGAGAAATCCTTTGTTGCTAAGAAGGAGAAGAGTCTTACAGATCAATCTTCCTCAGAGTCAGAATCTGAAGCTGAAGCTTATATTGGACTGTATGCAGCTAATGAAGAAGAGGAGTTTATGCAATTGCTAAACTCCATCTATAATCAAGAAGACCATCAGTGTATGGGACTGATGGTTGATTCAGAAGACAATAAGTGCCAGGATCAGCATGGTCCCAATAAGGTACAAAGTAATTCTAGAATTTCAGATTACAATACCAGTTCAGAGTCAGATGTATCTGCATCAAGTAATGAGGATGGATCTGAATCTGAAGGAGATATTCATCAATTGATAGATAAGTATGGAGACTTATTGCAGGCTCTTAAGAAAAGCAAGAACCTAGCCAAAACTCAGGCTCAGGAGATTGCATATCTTAAGGTGGCTGCATCTGAGTTAGAAAAAACATTGGATCAAAAGTTAAATGAGATTGCCAAACTGAAAAATATAACTATTATTCAGATGGGAACAATCACATATTACAATGATCAAGTTAAAAGTCTGGAGGCCAGACTGAGAGTACAGAAAGATTTAGTGGCTAGTTACTCTAAGCCAAAATCAGTCTTACCTTTAATAGATGAGTTTGTGGCTCAAAAGGGTAAGGCAGGATTAGGATTCAAGGGTAACACCAGGGCTGCCCAATTCAAGAGAAAAGGCAAAGCTCCAGTCCAGCCACTAAACCTTAAAGTCCCTGTTATGTTTAGAAAGGTACAAGTGCCTTCTAATAAATATGATCTTGAAAATATGCATGGTCTTATTAAGACTGATGTTCTGAAGAACAAGAATGTTTATGCCAATAAGTCAGTCCATGTTCATAAACCCCATGGTTATAAGAAATCAGTGGGTGTAGCTGCAGCAGCACCAGCTCAGAACAGAAATTTTTCTGCCAAAAATGTATCTAGACCTAGATACAACAAGTATGAATGCTGGTGCTGTGGCAAGATAGGCCATTTTGCCTTAGACTGATGGCATAACATAAGTGTCAGGAAGAACAACAGTCTACCAGTTAGAAGAGCTGCTGGTAGGTTTGATATGAATGATGCTAACCTGAACCAAGGACCCAAGACTTACTTGGGTTCTAAGGAAAAGTAATTTTGTATTGCAGGAAAGTCCAAGTTGCCATGCCCCTTTATGGTACTTGGACAGTGGTTATTCCAGGCACATGACTGGAACAAAGGGGCTGCTGAAGGAGTATATACCTATCAAGAATGGACCTAAAGTAATCTTTGGTGGATCTGAAAGAGGAATCATCAAAGGATTTGGTAACATTTCTTCAAACCAAATTACCATCACTCAAGTGGATTATGTAAAAGGTTTGAAACATAACCTGATAAGCATAAGTCAGCTGAGTGATCTTGGATATGACATTTCATTTGTTAAGAATGGATGTCATATCAAGAGGTCAAGTGATCAAAAGGTCATATTGATTGGATACAAAAAAAAATGTTTATTGTCTTGACTTTGTATGTGAGAATAAGGTTTCTCCTATTTATCTTGTAGCTGATGATAATGCATCTCATTGTGTCAAATGGCACAAGAGGCTGACCCATCTTAACTACAAGAAAATTGGCCAACTCTTTAGTAAAGAATTAGTGAGGAATGGTCCTCATGTTAAGTGTATAAAGGAAGGGATATGTTCAGCTTGTCAAAAGGGCAAGCAGACAAAATCCTCCTTTCATAGCCTTGAAAACAAGGATTCAGTGAGGTGTTTATACCTCTTACATATGGATCTTTTTGGTCCTATGCCAGTTCATAGTCTAGGTAGGAAGGTCTACACTTTTGTGGTTGTAGATGACTATTCTATATATACATGGGTGTTCTTTCTGAGACAAAAATCAGAAACCCCAAGTGTTTTACATAGTTTTGTTAAATAAATTCAGAATGAACTGAACAGTACAGTGGTCAAAATCAGAAGTGACCATGGCACTGAATTTCAATCTGAAAGTATGACAAGATTGTGTGAAGAATTTGGGATTTTCCAAGAATTCTCGTCACCTAGAACACCACAGCAAAATGGTATTGCTGAAAGAAAGAATAGGACATTGATTGAAGCTGGTAGAACTCTATTGAGTGACACTTCTCTTCCAGAATATTTCTGGGCTGAGGCAGTAAACACTGCAGATCATGTGATCAATAGGGCTTCTATCACCAAGATCTCCAAAAAGACTCCCTATGAAATTATGAAAGGTAGAAAACCAAATCTATCCTACTTTAGGATCTTTGGTTGCAAGTGTTATATACTTAACAATGGCAAGTCTTATCTAACTAAGTTTGCTGCCAAATCCCAAGATAGGATATTTGGTTGGTACAACATCAATAGTAAGGCTTATAGAGTTTACAAATTGACTACTCAAGTGGTAGAAGAATCTGTACATGTTGTATTTGATGAAACAAGATTAATCAACAGTGAGTTGCCTTGTAGATCATTCAGTCCAACAGGTATAAGTAATAAGATGGACAAGCTTTCCATTGCAGAAGGCACAACTGCAGATGAAGTATTAGAAAATGATGGCTACTGTCCAGGGCGAGTACAAGACTCTATAGAAGCTGATGACAACCAAGAGGTGTAGCATAATGAAGGAACTGGAGATGTTGAACCTGAAGAAAATCTACCTCCAGCTATAAGACATCTAAAAGACCATCCAACAAATCAAATAATAGGTGATCCAAGACAAGGAGTGCAAACTAGAAGCAGAAATCTGAGCACAGTCCTGCACTCAAGTTTTCTATCTCAACTGGAGCCTAAGAAATTTGAAGAAGCCATCCAAGACCAACACTGGATTAATGCTATGTAAGAGGATCTTAATCAATTCAGAAGGTGCAAAGTCTGGGAGTTAGTTCCTAAACCAAGAGACCACAACATCATTGGCACAAAGTGGATCTTTAGGAACAAGTTGGATGAGAGTGGAGTAATTGTGAAGAACAAAGCAAGATTGGTTGCTAAAGGTTATATGCAGGAAGAGGGAATAGACTTTGATCAAACATTTGACCCAGTAGCAAGACTGGAGGCAATCAAAATGTTCCTTGCCTATGCAGCATATCAAGGCTTCAAAGTATACCAAATGGATGTGAAATCAGCATTCCTGAATGGTGATCTAAAAGAAGAAGTCTATGTAGAGCAGCCATCAGGTTTTGTAGATTCTCTTCGAACTTGGTTATGTCTATAGACTTAGGAAAGCATTTTATGGGTTAAAGCAAGCCCCAAGGGCTTGGTATGAAACCCTGTCTACTTTTCTTATTGAGAACAAATTCTCAAGTGGTAAAATAGACAAAACTCTATTCCTAAGGGAATCTAAAGGTAAGATAATCTTAGTTCAGATCTACGTAGATGACATAATTTTTGGGTCTACAGAGAACAACCTTTGCAAAAAGTTTGCCAAACTTATGCAAGGGAAGTTTGAAATGAGCAGTATGGAGGAACTTAAGTTCTTCTTGGAACTCCAAGTAAGACAGACTGAAGATGGCTTGTCCATATCCCAGTCTAAGTTCACCAAGAAATTAATTAAGAAGTATGGTATGGAATCATCCTCCACCATGAGAACTCCTATGGGAACAAATATGCCAATATGCAAAGATGATGCAGGTAAGCCTGTAAATGAGTCTTTGTATAGAGGAATAATTGGCTCTCTATTATATCTCACTGCTAGTAGACCAGACATTATGTATGCTACATGTGTCTGTGCTAGGTATCAAGCTTGCCCTAAAGAATCACATTATACTGCAGTCAAAAGGATTTTGAGATATCTTAAGGACACACCTAATCTAGGCCTTTGGTACCCTAGGAATGGAGATTTTCTACTAACAGGTTATTCAGATGCAGATTTTGCAGGCTGTAGAGAAGATAGAAAGAGTACTACAGGTACATGTCAATTCTTAGGAGGAAGATTGATATCCTGGAGCAGTAAGAAGCAGACTAGTGTGGCAATATCCACTACTGAGTCTGAATATATGGTAGCAGGAAGTTGTTGTGCATAGCTATTGTGGATTCATCATCAGCTAAAGGACTATGGTATTCAAGTAAGTAGAACACCTTTATTGTGTGATTCTAAGAGTGCTATTTTTATTGCAAATAATCCTGTTTCACATAGTAGAACTCAGCATATAGAGATAAAATACCATTTTCTTAGAGAATATGTAGAAAAAGAAGACATCTCATTAGAATTTGTTAAACCTGATTATCAAATTGCAGATGTATTTACTAAGCCTCTGGATGAAACTAAATTCAATAAATTAAAAATTGAATTAGGAATGTTGGCCATAGGTTAGTTTATTAAAAAAAAATATTTGGCTAAGTAAAATGCTGTCGACACATTCAGTGATAATGAGTCGACACAGAGTAGTCATGTCGACTAATCAGGGAAAATGTGTCAACACATGAGAATCTGTGTCGACATCTTAGGGGCAAAGAGTCGACTCATCCAGAAATGTAGTGTCGACACAACCAGAGTAATGGTGTCGACACTTACAGATTTTGTGTCGACTCTTTATACTAAGAGTCGACACATAATTTCGGCTGAACTATTCAGTATCTCCTGTGTCGACATATCATCAATTGGTGTCGACACATAGTAGTCTGCGCCGTGGTCGAGACTATAGAAATATGTGTCCACACTTGTCAACAGTGTCGACACTTTTCGACAATTTTTGTCCGCCTCTTGATCTTCTGTGTTTTGAAAAGGTATATATAGGTCGAGAACATATTCTGTCGACACGCTCACCAGGTTTTCGAGACTAAACCCTGTGTCGACAATCTCTTTTCTCTCCTCTCAAGCTTTCTCATCATTCCAATGGCGCCAAAGGTTGAAGACAACATCAATGAGGGATATGAGTTGGTTAGGGCTGCCTTCGAAAATGCCGCGCCAGAAATCAAACAAGTGATTTCTCTTCTTACAGACAATGGATTGGAATACCTTGTCTCTGAACCTACTAAGATTTGGAAGAAAGAAGTTTTCGAGTTCTATACCGCTGTAACATTGGACTCCACTGGTCTCAAGATCAAATCTATAGTTCATGGGCCTAAGGTTAAACTTACTCAAAAAAGTACAAGAAAGATTCTTCACCTACCCAGCATTCAAGATGAAGAAGAGGTCCCAGCCTCAAAGACAAGGGAGGCTCTCCAGTGGTGTGGTTTGGATTCAACCATAAAGATTAGAGCAGCCATAAACCGAAAGGGAATGAATCCACAAGGAAAGTTTCTATCTGAAATAGTAGGCAAAGTGATCTTATGCAAGCCAGGTGGACAAGATAGGATCTCAACCTATATGTTCAGCCTGATGATAAGAATTGTCTTTACAATTCCAACCAGTTGGTCAGCAGTTCTGTTTAAAAAAAATCAAAGAAGGAATCAAGAAGCCAAACTTGGCTAGAATTTTGAGTCTATACCTGGCTGGAATCATTCCAGAGGTAAAGCAACAGATTCCTGGGTCCAAGATCAATCATATGAGGAAAATGGACATGAGGTTATTTTCAAGATGGGATAGAGTTCTGTCAAAAGAATTGCCTGATGTGGACAGGCAGGAAATAGCTGAGAAATCACCAGAACATAATCATGGCAATGCACAAGTTCAAGAAGAACAAGTTAAAGAGCAGGCTGAGGACCAGACTGGGTCTACTCAAGTCCAAGAGGAATCTATACCTGCACAGATGCAGGGGGAGATAGATCTTACTCCTGCTCAGAACATTACTGATTTGGCACAGTTGCAGGGGGAGCCCATTACTGAACAAGTTCAAGAGGAAGAAAGACTAAACTTATCAGAAGATTTGAACTCTACTGCAATTGATGTTTCATCACCTGCTCAAGCACAAAAGGAATACACTCTAGAAGAGTTGTTTCATAACTTTGGAAAGGCAGCTAAAAAGGATGACACCCTAAGAGTTGAGAAGGAGCAAGGTACTGTTGAGGGGGAGAAAGTGCATGTTGAGGAAGTGCAACATGAAACTGAGAAAGAAATTCCTACAACTCCTCCAGAAAGAGTTCAGATTGAAAGTTCTTCAGAATCTGAGACAGAAGAAGCCAGGGAGGCTAAGAAAAGGAAGCTAATGGTCTTCAAGAGAAGAAGTCATAGCTATAAGTCAGCTCTCCAGACAACAACTCACCAATCTCCTACTGAGTTTGATTACAATAAGTTCATGGTAAATTTACAGGTGAAGATGGATGAGCAGAGAAGAGCCTTGGAGAAATTTGTAGATGAGAGTCATAAGACACTTCAGTTTGATCTAGCCCAAGACATAAAGTCAATCAGATTTGAGGTCAATCAGAATAAAAAGGAGATGACAGATTGCTTCCACAAGGGAGGTAATGCTGTGGTATATCTAGCTAAACAACATCAAACTATCATTGCTAAAGTGGATGACATTGCATTGAAACAAGGATATGTTCTTGAAAATCAGCTAAGAATGAATGACAATCTTACTGAATCTCACCATGATATTCTCACCGAGTTCAAAGATACTGCTACAAGGATGACTGCTGCAAGGGCTAAAGACATGGAAGATTATGATCAAAAGCTCAAGGCTGCCCTGGATTTAGTTCAAACTGCTATAACCACCTCACAGAAAGAAATATCTAAGAAGCTTCAAAATTTAAAACCATTCTTTAAAAAGGGTGTGAATTTTCTCGATTGCCAAATAAGGTTTCAGAAGAATGATCTTAGGGATCATATTGCCAGAGAAGTCCTAAAGGGGGAGAGGATACTCATCCATGCTGGCTCAGAACATGCCAAGTGGGTGACCAACAGTGTCAGAGCCACATTGGGATATCCACCATTATGTGATGATGATACCATTGCTGAGTCAGGGATACAACAAGGTCTACTTGAAGGTAATCAACCTGAGGTTGCCCAAGTCATATACCCCCCTGCTGATTTTGAAATGATTCATCAGCAAGTGCAGGCAATGTACAATCCTCCAAAGGAGGTTACAAATGTTTTTGTAGAAAAAGTAGATAAGCCAGAAGCTGATTTGAAGGCTCAACAAGATGCTCAATTATCAAAGAAGAGATTCAGAGAGCTAGCAGAACAAAAATCTAATTTTGAGCAATGGAGCCCCACCTCAAGGAACATTATATTAACTGCCTGGAAGGCTGTGAAGGATCAGGTGCATGAAAGAGGCAAATGGTATAATGAATTAGAATGGAAAAAGTATGAGGCCATACAGGAGGCCATAGTTCAATTCAGAAGAAAGGCTAAGGGTGGAAAGCTACCTCCTGATGCTCAGGAGCCTAGCAAGTATTTTCCCAAGCCATTTCATTATTTTGAGAGGCAAAGGATCAAGGCTGAGGCTTAGAAGAAAGCTGATTTGAAAGGCAAAAAGCTTGCTGATGATGCAGAACCTCCTGTGATGGCTCAAGTTCAACCAGGAAAAGGAATTGTTATCAAGGAGCCTGACCAGCCTTAGTTTTAGTTCTACTAGTTTTTGTCCTAGAACTATGTTATTGTTAGTGTGTTAAAACAATCAATGTAAACAAGTTGTAACAAACATTTCTGAATTTATAAACAACACTTTGTTCTATAATCGTTTCTTTTACATCTTTATTCTGTGATGTATCTGTGTTTAATGTTTTGTTTATAAAGTTCCCTGTGATATTATGCTTTTATACATCATCATATTGAATTTTCATAAATGGTGTATATCATTAGCTAAAAGGGTTATGACTTCTCCAAATAGGGGGAGATTGTTGGGTACATTGGAAAATGTGTACCTGATTTGAATAAGCATAACTTAGCTCAATGATATACATCAAGGTGTATTTGATGTTATTTTGAGTTTATATGTGTAGGTTAAGAATGTACTAGAATGCAGGAAAAATATTTTAAGTCCATGTGTCGACACCAAAAGAAATTGTGTCGACACTTCAGAAAGATTGTGTCGACACTTGAAGAAGGCTGTGTCGACGCAGAGAAATATAGTAGACAACAATTGTGTCGACACCTGGAGGCAGTGTCGACACACAGAAGTTTGGTCGACATCAACTGTGTCGACACTGGGAAGCTGTGTCGACACGCAGAGGCAGAGTCGACAACAGCTGTGTCGACACCTGGAGGCTGTGTCGACACACACTATATTCTGAGTCTACATCAACTGTGTCGACACACAGGACTTGTGTCGACACACAACAAAGTCTAGACTAAGTTAGTTGCTGGTGAAGCTGTGTTAAAGCAAGTTAGTGAACAAGCTTACTGACATCATCACCTGTGGACTTAGTCAAATTCAAACAATATTAGTATAAGCGGTTAGTGAACAAGCTTCACTCAATGCCAAAACACTTAGACATATTTTCTGTCACTAGGCGTTGAGTGAGCAAGCTTGACTCAACGCCAAAACACTTAGATAGTTATTCTGTCACTAGACATTGAGTGAACAATCTTTACTCAAAGCCAAAACACGTAGACAGATTTTCTATCACTAGGCGTTGAGTGAGTAAGCTTGACTCAACGCCAAAACACTTAGACAGATTTTCTGTCACTAGGCGTTGAGTGAGTAAGCTTGACTCAACGCCAAAATACTTAGATAGATTTTTGTCACTAAGTGTTGAGTGAGTAATCTTGACTTAACGCCAAAATACTTAGACAGATTTTCTGTCACTAGGCATTGAGTGAGTATGCTTGACTCAATGCCAAAAAACTTAGACATATTTTCTGTTACTAAGCGTTGAGTGAGTAAGCTTGACTCAATGCCAAAACATAGACATATTTTTTGTCACCAGGCATTTAGTGTGCCTTCATCATTCAATGCTAGCTAGACTTTTGTAGTCTTAACAGTTCAGGCATTGAGTGAGCCTTCATCACTCGACACATTCTACTCTGGGCATCGGGTGAGCTGTCTTCACTCAACGCATCTGAACTTAGTCAATTTTTCTGCTTTCCAATGCTGAAGCTTTGACAGACACATCTATACTCGGCGGCTCGTGTTATATAGCATTGAGTGAACTACCTTCACTCAATGCTTGTAGACTTAGCCGCGGAATCGCTTTCCAGACTATTGGGCTTTAACTGTCCACACCTTACTCAGTGCTTTTTGGCATCTGGCATTGAGTGAACTTGCTTCACTCAACGTCTGTGGACTTAGATAATTTTTCAGTCTTTCCAGCATCCTTCTTTGATATCTGGCGTTGAGTGAACTGGATTCACTCAACGCCTGTGGACTTAGACAAATTTTGGTCTCTCCACTTCTCTTCCTTGTGACCACCTGTCACAATCACTTAGACAACTGTCTAATCTTGTTCCAAGGAACATTCTGCATATGATGAGCTTAACCAACATCAAATATAACTATGCTCTTAGTGTTGATGGCGATGCCTCTTCAGATCAAATCTAGGGAACATTGAGGGCAATATTCCCAACAATCTTTCCCTATTTGAAAAAGGCAGAACACCTAACAATATTAAGAAGCATTTACACATAAGGCATATAAATTTAGAAGCAGCTGTAAGCTTTCTCATACTACTTGAAAATTTCAAAGCAACATACAGCTCTCCTCACAACTTAACATTTAAGTGGAGGACTTTCCTCAATCCACTTGAGGGTGGATGCATAACATGCAATGACTCAACATTGATATCATCATATTACTTAAATGTTTCCAAGTAATATGCACTCCTCAGTATTCTACATCTCCCCTGGGCATGTAATGTCCACCATCTCCCCTTTTGTTATGCCACTGGATTTACTCAATATTGCAATTGCTCTACTCAGTATTGCTCTACACCTCACTTTAGGGTAGAGGGTATAACCTACCTCTCCCTATAGGATCTTAACAAATCTTCTACTCCTCCCCTTTAGGGTTTAAGGTATTGCCTACCTCTCCCCCTTTCTAGCTTCTTCAAAAAAAAACATTCTAATGAGGGAGGTGATAGAATCAAAGTAGAGATTAACTCTTGATGTTATACCACTTGATAAAATCCAATGTTGATACCACTTGACAGATTATCCTAGTGAACAAACTATTTGAATAGGAGTCATTTCTTTTATGTTGATACATTGATACAACACATCACTCCAACCATTTGAGCTAGCTACAAACATTATTCCACTTGAGCCAATGCCACACCTATACCACTTAAAGCTTCTACAAAATACAGCTGTAGTAGGGGATGTGGTGGCTTTTCCTCTTATCCTGCAGTAGCATATCTTTGCAGCAGCAACAGTGACTGCACAACATCAGCCATCCACTAGGGTTGATCTCCCCCTCAGACTGTGCATAGTCTTAAGAACCTACTGATCAACTGTGATGATCTTTGATCCACTACAGCTGCTGGCTGCCTCTTAACAGGAAGTTGAACTTGTACCTGAAACTTCTGGATTTGCTCCCCCTCAACAGGAGCATCTTGACTTGCTCCCCCTCAACTAGAGCATCTGTTATCTTCTCTCTACTAGACACTTGAGTCCATCTTAGTCTTGATACCATTTGATATCACTTGAGAGACTTGATATCAAGTGACAGACTTGACAGTCTTGATACCATATTGGAGACTTGTCTACCTACAATAAGGGTGAGTTCTGCAGCATAAATATTACATGGAGTAATTGAAGTTATACCAAGTTCAACATATCCAATTCAAACTTGAAGGTGTTGAACTTGAATTCATCTAGTGGCTTAGTAAAGAAGTCTGTCACTTGCTTATATGTGGGGAAAAACTCAAGACGTATGTCTTTCTTTTCCACATGCTCCCTAATAAAGTGATACCTAACCCTTACGCATAGTCCTGCAATGAGAGATAGGACTCCTAGCAATGGGTATTTAACTACTTGACTTACAGTACATGAGAATGTTACTTATCTCAATATTGTTGACCTGGATCTGATGCTGGATTCACAACAACTATGCATAATAGCTCCCTACAGAGATATACTCTGACTCAGTAGTGAATATAGCCACACTGGTCTGCTTCTTGGTACTCCAATGACATCAGCCTTCTCTCTTTGAATAGACAAGTTCCATCCTTTCTTTTCCTATCTTCCTTGCACCCTATGGTGGAGATGCTTCTTCTCACCTATCTTTTTTCTTTTGATTGGGCAGACAACACTGACATGTCCAGCCTTGCTACAACAATAACATATTATGTTAGAATAAATATGTTTTCTGGGTTTATGATCATTCCTGTCTCCTTTGGAGAGCATCTTCCTAGATTTGTTGTGATCCATCTTATAATGTAAGGATGAGTAAGATTTGTTCTTCCACAGCTTCCTCTTTATCATTTTCTGGAACTGCTTGAAGAATAGTGATAGTTCACCATCTGATAGCTCATTTCTAGAGGAGTTGGGATTTGAGCTTTCTGACTCTGCAATTCTCCTTGATGAAGGAGTCTTTCCCTTGCTTCTTCTTGTGGCTTCAACTCTGAAGACCACTGACTTCTCTTTGTCAGGAGAACTGACAATAACCACTCGAAAGTCTCTTCTTGTTGAGCAAGATATCTTCCTCTTCTTTAGCAATAGATTTTCCTTTGGCTCTAGCTTTCTTGATACACACACACAAGCCTGATTAGGAAAATAGGAAGTGTGTACTGTATACCACTGACATCACATGTCTCTTCTTTATACTACTAGACCGTTTGACTCTTTCGTATACCATCTCTGCTTGCACGGCATACTCCCTCTTGATCATGGCCATTGCCTGTTCCATTGATCATTGTCATCTCCCATTGACTGGATAGGGAGGCTTTAGCCTGATCTATCTCTTCATTCAAATAGATCACTATCCTTTGAAGCATCTTTAGTCATTTCAATGACTCTCTTATTATCTTGAGCAGGGAGTTCAGCTAGAATCTCCCCCTCAATCTCTACATTCCCATAGGAAGTTGCTGACTTACATCAACTGTATTTGGAGCAATCCAACTGTTCTTGAATAGATTATACTTGCTTTCCCACTGCAGGTGCAACCATCTGGGTATTATTCCTCTAAACTCCAACAATGTCCATAGGGACATGCTAATCTTCAATAGTATTGCTGATCTATTCAGTGCTGGAGATGCTCTAGGTAAGACTCAAGCTTGTCCAACAACCTAGACTGAACTTGCTTCCCAAACAGGAGCATCTAGCTTGACATTATTCCCCTCAATAGTTGTACATATCCTATACTCATGAGTTTCAGTCATCATTTCAGCTGATGATACCACTTGACTTGAAAGTCTTTTCTGTATATCACTTGACTGTTTGTCTCTTCTGTATAGTGAGTCTTTTCAGTTGAGGATCATGTGCCTCTTTCTTACTGCTCTCAAAAGAGCTACTTCTAATGCTTTCCTTAGTGATGAGTACAACCTACTTGTTCTTCTCCTCACTATTCTACAGAAGTGGAAACAGTACTATGTCCCATCGATCAAACATCTTAGGGCTTCAATGGCTGGATTCTACTTGTTTGATTATCCAGTCAGATGCCACTTGAAGAACTTTACCTAAGACATGTGTACTTTATCTTTTTTCAGGAATACACACAACAACATTTCCCTCTTGGGCAATAAGAGGAGTATCCTTGATGGTCAACATCCATCTCCAACTTCCCAACTATAGATCTTAGATCCATTCCTTACTAGAGCATGAGCCTTAAGATAGCTTCCTTATTCTAGTCCTAAGTCTGGATCATCCTTTGTCCAAGTACCATATAGGGGATGGGCACTTGGACTACCCTGCAAAAAAAATACTTTACGTTAGGACCCCAACTTTTATTGGGTCCTAGGTTATGGTTAGCATAAAAATACATATGTCTACCTACAACAGTCCTGTCAGGAAGACTCACCCTTTCCCTTATCACACCAGGGTTGTGCCAACAATCTATGACAAAGTGGCCCACTTTGCCACAACACCAAAATTCATGAATGTTATATCTTTTTTCTGAGCAGGCCCTGTAGTATATTTAACTGCTGACTGAAAAGAAGGAAGAGGTGCAGCAGCCATCTTCAAGTTCCTTTCAGCTAGGATCTGACTGAAGGTGAGCCTTTCACTAGTCTTTCTTGGTTGGCTCTGACTGCCTTTTGCAACAGTCTTATTTATAGATGACATGTTGTATATAGCATCAAAAATAGCTAGATCTAGCCTGCTAACAGACTTACCCTTGGTCTGAACCTTTGTTGGTTTGGCTTGAGTGAAGGCCACTGCCTTCTTCTTGAATATGGGGGCTGGAGCACCAAATACAAGTGGTCCATGATGGGCCATTTGAATTTGTTAATGGGGAGCCTTCTTTGCACTCAAACCCATGCCCTTCCGTCTTCCATTATAAGATACATTTGTATTCTTACAAGGAGAATTCCCATTCTTCCAGTGACCAAACATGCAGTCTTGGTCATGCCTGTTGGAAGGGAGGATTACCTTGTGAAAGGTGGTCTGAGGCACTACAAGAGCATTTCCTTTCCCTTTGTAATAGGCAACTCTAGAATTCCACTTAACCTCTAAACCTCTCTTATCCTTTTGAGAGGTGAAGGAGTTAATCAGTGGTAACACGGTTTTGGGCTTTGAAAAACTAGCCACAATCTTTTTCTCATTAAGGAGTTTCTCTTCAAGATCCAAGATGATCTTGTTCTTCTGGCTTATGGTCTCAATTTGGATGATTGAGATGACCTTTAGTTGGCTGACTTCCCTAGCCTTCTGATCTAGTAAGGATGTTGTCTCAGCATGTTGAGTAGCAGCTAGCTGAAGGGAGGTAATCTCCTCAGCTTGCTTTTTGGCCAACTTCCTACTTTTTCTTAAAGCCTCCAGAATTTCATCATACTTGTCAATCAATTGATTGACATCTACCTTAGACTCAGAGTCATCTTCATCACTAGATGAAGATGCTTCAAAATCTGGACTTGTGTCATAATCTGAACAATAAGAAGAACTAAACAGAGAATGTACCTTTTCTGGACCAGGCTGATCCTGGCAGGATTCTCCATCTAACATAGTCATCAACCCACAAAAGCAGTTGACATCTTCTTCCTTATCATCCTCCTCTGTGCCTTCCATGTAGATAATCAATGTGTCCCACATTTCTTTGGTTGTCTTGCAGTGGACAAAATTCCTGAAGGTGGAATCATCTATGACACTTACAATGATGTTTTGTGCCCTCTTGTCCATAGGTTCCAAGATGAATTCCTCTCTAGTCATTTCAGTATAAATCTTTTGAGTCTGGATATCTGCATCAAAGACAGAGAACTTCATGGGGATGAAGATTCCTTCTTGAATTGTTACAAAGATCTTAGGATTAGAGGCTTCCATGAACTGCCTGACCCTCTCTTTTCAGATCCCACCATTCTCCTTTCTACAAACTTGAAGCTCCATTAAGTTCCACTCCTTATGTTTCTCTCCTAAACCCATAAGTACTATACTTTTAGCTACCATTTGAGATCTACTCAGACTGTTATGTCCTTCTTGAGCAACCTCCCTCTGATACCACTTGAAAGTCTTTAATTTCAAGATAGCTAAACGCCTAGAGGGGGGTGAATAAGGTTTTAAGTCTTTTAAGATTTTCCCTCCACTTAGTGTGTTGTGCTTTAGTTTCTTTTGCTTTCAAGATAATCACACAGATGACACTGTAATTTTATAGTGGATCCCCAGATTATGGGTACATCCACTTTCCTTCCCACCTTTTTAACAGCATGTTAGACAAGGAACTTCTCCAATCTCGGCTCCTAGAGCTTACAACACAATCCCGCAAGATCACTCAGTCTCCTCCAAGACCTACAGCTCGGGCACAAAGCCCTACAACTCGGTGATCCAAAGATCACCTACCTCAGGCCCAAAGGCCCTATAACTTAGGCTGGGAGGACAACCCTACCTTAGAGATAATGACTCTCCTACAGCTCAGGCAAAAAGGCCCTACCTCAAATCAAAAGATGGATCCTACCTAAGACCCAAAGATCCTACACTCAGAGAGAATGATTCTCCTATCTCAAGCTCAAAAGCCCTACCTCATATCCAAACTAGATCCTACTCTCAGGCCAAAGCCCTAACTCAGATCCACAATAGGGATCCTACAATCTTAAGCACAAAGGAACTACAGCTCAGATCCAAGACTGGATCCTATAGAGAGAGTGGTTGGTTGTTGATGATTTGATTCCAGAGAATAAGTTCTCTGAGCCTGCCTTCCTAAGTTGAGACAAACTCAGCCATACCTTCTTCACAACAACAAGTAACAGATCTTCAGGTTTACTTGTCTTGTGCTGGAAGTATCTTGTAGAGAACTGCTTCTTTCTGAACTGAAAGTGAATCTCAGTCCCATCTTCATCTTCGTAGCACCCGAAATTGTTCTTCAGATATGACCAGCTGGAACTGTGAAGTAACTACAGCTTGCCTTGCTGCTACATGAACTGAGAAAATCCCATCCTCAACTTCTTCTCAACAATAAGAGTGTTGATCTTTAATGAGCTACTGCTTGTGCTGGAAGTAACTCAGAGACAAGGTCTCTGAACTTGCTATTGAAGATGTTGATCACAACAGCTATCTTCTATTTTCTTCCCGTTGCTGCAGCTAGGACAGAACCTTGTTGCATCTTCTTTTACCTCAGAAATATCTTCTGAACTTGCTGTAGCAGGTGAAGATAGCTACAACTAACTTGTATCAGCTTTCAGATCATTTGCAGCTAGGGTTTTGCCTTGGCCGCTTCTTCTTCAGAGAAATCTTTGATCTTGTTGTAGCAGATGAATATCGCTACAGCCAACTTTTTGAACTCTCAGATTAGATGATTTGAACTTCCTTCTTCAAGCTCTACAATAATGGAGAGGAAGAAGACGAAGTCCAGCTGTCTTTCCAAAAGCTAATTTCTTTTTCCCGATCTCGCCTTTTTATATTTTGCCGATTAACGACTCTATTGAGTATTGGGACCAGCAAAAGTTGTCAGCAACAACTTGCTTTAATATTAATTGTCGTACAGTAGGCCTGCAGCGTCATTTGTTGTGTACTGTAGACATCCCGCAACATTTGAAATCTTGATGACGTCATCACATGTAGACTTAGTCAATTTTAAACAATATTAGTATAGGTGTTGAGTGAATAAGCTTAACTCAAAACCAAAACACTTAGACGAATTTTCTGTCACTAAGCATTTAGTGAGGAAGCTTGTCTCAATGCCAAAACACCTAGATAGTTATTTTGTCACTAGGCATTGAGTGAACAATCTTTACTCAACGCCAAAACACTTAGATAGATTTTCTATTACTAGGCGTTGATTGAGTAAGCTTGACTCAACGCCAAAACACTTAGACAGATTTTCTATCACTAGGTGTTGAGTGAGTAAGCTTGACTCAACGCCAAAATACTTAGACAGATTTTCTGTCACTGGGCTTTGAGTGAGTAAGCTTGACTCAATGCCAAAATACTTAGACAGATTTTCTATCACTAGGCGTTGAGTGAGTAAGCTTGACTCAACGCCAAAACACTTAGATAGATTTTTTATCACTAGGCATTGAGTGAGTAAGCTTGGCTCAATGCCAAAACACTTAGACAGATTTTCTGTCACTATGTGTTGAGTGAGACTTCATCACTCAACACAATCTAGACTTTTATAGTCATAACAGTTTAGGCATCAAGTGAGACTTCATCACTCGACGCATTCTTCTTTGGGCGTCGAGTGAGCTGTCTTCACTCGATGCATCTGGACTTAGTCGATTTTTCTGCTTGCCAATGCTAAAGCTTTGACAGACAAAGCTATACTCGACGCCTCTTGTTATATGGCATTGAGTGAACTTCCTTCACTCAATTCCTGTGGACTTAGTTGTAGAATTGCTTTGCAGACTGCTGGGCTTTGACTGTCCATACCTTACTCAGTGCTTTTTGGCATCTGGCATTGAGTGAACTTGCTTCACTCAACGCCTATTGACTTAGACAATTTTTCAGTCTTTCTAGCATCCTTCTTTGATATCTGGCGTTGAGTGAATCAGCTTCACTCAACGCTCGTGGACTTAGACAGATTTCTATCTCTCCACTTCTCTACCTTATGATCACCTGTCACAATCACTTAGATAACCTGTCTAACCTTATTCCAAGGAACATCTTGCACATGATGAGCTTAACCAGCATCAAATAAAACTATGCTCTTAGTGTTGATGGTGATGCCTCTTCAAATAAAATCTAGGGAACATTGAGGGCAATATTCCCAACACTTGGTGACTTTTCTCATTGATAGTGACATGTATAATATATGATTAGTACAGATATCAACATGAATTTTACTTCTTGAGGGATTACAAGGGCAAAATCCTATTTTGGTGACCAAGTGTCTAACCATACATTAGTCATGCACCTAAGTTATACCTATCATACCAAAACTTAATCAACCATCAAATATAAGATATTTATTATCATCTTGTGGCCTTCTTCAAATCAGGAATCTTGGGGATAATATTCCCAACAATCTTCCCCTATTTGAATAAGTCAGAATCTCATATGACAAAAACCATAAATATATAGAAGATATGCTAAGACAAATATAGGCAGAGAAGCAATTCAGATTTATATTCATAAGATTGAAAATAGTGGGGATTACAATTAAGTTAAATCCAATAAAACATCCCAAACAATATCTAGGTCATCCCAAAGTTCTCATCACTTAGAAATCTTCTCCTTCGACCTTTCTCTTTTGCCTTTCAAAATATCCCAGTGGCTTTGAAATGTATCTGGGAGGAGGTGGAGGTCCATGAGGGTTTTTTCTTTTGTGAAGTATCCTCCTTGTCCCCTGATCACCATATTTCTTCCACTCCACTAAGTTATAATATCTAGAGATGTTGATCCCATGTTGGCCAAAGTTATTTCAGGTGTATAATATGATGTCCTTGGATATAGGACTCTAGTCCTCATGTCCTGGCATGTTCTGGATTTCAATTCTCCTATGTCTAGCCTCTATAATCTCAACCTGAACTTTATCAGCCCTCCTCTACCTATAAGAAGATTCATCTTGTTTTGTTGTTTAAGGAGTAAGCTCATACTCTTCCCCCTAAGCTGCTTCATAATCCTTTGGAGGGAGGTAATCATTGTCTACAGCAGGGTCAGCCTCATGAATGATTTGCTGAGGAGAGTAATTTATAGGTTCTAATCCCAAGGCTTCCCTAACTAAATTTGTAACCCAAATGACTTGTTGGGCAGAGTAGTGGGTAATGTCCTTCTCCCCCTTTCTGAGTTCTTCAATTGTTTCTTTGCAGATGGCTTATTGGGCTTCACCAATATTTTCTTGCAGTATGTTGACACCAGCTACTATAATGTTTTTGGTTTGCAGGAGGTGTCCATCTATTAGCTAGTTGCATGAATCCATTCTTTCCATGATGGTCATCCTATTGTCAGCCAGTCTAGCATGTGTTGCTTGGAATGCCTGATATAAGTTTTATCTAGTGGAATCCTGGTTATCTATAACTGCTTGAATACCTTGATGGGTCATGTCATTTTGTCGTGCGGTATAGTCCACTGTAGTTGTTGCCTTTATGAAAAACTAGAAAGTTTGAGTGTTCAAGTGATGCATCTCCCTTTCCACTTCTCAAATTCTCTCATGCATTTCAATCCTCAGTCCTTGGACTATCTTTTCCCCAAATACTTCAATACTCTTTCTTTGAGTATCCATCGTTCTTTCCAGCTGAATCAGGAAAGAGTTGGTCTCTTCAGGAGGTTGTGGAGTTAGGGGTTGGGGGTCAGCCTCAGTAGATTGCTGAGAGGTCTCTGCAGGACCCACATAGTCCTCATATAGATAGTCAGAAGTTGAATTCTTGGAGGTTCCTATGTTTGTGTCTTGGTCCTCAAGAATACTTTTACCTTTCCACATTACTATCTCATGGCCAGTTGGATGGAACTCTTCATATGTGTCCTCATCATGAGGGATTGTGGCTATGAAGGCTATTACTTTACATATAACCTTCTCTACTTACTCCATGGTGACCTCTTCTTGATCTTCTGCAGGAGATTCAAAAATTTCAGTCTCTTGGGCAGAAACCTCAGGTACAGGATCCCCCTCAACTATGCCGAACAGCAGTAAGGGTAGATGACTCTCTCCTTCCATCACTTTTATGTGAAGTGTGGAGTCTTCTTGTATCTCTGTAGCTGTGAACTGTGAAACAAGTTCCTCATGGACTTGTCCTAGGTGTACTTTAATAGGTTCTAGGGCAGCAAGTTCCTGGTGAACTTCTCCCATCTCAAATTTTTCTTTACCAGCCACTCCCCTGAATACCTCCATGGGGGAAGAGCTTTCCAGATCTTCAGAAGCCGTCTCCTTATGGATATCAAGGTGATGATCCCCTATTTTCTACCCCTCAGTATGGCTTGGGGCTGGGTGAGAGCTTTCACCTTGATGAGTTTTCCTCAATCTTCTTTTTCCTGGAACTACTTTCTTTTTGGGAATAACATCACTGTTTTCTTTCTTTTTCTTCTCATCTCCTTGGGAGTGCCTGGAGTTTGCCCCTCCATTCTCAGATTTGGGAAAGGGTTTATCCCACCTTTCTTAGATCTTATGATCCATCCTCTTGAGGTAGTGGAGTGGAACCTCAGGTACTTCAACCATCATATCCCCCAGACTCTTGAAAAGATAGAGAGAACCTATCCTCCCCATGTTGGGGGGCAGATATTCAAGCTCTCAATTTACTCAGAACCAGACTGCTCCAGTTAGTTCTTTTAGTCAAGATAACTAATGCCATGACCTTGAACATCTCCCTAGAGATCCTGTCATATGATCCAGGCTTGAATAGCAAAGCTCTTCTTATTATGTTGGCCAACAACTTTCCTGATGAGTTCATGTCACTTTTCTCCAGTGACCCATATTCTTTTTTAGTGTAATTGCACCATTTGAGTGTAACAATTGTGTCTTCTTTGGTGATTTCCTCTTCTTATCCCTCTTAAAGGGTAAGAAGTTTCAGGTGATGGCTTAAACTTTTTATCGTGACTCTCAGGCGGTGGCTGAGGACGGAAGTTTTTGATTTTAGATCCGGAACAACTGACCTCTGCATTCTGAACGAATTCTTCTACCAGTGTTGGAACAATCTGGGTTAGCTCTGAAAGTATTACTTCCAAGCCGGCCACAATCAAGAGGAATATCACGTTTTGTATTTCTTCTGAATAGGACTTAAAGCCTCCCCTGAAGACTTCTCTTTCGGTATTGATTCTTTCTGACGAGCTCTCCTTTGATGTCAGTGACAGAACTAGGGTTTGAAGGAACTGGGATTTCTATTTTGAGACGGAACCGGAAGTGCAAGAATAGAGGTGTCGATGTTTGGGGGTTTAGAGCTTATTTTACCTAACGTTTCCCGATATTTCTCATTTTATTAATATAAAAAGGATTCCAAAAGGCGCGTACATGTTTAAGGAATAAAATATGCAAAAAATAGTGTGTCGATATCCTTTTGCTTTCATTACAGATTTCCTGCAAAGCCCTAATCCTTTTCCCTTTTAGTTTAGTTTGAAATTAATCATCTTCCTTGCATCTTGGTTAGTGATGGAACCCCATGTTTGATTTGGGCTAGGTTCACTCCTAGGTTGTTTGACCCACTTGTATTGCCAGGGTCAAAGTCTAGGTCTAAGTTAGTCTTAGTAGAACATACCTCATAAAAACCAGCATTAGACTTCATTTCAAAGACCAAGACTCAGAAGTAATCTGTGGATCTGATATCAATTCGACTTTCGTCGAACTCGGCTCGAAGATCGTCGATCTCCGATCGATGATCGCAGTGGTAAAATCTCTGAGCTGAGCTCGACGATCTCAGAACTCAGATCGACGATTTCAAGTCTCAGCTCGACGATCTTCTATCTCAGCTCTACGATTATTTATCTGTGTTCGACTACCTTATTGCGCAGCTGTTTTGAAGATTTCATTCTTGTTTTGTCAAGGCTATTTATGACATCAAATCTCTGGTAGTTAATACTGATGTTATCAAGGCTTATAGCCGTTTCTATTGCAGCATTAACTATAGGTTTTCACAGAGTTATTATTTTGTATTATATGCCAAGACAGTTGGGAAAATCATTTATTGCAGATATTATAGCCGTTTTCTCTCCTCGATTCCTGCAAAATAATTAAAAGGAATGTTTTTGAAATTCAAGTCAAGAATTTTTTTATTCTACAAAAAGAAGAAGGCTGTCGATTCCATTATAGAGAAATAGACACACAAAGAAAGATAGAAAATCATTCCTGCTAACATACTAAAAACATTCTAAAGCAGATCTTCATCAGTTTTCTCATTCTGTCAGTGCTCTAAAGAAGAAGCAAGAAGAACAACTTTTACAAATCAAGAGTCTTTTTGTTCTTCTCTTCCAGGACCTTGCTAAGACATTCCAGCACCATCTGTCTAAAGCTCCTGGACCAAGTCTCTCAGTTGAAGACCTATTCACCCTGTGCAAAGCTTCCCAGCCTGAACCCTTCTACATCTTAGGGGGAGCTTTGACAACATCTCTGAATCCACAATCTTATCATTTTTTTGAGAAAAGAAGACTTTCATCACTCTCTCATCCCCACCTTTGTACAGGGTTTTCATTCCCTTCAAAATTATTCTGGTTCACAAGTCTCCTTCCAAAAAACTTGGGTTGGTTTTTTAAGCACCTGATCAAAAGCTCATTGGTGGCAGTCACCTGATCAAAACCTGCAGTGGATTCCTACCAAGGGTGGTAGAAGAGTGGATGTATCCAGTTGAACTGCGCTAACTCAAGAAAACAAAATTCACTCACTTCAATACCGCCCCGTGGGTTTGATAGCTATCGATCCTGCGTATGTAGCTTTTAGCTCTTACGCTACTATTTAGACGAAGAAGCAAAAAAAGGTTTTCTACTCTTAGAAACAATCCATTTTCTCGTTCCGTACCTATTTGAAATGAAAAGAAAGCTGCTTTATAGCAGTCCCGTTTCCGCCAGCGAGTGGGGGGGAACTACTATAAAAATTCTTGTGTTGTCTGGTTGTGTTTTTTGTGTTCTTGTGGGCTTGTGTTGTGGTTAAGATTAGCTTAGATTATTTGCCTTTATCTTTTCTGTAAAAAGATTTTTTATAACTCTATTCCCCCATAGAGTTATTCAGAGTTTATCACCCCTTTTTCTTTCAATTGGTATCAGAGGGAGATTGGCTATTCTTATACAGGTTAACACCAAAACCAACCAAGACCTCAAGATAAGCTCTGAATAATTATTTTTGTGTTTTTAATTTATCTAATGCCATGACACAAAACAAGGAATACACTAGCACCAGACCTCCAGTGTGTAACTTGTCAAAGTTCACTATCTGGAAGGCAAGAATCAAGTTATACATGACTTCTATTGATGAAGATATTTTCATTTCTATCTTAACAGGACCACCATCTCCAGGATCTTCAACTCCCTCCACATCATCAAATCTGAGTGTTGTCCCACCCCCTGGCTTGACAGATGCTCAAAAGAAAGCCAAGATTGCAGATGCTAAAGCCATGAACATATTGGCTCAGACTATGTCAGATGACATCTTTCAGAAGGTGGCTGAGTGCACCTCTGCAAAAGCAATTTGGGATTCACTCAACTAGATGGTTGCTGGCTTAGCAGATGAGAGAAAAGATAAAAGATCAACTCTCATCTCACAATATGAGAATTTCAAGAAAGATGAAGCTGAATCTGTTGGTGACATGTACAACAGACTAAGCTCCATTATCAGTGAGCTGAAGACATTGGATAAAGACATCTCTCTCACAGAGGTAAATGACAAGATCCTAATGTGCTTCCCATGCTCATGGGACACTAGGATCTGGCCAATCAAAGAGGCCAGAAGCTTGAATGAGATTTCAACTGAATCTCTCCTGGGAAAGCTCAAATCTTATGAGTAGTTAATCAAGTTTAAAGAAGCTATATAACAAAGGACTCCTCCTCCAGCAAGGAAAGAACAATCCATTGCATTCAAGGCTGTTGAAGAGACTGAAGCTCCAATAGTCAATGAAGAGCTAATGAGTCTCTTTGCCAAGAGATTCTTTAAAATGGCAAGGAAGGACTTCAGGAGAAAGTCATCCAGAAATGACAGCAAGACCAAGTATGACAAAACCCTCACTAAAGAAGTAGTATGTTTTGGATGCAGGAAACCAGGACACTTCATGTCTGAATGTCCTAAAAATCAAAAGAAGGAAAGAAGAAGAGAGAAGGAATCTAGAAGCAAGCATTACAACAAGCCCTCTTCCAGCAAGCAAAAAAATAAGGACAAAGGATTTGTGGCTGACACATGGAGTGATATAGAAGATGAATCCATATCTTCCAGCTCCAGTGAAGAAGAAGAGGAGGCAAAGGCAAAGGAAGTTTGCCTCATTGTAATTGATGCCAGCAGTAGCCGATCAGATACAGATGAATCTGATAATGAAGAAAACCTGTAAGCTGAAGATCAGGTATTAACATCTTATGATTTTGAATCTGATGAATTTAAATTTGAATTTAAAAACTTATGCTTAGATTTGATAAGCTCTGAGAAAGAAATCAAACTTCTCAGAGAAAAATTAAATGATCAAGATAAAATCACTTCTGAAAATGCTAATCTATCTAATGAACTAAATTCTACAAATGAACAAATTATCTTTCTGAAATCTGAGCTTAGCAAAGCTAAGATATTGGAAGAATCATTAAATGGCAGAAGTTTAAAATTGATAGATATAATCAGCACATTAAATGCTAGAACTAATAACTGCAAACTAGGATTAGGAGCTTCATCCAGTGAACCAACCCTAATCCAAAAGAATCATCTTTCTAAACCTATAAATTTTATTTCTGATAAAGGAAAGAAAAACACTGTTCAGCAGTTATCGTCGAACTCAGATCGACGATATATGAACAGATCGTCGACCTCAAAACGACGATCTCTGAACGCAAATTTCAGTAATAATCATTCTTCGATCTACGATCGACGATACCAGTATGGTTCGTCGACCAGAGATCGACGATTTTGGTGCCCCAAG
Source organism: Platanthera zijinensis (assembly GCA_039513925.1). NCBI lineage: Eukaryota > Viridiplantae > Streptophyta > Magnoliopsida > Asparagales > Orchidaceae > Platanthera > Platanthera zijinensis. The sequence continues at coordinate 136,017,044 of CM077094.1, forward strand.
AATGAATATCTTCATTCTTCGAGCAGAGATTGAAGATCTCATCCGACATCATCGAGCTCAGGTCGACGATCCCACTAGAAATCGTCGATCCCAGATACTAACAACAGAAACCTAAATTTTAATAGCAACATTAATCCTTTTAATCAATGGATAATACCACCAAGAAGATACCATCCTAAAGGTTACAAGAATCAACCTAAATGTTCTTACATTTCCAGTTACAATTATGTAAATCAATAAGGACCCAAGGTTACCTGGGTCAAGAACAATTGATTATCATCCTTGCAAGTAAAGAGCTGTCCAACATTTAATCAACAATGGTATCTAGATAGTGGTTGCTCCAAGCATATGACAGGCAGCAAGGACAACTTAAGTAATTACAAGTCCAAGCTGGGACCAAAGGTTATCTTTGGGGATTCAAACTGTGGCCAGGCCAAAGGTTATGGTAAAGTCAAGTCTGGAGCAGTGACTTTCAAGAAGGTTGCTTATATAAGTGGATTGAAGCATAACCTCATCTCAATAAGTCAACTTTGTGATGAAGGTTATCAGGTAACTTTTAACTCTAGCGCTTGTATTATTTCATCTAAAGAAAACAAAACTGTTTTAATTGGGAATAGACAAGGAAACATTTACTTAGTACATTTTCAATCTGCATCTTCTGACATATGTCTGCTTAATATAGTTAGTAATCAAAGTATTTTATGGCATAAGAGACTAGGTCATGTTAATCTGAAAAAAATTGCTAGACTATCTAAATACAAGCTTGTTAGAGGCTTACCTTCTGGTTCCTACAAGAAGGAAGACATATGCAGGGCTTGTCAATTAGGCAAGCAAACTAAATGTAGTTTTAAGTCAATTAATAAGAGTGATTCACCTAGGATCTTGTACCTGCTACACATGGACCTTTTTGGTCCTATTATTGTGCAAAGCCTAGGAGGGAAATCTTATACTCTAGTAGTTGTAGATGACTTCTCTAGATTCACCTGAGTGTTCTTTCTAAGATCTAAGTCAGATATCTTTAAGGTTCTTACAGATTTTCTCAAGACCATACAGATTGAGTACTCTACTCAAGTTGCATTGATTAGAAGTGATCATGACACTAAGTTTGAATCTCTTCTTATGCATGAGTTCTATGAGAAGGAAGGTAGCAGACACTGTTTCTCAGCTCTTATAACTCCTCAACAAAATGGGGTAGCTGAAAGGAAAAATTGAACACTCATTGAAGCTGCAGGTACATTACTTGCAGATGCTTACATGTCTCTATCCTATTGGGCAGAGGCAGTGAGCACAATAAACTATGTCCTGAATATAAGTTTGATACATAAACTTAAGCATAAGACTCCCTATGAATTACTCTAAGGGAAGAAACCTATAATCACCTATTTTAAAATATTTGTTTGCATATGTTATATTCACAATAATGACAAGAAATACACTAGAAAATTTGAAGCAAAGGCTGCAGAGGGAATCTTTCTAGGATATTCCCAAGTCAGCAAAGCTTATAGGGTGTTTAATAAATCTAACTTAAAAATTGAAGAATCTATGCATGTTTCATTTGATGAAGCTAACTTGTTTTATAAGGAGAAAGAGATTTCTACCAATAACTCTTTGCAGGTACCTCACTTGTGTGGGAAATTGGATGACTTAAACCTTACTCCAAAGGTTGTATCACATCCCTCTCCACAAGCTAATGAAGACAGTGAAGAAGAAACTATGGAAGCAACTGAACTTCCCCCAACAGTAGAAGTAATTCCACAAGAATAATTCACTCCAATTGTTGTTGCTGAACCAACTCCACCATCTGATTTTGTCACACTTAGGGATCACCCTAGATCCCAAGTAATTGGATACATGTCAGTAGGTGTACAGACAAGGCATCAACTCAACCATGATATGATGCATGCCTATTTCCTCTCTCAATTTGAGCCTCAATCCATAACTGATGCTGAGAAAGATCCCCATTGGATCATTACAATGCAAGAGGAACTAAATCAATTTGAGAGATGTAGAGTTTGGGACTTGGTTCCAAGGCCTAAAGGCTATCCGGTAATTGGAACTAAGTGGGTTTTCAGGAATAAGCTTGATGCCCAAGGTTTGATTGCAAGGAACAAGGCTAGGCTTGTTGCTCAAGGATATAGGCAAGAGGAAGGCATTGACTATGATCAAACATTTGCCCCTGTTGCCAGGCTAGAAGCTATAAGGATATTTCTGGCTTATGTTGCATTCAAGAAGTTCAAGGTCTACCAAATAGATGTCAAGAGTGCATTCTTAAATGGAGAACTTAAAGAAGAGATCTATGTTGAACAACCTCCAGGTTTTGTTTCTCCAACTCATCCCTCCTTTGTTTTCAAATTGCATAAGGCTCTCTATGGTTTAAAGCAAGCTCCAAGAGCTATGTATGAGACCTTATCCACCTTTCTTTTAGAGTATGGTTTTTCTAGAGACATGGTAGATAGAACTCTTTTTATAAAATTGCATCTTGATAAAATTTTAGTAGTACAAATATATGTAGATGACATTATATTTGGTTCTACTGATCCCAAATTATGCAAAATATTTTCTGATCTATTGCATTCCAAATTTTAGATGAGTAGCATGGGAGAGCTATCTTATTTCCTTGGTCTCCAAGTGAAACAATCTCGTGATGGAATCTTCATCTCCCAATCTAAATATGCTAATGAGCTTATTAAGAAGTTTTGGATGGCTAATGCCTCCTCTATGAAGACTCCCATGGCTGCCAATACTGTATTAGACTCTGATGAACATGGAAAACCTGTTGATCAGACCAGGTATAGGGCCATTGTTGGATCCCTACTATATCTAACAGCAAGCAGACCAGATATCATGTTTGCTACATGTTTATGTGCTAGGTTCCAAGTAAACCCTAAAGATTCTCATCTTATTTTTATAAAAAGGATTTTAAGATATATAAAGAGTTGTCCTAATCTAGGACTTTGGTATCCAATAAAGTCAGAGTTTGAGTTGACTGGATTTTCAGATGCTGACTATGCTGGATGTAGAGTGGACAGAAAGAGCACTTCAGGAACTTGCCAGTTCCTGGGTGATAGACTTGTGTCCTGGTTTTGCAAGAAGCAAACTTCTGTATCAACATCAACTACTGAAGCAGAATATATGGCTGTTGGCAGTTGTTGTTCACAGATTTTGCGGATACAAAACCAACTCTTAGATTATTATTTCAATCTAAATAATTCAACCATTTTTCTGTGATAATACAAGTGCTATATCTATATCACATAATCCAGTGCATCATTCTAAAACAAAACATATAGATAAAAGACATCATTTCATTTGAGATAATGTAGACAAAAAGAAAATTAATCTTGATTTTATCTCCACTGATTTTCAAAGAGCAGACATTTTCACCAAACCCTTGGATGAAAAGAAGCACGTGTTCTTTCTGAATAGCCTTGGAATGATCAATGGGAAGGATTAATTTAATTTTTCTGTCTTAGGTTTTGGATCTGTTCCTAAATCGTCGAACGAAGATCGACAATCTACGAACTGATCTTGAGCTAAATCGTCGACCTGAGATCGACAACAGCTCTGTGAAGTAAAATTGTTGACAAGAGATCGACGCCTATACTTTAGAAGACAAATCATCGACCTAAGATCGACGATCTATTTTCCCTCTTCAATCTGAGACCGACGATAATATTTAATTAAAAATCTATCGTCTACCTGCGATCGAAGTTTTTCTTTATTTATCGTAGGACAGAGCCCGACTCTTCACATTCCGAAAAACCTTTATTAAGGGTTTATCATTGTGCTCTATCCCGCGCTTTCAAATTTCCCCTCCTACACTTGATCTTGTGTTTTCCCTTGCAGGTTTCTAATGGCAATTCTGGCGGGTATCCTATCAACAATGAAATTCAACGCAGGGTTCGACATCGATTTTGACTCCTTCAACCATTGCGATCAGATCTTCAAGGATATGCTACAGCTCTGTGAAGTTCAAGGTCTGAGGAAGATTATGTCAAAGAGAATCAAGTTACCAGCCGCTGAATTTAAAGAATGGGTTTACTCGTCAACATGTCCAGATGAATCAACCTTGGTTGGGACTATTTCTTGAACCCAGGTTATTCTAACTTCAGCTATACTGTCTGAAATTTTTGATTTAGTAAATGGGGAAGATGATCTAGAACTAGATTCCTCTGAGTATAGTTTTATGCTGATTAGAATGGGTCATCCAGAAGGAACACCATCAAAACTTCTTAAGAAAAACCTGTCTGTAGAATTTAAATTCTTGGCAAATGTTGTTGGTAAAGTTTTGATGGGCAAGCATTCAGCTCATGATAACATTAACAAGCATCAGTTCTCTATGATGTCTGCTTTAGTAAATAGGAAATCTATAAACTGGGCAGTTCTTTTCTTTGAATTGATTAGAAGGAAAAACTCTAAGAAAGAGGTTTGTTTTTGGAGAATATTGGGCATATTTCTCCAGGCTAAAGCTCCTGAATTGTTGGTCTCCCAGACCCAATTAATCAATGCCAGTAAGAGGATAGACTCCTCACTATTTGGAAAGTGGAAGATGACCATTCCCAGGCCTTCTAGTGCCTCCAGGACTTCTGAGGATACTAGAGCTGATGCAGCTACTTCCCCAACCCTAGAAGATGTTCTTCTCTCTGTCTCACCCTCAATTCCCTCAGTCCCTTCCTCACAAATCCAATCCTCTTCAATTCCTTCACCTCCACCTCCTGCTTCACCCATCCTCATCCAGACCTATGCAGATAATACTGCATCTCCTCATGAAGATCATCGTGAAGATCCTCATGATTCTCCTCAACACATTTCTTCCCCCATCATTTCTCTATCCTTGTCCTCTCAGATTCCCTCTGAGCCCATCCAAGAGGATGTTCCATCAATATCTCTTCCCTCTGCTATCCCTCCATCCTCCTCCTTTTCTGAGTACACTCACACAGATTTCCCTTCTACATTCTCAGTTTGCTAAAATTGTGGTCATCAAACTCCTTACACCTCCTTTGAGCCTGAACCCCTATACCTCAACTTCTCAGATATAGCTTCAGATCTTCTGAAATTCATTTCTCCCTCCTTAGAGCTCCTTATAGCACAAGCTCTAGCTCCTCTAATTGCCTCCATCAACACTCTTACCCATAGAGTTGCTGCCCTTTCCTCTGTCCCTTCTTCTGTAGGCATGAATACAGATGCCTCTGCAGTCAGGCAGGGGGAGATATCCAATAAAGAAGCTCTCATGCCTTCTCTAGCAACAGTAATTTCAGCAGATATGCAGGAGGATGTCTCCTTAGATGATCAGATGGCTCTAGATATAGAAATTTATGATATTTATACTAATACAGAAGAAACAGTTCTTCCAGAAGTTTTGACTGTTGGTAATTGTTGCATCAATCCCACAGTGGATATCTTTGAGTTGTTGAGTTCCTTCTACACACTCTTTCTAGACTGTCTTACAAATTTTAAGCCATCCTCTTTGGCTATTGTGTGTTATACTCCCTCTCTAAGTCCTGAAGTTGTTAGACAACTAAAGGCAAGTTTTGTAGTTCCTCTGGCAGAACAGTCTGATGATCAGATGTCAAGATCTCCTGGGCCATCCTATGTTTTGGATGATAGCCCCATTCCAAGTCTTGATGATCTCATTGCTCAAGATATTGCTATGAAAACTAAAGCAGTTCCTTCTGAAGTTATCCATCCTCCAGCTGATAAGGAGGTTCCAAAGGAAGTGATCAGAGAGATTGATGCACTGTATGATTTTCCCCAAAGCTCATCTGAAGATGATCAAGATGATAATTCTGATTCTTATAACAGCAAGAAGAAAGTGTCTAAGAAAAGAAAATCTCCTCCTAAGGCAGTTACAAAGCCAAATCCTCTTAATGACACTCCCTACTACATTCTCCAGAAGATTACTCCTTATCAAGGAATGCCACAGTGGATGTGGTTGTCTAAGAATTAGCAAAAGGCTAGGAAGAAAAGTAGAAGGTACTCTCCTCCTCCTCCTCAAAGGTCCAGGAGAGGTCCTCATCCTCCTTCCCCTCCAGCAGCAGGAGTCTCTAGTTTAGAAGCTCAAAGGTCTACTTCTATTACCCAGACCTATCAGAGGCAGGACAGATCTTCAAATCCTCCACCTCCAGCTGGATCTTTAGACAAATATTTTTCTTCTCAAAGGCCTATATCTTTTGGAAAGCCTAAAGGAAAACTTAGTGAAGTTCCTCCTCCCAGATCTTTGTACTCCAGTCAGAAGCAGCAAAACCCAGTGTCTGCAAATTTCCAGGCTCAATCTACTCAGTTCAAAATTTCATCTCAAAAGCCAGTTCATGAAGCTAGTTCAGAGAGACCTTCTTCTCCTCCTATTGATCCTGAGCTTGACCCCAACTTTAGAATGGAAAGGTTGAATGAATTAGTTGGGCTATCTCAAATGAATAAAGCCAGGAAAGAAGGTCAGGATCCCTCTCAATTCACAACTATGCCATCATATAGAGAGAAAGAGCTTGACAGATTGCAGGTTAGCAAGAAAGTATTCAATCCATCATAGTATATGTCTCTTCATCCTGAGGCAGTTGTGCCTAGAGCAGCATCTCAGAAGACTCTAGGAGATCAAGATATGAAGATGACAAAGAAAGAAGCAGAAGATCCTTCCAGGAAGATTATATTTACTAAACCCTCTTCTGCTTCTCCTTCTGATAAACCCTAAGTTCTATGAACCCTTTATTGTTTATCTGTTGTTATTGCTCTATCTGGATTATATGTGAATTACATGCTATACTATATCTGTTGATTATTTCAATACCATATCAGATATCTACAGCACTGTATTGCTTTTTGTTGTTTCCTTTATGTTGAGTGACCTCACCCAAATAGGGGGAGATTGTTGGAACCCCATGTTTGATTTGGGCTAGGTTCACTCCTAGGTTGTTTGACCCACTTGTATAGCCAGGGTCAAAGTCTAGGTCTAAGTTAGTCTTAGTAGACCAGACCTCATAAAGACAACATTGGACTTCATTTTAAAGACCAAGACTCAGAAGTAATCTGTGGATCTGATATCAGTTCGAATTACGTCGAACTCGGCTCAAAGATCGTCGATCTCCGATCGATGATCGTAGAGGTAAAATCTCTGAGCTGATCTCGACGATCTCAGAACTCAGATCGACGATTTCCAGTCTCAGCTCGACGATCTTCTATCTCAGCTCTGCGATTATTTATCTGTGTTCGACTACCTTATTGCGCAGCAGTCTTGAAGATTTCGTTCTTGTTTTGTCAAGGCTATTTATGACATCAAATCTCTGGTAGTTAATGTTGATGTTATCAAGGCTTATAGTCGTTTCTATTGCAACATTAACTATAGGTTTTCACAGAGTTATTATTTTGTATTATATGCCAAGACAGTTGGGGAAATCATTTATTGCAGATATTATAGCCGTTTTCTCTCCTCGATTCCTGCAGAATAATTAAAAGGAATGTTTTTGAAATTCAAGTCAGGAATTTTTTTAACCTACAAAAAGAAGAAGGCTGTTGATTCCATTACAGAGAAAGAGACACACAAAGAAAGACAAAAAATCATTCTTGCTAACATCCTAAAAACATTCTGAAGCAGATCTTCATCAGTTTTCTCATTCTGTCAGTGCTTTGAAGAAGAAGCAAGAGGAACAACTTTTACAATCAAGAGTCTTTTTGTTCTTCTCTTCTAGGACCATGCTAAGACATTCCAGCACCATCTGTCTAAAGATCCTGGACCAAGTCTCTCAGTTGAAGACCTACTCACCCTGTGCAAAGCTTCCCAGCCTGAACCCTTCTACATCTCAGGGGGAGCTTTGACAACATCTCTGAATCCACAGTCTTCTCATTGTTTTGAGAAAAGAAGACTTTCATCACTCTCTCATCCCCACCTCTGTACAGGGTTTTAATTCCCTTCAAAATTATTCGGGTTCACAAGTCTCCTTCCAAAAGACTTGGGTTGGTTTTTTGAGCACCTGATCAAAGCTCATTGGTGGCAGTCACCTGATCAAAACCTGCAGTGGATTCCTACCAAGGGTGGTAAAAGAGTGGATGTACCCAGTTGGGGAACCACTATAAATATTCTTGTGTTGTCTGGTTGTGTTTTTTGTGTTCTTGTGGGCTTGTGTTGTGGTTAAGATTAGCTTAGATTATTTGCCTTTATCTTTTCTGTAAGAAGATTTTTTATAACTCTATTCCCCCCATAGAGTTATTAAGAGTTTATCACCCCTTTTTATTTCAGTTAGTATCCTAGATACTATTGGCAAACCACAGAATAATAATAAAGAGAATCTAAAAGTTCTATTTGCAGACCAATTGAGAGAAATTAACTTAAATATTGAACACCTCATCTAGTGTAGAGGCTAGGCATTGAATTCAATCAAGATTTAGCATGCCTAGTTTAATTTTAAAATAATTGAATTTCTCTTCATCCAGAGGCTTAATGAAGAGGTCTGTCACTTACCTTTCAGTGGGAATATACTCAAGACAAATATCTTCCATTTCTACATGCTCTCTGATGAAGTGATACCTTATCTCAATATGCTTGGTCCTACTATGAGACACAAGATTTTTGGCAATTGAGATTGTATTAGATGAATCACAAAATGAAGGTGTTTTACTTAGTTGGATGTTGTAATCTTGAAGTTAATGTTGTATCCATAGCATTTGAGCATAACTTCTTCCATCAAAAATATATTCAGACTCTGTTGTGGATATGGCCACACTTGTCTTCTTCTTACTGCACTAGAAAATTAGCCTTCTTCTAAGGAATTGGCATGTTCCTGAAGTGTTTTTCCTGTCTTCCTTGTATCCTGTAAAATCTGCATCGAAAAATCCTGTTAGCTCAAAATCATTACTCCTAGGGTACCATAAGCTAAGATTAGGTGTACTCTTAAGATATCTTAGAATCCTCTTGACAAAAGTATAATGAGATTCCTTATGGTTCACTTGGTACCTAGCATAAACACATGTGGAGAACATTATGTATGGTCTATTGGTAGTAAGATAGAGTAAGTAACCAATCATATATCTATATATGGTTTCATTAAAGGGTTTCCCCTTTTCATCCTTGTCTAGAGATATATTGGTGCCCATTGGATTCCTCAGAGGTTGTATTCTCCATTCCAAACTTCTTTATAAGCTCTTTTGTGAACTTATTCTGTGAGATGAAAATTTCATCTTCAGATTGCTTCACTTAGAGCCCTAGGAAGTATTTTAGCTATCTCATGCCGCTCATTTCAAATTTCCCTTGCATAAGTTTGACAAACTTTTTTCAAAGGTTATCATCTGTATATTCAAAGATGATGTCATCAACATAGATTTACAGTAGCAAAATCTTGTCTATAATTTCCATTAGGAATAATGTATTGTCTACCTACACCCTTGAAAATTTGTTTTCAATGAGGAAATTAAACAAGGTCTCATATCAGGCACTAGGTGCCTACTTGAGACCATATAAGTCCTTTCTTAGAAAATATACATGAGTTAGATGAGATAAATTTATAAAACCTGGAGGTTGTTCTACATATACTTCCTCTTTTAGATCTCCATTGAGGAATGCAGACTTCATGTTCATTTGGTAAACTTTGAATCCTTTGTGAGATGCATATTCTAGAAATAACCTTATGGCTTCCAATCTTACCACTGGTGCAAAGGTCTGGTCAAAGTCTATTCCTTCTTCTTATCTGTACCCTTTTGTTACCAGTCTTACCTGTTCTTAACAATTACTCCTTGTTCATCCAGCTTGTTCTTGAACACCCACTTCATCCCTATGATATTGTGGTTTAGAGGTCTGCGGACCAACTTTCAGACCCTACATCTCTTGAATTGTTCAAGTTCTTCTTGTATAGCCAAGACCCGAGAAGGATTTGTGTTGGTCTCCTCAAACTTCTTTGGCTCTACCTGAGCGAGAAATCTCAGGTGAAACACTTCATTCATAACCATGTTTCTGGTCTGCAATCCAAGATCCAGATCACAAATAATTTAAGTTTGAGGATGGTCTCTTACTTGCTTTGTAGATGTAGGAAACAAATCTGCATTTCCCTATTCTTCAGGTTCAGGTTGGGTTGTGGGTAGCTCTGTCCTTTCAGAAGCTTCGCTATTATCTGCATTGGAGTTGTTTCCACCCTTGATCAGTTCATTTGGTGAAGTTAATTCAGCTTCTTTACTTTGATCATTGATGGTTGCCTTTTCCAATCTTCCCTTAGTACCTACAACACTAGAAGAACTAGACCAGCCCTTATAGACCAGGCTGCATCATCAAATATAACATGAATGGACTCTTCTAATGCTCTCGTCTTTCTATTAAATATCATGTAGGCTCTATCATGAGAGCTATATCCATCAAAAATTCATTCATAAGCTTTCCCAGTAAACTTGGTTAGAAAGTGCTTCCCATTATTTAATACATGACACTTACTTCCAAAATTTTTGAAGTAGGCCAAGGTTAGTTTTATGCCTTTCACAAGCTCATAGTGACTCTTATTGTGATTCTTGATGATTAGGGCCCTATTCTGAAAATAGAAAGCTGTGTTGATAGCCTCAACATAGAAGTACTCTAGGAGTGAGGAATCACTCAGCAGGGTTCTACAAGCTTCAATTAGGGTTCTTTTCCTTCTCTTTGCAACTTCATTTTATTGTAGAGTTCTGGGAGAGGAAAACTCTTGAAAGATACCTAGAATTTTACATAATTTGGTTATAACACCAGATTGAAATTCAATCTCATGATCACTCATGATCTTGACCACAGAACTGCCTATTTCATTCTGGATTTGCCTAACAAAATTAGTAAATATTTCCATGGTATCTTACATTTGTTTAAGGAAGAACACCAAAGTAAACCTAGAGAAATAATCAAAAACCACAAAGGTGTAGACCTTTCTTCCTAAGTTATGAATTGGCATAGAACCAAACAAGTTTATGTGCAGTAGGTATAAACACATGGTGGAGTTCTTAACCCCAATGGGTTTGAATGAGCCCTTTATTTGCTTGCCCATTTGGCATGCATAATAAGGTCTTTCCTAGATACATTTCCACTTAGGGCCATCTCTAACAAAATTTTCTAAGAGCAGCTTATTAATGATCTTATAGTTGAGGTGAGCCAACCTCTTATGCTATTGCATACAGAGTGATGCTCTATTCTAAACCATGAGATAGATAGAAGAGTCAGAGCTGATACATAGAAAATTTAAATAATAAATATTCTCACTCCTAGTACTTGTTAGTATGATCTCTTCAGACTTTTTAATCAGGCACCCATCCTTGTGGAAGGCAACAACATATCCAAGATCACACAGTTAGCTTATGCTTATCCGATTGTGTTGCAATCCTTCAATGTAAACTACCCTTGAGATAGTGACTATGTCATTAGAGATCTTACCATATCTTTTAGTCTTCCCTCAATCAAAACCTCCAAAGATGACTTTTGGTCCATCTTCTACTAAAGAGTAATCTATCTGAAGGCTTCTTGTTCTATTCATGTGCCTGGAACATCCACTGTCTAAGTACCATATGGGAGTTTTGTTAGCCTTTGGACATTCTTGCAAAAAGAAATTACATTTTCTTATGTACCCAAATCTTGTTGGGTCCGAGACATTTGTTAGCATAACACTTTGCCTTGGATTTAGACCTGGTAGTGGTATATTGTATGATTGTCCAAGCCTTGGTACTAGTTTGCCAGGGAGGGCCCTTGGGACAGTTGGTTTGAACCAACAATCAAGAGCAAAATGTATAACCTTCACACATCACCAGCACTCATTTTTTTTACATCTCCTCTTGGAGCTCACAACAGGAGTTGGATGAGTCTTTTTGTGATCAGAAGAGTGTCTACAAGAGATTGCATGTGAGTCTTTTCATGGCTTGTGGTGTTATGCTGGATCTACAGCCACAGCCTTGTATTTCCTAACATCTCTTCTTTCAGAACCACTTCCCTTATCCTTGGTGCTGGTTTTGTGGCCAAACACAAAGGGTACATGACACTTCATCTCAACTTCCTTAAAGACTACCTTGAGGTCACTCTTCCCACAATATATAGCATTAGTTCCATTAGTGGAACATCCATTTTTCCATTGTCCATAGATACTTTCTAGGTCATAGCTATTTGAAGCTAAGAGAACCTTTTTGAAATTAATGGGTTCAAATGAGAATCAGAAGGAATTTGGATCTATGAAACTTCCTATCTGCAGGAAAGAATGCTTTGGCATATGGAAGGAAAGGGTCAGGTTGTTCCTGGAAGCATCTGATCCAATAATCTACATCACAGTACAAGAAGGTCCCTTCATTCCAATGAAGGTATCTGCTCTGGATGCAAATGTTAAAACCCCAAAGAGTTATTCTAAAATGACCAAGGATGAGATCATCCTGGCAATATTAGACAAAAGAGCACAAAACATTATTGTAAGTGCTATAGATGATGCCATATTTCAGAATCTGGTGCATTGCAAAACCTCTAAGGAGATGTGTGACACCTTGATTGCCTATATGGAAAGAACTGAATAAGTTAGAGAAGACAGGAAATCTATGCTGAATCAAGAATATGAGAGCTTTAGACAAGCCAAGTCTGACACCATAGCTGAATTTTACAAGAAGTTCTTCAGGATAGTAAATGAGTTGATGACCTATGGAATAATCTTCAGCACATATGAATTGAATGACAAGTTTCTCAGATCAATAACAAAGGACTAGGACACAAAGATATATGCCATCAGATAGGTGGTCAGGCTTGCTGATACACCTCCACCCATACTATTTGGAAAACTGCTATCCTATGAAATGCATCTCACTACCAGAAAAGAGGAGGAGAAAAGCAGTAGGTCTGAGTAAAAAGAGAAGTCAGTAGCCTTCAAGGCTGAAGGCACAAGAAAGGGTAGGAGAAAGTCTCCTTCTCCACCCAGAAGGAGTGCTGAGGCAGAAGAAGACAATCCTGACAACAGCACATCAGATAGCCACACCTCTGATGAGGACTTTGCTGCCTTTACAAGGCAGTTTCAAAGGTTTATGAAAAAGAAGAAATGGAGAACTAGATCATCAACATCCTTCTCCAAGGATGATTATTACAAGAAAAAGAAGACTTCCAAGGAGGACAGGTATGCCTCAATACCTAGTAAACAAACTAATTCTAAGATTGTTTGTTATTATTGCAACAGGTCTGGACATGTCATAGCTGACTGTCTTGACAAGAGGAAGGAGTCTAAGGACAAGAAGAAGCATCAAGTAAAAGGCAAGAAGGAGAAATCCTTTGTTGCTCAGAAGTAGAAGAGTTGGACAGACTCTTCATCATCAGAATCAGGAGAAGAAGATGATGCAGAAGCATATGTTGGGTTATTCTCTACAGAAGAGGATTCTAGGGAATCAGAATTCTTACAAATGCTGAAATCCATAAATGGAGTTGAAGACTGTTGTTGTAAAGGGATGATGGCTCTAGTAGAAGATGATCAGTGTTAGGATCAGCCTGGTCCAAGTAAGGTATACAGTTCTCCCTCAGCTTCTGATTACTATACTGGATTAGAATCAGAAGCATATGCATCAAGAGGCGTGGATGGTTCTGAATCTAGGGGATGTTCATCAACTCATTGATGAGTATGGTGGTTTATTGCAAGCTCTGAAGAGTAGTAAGTTCCCTATCAAGAAGCAGGCCAAGGAAATTGAATCTCTTAAGCAGACTGCATCATATTCAGCAAAGATGTTTGATTTGAAATTGAATGAGGTTGCCAAACTGAAAAATATAACTGTTATTCAGATGGGCATAATATCCTTCAAGGAAAATCACATCAAGAATCTGGAGGCAAAACTTCTGAAAGAAAAGGAGTTAGTGGCTAAATTCTCTAAGCCAAAGTCTGTCTTGCCCTTAATAGACAATTTTATTTCTCAAAAAGGAAACACAGCTCTAGGCTTTAAGGGAAGAAAAAGGGCCACCAATTCTCATAGAAAAGGCAAAGCCCCAGTTCAGTCACTAGCCTCAAAGCCCCCTATCTTCTTTAGGAAAGTAATGCAGCCTTCAAACAGGTATGATCATGATATTACTCATGGTCACTATGAGTATGGAGATCTCATTGGCAAGGGTGTATATGCCAATATGCCACTCTATAAGCAAACTCATCAGGTTCTTAAGGAATCCTTGGGATTTGCTGCTCCAGCACCTACACTTAAAAGGACTGCTGACATCCAAGTTGTGAAGTTTGTACCTAAGAGAAGGTACAACAGATTTGAGTGTTGGTGTTGTGGCAAGATGAGCCACTTTGCCATGGATTGTTGGTTCAACACAAGTGTTAAAAACAAGAATAGCTTACCTATCAGAAAAGCTACAGGAAAGCATGATAGATTTCAAACTAACAAGAACCTAGGACCCAATAATAATTTGGGTTCTGAGGATAGGTAAATCTTTATTTGATGCAGATGAATCCAAGTGGCCATACCCCTATATGGTACTTTGATAGTGGATGTTCCAGGCACATGAATGGAACAAGAAGAATGTTGAGGGACTATGCACCCATAGAGAATGGACCCAAAGTAATCTTTGGTGGATTTGAAAAAGGAATCATCAAAGGATTTGGTAATATTTCTAGTAATTCTATTACTATCACTCAAGTGGCATATGTGAAGGGTCTAAAACATAACCTGATTAGCATAAGTAAGCTTAGTGATCTAGGTTATGACATCTCTTTCCTCAAAGGGGAGTGCCAAATAAGGAGGTCAAGTGATCAAGAGATCATTCTGACTGGCACTAGGAAAGGGAATGTATATTGTCTTAACCTTGATTGTGAGTATAACAACTCACCCATTTGTTTAGTTGCAGGTGAGAAAGCATCACAGTGTGTCCAATGGCACAAGATGCTGGCTCATCTGAACTATAAGTCAATAAGACAGCTATTTAGTATGGGGTTAGTGAGGAATGGTCCTCAAGTCAAGTGCATTAAAGAGGGTGTTTGTTCAGCTTGCCAAAAGGGCAAACAGACTAAGTCCTCTTTCCAAGTACTTTCTACCAAAGATTCTATGAGATGTCTATATCTCTTGCATATGGATTTGTTTGGTCCTATGCCAATTCATAGTCTAGGTAGGAAAGTATACACATTAGTTATTGTGGATTACTATTTTAGATCCATATGGGTTTTCTTCTTGAGGCAGAAATCTGAAACCCCTACTATCTTCCAGACTTTTTGTTAGACAAATTCAGAATGAATTTAACAATTCAGTGGTCAAAATAAGAAGTGACCATGGAACTGAATTTTAGTCTGAGTGTATGACAAAGTTTTGTGAAGAACTTGGGATTCATTAGGAGTTCTCCTCGTCTAGACCTCCCTAGCAAAATGGAGTTA
The DNA here is from genome assembly GCA_039513925.1 of Platanthera zijinensis. NCBI lineage: Eukaryota > Viridiplantae > Streptophyta > Magnoliopsida > Asparagales > Orchidaceae > Platanthera > Platanthera zijinensis. The sequence continues at coordinate 136,032,343 of CM077094.1, forward strand.
CTGAAAGAAAGAATAGGACTCTTATTGAGGCAAGTAGAACACTACTTAGTGACACTACTCTCCCTGAGTACTTCTGGGCTGAAGCAGTAAATACTGCATGTCATGTACTCAATAGAGCTTCCATCAATAAGAACAGTCTGAGTTAGATCCCTAAGGCAGAATCAAGAAAATGGGTTTTGGAGAGAATCACAAGGAACAAGGGTCAATGAAATTACCCATCTGCAGAAAAGAGATTTTTGAAATTTGGAAAGAAAGGGTTAGGTTGTTTATGGAGGCCTCTGACCCAAGGATATATATCACAGTAAAAGAAGGTCCATATATCCCAATGAATGTGTCTGTTCTAGATGCAAATCAAAGAACTCCTAAAGATTTTTCTGAAATGACTAAGGATGAGATTATACTGGCAACTATGGATAAAAGAGCTCAGAATATCATAGTGAGTGTCATAGATGATTCTACTCTCAAAAATTTGATTCACTGCAAAACCTCCAAGGAAATGTGGGACACTTTGATTGTTTACATGGAGGGTTCTGAAGAAGTTAGACAAGACAAAAAGTCTATGCTCAATCAAGAATATGAGAGTTTCAGACAAGGGAAGTCTGATAGCATATCTGAATGCTACAAGAAATTCTACAGGATAGTTAATGAACTGATGTCCTATAGAAGGGTCTTCAGTACTTATGAGCTGAATGACAAATTCCTAAGATCCTTGAAAAAGGATTGGGATACAAAGATTTGTGCCATTAGAGAAGTGGCCAAACTAACAGACATTTCTCCTCCAACCTTATTTGGAAAGTTGTTATCATATGAAATGCAACTAATGGCTAGGAAGGAGTAAGAAAGAAATACAAAAGGAGAGCATAGAGAAAGGTCTGTGGCCTTCAAGGTTGAAGCCACTAGAAAGAATAGAAGGATATATTCATCACCTCCTAAGGAGTTGCTGAAGTTATCTCAGAGAATTCAGATAATCAGAACTCAGATAGCAGTGATTCAGATGCAGATTTTGCTGCCTTTACAAGGCAGTTTTAGAGATTCTTGAAGAAGAAGTAGTGGAAGTCAAGACCCTCCATATCACAGCCAGTTGATGACTACTATCAAAAGAGAAAATCATCAAGAAAGGAAATGAGCAGGTCTAAGCCCAGTAAAGCTACAACATCAAAAATTGTTTGTTATTACTGCAATAGGCCTGGACATGTGGTGGCTGAGTGTCCAGAAAAGAGGAAGGAGTAAGCAGACAGAAAGAAGGCTCAACAAAAGGGCAAGAAGGAGAAATCCTTTGTTGCTAAGAAGGAGAAGAGTCTTACAGATCAATCCTCCTCAGAGTCAGAATCTGAAGCTGAAGAATACATTGGACTGTATGCAGCTAATGAAGAAGATGAGTTTATGCAATTGCTGAACTCCATCTATGAACAAGAAGACCATCAGTGCATGGGACTGATGGCTTAATCAGAAGACAACAAGTGCCAGGATCAGCCTGGTCCCAGTAAGGTACAAAGTAATTCTAGAATTTCTGATTACAGTACTGGTTCAGAGTCAGATTCATCTTCATCAAGTGATGAGGATGGATCAGAATCTGAAGGAGATATTCATCAGTTGATAGATGAATATGGGGACTTATTGCAGGAACTTAAGAAAAGCAAAAACCTGGCCAAAACTCAGGCTAAGGAAATTGCAGATCTTAAGATGACTGCATTTGGTTTAGAGAAAGAATTGGATCAAAAATTGAATGAGGTTGCCAAGCTGAAAACTATAACTGTTATTCAAATGGGTACAATCACATATAAAAATGATCTAAATAAAAGTCTTGAAGTCAGACTTCAAAAGGAGAAAGATCTAGTGGCTAGTTACTCTAAGCCAAAATCAGTCTTACCCTTAATAGATGAGTTTGTGGCTCAAAAGGGTAAGGCAGGATTAGGCTTTAAAGGTAATACCAGGACTGTCCAATTCAATAGAAAAGGCAAAGCACCAGTCCAGCCAGTAAATTTTAAAGTGCCTGTAATGTTTAGAAAGGTACAAGTGCCTTCTAACAGATATGATCTTGAAAACATTCATGGTCATAATAAGACTGATATTCTGAATAACAAGGGTGTTCATTCCAATAAGTCAGCCCATGTTCATAAACCCCATGGTTATAAGAAATCAGTGGGTGTAGCTGCAGCAGCACCAGCACAGAACAGAAATTTTTCTGCCAAAAATGTATTTAGACCTAGATACAACAAGTATGAATACTGGTGCTGTGGCAAGACAGACCGTTTTGCCTTAGACTGCTGGCATAACATAAGTTTCAGGAAGAACAACAGTCTACCAGTTAGAAGAGCTGCTGGTAGTTTTGATATGAATGGTGCTAACTTGAACCAAGGACCCAAGACTTACTTGGGTTCTAAGGGAAAGTAATTCTGTATTGCAGGAAAGTCCAAGTTGTCATGCCCCTATATGGTACTTGGACAGTGAATGTTCCAGGCACATGACTGGAACAATGGGGCTGCTGAAGGATTACACACCTATCAAGGATGGGCCTAAAGTAATCTTTGGTGGATCTGAAAGAGGAATCATCAAAGGATTTGGTAACATTTCTTCAAACCAAATTACCATCACTCAAGTGGCTTATGTAAAAGGTTTGAAACACAACCTGATAAGCATAAGTCAGCTGAATGATCTAGGATATGACATTTCATTTGTTAAGAATGGATGTCATATCAAAAGGTAAAATGATCAAAAGGTCATATTGACTGGGTATAGAAAAAGAAATATTTATTGTCTTGACTTTGTGTGTGAGAATAAGGTTTCTCCTATTTGTCTTGTAGCTGATGAGAGAGCATCTCATTGTGTCAAATGGCACAAGAGCCTGGCTCATCTTAACTACAAGACAATTGGCCAACTTTTTAGCAAAGAGTTAGTGAGGAATGGTCCTCAAGTTAAGTGTATAAAGGATGGGATATGTTCAGCTTGTCAAAAGGGCAAGCAGATAAAATCCTCCTTTCATAGCCTTGAAAACAAGGATTCAGTCAGGTGTCTATACCATATGGATTTATTTGGTCCTATGCCAGTTCATAGTCTAGGTAAGAAGGTCTACACTTTTGTGGTTGTAGATGACTATTCTAGATATTCCTGGGTGTTTTTTCTGAGACAGAAATCTGAAACCCCAAGTGTTTTATATAGTTTTGTCAAACAAATTCAGAATGAACTGAACAGTACAGTGGTCAAAATCAGAAGTGACCATGGCACTTAATTTCAATCTGAGAGTATGGCAAGATTATGTGAAGAATTTGGGATTTTCCAAGAATTCTCCTCACCTAGAACACCACAGCAAAATGGTATTGCTGAAAGAAAGAATAGGATATTGATTGAGGCTGGTAGAACTTTATTGAGTGACACTTCTCTCCCAGAATATTTCTGGGCTGAGGCAGTTAGTACTGCATGTCATGTGATCAATAGGGCCTCTATTACCAAAAGCCACAAAAAGACACCCTATGAGATCATGAAAGGTAGAAAACCAAATCTATCCTATTTTAGAATCTTTGGTTCCAAGTGTTATATCCTTAACAATGGCAAGTCTTATCTAACTAAGTTTGTTTCCAAATCCCAAGATGGGATATTTGTTGGGTACAACAACAATAGTAAGTCTTATAGGGTCTACAACTTGATTACCCAGGTTGTAGAAGAATCTGTACATGTTATATTTGATGAAACTAGATTAATCAACAGTGAGTTGCCTTGTAGTTCATGCAGTCCTTCAGGTATAAGCAATAGAATGGACAAGCTTTCCATTGCAGAAGGCTCAACTATAGATGAAGGATTGGAAAATGATGGCTACTGTCCAGGGGGAGTACAAGACTCTCTAGAAGCTAATGACAACTAAGAGGTGCAGCATAATGAAGAAACTGGAGGTGTTCAGCAAGAAGGAAGTCTACCTCTAGCTGTAAGACATCTAAAGGATCATCCAGCAAATCAGATAATTGGTGATCCAAGACAAGGAGTGCAAACCAGAAGCAGAAATCTGAATATAGTCCTGCACTCAAGTTTTCTATCTCAACTGGAGCCAAAGAAATTTGAAGAAGCTATCCAAGACCAACACTGGTTTAATGCTATACAAGAGGAGCTTAATCAGTTTAGAAGATGCAAGGTCTGGGAGTTAGTTCCTAAACAAAAAGACCATAACATCATTGGTACAAAGTGGATTTTTAGGAACAAGTTGGATGAGAATGGAGTTATTGTGAAGAACAAAGCAAGATTGGTTACAAAAGGATACAGGCAGGAAGAGGGAATAGACTTTGATCAAACATTTGCTCTAGTAGCAAGACTGGAAGCAATCAGGATATTTCTTGCCTATGCAGCATATCAAGGCTTCAAGGTATATCAAATGGATGTGAAATCAGCATTCCTGAATGGTGATCTAAAAGAAGAAGTCTATGTAGAGAAACCATCAGGTTTTGTAGATTCTCTTAAACCTGATTATGTCTATAGACTTAGGAAAGCATTGTATGGGTTAAAGCAAACCCCAAGGGCTTGGTATGAAACCCTGTCTACTTTCCTTATTGAGAACAAATTCTCAAGAGGTAAAATAGACAAAACTCTATTCCTAAGGGAATCTAAAGGTAAGATAATCTTAGTTCAGATCTATGTAGATGACATAATTTTTGGGTCTACAGAGAACAACCTTTGCAAGAAGTTTGCCAAACTTATGCAAGGGAAGTTTGAAATGAGCAGTATGGGGGAACTTAAGTTCTTCTTGGGACTACAAGTGAGACAGACTGATGATGGCTTGTCTATATCCCAGTCTAAGTTCACCAAAGAGTTAATTAAGAAGTATGGTATGGAATCATCCTTTACCATGAGAACTCCTATGGGAACACGTATGCCTATATGTAAAGATGATGTAGGTAATCCTGTAGATGAGTCTTTGTATAGAGGAATAATTGGCTCTCTATTATATCTCACTGCTAGTAGACCAGACATTATGTATGCTACATGTATCTGTGCAAGGTACCAAGCATGCCCTATTGAATCACATTATACTGCAGTCAAGGGGATTTTGAGATATCTTAAGGGCACACCTAATCTAGGCCTTTGGTACCCTAGGAATGGAGATTTTCTACTAACAAGTTATTCAGATGCAGATTTTGCAGGCTGTAGAGAAGATAGAAAAAGTACTACAGGTACATGCCAATTCTTGGGAGGAATGTTGATATCCTGGAGCAGTAAGAAGCAGACTAGTGTGGCAATATCCACAGCTGAGTCTGAATATGTGGCAGCAGGAAGTTGTTGTGCACAGCTGTTGTGGATTCAACATCAGCTAAGGGACTATGGTATTCAAGTAAGTATAACACCTTTATTGTGTGATTCTAAAAGTGCCATTTCTATTGCAAACAATCCTGTTTCACATAGTAAGACTAAGCATATAGAGATAAGATACCATTTTCTTAGAGAACATGTAGAAAAAGAAGACATCTCATTAGAATTTTTTAAAACTGATTATCAAATTGCAGATGTATTTACTAAGCCTCTGGATGAAACTAAATTCAATAGATTTAAAATTGAATTAGGAATGCTGACCATAGATTAGTTTACCAAAAATTGGCTAAGTAAAATGGTGCTGACACATTCAGTGATAAAGTGTCGACACAGAGAAGTAATGTCGACAATTCAGGGAAATTGTGCCGACACAGAGAAAATGTGTCGACACCTAAGGGATAAAGAGTCGACACATCCAGAAATGTAGTGTCGACACAACCAGAGTAATGGTGTCGTCACTTACAGATTTTGTGTCGACACTTGTACTAAGACTCGACACAGAATTTCTGATGAACTATTAAGTATCTCTTGTGTCGACATATCATCAATTGGTGTCGACACATAGTAGTCAGCGCCATGGTCGAGACAATAGAAGTTTGTGTCGACACATTCCAACTATGTCGACACATTTAGACTGTTTTTGCCCGCCTTTTGACCTTCTTTGATTAGAAGGGTATAAATAGGTCAAGAACATATTCTGTCGACACGCTCACCAGGGTTTCGAGACAAAAACCTTGTGTTGACAATCTCTCTTCTCTCTAACCAAGCTTTCTCTTCATTCCAATGGCGCCCAAGATTAAAGACAACATCAATGTAGGATATGAGTTGGTTAGACATGTATTCGACGTTGCCGCACCAGAGATCAAACATGTCATTTCTCTTCTTGCAGACAACAGATTAAAATATCTTGTCTCTGAACCTACAAAGATATGGAAGAAAGAAGTATTCGAGTTCTATACTGCTGCATCAATGGAATCAACAGGATTGAAGATCAAATCCACTGTACATGGAGAAAAAGTCAAGCTATCTCAGAAGAGGTTGAGCAAGATTCTCCATCTTCCTAGAATACATGATGAGGATGAGGTCCCAGCCTCAAGGACAAGAGAGGCGCTTCAATGGTGTGGATTGGATCCAACCTTAAAGATAGGAGTCGCCATCAACAGAAAAGGCATGAATCATCAAGGGAAATTCCTGTCTGAAATAGTAGGAAAAGTGATCTTATGTAAACAAGGTGGCCATGATAGGATATCAGCCTATATGTTCAGCCTGCTGACAAGGATAATTTGTAAGATTCACACCAATTGGTCTGCAGTATTGTTTGATAAGATAAAAGAAGGGATCAAGAAGCCAAACTTGGCTAGGATCATGAGTCTGTACCTGGCTGGAATAATTCATGAGGTGATGCAACAGATTCTTGGATCAAAGATTAATCACATGAGGAGAATGGACATAAGGTTATTCTCAAGATGGGATAGAGTTCTTTCAAAGGAAATGCCTGATGTGGACAGGCAAGAGCATGGTCCTGAAGATGCACAAGTCCAGGAAGATACTATATCTACACAGGTGCAGGGGGAGCCAATTATTGCACAGTTGCAGGGGGAGCCACATTCTGAATAGGTGCAAGAGGAAGAAAGAATCAATTTATCAGAAGACATAGTTTCTCAATCTGATCTTGATATTTCTGGAGTTGCTGCTGCTGCTGAGAAAGTACTATCTCCTGCTCTCACACAATAAGAATTCACTCTTGAAGAGTTGTTTCCTGATCTTGGAGGAGCAGCTGATAAAATGGAGACCCTAAGATTTGAGGGGGAGCAAGTAAGAATTGAGGGGGAACAGGTTAATATGGAGGAGGAGCAACATGGAGCTGAGAAAGAAATTTCTTCCACTCCTCAAGAGAGAGTTAATATTGAAAGTTCTTCAGAGTCTGAGCATTAAGAAGTCAGGGAGGCCAAGAAAAGAAAACTAATGGTCTTTAAGAGAAGAAGTCAAAGCTATAAGAAGACTCTCCAAACAACTACTTCACATTCTACTCTTGAGATTGATTACAACAAGTACTTGGTTGACTTATTAGTAAAATTTGATGAGCAGAGATTGCTTCTAGAAAAATATATGGATGCAAGCCAAAAGGCTCTTCAATTTGATCTAGCCCAAGAGATAAAGTCAATCAGATTTGAGGTCAATCAGAATAAAAAAGAGATGAGAGATTGCTTCCACAAGGGAGGCAATGCTATGGTATTTCTTGCAAAGCAACAAGCAGAAATAAAGAAGCAAGTGGATGAGATTGCTGTCAAACAAGGCTATGTCCTTGAAAATCAAATAAGAATGAATGGTAATCTGACAGAATCTCACAACGTCATAGTCACTGAGTTAACAACTGCTGTTACTGGAATGACTACTGCAAGGGCTAAAGAAATGGAAGACTATGATAAGAAGCAACAGGCTGTCCTAGATTCAGTTAAATCTACAATCACATCATCTGAGAAGTTAATTAGTGACAAGCTTCAAAAGTTAAAGCCATTCTTTAAAGATGGTATCAATTACCTGGATGGGCAAATAAGATTTCAAAAAAAGGACTTAAGAGATCATATGACCAGAAAAGTCATAAAGGGGGAGAGGGTGCTAGTCTATACTGGCTCTGATCATGCCAAATGGGTAACCAATAGCATAAGAGCCACTCTGGGATATCTACCCTTGTGTGATGATGATAATTTGGCTGAGTCAGGTGTGCAAATAACTCTACTTGAAGGTGATCAACCTGAGGTTGACCAAGTCATTTACCCCCCTGCAGATATTGAAATGGTACATCAACAAGTTGAGTCTATGTACAACCCTCCTCTACCAGTTACTAATGTTATTATTGAAAAGGTAGATATGCTAGAAGCTGGTCTGAAAGCTCAGCAAGATGCTCTATTATCAAAGAAAAGATTCAAAGAGCAAGCAGAACTAAAGCCAGACTTTGAGCAGTGGAGCCCCACTTCATGGAATAACATATTAACTGCCTGGAAAGCTGTAAAAGATCAAGTACATGAAAGGGGTAAATGGTACAATGAGCAAGAATGGAAAAAGTATGAAGCCAGAAAGGAGGCCATCTTCAACACAAGAGAAAGGCTAAGAGTGGGAAGCTACCTCCTGATGCTCAGGATCCTAACAAGTATTTCCCCAAGCCTTTTCATTATTTTGAAAGGCAAAGGATCAAGGCTGAAGCACAAAAGAAAGCTGATTTGAAAGGCAAGAAGCTCATGGAAGATACAGAACCTCCTGTGCAGGCTCAGATTAAATCTGGAAAAGGAATAGTCATCAAGGAGCCTGCCCAGCCTTAGTCTAAGCGTTACTACTAGTTTTTTTTTCCAAGAACTATGTAATTGTTAGTTTGTTAAAGAAATCAATGTAAACATCTTGTAACAAACATTTTTGAGTTAATATACAAAACATTGTTCTGTGATCATTTTCTTTTACATCTTTATTCTGTGATGTAACTATGATATGTGTTTTGTTTATAAAGTACCATGTAATATAATGCTTATATATATCATCATGTTTATTTTCTAAGTGGTGTATATCATTGGCTAAAGGGTTATGACTTCTCCAAATAGGGGGAGATTGTTGTGTACATTGGAAAATGTGTACCTGATTTGGACAATCCAAACCTAGCTCAATGATATACATCAAGGTGTATTTGATGTTATTTTGAGTTTATATGTGCATGTTAAGAATGTGCTAAAATGCAAAGAAAAATTTCTAAGTCCATGTGTCGACACCTGAGGAAGCTGTGTCGATACTTCAGTAAGATTGTGTCGACACTTCAGTGAGTTTGTGTCGACACCGGGAGGCAGTGTCGACACACAGAAGCTTAGTCGACAAACAACTGTGTTGACACCGGGAGGCCGTATCGACACACAGAGGCAGAGTCGACAACAACTGTGTCGACACCTGGAGGCAGTGTCGACACATGCTATGTTCTGAGTCTACATCAACTTTATCGACACACAGGACTTATGTCGACACACATATGAGTCTAGACCAAGTTGATTGCTGATGAATGGTGAAGTGTTTGTGTTGACACAAATAATCAGTGTCGACACATTCTCAAGATGTAGTGTTAAGAAGCTGTGTCGACATCAAGGCAGCTATGTCGACAACACCAAAGTCTGTGTCGACACTTAAGTCACTTGTGTCGACACATATTGACAGATGATCTCGACACTTTATGACAGTCAGTCTCGATGCTTTACTGACAAAGACAAATGCTCAAGATCTGTTTGATGACTTGACAGCTGTGAGTTACAATAGGTTTACTGAAGCTGTCAGACTTGTCAGAAGTTAGTTAGAAACCGGATCAGCCGGTTAACATGGATGCAGTCTATATATAGATGGATTCAGAAGAAGAAAGGAGTGGATAATACACACAACTAACACGCCTATTGTGAGATTGATCTCTAATCAAGGAAGTACAAGTCACAAAGAAGAAGATCTTCATGAGAAGATCTAAGAAGACGTTCTGAAGTAGTTTTCTATTCAGATTCTGTTTAAGTTAAATTCAATCAAAAATTCAGAAGTATCTTCAAGAGGTTTGGATAGAGAGAGATCCAGCTATTTGAAGTCAAGAAGGAGACAATCACAGGTCTCTCAAGAAGCAGATACTGAACTAATCTGTCAAGAAGATTCAGATCTATTTCTGGAGTCTAAGAAGGAAGCTGTCAATCAGTTATATTCAAAGGAAATCAACCCAACTAAGTTCAGATTCAAGAAGCTTTGAAGAAAGCTAAGATCATGTTGATTTCAGTCATCAGCCTCTTCAAGAAGCTGATCAAGAAAGTTCTTATCCCTTCTCTCTCAACAGGGGTAAGAGATTATAAAATTCCTTATCAAATTCTGTAGGATCTATTCATAGATCTGAGTTATAAGCCTGTTGTAACACCCCAAAAATCTCAAAACTGAATTTGAGGTGCAGGCTGTTTGACACGGCCTGGGACACGGGCGTGTTCCAGGGCGTGTCGGGGGTACACGGCCTGGGACACGGGCGTGTCCCAGGGCGTGTCACTCAAGAAATAGGCGGATTGAGTTAGGGAAGTACACGGCCCGGAACCAAGCCTTGAACACGGCCGTGTCAGATTTGACACGGGCGTGTCTGATGCCGTGTACCTACCCATGTACTGCTTGTTGGTTTTGGAGCTCGATGAGGCAAGGGTGACACGGGCGTGTCACATGGCTGACACGGGCGTGTCAGGTCCGACACGGGCATGTCAATTCCCGTGTTCTGGTAAATATCAGTCAGTACGAATACCGCGTGTGCCGCTTAAGGGTACACGGCCTGTGACACGGGCGTGTCACAGGCCGTGTCAGCCAAAAAAGTGTAATTTTGGGAAAATCGTGGCCGTTCCTTTTCTCTATTTGGATCCAAAGGCTTAGGTGAGTCCTTGTTGGATTAAATCATCAGAGGCTAGATGAAGAGGTCATTCTTCATTTGGCTAAGGAAGAGAGAAAGAGAGAGGAGGAAGAAGAAGGAGGAGGAGATCAAGCCACCGGCAGAGCTCCCGTGGTCCGATTCGAGATCCGAGGCCAGCGCTGTGAAGGCAAAGCTGCTGCGGTGCTTTCTCACCGGCTAGATTTCGATGGCTCCCAAGAGATCGTCAAGGGTAACGATCTCCCTTCTTGGACATATGAAGTCCTTCTTTTCTGCATTGCATAGGGAACACCCTTCCCCGCGAGTGTGCGGTGGGTTGTGGCATCCCTTGGGGTAGATATGTGAAGTCCCCCTTGTTAGAGTCCGGAATTGGAGTACGGATCTAGGCATGCTGTGTGAAGCCCATCTGGACATGTTGGTCTGGATTGGTGATGCTTGTTTGCATATCGGAGAAGACTCCGTGGTTTTGGCTTGTTTGCCTTGTGCCTACCTGTTGCTTGGTGCAGCAGGAAGTACTGGATGAAGTCCAGGAAATGAAGAGGGTTGGATGCAACTCTTGTGGCCGTGCGTTGCCACTTTGTGTGCGGTTGAGCCGTTGGGCTGCAACTCGATGAAAAGGCAGTTTGCCGAACAGGAAAGGTGAAACCGACCCGCGCCTATAAATTGCCATGGATACTTCCGTATTCGAGGTGACACGGCGACGTGAGCAACGGGGGGTGGCTGATCCGTACCTGCGTTATGTCCGTCCGACTGGTAAGCCTGGTTATAAGTTTCGTTGGAGCGCATAATGAGAATCTTAGGCCCGCGCGCCAAAAAGACTAGAATGCTCAATACCGTGTAAACGGTGGTGTTGACACTGGTTTTCCGGTGCACCAAGAATGTGCCCTGAGTGCACGGACTGTCGGGCCGTGTGGCCGACGGTTGTGATGGCTTGAGTGTGCCTGCGAGCACATATTTGCTATTGTTGATACCATGCTGTGCAAGGAAGGAATGCTACTGCCCCGAGAAAGGGGTAGGATTGTTATAATTGGGTCAGCTGAATGCTGACCGTTGCCATGTTTGCCACCGTTTGGGTGGATTGTCCCTATGCAGGTGCTGGAGAGCCAAGTGGTAAATGAAGAGCTGAAGCCCTTGCTGCTGTTACTGCTGCTGCTGCGGCTGGCCCTTGAAGGCTATGCGAATGTTTTTGTTTGTTTTCTTTTACTCATGTATGGCCGGCCTGCGCGCCGAGGTTTGTAATCCATACGGTGTGGAAAGAGGAACTGTAAGGCCTTAAGGCCAAACCCTATGTATTTGTTGTACATTCTGTGGCTGTATATATAACTGTGGTTTATATATTGGACATTCCTAGTTAGAGTTAAATTTACAACTTAAAGCTTCCGCTAGTATGCTCTGAGTTAGGATGCGTGTATGGTTTGGTATTATCCTGTGACCTCACCGTCTGTTTGTGGAATATAGTGTGGGGCCCCGGCCGGACCTTCTACTATACGTCATGCAACGGATGGGGTCGTTACATTTTGGTATCAGCTTCGTTCGGTCTTCCTCTTTCGAATTCGTGGTCGAATTATTTTATGGGGTGGCGAGCGCATATTTGTGCGCCCTGCTGTAACGCTAATGAACTCTGGAATGTCCACAAAGGAATGTACGTAATCTTGTTTGAGGAATCTGCGCGTTCCTTTTCTGTTGTTTTGCTTGCATGCGATCGCTAATGTGTGGCTTGTCCACCTATAGGTGACGCGTAGTGGTGCTGGGCAGTCTGAGCCCCAGCGCTCTGATGAGAGTGCGGCACCAGCTGAGGTGCCAACACCTCCTCCACCTGCGGAAACTGTTCGCTTAGTTGCTGAGGCTCTATTTGCCATGATTCAGCCGACCGGGCAAGCGCAGCCGGCAGTAGTGCCAGTTCGTGTTGATGTAAGACCCGAGCCGGTTGAGGCAGTCGATCCACGAGCAGCTGACCGACAGTTGAAGCAATTCATGAGCTTCAGTCCGCCTACGTTTACGGGACTGGGATCCCCAAAGCAGGCAGAGGATTGGTTATCGCGTGTCAAGCGGATAATGACAGCGATCAGGGCGGAGGAAACTTTAAAGGTCACCTTGGCCACCTTCATGCTTGAAGGAGAGGCGCGGTTGTGGTGGGACGAGGTTGAGGTACACCATTTGGCGGGCAGGCAATTAACGCAAGTATCGATTTAGGAGTTCTCTCGAATATTTCTGGCGAAACATGTCCCAGCGGCGCAACGCATTGCCATGGAAAATGAGTTCCAACGGTTAAAGCAAGGAGAAGATAGCGTGGATACCTACCTGCATGAGTTTACAAGGTTGGGACGGTATGCGGGAACAATCTTCGCGGATGACCAAAGGAAAACGAATAGGTTCTATGAAGGATTGCGGGATGAGTTGAGGTTCCTGCTTTCGAGTTCAGTGAACCAAGGGTTTCAGGCGTTGGTTGATACTGCATGTGCGTTGGAGAAGGACATGAGGCGGGTGCAAGGGAACAAGGGCTTGGTTGTGTCGAAGCCAGAGCAAGCACCTCGCCCCGAGCAAGTCGTTCTACCAGAAGAAAGGGGGCAAGAGGTCTAAGCCGTCTGGGCAAGTATCTTCGACTGTTGTGTCGGGAGCGACGTCAAGGCCAGAGTCTCGTACATGCTTTACTTGTGGCCGGGTGGGGCATATAGCCCGTGATTGTCGGGTTGTTCAGCCCAAAAGGGAAAAGAAGACGGGTGCGTCTTATGCTGAGAAGGGCAAAGCGGTGGTTGATTCCTCTGCGTCCCAGGCACAGCCCCGAATATATCACCTTGGTCAGCAGGAGGCGATTAAGCAAAGTGGCGTCGTCACAGGTACGAGTTTTTATAGCTTACTTGCTTAAGTGCTATTGCCTTTTGTTATATATAGCTTGTGCATGATGTGTGTGCTGCAGGCTTTGTCCTGATTCGGAATAATCTGGCGAGAGCCCTGTTTGATACGGGTGCTTCGCATTCTTTTCTGTCTGAGGACTTCGTATCTCGCATTGGGGTGCCGAGTCATGTGACGGTTGATAGTACAAGGGTGCTATTGCCGAATGGCTTTGTGATGCTTGCGGTTAGAGCTTGAGATGTGGATGTTCAAATAGGAAGTCAGGATTTCGGTTTGAGTGCAGTTGTGCTACCGTTATCGGAGTTTGATGTGATCTTTGGCATGGACTGGCTCTCGGAGCAGCGTGCCTTTATTGATTGCAACTCCAAGGAGATCACACTGGGCCAGAATACCGGACTTGTGACGAAGTTCGCTGGTATGCGAGGAGTTGGCGGGACTTTGTTGTCTGCGCTCCAAGTCATCAATGCTGTTCAGAAGGGCGCGGAGTTATTCTTCACACTAATTCAAGCTGTTGAGCCAAAGGCCAGTGTCGGTGAAGTTCTGGTTGTGTCAGAGTTTGCCGATGTGTTTCCTAAAGATCTTCCTGGGTTACCACCCCAGCGGGAGATTGACTTCTCTATTGAGTTGGTGCCAGGTGATAAACCTATGGCCCGCTCACCATATCACGTCGCGCCAAAAGAGATGGCTGAATTGAAAGTCCAATTGCAAGAGTTGTTGGAGCAGGGATACATACGCCCAAGTATGTCACCTTGGAGCGTGCCTGTTCTCTTTGTGAAAAAGAAAGACGGTAGTTTGCGGTTATGTATTGACTACCGCGAATTGAATAAGCTGACGGAGAAAAACAAATATCCGATTCCACGAATTGATGACCTATTTGATCAGCTGGCAGGATCAACGGTTTATTCCAAGTTGGATTTGAAATCGGGATATTATCAGTTGAGGATTCGGGAAGGTGACATTCCTAAGACGGCGTTTGGAACACGCTACGGTCATTATGAGTTCACGGTAATGCCGTTTGGCTTATGTAATGCGCCTTCGGTATTTATGGATTTAATGCATCGAACGTTCCGAAAGTACTTGGATTTGTTCGTGATTGTGTTTATCGATGACATCTTAGTATACTCTCAGTCGGAAGAGGTTCATGCAAACCATTTGCGGTTGGTCTTGCATACCCTGCGGAGGAATAAGCTTTATGCCAAGTTCTCAAAGTGTGAGTTCTGGCTCTCTTCAGTAGCCTTTTTAGGCCATGTGGTAAGTGGAGAAGGTATCGCGGTGGATCCGTTGAAGATAAGTGCCATTCGAGATTGGCCAGTGATGTCTTCAGTGGCCGAGGTCAGGAGCTTCCTTGGGCTTGCGGGCTACTATAGACGGTTTGTGGAAAACTTCTCACGGATTGCTTTACCTCTGACCACGCTGACGAGAAAAGATCAAAGGTTCATTTGGACGCCGGAGTGCGCGCGTGCTTCTGAAGACCTGAAGAGTCGTTTGACCACGACGCCTGTGTTGACATCGCCATGTGGTACAGATGGCTATGAGATCTATAGTGATGCGTCCGGGAGCGGCTTAGGCTGCGTTCTTCTGCAGTTTGGTAAAGTGATTGCTTATGGCTCGCGCCAGTTGAAAGTGCATGAGCAGAATTACCCCGTCCATGATTTGGAATTGGCGGCGGTAATCTTTGCGCTTAAGTTGTGGCGACACTATCTTTATGGCATTAAAGTGGATATCTATACAGATCACAAAAGCCTAAAGTACTTGTTGGATCAGAAGGATCTGAATATGCGACAACGAAGATGGATGGAGTTCCTTGGGGACTACACCTTCGAGATTCACTATACGCCCGGGAAGGGAAATGTGGTCGCTGATGCTTTGAGACGGACTCCGGTACGGGCAAGCTGGTTGCAGAGGCATGATCACTGTTTGATCCAGGACTTGGAAGCATTGGAGATATTGTGCGTTGACAAGGGTTCTTCGACCGATGCATGCTTGAACTGGACGGAGGTTCAATATGACCTTACGGACAGAGTTCGGCGAGCAACAGAGCTGGATGAAAGCCTCCAGCGCTATGCTAAAGATGGGCCGGATGACCAGTTCTCGTGGGATAACGGTTTGTTACGAAGAAATGGTCGAGTGTGCATTCCGAGTGTGGGTAAATTGAGGGAAGAGTTGATGTATGAAGCTCACTTTGCAAAGTACTCAGTTCACCCAGGAAGCACAAAGATGTACAGAGATCTGAAGAAGCTGTTCTGGTGGCCCGGACTAAAGAAAGACATAGCACGTTATGTGGCGGAATGTAATACCTGTGCGTTGGTGAAAGCAGAATGCCAGAAGCCTGGCGGTTTCCTGAAGTCGTTACCCATTCCGGAGTGGAAGTTCGATGACATTTCGATGGATTTCGTGCACGGGTTGCCGAGATCTCAACGCGGTCATGATTCAATCTGGGTGATTGTGGACCGGTTGACAAAAGTGGCGCACTTCCTTCCAAACAAAAGAGACGATTCAGTGGAAACCTTGGCCAAGCTCTATGTGGAGCAGATTGTTCGACTGCACGGTGTTCCTTGGAGCATCGTCAGTGATCGTGATGGGCGATTCACATCGAATGATTGGCGGCTAGTTCATCAAATGTTGGATACAAAATTAGCGTTTAGTACGGCCTTTCATCCCCAAATGGATGGCCAGACTGAACGAACCAACAGGACGATGGAGGACATGCTCCGCATGTGCGCCCTAAACTTTGGTAAGAGATGGGAAGATTATATTTTTCTTGTAGAATTTGCCTATAATAATAGCTACCAAGCGAGTATCGGTATGGCACCATTTGAGGCTTTGTATGGTCGTAAATGTCGTACACTGTTAGCTTGGGCAGAAGCAGGCGAATCTACGCTGAATGGGAAAAAGGAAGTCGAAGAAGCTACTTCGCTTATACGCTCTATTCGAGAGAGGCTAGTGATAGCCCAAGATCGTCAAACAAAGTACTACAATGCCAAACATCGGAACGTGGAGTTCGCGGTGGGTGATTGGGTATATTTGAAGATCAAACCCTTCAAAGGCGTGTCCAGGATTCGGCGTTTGAAAAAGCTAAGTCCGAGGTATCTTGGTCCATTTGAGGTGGTGGAGCGAGTTGGGGAAGCTGCTTATCGACTAGCACTTTCAGCAGACTTGGGTGGATTACATGATGTATTTCACATCTCAGTACTTCGTAAGGCTGTTAAGGATCCAGCTCAAGTAGTAGAGAAGGATCGGGTACCGGTCGAGTATGGGCTAACGACGAGGGTTCGACCCATTCAGATCGAGGATCGAGCCGAGAAACAGTTGCGGAACAAAGTGATCGGGATGGTCAAAGTCCGATGGGACAATTGTGGCCGTGAAGAGCTAACATGGGAGCGAGAGCAGACCATGCGAGCCGAATTTCTCGAGCTGTTTGTATAAACTGTAGACCGTGTACTTTTTGTTATAATAGAGTTATCCAGTTATAACATTGTATTTTCTTGTTTCCTTACCGTGTCAAATTTCGGGACAAAATTTTATTAAGGATGGGAGGATTGTAACACCCCAAAAATCTCAAAACTGAATTTGAGGTGCAGGCTGTTTGACACGGCCTGGGACACGGGCGTGTCCCAGGGCGTGTCGGGGGTACACGGCCTGGGACACAGGCGTGTCCCAGGGCGTGTCACTCAAGAAATAGGCGGATTGAGTCAGGGAAGTACGCGGCCCAGAACCAAGCCTTGAACACGGTCGTGTCAGATTTGACACGGGCGTGTCCGATGCTGTGTACCTACCCATGTACTGCTTGTTGGTTTTGGAGCTCGATGAGGCAGGGGTGACACGGGTGTGTCACATGACTGACACGGGCGTGTCAGGTCCGACACGGGCGTATCAATTCCCGTGTTCTGGTAAATATCAGTCGGTACGAATACCGCGTGTGTCGCTTAAGGGTATACGGCCTGTGACACGGGCGTGTCACAGGCCGTGTCAGCCAAAAAAGTGTAATTTTGGGAAAATCGTGGTCGTTCCTTTTCTCTATTTGGATCCAAAGGCTCAGGTGAGTCCTTGCTGGATTAAATCATCAGAGGCTAGATGAAGAGGTCATTCTTCATTTGGCTAAGGAAGAGAGAAAGAGAGAGGAGGAAGAAGAAGGAGGAGGAGATCAAGCCACCGGCAGAGCTCCCGTGGTCCGATTCGAGATCCGAGGCCAGCGCTGTGAAGGCAAAGCTGCTGCGGTGCTTTCTCACCGGCTAGATTTTGATGGCTCCCAATAGATCGTCAAGGGTAACGATCTCCCTTCTTGGACATGTGAAGTCCTTCTTTTCTGCATTGCATAGGGAACACCCTTCCCCGCGAGTGTGCGGTGGGTTGTGGCATCCCTTGTGGTAGATATGTGAAGTCCCCCTTGTTAGAGTCCGGAATTGGAGTACGGATCTAAGCATGCTGTGTGAAGCCCATCTGGACATGTTGGTCTGGATTGGTGATGCTTGTTTGCATATCGGAGAAGACTCCGTGGTTTTGGCTTGTTTGCCTTGTGCCTACCTGTTGCTTGGTGCAGCAGGAAGTACTGGATGAAGTCCAGGAAATGAAGAGGGTTGGATGCAACTCTTGTGGCCGTGCGTTGCCACTTTGTGTGCGGTTGAGCCGTTGGGCTGCAACTCGATGAAAAGGCAGTTTGCCGAACAGGAAATGTGAAACCAACCCGCGCCTATAAATTGCCATGGATACTTCCGTATTTGAGGTGGCACGGCGATGTGAGCAACGGGGGGTGGCTGATCCGTACCTGCGTTATGTCCGTCTGACTGGTAAGCCTGGTTAGAGGTTTCGTTGGAGCGCATAATGAGAGTCTTAGGCCCGCGCGCCAAAAAGACTAGAATGCTCAATACCGTGTAAACGGTGGTGTTGACCCTGGTTTTCCGGTGCACCAAGAATGTTCCCTGAGTGCACTGACTGTCGGGCCGTGTGGCCGACGGTTGTGATGGCTTGAGTGTGCCTGTGAGCACATATTTGCTATTGTTGATACCATGCTGTGCAGGGAAGGAATGCTACTGCCCCGAGAAAGGGGTAGAATTATTATAATTGGGTCAGCTGAATGCTGACCGTTGCCATGTTTGCCACCGTTTGGGTGGATTGTCCCTATGCAGGTGCTGGAGAGCCAAGTGGTAAATGAAGGGTTGAAGCCCTTGCTGCTATTGCTGCTGCTGCTGCGGCTGGCCCTTGAAGGCTATGCGAATGTTTTTGTTTGTTTTCTTTTACTCATGTATGGCTGGCCTGCGCGCCGAGGTTTGTAATCCATACGGCGTGGAAAGAGGAACTGTAAGGCCTTAAGGCCAAACCCTATGTATTTGTTGTACATTCCGTGGCTGTATATATAACTGTGGTTTATATATTGGACATTCCTGGTTAGAGTTAAATTTATAACTTAAAGCTTCCGCTAGTATGCTCTGAGTTAGGATGCGTGTATGGTTTGGTATTATCCTGTGACCTCACCGTCTGTTTGTGGCATATAGTGTGGGGCCCCGGCCGGACCTTCTACTATACGTCATGCAACGGATGGGGTCGTTACACCTATTTTATAAAGGCTGAGTGTAGGAGATTTGTTCTCTGAGTGGTAGGGCTATTTATGCCTGAGTTGTAGGAGAAGGTATTCTCTGAGTTGTAGGCCTTGTGACAAGGATGAGGTAGGACTTGTTAGCCTTAGTTGTAGGAATGTTGAAACATTCTGAGTTGTAGGAATCCTTCTGGATTCTGAGCTGTAGGATCGGAGGATCTGAGATAAAGAAAGAAGTAAGGCCGAATCTAGCATACTGCTGGATAGGTGAAGGGGGCAAGTGTATGTACCCAGACCTTGGGGAACCACTATAAATACTGTGTGCAATCTGTGAATTGTGTAGCTGTAGAATCTGTGATTGTGTGTGCTGAGTTTGCTGCAGAATTTTCTATTTTATATTACAGCATTGTAGTGATATTCCGCCTTAAGTTAAATCAAAGAAAAGTACCTATTCACCCCCCCCCCCTCTAGTTGTTTAGGTAGTATTGAAAGTAAAACAATCACTTCGAACCTGCCAGCTAGATGAGAGCATGCGCAGCGGGTCTACCTGGGGCCGAGCCGAGCTCGGGGTGTCGATGAAGTTCTCAAAACAAAACCTCTCCCCCACAGGAGAGCCTTCGGACCTGCTAGCTAGATGAGAGCCTGCGCAGCGGGTCTACCTGGGGCCGAGCCGAGCTCGGGGTGTCGATGAAGTTCTCAAAACGAAACCTTTCCCCCACAGGCGAGCCATCGGACCATCCATCTAGATGAGAGCCTGCGCAGCGGGTCTACTTGGGGCCGAGCCGAGCTCGGGGTGTCGATGAAGTTCTCAAAACAAATTATCTCCCCCACAGGCGAGCCTCCGGACCTGCCAGCTAGATGAGAGCCTGCGCAACGGGTCTACCTGGGGCCGAGCTGAGCTCGGGGTGTCGATGAAGTTCCCAAAACAAAACTTCTCTCCCACAGGCGAGCCTTCGGACCTGCCAGCTAGATGAGAGCCTGCGTAGCGGGTCTACCTGGGGCCGAGCCGAGCTTGAGGTATCGATGAAGTTCTCAAAACTAAACCTCTCCCCCATAGGCGAGCCTTCGGACCTTCCAGCTAGATGAGAGCCTGCGCAGCGGGTCTACTTGGGGTCGAGCCGAGCTCGGGGTGTTGATGAAGTTCTCAAAACAAAACCTCTCTCCCACAGGCGAGCCTTCGGACTTGCCAGCTAGATGAGAGCCTGCGCAGCGGGTATACCTTGGGCCGAGCCGAGCTCAGGGTGTCGATGAAGTTCTCAAACCCTATTCTAACTTTAAGATAAAAGAGTAGACAATGGATCAAAGATGAGGGATATATTATGATAGCACTCGAAAGTATTAATACAATCACCTTCCCCCTCTTACGGGTAGAAGCGTTTTAGATCATCACCGCTTCAGGTGTGGCTCAAGGTTCTTCCCTCCATATCCTGGAGGTAGTAACCTCCAGTTCCAAGAACCTCCTTTACAATGTAAGGCCCTTGCCAATTAGGGTTGAGCTTGCCCACGGAAGCCGACCTCCCCGCCGCGTCAACCTTTTTCAGCACCAGATCTCCTTTGGCGAACTGCTTGATCTTGATATGCCTATAGAAATACTTGGACATCCGCCGTTTGATCTCATCTTGTCTGATGGTTGCAACATCCCACAGTTCCTCCACCATGTCTAGCTAGAGGCGCAACCCTCCTAATTCTCCAACCTCCAAGTCTCATCTCCTTCGCTTGCGGCCTCGACCTGCGGGGACCGGACCTCGAACTCCTATGGTAGGACTGCCTCACATCCATGAGAAAGCTTGAAGGGGATCTCGCCGGTGGCCGTGTTCGGGGTCGTTCGCAAGGCCCATAGGTCTGAGGGGAGCTGCTCCACCCAATTTCCCCTCAAGTTCTCCAATTTTTTCTTAAGTAAGTTCACGATGATTTTATTTGCCGCTTCCACCTGGCCGTTGCTCCGAGGGTGGTGGACAGAGGCAAACCTGAGGTCTATCCCCAGTTAGGCGCAGAAGCTGATGAACTCTTCGCTGGCAAACTGGGGACCGTTGTCCGTCACTATCGTTTGGGGTAGTCTATGCCTGCATATGATCTCCCCCTAAACGAAGTTCCTTATAACTTGCGAGGTGACTTTGGCTAAGGCTTTAACCTCCAGCCATTTTGAGAAGTAATCGACCATGACTAGGAGGAACCTCCTCTGCCCACTAGCTGGGGGGGGGGGGGGGGGGGAAGGCCCGACCAAGTCCATCCCCTAGATGGCGAAAGGCCATGGCGACGTGATGCTCCTAAGTCGTTGAGTAGGCAAGAGTTGGAGGGGGCATACAACTAATATTTTGGCATCTCTTTGTGAATTCTGTTGCATCTTTCATCAGGGTCTGCCAGAAGTACCCCTGCCTTACCACTCTTGCTTCCATCGTCCTTCCTCCTGAGTGGCTGCCGCACTCGCCGGAGTGTACCTCCCCCAGGATCCTCGGGATCTCTTCTTCAGTTACGCATCTCGCTAGGAGCCCTGACAACATCTTTCGATGCAACCCGCCTTCCAATATTAGGTAGTGGGCTGCCTTTTGCCTGAATCTTTTGGTGTCATTAGCCCCTTTCGAAAGCTCACCCATGGCCAGGAAGGTCACCAAGGGGTCTATCCACGAGGTTCGCTGATGTACCTCCATCAGTTCCCTTTCCTCGATTGCTGGCCGAAATAGTTCAGTGAGGGTCCTTCCCCCCTGAGGTCCGAACTTTGCCAATCGATCGGCGGCTACGCTCTCCTCCCTGGGGACATGCTGGATTGATAATGATCGAAACCCTCTGATGATCGCCCTTACCTTGGATAGGTACTTTACGAGAGTAGGCTCCCGGGCTTCAAACTCCCCTCGTATCTGTGATTCTACCACCATCGAGTTTGTAAAAGCCTCCATGTCCTGGATCTCAAGCTCCTTCGCCAAACGGAGGCCGGCTATCACTGCCTCGTATTCTGCTTGGTTGTTGGTCACTGGAAAGTGGTAGGCCACCGCCTGCTCTATAGCGACTCCCTGGGGGCTTATCAACACCACTCCTCCCCCAAGGGAATGTTTTCCCGAGGCCCCATCAACCATCATTTTCCACGCTCCTTGCGGTTGCGGCTCCTCTTTCCCGACTTCAACAACATAGTCCGCCAGAAAATCCGCCACCGCTTGCGCCTTGATGGAGAGCCTTAGAATGAAAGAGTTGTCGAACCCACTTAGTTCGATGGACCACTTGTCAAGTCTTCCCGAGTGCTCTACCCCTTCAAAGATCCTGCGGAGAGGATGGTCAGTCACCACCCTAATCGAGTAAGCTTGGAAATATGGCCGAAGCTTCCTTGCCAAGATGATCAGGGCGTATACCAGCTTTTCTAGGATGGGGTAACAAAGCTCTGCCTTCTTCAAAATCTGGCTCACGTAATAGATGGGTAGCTGCTTCTTCCCCTCTTCCCTGACCAGAATAGAGCTCATGGCCTCCGCTCCTACTCCTAAGTATAAGGCAAGGTCCTCTGCTTCTTTTGGGCTTTGAAGTAGAGGAGCCTGGGAGAGCTGTCTCTTCAGCCCTTGGAAGGCCTCTTCACATTCGGCGGTCCACTCAAACCTTTGGTTACCCCTCAACACCATGAAGAATGATGAACACTTGTCCCCTGATCTGGAGAGGAACCTGCTTAGACCGGCCAACTTGCCTGTCAAGCGCTAGACCTCCTTGGCATCACGAGATGATTCCAAGTCTAGGATAGCCTTCACCTTATCTGGGTTAGGCTCTACCCCCGTCGGGGTCAAGAGATGCCCAAGGAACTTCCCGCGGCTGGCCCCGAAGATAAACTTCAAGGGGTTCAGACTCATCTTGAATCTTCGCAGGGTGGCGAAGGTCTCTTCTAGGTCCCGTAGGTGCGGGTTCACACACTTGCTTTTCACCATCAGGTCATCAACATAGACCTCCAAGTTCCTTCCCCTTTGCCCCTAGAAGACTCGATCCATCATGCGTTGGTAGGTAGCCCCTGCGTTTTTCAACCCAAAGGGCATAATTTTATAGCTGAAGCACCCCTCCTTAGTGATGAAGGAGACGTCCTTGATATCGGGAGGGTGCATTCGGATCTGGTGGTAACCTGAAAAAGCATCCAAAAAACTCATAACAGAAAAAACAACAGCTGAATCAACCAGCGCGTCGATTCGAGGCAGGGGGTAGCAATCCTTAGGGCATGATTTATTTAATAAAGAGAAATCGATACACATTCGCCAGTTCCCGCCCTCCTTTTTAACCATTACCACGTTGGAGATCCAGCCTAGATACTGGATCTCTGAGATGAAGCCGGCTTCCAGGAGCTTCCCGACCTCCTCGCGGATATGCTCCTCCAGCTTGGTGGCGATGGTCCTCATCTTCTAGCGTATGGGGCGAGTCCTGGGGTCCAGGTTCAGGCGATGGCAAGCCATATCCGCGTCAATGCCCGACATGTCTGCCGCGCTCCAGGCGAAGATGTCGACATTGCTTTTGATGCAAGCTCTCATCTGCTCCTGGTCCTCGGAACTTAATCCCCCGCTGATCCGCACCTTCCGCACCTGTCCCGCGCTGGTGAAGACTTCCATTTCCACCACTTCTTTGGCCGGCTCCAGCCGTGACTGCTCCCAGCCGACCCTTGCTTCTTCTTCTAGCTCCAACTCCTCCTCCCTTCCTGCTTCAACCTCTGCTGTCTCCTCCGACCTCTCTTGCTCAACTCCTGTTGCTCGCTCCTCCTCTACCTCCATCGCCTCCTCTAGGCTCTCCTTCTCAACTCCTGCTTCTAGATTCTCCTCTACCTCCATCGCCTCCTCCAAGCTCTCCTGATGCTGCTCGACTTCCACGCCCCTCTGAGCCTCTTGCTCAACTTCCCCTGCTCTCCGCGCTCTCCCTTATCTCTTCCCCTAGGCTCACCTCCTCTTCTGCGACATCCTATCCTTGTTCTGCCATCTCCCTCTCCAGCTCTTCTGCCTCCGTCATCCAAGACAAGGTGTTGACTGCCGTCACGTAGCACTGTCTTGCCAGCTTCGGGCCCCCCTAATCCTGACATGCACCCCTCCATTGTTGAACTTAAGACATTGATGAAACGAGGAGGGGACACAGTGAAAGACGCTGATGAGGGGACGCCTAAAGATGGCGTTGTAGCTTCTTGGGGCGTCCACGATCATGAACCTGCAGTTCTGCGACATGCCTCCCAACTTCACGTGCAGCCCTACTGCCCCTTCAACTTCCTTCCTCTCTCCTAAGAACCCAAACAACGGTCCATCTGAAGCCAGGACCCTCTTCCCCTAAACCTTCATATCATCGAAAGCATTCTTAAAGATCACATTCACAAAGCTTCCATTATCCACCAGTATCCTGGAGACCATGAAGTTCTCCACTGCTGTCTGAATCACGATGACATCGCAGAAGGGATCCTCAAAGTTCGTCATGTAAGTTGATGAAAAAGTGATTTTTTTTGTCTGGGGGGGACCATAGAGGTCGATTCGACCCCTCTTCGGAACATGGTCTGAAGGCTACCCTTGCGAGTTGCCTCAATCCCTACTCCTCTGTGGATCACCCTGATCCCTCCTTGGGTCCCCACATATGCTCTGTCCTCACACCTATCTTCTCCCTCTCCCTGCTGCACTTCCATGATCCTTACCGGCGGATCCTGCCTCCCCGTTCCTCTAGCTTCTCTCATCTCTAAGAACTCTGGGCAGGTGGCCGTCGCGTGACCTTCCTCCTGGTGAAAGTCACAGGAAGGCAACGCCACCCTGCCCACTCTTCCTTCTCCAACTCCCCCTCTTCCAACTCCTCAGACTCTCCTTCCTCCTCTCCCCCTACCAATCTCCATTGCTTCTTGCGGCGGTGGGAAGTGATCCCTCGGTCCCTGCTTTCATGTCGGCTGATCGAACCTTCTCGGCTCCCGAAGGTTGTCTCTTCCTTGGAGGCCTCCTCCTTAACCCTGGGGGCGACCCTCCTGTGGCCTCCAACCCAACCGGTTGTTTGGCTCCCGGGACCCACATCCCTGGTGATGCCCTGCCCTCGGGCTTCTTCCCTTCTCCTCTCTTCTCTCGGCTCCCTTGCCTCCCTCTGCTCCCTCTGCCTTCCTGTTGCTGGTTCCTTCACATCATCTTCCGCCAATCGGGCCAACTTCTTGGCGAAAGCCGGATTGGCCCTCTCAAAATCTATCTCCTTTGCCCCTCTCTCCATGATCTCCTCAAAAGAGAGGGGGCACTCTCTTCAACTCCATGCTAAAGAAGCCTGGTCTCAGCCCCAGGGTAAAGGCAAGCATCAACGCGTACCCCAGGACCTCCTGGACCAGGAGGATCTCTTCCTGAAACCGGTCAACGTAATGACCCATCGTCTCATCCTACTTCTATCTTACTGCGAACAGGCACTCCGCCTCCTTCTTCCGCTTCTTCGACGTCGAGAACCTCAATCTCGACGTAGGTCCTCAAAGCTGTAGATCGAGCTTGCCGGCAACTGATGAAACCAGTCCCAAGCCTTTTCCTTCAGCGTGATGGCAAACAACCGACACTTGAAGGCATCCGTCATCTGCCTTATTGAAACCACATCTTCAAACTGCTGCACATGCTGTATAGGGTCGTATTTTCCTTAGTAGTAAGACATGTCGGGCTCCCGGAACCCCTCCGGCACCGGAGGCGAGATGATGAGCTCGCTGAAAGGGCTCTCGCCACCTGCCTATCGAGAGGGCACGTCTCGCGGCCTAAACTAGCTTGCTCGATCCGTGGGATTGTGCTTAGGGAAGAGTTCCCGCACTTTCGCCTCCCTCTTGCCCATCTCTTCTTGAACCTCCTTCTCGGGGCGCTGGCCTGGGAAGAGCTCTCGCGCCGCAACGTCTCTCTCGCCAACCTCTACCTGGACCTCCTTCCCGGGACGCTGCTCAGGGGCGTTCTCGCCCAAAAGCGGGACCACTTCCACCGGAACCTGAGGTGTCGCCCACTCACTCCTCGCCGAGAAGGCCAAGCTGATGGTTTGCAGGACCTCTCGCCTGAAATCCTCCAGCATCTTCCTCGTCGCTTCCTCTCCCTTGGTGGGGGAACCTCTTGAGCCAGACCCTTCACCATCAACTCCAGTCATGAGACTGAACTCAAGGCTTTCTTGTATCTGCTGCCTTTCCACGCTCACTGCACCAGAACTGTTGAAGCCAAAAATGACCTCAACGAATGTTCAAAAAACCAGGGTGCAGCCAACACCTACTTCTCTCAAGCCTCGACCCTCGACTGGTTGCAAGGGACCTAGAACTGACCCAAAGCCTCAGCAGGGAGGTCCCACCTCACACCCGGAAGATCTCTGAGAGCTTCCCCTCTAAAGCCAAAGATAGGCTTGGAGCTCCTTAGAAAGCACTTGGGGATTTTGAGAATAATGAAAGCTTGCTTTCTAAGGAGACCTTATGGGTCTATTTATAGCCTTCTGCTGACCTGAAATTACTGAAATACCCCTGACTGGCCTGCCAATAGCCAAATCCCGTTGTTTATAAAATACTAAATGCAGCCCCTAGGGGTATGTAGGTAATTCTACCATAGTATAATTAAGTAATTTTACCCTAGGCCTTGGGCCCCACTCGGCGAGAATCCTTAGCCGCGGCGAGAACCCTGAGCCGAGAACCTTGAGCCGCGGCGAGAACCCTGAGCCGCGAACCTTCCTGCCTCCACTTAACACGGCGTTGAGCGAGCTTGATGCCTTTAATGCCGAACACGGCGTTGAGTGAGCCTGATGCCTTTACTGCCGAACACAATGTTGAGTGAGTTGAGCTTACTCAATGCGGCGTTGAGTGGACTCAATGCCCTTGCTTCTTGGACTTTGGCGTCGAGTGAGTGGAGCTCACTCAATGCGGCGTCGAGTGGACTCGACGCCTTTGTTGCTTGGACTTTGGCGTCGAGTGGACTCAACACCCTCTCGCCCACCTTTGGTCATCAGTGGGTCTTGGCTGAGGCTTGGCGCAAACGGTCCCGCCTGTTCCTAGGCGGGAGCTTATTAAGGCGCAAGTGGTTCTGGTCTCGAGCCCGAAGCTAGTCCAATCCTGACTGTTGGTGTCTCTTAGTTCCCTCCAGCGAATATGGGGTTGTACAAAATCCCTAGAAGGGATATTTGTTGGGTACATCAATAATAGTAGGGCATACATGATCTACAACTTGACTACATAAGTTGTAGAAGAATCTGTCCATGTAGTATTTGATGAGTCTAAGTTAATTAACAGTGAATTGTCTAGCTCTTCAGGTAGTTCTACAGGTTTAAAGGACAGGCTGGACAAGCTGACTATTAATGAAGAAGTACTTGCTAGGCTGGATGAAGAAAAGGATGCATGTTGTCCAGGGGGAGAACAAGATTCACTGGATGAAGAAGAAAATAATGAGGTGCATCAGGATGAGGAAAATGAAGAAGGCCAAGAGGCTGGCAGATTTCTTCCAGCAAGAAGATACTTGAAGGATCATCCAGCTCACCAAATCATTGGTGATGCAAGTCAAGGTGTTCTAACCAGGAGCAAGAGCATGAACACTATTCTATTTTCAAGCTTCTTGTCACAGATAGAACCTAAGAAGTTTGAAGAAGCCATGCTAGACACAAACTGGATTGATGATATGCAAGAAGAGTTGAATCAATTCAGAAGATGTGAAGTCTGGGAACTGGTTCCTAAACCAAAGGATCACAA
Source organism: Platanthera zijinensis (assembly GCA_039513925.1). Lineage (NCBI taxonomy): Eukaryota > Viridiplantae > Streptophyta > Magnoliopsida > Asparagales > Orchidaceae > Platanthera > Platanthera zijinensis. The sequence continues at coordinate 136,060,060 of CM077094.1, forward strand.
TGTTATAGGAACCAAGTGAATATACAGAAATAAACTTGATGAGAATGGAACCATAATCAAGAACAAGGCCAGGCTGGTAGCAAAAGGCTATAAGCAAGAAGAAGGGATTGACTTTGATCAAACTTTTGCCCCAGTGGCAAGGCTGGAAGCTATAAGGTTGTTCTTGGCCTATGCAACCTATCAAGGTTTCAAGACTTTGCAGGATGCAAAGAAGATAGGAAAAGTGCCACAGTAACTTGTAAATTCCTAGGTGGAAGGCTGGTGTCATGGAGTAGCAAGAAGCAAACAAGTGTAGCTATCTCAACTGCTGAATCAGAATATATAGCTACAAGCAGCTGCTGTGCACAATTGATGTGGATAAAGCATCAACTTGAAGACTATGACATCAAGGTAAGTAGAATTCCATTATTTTGTGATTCTACTAGTGCTATTTCTATTGATAATAACTCTGTTTCACACAGTAGAACTAAGCATATAGAAATTAAGTTTCATTTCATCAGAGAATATGTGGAGAAGGAAGATATTAGTCTAAAATTTGTGAATACAAATAATCAAATTGCTGATATTTTTATAAAACCTCTAGATGAAATTAAATTCAATTATTTTAAAATTGAATTAGGTATGTTGAACCTAGACTAGGTTAACACAAGCTTTCCTAGGTAGAATATGTAAGCACTAAATTTCTCAGGAAATTTGGGAGTAAGAAAGTTTGTGTCGACACAAGCAAATTATGTCGACACTCTCAGTATGTTGTGTCAACACAGAAATAGTATTTGTGTAGACACAAGAATTGGTGTCGACACACTATGTCAAGACTTACCTAGCTCGTGTCGACACTGACACTAGTATGTCGACACATAGACGTGTCGACTAAAAATAGGTTTTGTTGAGATCCAATTCTTTTATGTCGGCACATGAGAAATTTTGTTGACTAGTATTATTACTAAGTAAGGTGTGTCTTTTAACCTACCCTATACCAATACACTATAAATAGAAGATGACAAAATCTGGTCGACTACGCCTTCAGTATTCTCGACTCTAGACCTTGTGTTGACATACATATTCTCTTCTTTTCACTTCTTTCTCTCTCTCTCTCTCTCTCTCTCTCTCTCTCTCTCGTCAATGGCGCCGCACCAGGATGACAAGGTGAATGAAGGATACGAGCTGGTTCGCGGGGGATTCGAGACAGCTTCTCAAGACATCAAGGGTGTGATTACCCTAATTTTCGAAAGTGGTTTGGAGTTTTTGGTCTCTGAACCTACAAGAATTTGGATGAAGGAAGTTCTTGAATTCTACTCGTCTGCAACGGTGGATAATGAAGGAAAGAAGCTCAAAGCCACAGTCCAGGATTCAAGAGAAACTCACACTTAAGAAGATCAGGAAATCGCTCCAACTTCCTAAAGTTAAGGATGATGATGAAATAGTTCCATCTGTTGGAGCATGCGTTCCGCACTTCTTAGTTTGAGAATAACAAATCCCGGATGTATTTGATCTTGATATGTGTTTTAAATGTGCAGGGATAACAGGTTTTTTAAGTACTAAGGAATGGCTGAGCATAGCATTGAAGAAAAGGAAAATCGTAATATTGCTGGCGATAATGCTACCGCGGGCGATAGCATGGACAGTTACTGCTGACGTCAGCCTTGATCCACATGATGTCGCACACGAAGTCACGGTTGAGCAATATCGCGGGGCGATACCGATGTCGCCGAGCGATATCCCACGATCATCACGTTCTTCACTCAGATTTGAAAATCCGCGCGACGTGTGCCACGTGTCAAGCAACAGAGAAGTTATCACTATCGCGGGGCGTTAACGTTACCGCAGGAGATAACATGAAATGATATATACGACCAAAAAATTTCAGGGAAGGGTTGATCGTGTAGAGCTTAGTTTTCCCAGAGAATTTTCAGAGCCTTCATCTCCGTTTCCAAACGAATTCCCTTGGTCCGTTGAAATCTCAAGAGCGAAGGAGATACGACCGTGCGTTCAAGATTGGAGATCTTCTCATCGGTTCATCATCCTCTTCAGAGCTCGTGATTTTGAGGGAGTTTTTAAGTTTTACTATTGTACTTTCATTTTCACTTTTTATCTTTATAATTGGGAAGGGAAAATCATCACCTTGTGTGTGGTGTCTAAGTCCTTGTGTGGCTTAGGGGCAAATCACCGCCTTGTGTGTGGTGTCTAGGTCCTTGTGAGGCTTAAGAGTAAATCGCCGCCTTGTGTGCAGCGTCTAGATCATAGGTTTGATTTAGGGGGAGGCTAGTAGCCATATCTAGGGAGATATTGACTATAGCCTATCGGTCCTTGGGAGAAGGACCGGTGAAAAAGCTAAAATCTATTATCGTTGTAAGTCTTGATTTCAAGCTTTATCGAAATCATTTTACATATATATTTTGGAGAAATAAAATCTTGTTTTTCATTTCATTGGTGTGTCTCAAACTTTACATCTAATTTCGTATTTTATAAATAGTTTGTTAAAATTTTAAAAATCCCTTATTCACCCCCCCCCCCCTCTAAGGGCGCCACAAGATCCTACAAGTGGTATCAGAGGTGGTTATTCCTAATATGGTTTCACCACCAGGAATAATGGCACAGCATGACCATGCTTTCTCTGAGGGGCAAGGAATTAGTAGACCTCCGTTATTCACTGGATCTGATTATAATTACTGGAAAACTAGGATGAAATGTTTTCTTATTTCTCTTGATATTGAAGTTTGGAATATGGTAGAGACTAATTATGCTCATCCCACTTATACAGTAGGAGATGTAGAAATGGAAAAACCAAAAGATAAATGGGATGATCAGGATAAGCTAAGGTGCAAAAATAATGCAAAAGCCATGAATGCATTATTTTGTGCATTAGATAGGACTGAATTTAATAGAACTTGTGCTTGCAATAATGCTTATGAAATTTGGAATTTACTTGAAGTTACTCATGAAGGTACCTCGCAGGTGAAGGACTCGAAGCTGTTTCAACTGGAATCAGAATTTGAAAAGTTTAGGATGGAAGTGGATGAGGACATAGACTCAATGTACACCAGATTCACCAAGATAGTGAATGACTCAAAAGTGCTTGGTAAAAATTTCTCAAATGGTGATTTGGTGAGAAAACTTCTTAGATCTCTTCCCCTTAAATTTAATCCCAAAGTGACGGCTATTTCTGAATCTCATGATCTTAAATCTCTTAATATTGAAAGCCTGATTGGGAACTTGAAAACTCATGAAGTTGAATTAAAAATTCAAAAACAAGAGTATATGGAGACAAAGAAGAAGGGGTTGGCTCTAAGATTTAAGAAAGAGAAAGATAGTAATTCTGAGGATGAAGAGGAAGATGAGGAAAGTCTTTTCGTTAGAAAATTTAAAAAAATTATGAGAAATCCGGAGAGAAGAAATACTTTTAAAAAATATTTTAAGAAGGAGACGTTTAGAAAGAAAAAACAAAAGGATGACGATGAGGACGAAGAAAGACCCCCATCAGAGTGCTATCACTGCAGGAAGTTAGGACACATTCGAAGCAAGTGTCCAAAGTGTTGGGTACATTGGAAAATGTGTACCTGATTTGAAGAAGCCCAACCTAGCTCAATGATATACATCAAGGTGTATTTGATGTTGTTTTTGAGTTGACATGTGCAGGTGAAGAATTGATAAAGTATGCAGAAAAATTCTAAGTCCAAGTGTCGACACAGAGGAAAAAGTGTCGACACATAGAAGAAAATAGTCGACACAACACTGGGAAGCAGTGTCGACACATAGCAGCTAGTCTACAATTACACTGGGAAAAAGTGTCGACACAGAAGAAGTAAGTCGACACAACACTGGGAAGCAGTGTCGACACATAGCAGTTAGTCTACAACTACACTGGTAAAAAGTGTCGACACAGAAGAAGTAAGTCGACACAACACTGGGAATTTGTGTCGACACAGAAGAAAAGCGTCGACCTCAACATTGGGAAAATGTGTCGACACAGAAGAATATAGTCGACCTCAAGTTTGTCGACACCAACAGAATGTGTCGACACATTGTGATTGAGTCGACACATTATAGCAAAGTTAAAAGAAGACTGTGTCGACACCTGAAGGCTAAGTCGACATTTACTAAGTGATGATTCTACAACAACTGTGTCGACACACAGGACTTGTGTCGACACACTGAAGAGTCAAGACCAAGTTATTTTCAGAAGAAGCTGTGTCGACTCAAAGGCAACTTAGTCGACATCACTGAAGACTGTGTCGACACCAAAGTCAATTGTGTCGACACAAATAAACAGATGGTCTCGACACTTTCTGACAGACTGTCTCGACAACTTATGGTTCAATACAAAGGCACAGGACTTGTTTGGAGACTTGACAGCTGTGGGTTGCCACCGGTTAACTGAAGCTGTCAGACTTGTCAGAAAACGGTTAGAAACCGGATCAGCCGGTTACCATGAAGAAAGTCTATAAATAGACAGATTCAGAAGGAGAAATCAACTCTTGAAAAACATTGTTGAGAATCAAAAAGTTGAGAAGGATTACGATCCAATTCATTTCAAGAAAGTGCTAGGCACTTAAGAAGATCTTCTCCGGGAGATCTAAGAAGACTATCTAAGGATAGATCAAAGAAGAGTTCTAATCAAAATTCAGAAGAATCATTCAAAGTGCTGGATAGAGAGAGATCAAGCCAGAATTTGAAGAAGAAGAAAGAATCCACCAGTGGATTCTCAAGAAGCTGTTTGGAAATCAACTCAGCTAAGTTTATATTCAAGAAGCTTTGAAGAAGGCTCAGATACAGTTGATTGCATCAGCTGATCAAGAATTGTCTTGGCCTTTTCTCTCTCAATTCAGGCAAGACAGTTAAATAATATTTTCCATATTTCTGTAGGATCTGTTTACACAGATCTGAGTTGTAAGCCTATGTTATAAAGGCTGAGTGTAGGAGTGTTGAACTCTGAGTGGTAGGGCTGTTTGCCTGAGTGTAGGAGAAGGATCTTCTCTGAGTTGTAGGCCTTGGGGCAAGGCTGAGGTAGGGCTGTTGTGCCTGAGTTGTAGGATCTATTGATCTGAGATTAGTGGAAGTTTGGCCGAATCTAGCATACTGCTAGATAGGTGAAGGGGGAAAGTGGATGTACCCAGACCTTGGGGAACCACTATAAAATATTGTGCAATCTGTGATGTTTTATTTTCTGTGATTGCTGTGATTCTTTTGTTAGTCTTTGAATTGAATTCTGCCTAGAAGTTTTTATAAATAAGCAGAACCTATTCACCCCCCCCCCCTCTAGGTGTTTAGGCTGTCTTGAAAGTTAAACTATCAAGTGGTATCAGAGGGAGGTTCCTCAAAAAGGACTTAACAGTCTGAGGTAGATCTGAAAGGCAGATTCAAGATTCAAGAAGATGGGTTCTGGAGAGAATCATAAGGAGCTAGGGTCTATGAAATTACCCATATGCAAGAAGGAAATCTTTGGGATCTGGAAAGAAAGAGTCAGATTGTTTATGGAGGCATCTGACCCAAGGATTTACATCACAGTATAGGAAGGCCCCTTCATTCCAATGAAGATATCTGTTCTTGATGCAAATATCCAAATACCAAAGACTTATTCAGAAATGACCAAGGATGAAATCATCTTGGCAACCATGGACAAAAGGGCACAGAACATCATTGTTAGTGCCATAGATGATTCAACATTTCAGAATCTGATTCACTGCAAGACCTCCAAGGAGATGTGGGACACATTGATTGTCTACATGGAGGGATCTGAAGAAGTAAGGCTGGACAGAAAGTCTATGCTAAATCAGGAGTATGAAAGCTTTAGACAAGGCAAATCTGATAGCATAACTGAGTGCTATAAGAAATTCTATAGAATTGTGAATGAGCTGATATCCTATGGAAGAGTCTTCAGTACCTATGAACTGAATGACAAATTCTTAAGATCCTTATCAAAGGATTGGGATACAAAGATCTGTGCCATAAGAGAAGTGGCTAAATTGGCAGAGATATCTCCTCCAACCCTGTTTGGAAAGTTGCTATCCTATGAAATGCAACTTATGGTAAGGAAGGAGGAGGAAAGAAACTCAAGAGGAGAGCATAGAGAAAAGACTGTGGCATTTAATGCTGAAGCCACTAGAAAGAATAGGAGGAAATCACCATCTCCTCCTAAAGAAGTTGAAGAAGATAGTTCTGAAAATTCAGATAAGGGTTCAGAAAGCTGTGAGTCAGATGCAGACTTTGCTGCATTCACAAGGCAATTCCAAAGGTTCTTGAAAAAGAAGCAATGGAAGTCTAGGCCTTCCACATCACAGCAAGTTGATGACTATTATCAGAAGAGAAGGTCATCAAGGAAAGAGAAAAGCAGATCAAAGCCCAGCAAAGCCACTACTTCAAAGATTATCTGCTATTGTTGCAATAGGCCTGGACATGTAGTGGCTGATTGTCCTGACAAAAGGAAGGAATCTTCAGAAAAGAAGAAGACTTATCAGAAAGGCAAGAAGGAGAAATCCTTTGTAGCAAAGAAAGATAAAAGTCTGTCAGACCAGTCAACTTCAGAATCAGGATCTGAAGCTGAAGCATATGTTGGACTATATGATGCATCTGAGGAAGAGGAGTTTATGCAGTTGCTAGACTCCATCAATGAACATCAATGCATGGGATTGATGACAAGATCAGAAGAGGACATATGCCAGAATCAGTCTGGTCCTAATGAGGTAAACTGTCCTTCCAGTACATCTATTTGTAGTACAAGTGAAGAATCAGCTACATCTGCATCAAGTGATGAAGATGCATCTGGATCTGAAGGAGATGTCTATCAATTGATAGACAAGTATGGGGACTTATTGCAGGCCCTTAAGAAAAGCAAGAACCTGGTTAAAACTCAGGCTCAGGAAATTGCTGAACTAAGGGTAGCAACAACTGAGTTAGAAAAAGTCCTTGATCAAAAATTAAATGAAATTGCCAAGCTGAAGAATATAACTATTATTCAGATGGGCACAATTAATTATACTAATGATCAAGTGAAGAGTCTGGAGGCCAGACTTAGAATTGAAAGGGATTTAGTGGCTAGTTACTCTAAGCCAAAATCTGTCTTACCCTTGATAGATGAATTTGTCACTCAGAAGGGTAAGGCTGGATTAGGATTTAAAGGTAACCCCAGGGCTGGCAGATTCAAGAGGAAAGGCAAAGCCCCTATTCAGCCACTAAACCTTTCAGTCCCCATAAAGTTTAGTAAGGTGAAAGTGCCTTCTAACATATATGATCATGAAGACATTCAAGGTCATATTAAGACTAATGTTCTGAAGAACAAGGGTGTAAATGCAAGCAGGCCTACCTATGGTCATAAACCAAATGGTTTTAAGAAATCAGTAGGTGAAGTTGCAACAGCACCAGCAATGAACAGAAATTCTTCTGACAAGGATGTATCTAGATCTAGATACAATAAGTTTGAATGTTGGTGCTGTGGCAAGAGAGGCCATTTTGCATTAGACTGCTGGTATAACACAAGTGTTATAAAGAATAAGAGTCTACCTGTTAGAAGAGGCTATGATAACTTTATTAATGCTAACCTGAACCAAGGACCCAAGACTTACTTGGGTTCTAAGGGTAAGTAATTCTGTATTGCAGGTGAATCCAAGTAACCATGCCCCTATATGGTACTTGGATAGTGGTTGTTCCAGGCACATGACTGGAACAAAGGGGCTGCTGAAGGAGTATTCATCTGTCAAAGATGGACCTAAAGTGATCTTTGGTGGATCTGAGAAGGGAGTCATCAAAGGGTTTGGTAACATTTCTTCTAACCTAATTACTATCACCCAAGTGGCCCATGTAAAAGGTTTGAAACATAATCTAATAAGCATAAGCCAGCTGAGTGATCTAGGATATGACATTTCATTTAGTAAGGATGGTTGTCATATCAAAAGGTCAAGTGATCAAGAGATCATATTGACTGGGTATAAGAAGAGAAATGTGTATTGCCTTAATTTTGAATGTGAGAATAAGGCTTCCCCCATTTGTCTTGTAGCTGATGACAATGCTTCTCATTGTGTTGAGTGGCACAAGAGATTGGCTCATCTAAACTACAAGACAATTGGCCAACTCATTAGTAAAGAACTAGTGAGGAATGGGCCTCAAGTTAAGTGTATAAAGGAAGGGGTATGCTCAGCTTATCAAAAGGGCAAGCAGACAAAATCCTCATTTCAAAGCCTTGAAAACAAGGATTCTGTGAGGTGCTTATACCTCTTGCATATGGATCTTTTTGGTCCTATGCCAGTTCATAGCCTAGGTAGGAAGGTCTACACTTTTGTGGTTGTAGATGACTATTCTAGATTTACATGGGTGTTCTTTCTGAGACAAAAATCTGAAACCCCAAGTGTATTACTTAATTTTGTAAAGCAAATTCAGAATGAACTGAATAGTACAGTGGTCAAAATCAGAAGTGACCATGGTACTGAGTTTCAATCTGAAAGCATAACAAACTTGTGTAAAAACTTTGGGATTTTCCAAGAATTCTCCTCACCTAGAACACCTCAGCAAAATGGAATTGCTGAAAGAAAGAATAGAACATTAATTGAAGTTGGTAGAACTCTATTGAGTGACACCTCTCTCCCAGAATATTTTTGGGCTGAGGCAGTTAACACTGCTTGTCATGTCATCAATAGGGCTTCTATCACCAAAAGCCACAGAAAGACTCCCTATGAGATTGTGAAAGGCAGAAAACCAAATCTATCCTATTTTAGGATCTTTGGTTGCAAGTGCTATATACTTAACAATGGCAAGTCATATTTGACTAAGTTTGCTGCCAAATCCCAGGATGGGATATTTGTTGGGTACAGCACAAATAGTAAGGCCTATAGAGTCTTCAACTTAACTACTCAAGTTGTTGAAGAATCTGTGCATGTTGTATTTGATGAAACAAGATTAATCAATTGTGAGTTGTCTTGTAGATCAAATGACTCAACAGGTATAAGCAAGAAGATGGACAAGCTCTCCATTGCTGAAGCTTCAAAGGAAGATGGAGCATTGGAAAATGAAGGCTGCTGTCCAGGGGGAGTACAAGAGATAATGGAAGCTGATGAAAACCAAGAGGTTCAGCAGAATGAAGAAGCTAGAGATGCTCAACCTGAAGGGAATCTTCCTCCAGCTATAAGATATCTAAGAGATCATCCTGCTGATCAGATAATAGGTGATCCAAGACAAGGAGTGCAAACTAGAAGCAGAAATCAAAGCACAGTTTTGCATTCAAGCTTCTTGTCTCAGATGGAACCTAAGAAGTTTGAAGAAGCAATCCAAGACCAGCACTGGATTAATGCTATGCAAGAGGAGCTGAATCAATTCAGAAGATGCAAAGTCTGGGAGCTTGTTCCTAAACCAAGAGGCCACAACATAATTGGCACTAAGTGGATCTATAGGAACAAGCTAGATGAAAGTGGGATAATAGTGAAGAATAAAGCAAGGTTAGTTGCAAAAGGATACAGGCAGGAAGAAGGGATTGACTTTGATCAAACCTTTGCTCCAGTAGCAAGGCTGGAGGCAATCAGAATGTTCCTTGCCTATGCAGCCTACCAAGACTTCAAAGTATACTAGATGGATGTGAAGTCAGCATTTCTGAATGGAGATCTTAAAGAAGAAGTATATGTAGAGCAGCCATCAGGTTTTGTAGATCCTCTTAAACCTGATTATGTGTATAAGCTTAGGAAAGCTTTGTATGGGTTAAAACAAGCTCCAAGGGCTTGGTATGAAACCCTGTCTACCTTCCTCATTGAGAATAAATTCTCAAGAGGAAAGATAGACAAAACTCTATTCCTTAGGGAATCCAAAGGAAAGATCATCTTAGTCCAGATCTATGTTGATGACATAATCTTTGGATCTACTGAAAACAACCTTTGTAAAAAGTTTGCCAAACTTATGCAAGGGAAGTTTGAGATGAGCAGTATGGGAGAACTTAAGTTCTTCTTGGGACTCCAAGTAAGACAGACTGATGATGGATTGTCCATATCCCAGTCTAAGTTCACCAAAGAATTAATTAAGAAATATGGTATGGAGTCATCCTCCACCATGAGAACTCCTATGGGAACAAGTATGCCTATATGCAAAGATGAGGCAGGTAAACCTGTTGATGAATCATTGTATAGAGGAATAGTTGGGTCTCTACTATATCTCACTGCTAGTAGACCTGTCATTATGTATGCAACATGTGTCTGTGCTAGGTACCAAGCCTGCCCTAAAGAATCTCATTATACTGCAGTCAAAAGGATTCTGAGATATCTAAAGGGCACTCCTACTCTAGGTCTTTGGTACCCTAGGAATAGAGATTTTCTACTAACAGGCTATTCAGATGCAGATTTTGCAGGATGTAGAGAGGATAGAAAGAGTACTACAGGTACTTGTCAATTCCTGGGAGGAAGACTAATATCTTGGAGTAGTAAGAAGCAGACTAGTGTGGCAATTTCCACAGCTGAGTCAGAGTATGTTGCTGCTGGAAGCTGCTGTGCACAGCTATTATGGATGCAGCATCAGCTTAAGGATTATGGTATTCAGGTAAATAGAACACCTCTTTTATGTGATTCTAAGAGTGCTATTTCTATTGCTAATAATCCGGTTTCTCATAGTAGAACTAAGCATATAGAAATCAAATACCATTTTCTTAGAGAACATGTAGAAAAAGGAGACATCTCATTGGAATTTGTAAAAACAGATTATCAAATAGCAGATGTATTCACTAAGCCTTTAGATGAAACCAAATTCAATAAATTCAAAATTGAATTAGGTATGTTAACCATTGATTAATGTATTAACAAAATCATTAACAATGCAATTGAAGTGGTATATAAGTAAGTAAAAGTAATAACAACATAATCAAGTGTTAAAAAGGACACATTGAAGTTACAGAAATTGGCTAAGTAAGAATGTGTCGACACATTCAGTAATAATGTGTCGACTCAGAGAAATTATGTCGACAAGTCAGAAATATTGTGTCGACACAGGAAGATGGTGTCGACACTTAAGAGTTATATTGTCGACTCAACCAGAAATGTAATGTCGACTCAACCAGGAAGATGGTGTCGACACTTACAGAATATGTGTCGACACTTATCCTTAGAGTCGACACAGAATTTCTGTCTATCTAAGGTGTCGACATAACCACAAATTGGTGTCGACACATAGTAGGCTGAAGTAATGTCGAGACAATAGAAGTTTGTGTCGACACATTCCGTTTGTGTCGACACATTTTGACTGTTTTTGGCACCTTTTGAACTTCTTTCAACTGAGGCTATAAATAGGTCAAAAACTCTTTCTATCGACACGCTTCCAAGGTTTTCGAGACTAAAACCCTGTGTCGACAGTCTATCTCTCTCTCTTCTCTCAAGCTTTCTCGACGAATCGATGGCGCCAAGGATTGAAGACAACATTAATGAAGGGTATGAGTTGGTGCGCCAGGCCTTTGCAGAGGCGCCGCCAGATGTTCAAGGGGTTATCACCCTCCTCTCTGAGTCAGGGTTAGAATTTCTCATCTCAGAACCATCTAAAATCTGGAAGAAGGAGGTGCACGAGTTCTTTATCTCTGCATCAGTCCACTCGACTGGCCTCAAGATTAAGTCCACTGTACAAGGGACTAAGGTGAAAATTACTCAAAGAAGTTTAAGAAAGATCTTTCAATTGCAAGTAGTTGAGAATGAAGAGGAAGTTCCTAGTTCTAAGACAAGGGAAGCCCTTCAATGGTGTGGACTGGACTCAGGCTTGAAGATTGGAGCTGCATTCAACAGGAAGGGTATGAATCAGCAAGGGAAGTTCTTATCTGAAATAGTTGGGAAAGTGATCCTCTGCAAGACAGGTGGACATGATAGGATTTCTGCCTATATGTTCAGCCTGATGACCAGGATTGTTTTTACAATTCCTACTGATTGGTCAGGAGTGATCTTTAACAAGATCAAAGAAGGAATCAAGAAGCCTAACATGGCCAGGATCATGAGCTTATACCTCACTGGAGTGATTCCTGAGGTGATGCAGCAACTGCAAGGGACTAAGATTAATCATATGAGAAGAATGGATATGAGACTGTTCTCAAGGTGGGATAGGGTGCTGTCCATGGATGTGCCTGAAGAGAGCAGGCCAGACACCCCTGTGAAATCCCCTACACAAAATCAAGAACCTGAACAACTACAAGAAGACCCACTGAGGACACAGGTTGAAGAACAGCTTGACTCCACTATAGTCCAGCAAGTGTCAACACCTGCATAAATGCAGGGGGAGCAAGTTTCCACTCCTGCTCAAAATGTATCTGCACCTGATCAGGTACATGTGTAGGGGGAGCTAATGTATTTTACTATGAAAGACTTTGCTCATATTCTTATTAATGCACAGGTTCAGGAAGAGCTAGTGTCCACTCCTCCTCTCGATACTACAAATACTGAAGTGCAAGTGCAAGAGGAAGCACAGTTAAACTTATCTCAAGATTTAACTGCTGCAGAAGTAACAGCTCAACTGGAATTTACTCTGGAGGAGTTATTCCCTGATGATGATACTACTACTGATAAAGTAGGAGGTGGACAAGAAATTGAGAGGTCAATAGAAATGGAAATTGATCAGGAAGCTGAAGTTAAGCCATATGTTGAGGGGGAGCCAGTGGCTGTTGAAGCTGAGCAACAGGTCACTGGGACAGATACAATTTATCCTCCTCAAGAAAGAATTCATTTGGATACTTCATCTGACACTGAAACTGAAGGAGCCAGGATGGCAAAGAAAAGAAAACTTGTTGTCTTTAAGAGAAGAAGCAAGAATTATAAGCAGGATTTACAAACAACACCTCCACAAGTATCTCCAGCCTTTGATTATAACAAGTTTATGGTAGATCTATAGGTAAAGTTGGATGAACAAAGGATGGCTTTGGAAAAGTATGTTGATGAAAATAGCAAGTCACTTCAGTTTGACTTAGCTCAGGATATAAAGTCCATCCAGTTTCAAGTCAACATGCATAAAAAGGAAATGACAGATTGCTTCCACAAGGGTGGCAATGCTGTGGTTTATCTAGCTCAACAATAGGTGGCTATTACTACAAAGGTGGATGACATTGCTCTGAAGCAAAGCTATGTATTGGAAAATCAGTTAAGAATGAATGATAATTTAACTGAATCTCATAATGAGATCATTGAGGAGGTAAAGAAGATTGTTCTAGGTCTGCCTGCAGATAGAGCCAAAGAAAGGGAAGAATTTGATAAGAATTTTCAAGCTGCCATTGCTTCTGTTAAGACTGCCATCACAACCTCTCAAAAAGAAATATCTGAAAAGCTTCAAAAGTTAAAACCATTTTTTAAAGAGGGTGTGAATTATTTGGATGGCCAAATCAGATTTCAAAAGGAAGATCTAAGGGATCATGTATCTAGAGAAGCCATAAAGGGGGAGAGGATGCTAATTCATGCAGGCTCAGAGCACTCCAAATGGGTGACCAATAGTATCCGAGCCACATTGGGATATCCCCCATTGTGTGATGATGCTATGGTGGCTGAGTCAGGAATACAAACAAATCTACTTGAAGGCAATCAACCTGAGATTGCCCAAGTCATTTACCCCCCTCCAGATTTTGACATGATTGATCAGCAGGTTCAAGGCATGTATAGTCCTCCAAAGGAGGTTACTAATATTGTCATTGGGAAGGTTGATAAGCCTGAGGCTACTCTGAAAGAACAACAAGATGCTCTATTAGCAAAGAAGAGATTCAGAGAGCAGGCTGTACTTAAGCCAGATTATGAGCAATGGAGTCCTACTTCAAGGAACATAATACTCACTACATGGAAAGCTGTACAAGACAAAGTTCATGAGAGAGGGAAGTGGTACAATGAGATAGAATGGCAAAAGTATGAGGCAAGATAGGAAGCAATAGTACAATTTAGAAGGAAAGCTAAGCTGGGAAGGCTGTCATCAGATGCTAAGGAGCCAAGCAAGTACTTCCCAAAGCCTTTTCACTACTTTGAAAGGCAAAGGATCAAGGAAGAAGCTCAGAAGAAAGCTGATCTAAAAGGAAAGAAGATTGCTGAAGAATCAGAAGCTCCTGTGACAGCTACCATTCTATCTGGCAAAGGGATTATAATTAGAGAGCCTGATCAATCCTGATTATGTTTTAAGTTCCTTCATAGTATTTTGTAATGTTGTGATGTAATCATTAAATGTAAAACAATGTAATCAAACATTACCCAGTTATAAACAAAATGTTGTTTGGCATATTATAATGAGCATTCTGTGATGGATTGTTTTTTTGTTTTGTTTATATTAAGTATTCCTGTCATGTCATATATCATCATTTAGTACTGTTTATAAATGGTGTATATCATTGGCTATAAGGGTTATGACTTCTCCAAATAGGGGGAGATTGTTGGGTACATTGGAAAATGTGTACCTGATTTGAAGAAGCCCAACCTAGCTCAATGATATACATCAAGGTGTATTTGATGTTGTTTTTGAGTTGACATGTGCAGGTGAAGAATTGATAAAGTATGCAGAAAAATTCTAAGTCCAAGTGTCGACACAGAGGAAAAAGTGTCGACACATAGAAGAAAATAGTCGACACAACACTGGGAAGCAGTGTCGACACATAGCAGTTAGTCTACAACTACACTGGGAAAAAGTGTCGACACAGAAGAAGTAAGTCGACACAACACTGGGAAGCAGTGTCGACACATAGCAGTTAGTCTACAACTACACTGGGAAAAAGTGTCGACACAGAAGAAGTAAGTCGACACAACACTGGGAATTTGTGTCGACACAGAAGAAAAGCGTCGACCTCAACATTGGGAAAATGTGTCGACACAGAAGAATATAGTCGACCTCAAGTTTGTCGACACCAGCAGAATGTGTCGACACATTGTGATTGAGTCGACACATTATAGCAAAGTTAAAAGAAGACTGTGTCGACACCTGAAGGCTAAGTCGACATTTACTAAGTGATGATTCTACAACAACTGTGTCGACACACAGGACTTGTGTCGACACACTGAAGAGTCAAGACCAAGTTATTTTCAGAAGAAGCTGTGTCGACTCAAAGGCAACTTAGTCGACATCACTGAAGACTGTGTCGACACCAAAGTCAATTGTGTCGACACAAATAAACAGATGGTCTCGACACTTTCTGACAGACTGTCTCGACAACTTATGGTTCAATACAAAGGCACAAGACTTGTTTGGAGACTTGACAGCTGTGGGTTGCCACCGGTTAACTGAAGCTGTCAGACTTGTCAGAAAACGGTTAGAAACCGGATCAGCCGGTTACCATGAAGAAAGTCTATAAATAGACAGATTCAGAAGGAGAAATCAACTCTTGAAAAACATTGTTGAGAATCAAAAAGTTGAGAAGGATTACGATCCAATTCATTTCAAGAAAGTGCTAGGCACTTAAGAAGATCTTCTCCGGTAGATCTAAGAAGACTATCTAAGCATAGATCAAAGAAGAGTTCTAATCAGAATTCAGAAGAATCATTCAAAGTGCTGGATAGAGAGAGATCAAGCCAGAATTTGAAGAAGAAGAAAGAATCCACCAGTGGATTCTCAAGAAGCTGTTTGGAAATCAACTCAGCTAAGTTTATATTCAAGAAGCTTTGAAGAAGGCTCAGATATAGTTGATTGCATCAGCTGATCAAGAATTGTCTTGGCCTTTTCTCTCTCAATTCAGGCAAGACAGTTAAATAATATTTTCCATATTTCTGTAGGATCTGTTTACACAGATCTGAGTTGTAAGCCTATGTTATAAAGGCTGAGTGTAGGAGTGTTGAACTCTGAGTGGTAGGGCTGTTTGCCTGAGTGTAGGAGAAGGATCTTCTCTGAGTTGTAGGCCTTGGGGCAAGGCTGAGGTAGGGCTGTTGTGCCTGAGTTATAGGATCTATTGATCTGAGATTAGTGGAAGTTTGGCCGAATCTAGCATACTGCTAGATAGGTGAAGGGGGAAAGTGGATGTACCCAGACCTTGGGGAACCACTATAAAATATTGTGCAATCTGTGATGTTTTATTTTCTGTGATTGCTGTGATTCTTTTGTTAGTCTTTGAATTGAATTCTGCCTAGAAGTTTTTATAAATAAGCAGAACCTATTCACTCCCCCCCCCCCCTCTAGGTGTTTAGGCTGTCTTGAAAGTTAAACTATCACAAAGTACTTGAAAGAACTTAAAGAAAAGAAGCACAAATGGAAGAAGAAGGTCCTGAAAGCTGAAACATGGGATGATACTACTTTTGAGGATGCAAGCAATTCAAGCTCAAGCGAGGAGGAGGAGGCCAATATGTGCCTAATGGGAAAAAGCATCATATCTGATGACGAGTGCAGTGTCCAAAGCGACACTAAGGTAACTCCTCCAACTTATGATGAATTATTTTCTGAATTTTTAAAGACTTGCAAATGTTTTGAAAAAAAGTTTAAAAGATAATGATCTTCTTAAAACTAAAAATAAAGTTTTAATTAAAGAAAATAAAAAATTGTTAAATGAAATTAAGACTATTGGAAAAGAAAAAGTCTCTTGCCAAGAGTGTGATCATTCTATGGGAAGAATAAAAGAGCTTGAAGAATCTCTTTCCAAATCTCATTCAAAAATAAAAATTCTCACAAAAAAGAATGAGATTTTAGAGAGAGATCTGAAATCTTCTATTTCCAAAGTCCATGAAGGAAAGAAAGCTTTTGAACGTAGATGTGTAAATCTAGTATCCGAGAATACTGAAATGAGGAACCAGATTCATGACTTAACACTAGCCATGAAAAAGTTTGGAATGGGCCAAAGATCACTGGATATGATCTTAGGTTACCAATGTCACGGATCTGGAAGATTTGGACTCGGATACACGATTAGAAACTATCGCCCGGTGATAACCACTACCGCCGGCGATAGTGAGAAATCTAGAAAAACAAATTTTAAAAATTCTTATAATAATAAATTAACTGATACTACATTTTCTTACAGTAAAAGTCCAGAGAAGTTATATTCTTCTCGTTACATTACATGTGCCAAATGCAATAGATTTGGTCACACCACGGACTCGTGCTGCAAGAAAGGAAAAAGTAAAATTAAGCAAATCTGGATGCCTAAGGCTTCTACCTATACTATGGGTGGAACCACTTGGGTAGCCAGATCTTTACTCACATCCTCTTTCTAGGTATGTTGGCAGGCGAAGGACAAAGAAGACGTGTGGTACTTGGACTCGGGTTGTTCAAAGCACATGACATGCAATAAAGAGAAGTTCCTTAGCTTGGAGATGAAGAAAGGAGGAGTTGTAACATTTGGACATAATGGAAAAGGAAAAAATCATCGGCATCGGTGTTGTGGTAACAAAAGTTTTTCAATTTCAAATGTTTTGTTTGTAGAAGGGTTAAACATAATTTGATTTCTATAAGCCAATTATGTGATAAGGGTTTAAATGTTTTGTTTGAATCTTCTACAAATTTGTGCAAAATTATTGATTCCAAAACAAATGAAATTGTTTTTACCGCACCTAAATGTCATAACATATATATGATTAAATTTCATGATTTTTCAAATTCTACTTTAAAATGTTTTTTATCAAAAAATGATGAGTTAGAATTATGGCATAGGCGACTTGGACATACTAGTGCCAAGTTAATTAAAAAACTTTCAAAAGATAAATTAATCAAAGGTATACCATTGCTAAATGGGAATTTATCTTATTTATGTGAGCCTTGTCAAAAAGGAAAATTTTCAAAATCGTCTTTCAAAAGTAAAAATATTATTTCTACAACTAGGCCACTCCAATTAATTCATATGGATTTATTTGGGCCAATTAATATTTCTAGCTTAGGTGGTAGAAAATATACATTTGTATTGATTGATGATTATTCACGTTTTTGTTGGACTTTATTTCTAACCTCTAAATCTGATGCATTTTCAGAATTTTCTAAATTATGTTTACGTATTCAAAATGAATTTGAGTTAAAAATTAAACGCATACGTTCGGATCATGGAGGGGAATTTGAAAATGAAAAGTTTCTTTCTTTTTGTACGGAGTTAGGAATTAAACATGAATTTTCCGCTCCACGCACACCACAACAAAATGGTGTAGTGGAGAGGAAAAATAGGACTCTTCAAGAGCTAACCCGTACGATGTTATCTGAATTTAATTTACCAAAATCTTTTTGGGCTGAAGCGGTGAATACTGCATGTTATGTAATTAATAGAATAATGTTTTGCCCTATTTAAAACTTAACTCCTTATGAATTAATTTTTAATAAAAAACCAAATGTTTCTTATTTCAAAGTTTTTGGTTGTAAATGTTTTATTTTAAATTCTAAAGATTCCTTAGGAAAATTTGATGAAAAATGTGATGAAGGAATTTTTATTGGGTATTCTTCAACTAGTAAAACTTATAAAATTTTTAATAAACGAACAAAAATAGTTGAAGAATCTATTCATGTGAGGTTTGATGAGTTTGTTCCATGTGTAGATAAGCAAACTACAGGAAAAGAAGATACACCCCTTCCTTTGAAGGAAAATGATGATGAAGAATATGAAAGGAATGAAGAAGGAGAAGAAGAAGAAAAAGAAGAAGAAGGAGAAGAATATGTGCCTCCAAGTGAATTGATATTTTCAAAGGATCATCCGAAGGAGCTTATCATTGGAGATCCACAAAAAGGGGTCAGTACTCGTTCTTCTTTACATGTTTTATTTTCAAACCTTTGTTTTGTCTCTGAAATAGAACCAAAAGATGTTTCCACCACTTTAAATGATGAATTTTGGTTTTTAGCTATGAATGAAGAACTTAATCAATTTGAACGTAATAAGGTTTGGAATCTTGTAGAACGACCCAAAGATCATCATGTAGTTAGAGTAAAGTGGATATTTAAAAATAAATTGGATAGTGATTCTAGAATTGTTAGAAATAAAGCAAGATTAGTTGCAAAAGGTTATGCACAAAATGAAGGGGTAGACTATGATGAAACTTTTGCACCCGTTGCTCGATTAGAAGCGGTTAGGATATTTCTTGCATTTGCTTGCTTTAAAAGATTTAAATTATTTCAAATGGATGTCAAAACTGCATTTTTAAACGGGTATATAAAAAAAAGAGGTTTATGTAGAACAACCATCTGGCTTTATAAATGAAAAATATCAAAATTATGTTTATAAATTAGATAAAGTACTTTATGGGTTAAAACAAGCACCTCGTGCTTGGTATGATCGTTTAACTCAATACTTATTAAAGTATGATTATAAAATAGGAAGTGCTGATTCTACACTCTTCATTAAGCAAATTGAACATGATTTAGTTATTTTGCAAATTTATGTTGATGATATTATTTTTGGAGCCACTAATGAAGAGTTATGTAATGAAGTAGTTCAAATTATGAAAAATGAATTTGAAATGAGCATGATAGGAGAACTTTTTTTTTTCTTAGGATTTCAAATTACACAAAGAAATGATGGCATTTTTATTAATCAATCTAAATACATTCATGATATGTTAAGGAGATTTGGATTTGAAAACCTTAAACATGCCAATACTCCTATGAGTGCTTCATTGAAATTAGGAAAAGATGAAAGTGGTATTTCAATTGACCAAACCCTTTATAGAAGTATGATTGGGTCGTTATTATATTTAACTTCCTCTAGGCCTGATATTATGTTTATCGTTTGTCTATGTGCTAGATTTCAAGCTAATCCAAAAGAATCACATTTAAAAGCGGTGAAATGTATTTTTAGATATCTTATAGGAACATCTAAACTAGGCTTATGGTATCCTCATAATGACTCTTTTATTTTACATGGATACTCTGATTCTGATTATGCGAGGTGTTCATTAGATCGAAAGAGCACAAGTGGCACTTGTCACTTTCTCGGCCCAACACTTATTTCTTGGTCGAGTAGGAAACAGGATTCAGTTTCCCTCTCCACTACTGAGGCCGAATATATTGCACTTGGTAGTTGTTGTGCTCAAGCACTTTGGATGAGACAGACACTAGAAGATTTTGGCATACTCCAAAATAATGTTGAATTAAAATGTGATAGCAAAAGTGCTATCGATTTAACGAACAATCCTGTATTACATTCTAGATCCAAACATATAGATGTTCGTCATCATTTTATTAGGGATCACCTAAAGAAAAGACATATTAAAATAAATTTTATTGGAACAGATTCTCAAATAGCAAATATTTTCACAAAACCGCTTAATGATTCACGCTTTTTAAGGTTAAGATTAGAACTTAGAATCTTAGAATTATAAATCAAAATTGTTTTAATTCCGAGATTTTTTTAAAAATAGGCCTAAGATTAGAAATCGTATATATATGTCATGTAGTTAATTACAATTAATCAAATTTTTTCCAAATAACTAACAAAACATAACGTAAAATTGGACAACACATAGGATAACACTGAAAAAGTCAATACAAACATCAAACACACAAATTAATAGAGTTTTCACTATCGCCAGGCGACAGTACTAACGCCGGCGATATCCCAGATTCAGTCAACATCAAAATATTACATCACTGACAATATAAAGTCATTCACCCATGTTCTCTTCAGTAGACACATTCACGTCTTCACTGGAAGTCGGAGTTGGTTCTCTAGGGCTTCGCGTCCACCTTATCGAATGTCGTGGAGGATCCTCGACTGGACTCCTCCATTCTCGTTCATCTTCCGGAGTTGGCTTTAGTTTCAGCCCCTTTACCAGAAACTTCATGAATTTTCGAAAACTGGAATGGCTACGCTTTTGTTCCTCTTTCATCTCCTCCACTATCTCTCTTAGGTCGTCAATAGATTCATGTAAAGACCCTCCTCTTTGGAGTGGTTGTCTTGATGATGAGGCAGCCCTTGGATATGGACCTCTAGCTGGTTCTACGGTATGTATCGCAGGGATACAATCATCAATGTAGAACTCTTGATCTATCCAATCATATTTCTGATATACGACCTTTTGAATAACACTTCCTAAAGGAAGTGTATTCAGTTTCCTCCTAAGGGGATGCTTCATTTTGTACGTATATCGTATGATGGATAACACAAAATCCGCCACATCAAACTTGACTCTCTCTAATACATAGTAAGTCACTAAGCTCAATTGAGCCGTGATCTTCCTTGTGTCCCCGGCCTTCAACATAACTGTGTTTCTTAATATATCTTGAATCACAAATGCATCACGAGAGAGTGATGAGACGTCTTGAATCAAACTCCTATTTTCCTTTCCGTGAAGGACTTGATTCAATATACTCCAATCACGATCCTTTCGGTAATTCTCCACTATATCCATAAAATTTTCCTCACAAGTGGCAAGATTATATTCTCGTCTTAAATCAGCATGAGTAATATCTATTTCCCCTCCTTGGATTCGAGACCTTACTCCTCCATTCAACCCCGTATATTTAGGGTCTTCCAAATTGTTTTAGAAATCCCTTACAAAAATGGAGCTAAAAAGGTTGGGTATAATGAGAGACATTATACCTGACTCCACCAGTAGTTCATAGATATGCGGTGACAATGTTTCATCCAAAAGTTTCGCAACACCAACCGACGCATTCTCAATTCCCGAGTATGTTTGATATGAAGCATGTGGGTTGCGGGTGGTGCTTTTTCTTGCACGGGATGAGGATGCCATTTCCTGAAAATATTATGTTAGCATCACATTCAGTCAAGACATTGATTTCAACAAATTCCTTTACTATCGCCGGCGACAGTGCTATCGCCTGGCGACAGTGCTATCGCCTGGCGACAGTGCAAACTACTCCTATTAGCAATTTCATGTAGATCTCCTCTTGACATTGCATTAAACTTTCTAAAATTAAATAAATCTCACAAATCTACCTCCTATTATTCATTTTTGTAAAATTTTTGCATAAAAATCAAGTGTTTTCTTCAAAATTCTTTCAAAATAAAATGTATGACCAAAACTAAAATTTTTTTGCTAGATCTATCTTCTTTCATCATCTATAAACCAGATCTATAGTTTTTTTTAGAAAATCACAATATTAAAGAGAGATCTAAACTTACCTTTTTGAAGTTTTGAGGGTTTTTGCTGAAGAAGACGAAGCCAAAAAGTTAAGGGTCTGTGAAGTGAGGATAAGTGTCAGCCCGCTCAGTTTCTTTTGCCTTTTATATCAAAAACCGCTATCGCCCCGCGTTATCGCTAACGCTGGCGATAGTGTATTTTAGAGGCAAAAATCCCTAATATCTTGACACCTTTTCAACACCCTTCCTTCTAGTATTACTGAAAATTTTTGGATGATTATCAGAATACGATACCTATTACATGTGTGATTATTAATTTATAAGTTCTTTAAACATTTTTTTCACTTGTCTTGCTCTCGATATCTTTCTATACCTTTGATGAATAGAACTTGAATAGACTTGTTTCCGCATGCCTCTAAATATGAGTAACATTTTATGATTGATAATGTGCTTCCACTGACACGAGCTGATAGTTATACGTACTTAAGCTTCTTATTACATGATATTGGTTTGTTTCAAAGTTTCGAATACATCACTAAACCTTTTATGTATACTTCATTCATATTGATCTTCAAAACTGATGGCCATTTTCAAAAACAAAATATTTCTTATCAAGTTTGCAATACAAGTGAATTCGGAGTCCTAAGTCCAGTTCCAAAAAAAAATGCATGAAAAAAAAACAAATAAAAATGACTAGGATATTCCAATCAAGCTCTACTCACCCTCCTGATAAGTCTTAATGAGCATTGTGAGGTTGAGCACCTTGAAAAGGATTGTAAAGTGTCTTGTGCAAACAAACTTGGCCACTTTTTCAAAATCATTATGCCATGAAGTTATATGTGAGTTTCTTGTATTATAATATTGCAAACCTTCATGTAAAATATTTCTTAAGGAATCTGTAACCTACATCACTCTTCACATGTACACGTCATTATCATTTATAAAATTTCTTCTCATGAGAATTGGACCGGAAATAGTTTTTCTCTTCTATTTCATCGTTTCTAATGTTTTTGATATCTTGGCCTGACAAATTTTCAATGTTTAACTTCAACTCTTAAATTAATTTTCTCCACAACAAACATTTTTTCCTGATAAAATTCCAAATTTTATGGTAATACTATTCCAGGGTTATTAATGTCGTTATTATACTCCTCATATTTCCAAATTCTATGACTAATTTATTACTCTCTCACTTCTTTCAGCTTCCGCATTTGCCACTCATTTTTTTATATATCCCACCGTCTTTTGCTAATAACAAAAGGAGGAGATTAAGTACGAAATAAATTGATTAGTACATTTAGGGGGAGAAATTATTTCTTTTAAACAGGGGAAGAATATAGGGGGAGAAACTAGTCTTTATTATAGGGGGAGTTTATTATAACTATTTGTGCACTTTGATTCATAATGATTATCTGAATTGTTTCACATTCTATTGGTCTCACACAATTTCTTTCTCAGTGGATTTGTTATTATCAAAAGAGGGAGATTGTTGGAGCATGCGTTCCGCACTTCTTAGTTTGAGAATAACAAATCCCGGATGTATTTGATCTTGATATGTGTTTTAAATGTGCAGGGATAACAGGTTTTTTAAGTACTAAGGAATGGCTGAGCATAACATTGAAGAAAAGGAAAATCGTAATATCGCTGGCGATAACGCTACCGCGGGCGATAGCATGGACAGTTACTGCTGACGTCAGCCTTGATCCACATGATGTCGCACACGAAGTCACGGTTGAGCAATATCGCGGGGCAATACCGATGTCGCCGAGCGATATCCCACGATCGTCACGTTCTTCACTCAGATCTGAAAATCCGCGCGATGTGTGCCACGTGTCAAGCAACAGAGAAGTTATCACTATCGCGGGGCGTTAACGTTACCGCAGGGGATAACATGAAATGATATATACGACCAAAAAATTTCAGGGAAGGGTTGATCGTGTAGAGCTTAGTTTTCCCAGAGAATTTTCAGAGCCTTCATCTCCGTTTCCAAACGAATTCCCTTGGTCCGTTGAAATCTCAAGAGCGAAGGAGATACGACCGTGCGTTCAAGATTGGAGATCTTCTCATCGGTTCATCATCCTCTTCAGAGCTCGTGATTTTGAGGGAGTTTTTAAGTTTTACTATTGTACTTTCATTTTCACTTTTTATCTTTATAATTGGGAAGGGAAAATCATCACCTTGTGTGTGGTGTCTAAGTCCTTGTGTGGCTTAGGGGCAAATCACCGCCTTGTGTGTGGTGTCTAGGTCTTTGTGAGGCTTAAGAGTAAATCGCCGCCTTGTGTGCAGCGTCTAGATCATAGGTTTGATTTAGGGGGAGGCTAGTAGCCATATCTAGGGAGATATTGACTATAGCCTATCGGTCCTTGGGAGAAGGACCGGTGAAAAAGCTAAAATCTATTATCGTTGTAAGCCTTGATTTCAAGCTTTATTGAAATCATTTTACATATATATTTTGGAGAAATAAAATCTTGTTTTTCATTTCATTGGTGTGTCTCAAACTTTACATCTAATTTCGTATTTTATAGATAGTTTGTTAAAATTTTAAAAAGCCCTTATTCACCCCCCCCCCCTCTAAGGGCGCCACAAGATCCTACACCATCCATGACAAAAGATGCACTAAGTTGGTGCGGGTTGAACCCTAATACCAAAGTTGGATCATCAAATACCAGAAAGGGGATGAATTCCCAAGGTAAGTTTCTTTCTGAAATCGTAGGCAAGGTAATTTTGTGCAAGACTGGTGGACATGACAGAATATCTGCCTATGTGTTCAACCTAATGACCAGAGTCATATTCACTGTAAAAACATACTGGTCATAAGTGGTGTTTGACAAGATTCTAGGAGGAATAAAGAAGCCAAATCTGGGAAGGATACTAAGCTTATGTCTAGCTTCAACAATACCAGATGTTATGAACCAACTTTCAGGATCAAAGATCAACCATATGAGGAGGATGGACATGAGAATTCTATCCAGATGGGATAGAGTATTGACCAAAGAGGTTTCTACTCCACAGAAACAGGTCAAGAAGGATAAGAAGAAGAAAGAAATTGTTCAACAAATAGAATCCTACAGTGATTCTGAAGAAGAGGTAGTCTTCAGTTCAGATGAAGACCAACAACAAAAAGAAGCTCAAGATCAAGTAGAGAGCAGTCAGCACCCAAAGCAACAGATAGCATCCACTCCAGGGGAGAACACCCTGAACCAGCAGTACAAGACACTGAACTATCTGAGTTGCCTGCCCAAGGGGGAGGCATTGCTGTAGCTACTCTGGAGAGTGAGTATGCCGCTGATATAGTGATGGACATTGTATCAGACATAAACAAAGAAGCACTGATCATTGCTGAGAAGGAAGCACAAGATGTGCAGATGAAAGACACAGCTCAAGATGAGCAAGTAAGTATCTCCTTTAAAGAGAGGGCCCTGGATAAAGATCTGAATGTTCAGGGAGAACCTTTTTTTCCCAAACTAATCTTGTTCCTCCAGTTTAGATGCAACAGGAGGTAACTATGGAAGAGTTGTTTCCTGATTTACCTGCAGCAAGGACTGAGGGGGAGCAGCAAATAGAAGAAAAGGAACTGCAAGGAACTGAGGGGGAGGAGTTATTGAATGCCCCTTCTAATAAGGAAACAGTTGATATAAAAAGCTCATCACAATCTTCTGATGATGAGGAAGCCTCTATGGCTAAGAAGAGGAAGATGGTTGCAATCAGGAAAAGGAGCTCAGGCTACAAGAAAGCCTTGCAAACTGTCACACCACCACCTGCTCCAAGCATGGATTTCAATTCACTACTGGTCCAACTGCAAGTCAAGTTGGATGAGCAAAGGCAGTCTTTGGAGAAATATGTGGATGAGTCAAATAAAGAACTACAGTTCCAGCTGGCTCAAGACATTAAATCCATCAGATTTGAAGTCTACTTGAATAAGAAAGAGATGACAGATTGCTTCCATAAGGGATGTAATGTTATAGTATATTTGGCTGAGCAACAACAGCTGATAAAAACTGAAGTTGAAGACATCACAGTCAAGCAAGGATATATATTATAAAATCAATTCAGGTCAAATGAAAATCTCAAAGACTCACATGAAGAAATTCTCAAAAAATTGGAAAGTATTTCTACTGATTTGAAAACTGAAGTATCTAAGCAAATACAAGTAGATCTAGCTGCTGTCCAAATAGCCATTAAAGCCTCTCAAAAGACTATTTCTGATTACCTGAATAAATTCAAAGCCTACTACCAAGAAGGTACAGAATATCTAGCTGATCAAGTAAGGTTTCAAAAGAATGATCTGAGAGATCAAATAGCTAGAGAAGTCATAAAGTGGGAGAGAATGTTAGTCAAATCCAACTCTAATCATGCAAAATGGGTATATAACACCATCCGAGCTACACTTGGATTTCCACCCCTATGCGAGGATGATAATACAGCTGAGTCTAGTGTTCAACCTGCCTATATTGAAGGGGATCAGCCAGAGGTTGCACAGGTCATTTTTCCTCCAGCTGATTTTGACATAGTCCAGCAAGAAGTTCAGCAAATGTATAGCCGTCCATAGGAGGCACAGAATATTATTATTGAAAAGGTAGAAATGTCAAAGGCTGCACTGGAAGCTCAGAGGGAGGCACAACTTTCCAAGAAAAGGTTTAGAGAACAGACAGAACTGAAGCCTGGTTTTGAGCAGTGGAGTCCTACCTCCAGGAACATTATTTTAACTTCTTAGAAAGTTGTGAAGTACAAGACATATGATAGAGGCAAATGGTACTCTGAGCAAGAGTGGATCAAGTATCAGGAAAGGCAAGAGGCTATACTTCAGTATAGAAGGAATGCTAAAGCTGGAAAGTTACCTGCTAATGCTTTAGAGCCTAGCAAGTACTTCCCAAAGCCTTTTCATTATTTTGAAAGGCAAAGGATCAAGGCTGAAGAACTGAAGAAGAAAGACCTGAAAGGAAAGAAACCAGCTGATGATATTGAACCTAATATGCAGGCTAAGATCAGATCTGGAAAAGGAATAGTAATCAAGGAGCCTAGTCTATCTTAGGATAAATAGGCTAATATGTAGAATATTGTAATCTTTTGATTTTTGTTCTTTAAAGAAACATGTAAACCTAAACAATTTTCTGATTAATGAATGACATCATTTTCAGTATTGAGTTTAGCTATTATCTATGCTTTTATGTTACCCTGCAGTGAAATGTATGAACATCTATTTTTCTTTTATTTATTATGTATGGTGTATATCTTTGACTAAGGGTTATGACTTCTCCAAATAGGGGAAGATTGTTTGGTACACTAGAAACTATGTACCAGATTTGGAGAAGCCTCCCCTTACTCAATGATATACATCAATTTGTCTTTGATGGGATGTTTGAGTACCAATGTGAAGGTTAAGAAATACAGGAAAATTTCTAAGTACAAGTGTCGACACTTGTAAGAAATTGTGTCAACACCAGAAGCAAGGCATGTGTCGACACCCAGGAATTGTGTAGACACCTGAAGAAGGCTTGTGTCGACACACAGGACTTGTGTCGACACACACTCAACGCCATCTATCATCAACAGATGTACTGAGTCTTAAAGGCTTGTGTCGACACACAGGACTTGTGTCGACACACACTCAATGATGTCTGGACATACACTCAACGTTATCTATCAGCATCAGCTATGTCGAGACCAGGAGCAGTTGTGTCGACACACAGGACTTGTGTCGACACATACTCAATGACGTCTGGACATACACTCAACGCTGTCTGTCAGCATCAGCTATGTCAAGACCAGGAGCAGTTGTGTCGACATACACTCAATGATGTCTGGACATACACTCAACGCCATCTGTCTGCATCAGCTATGTTGAGACCAGGAGCAGTTGTGTCGACACACAGGACTTGTGTCGACACATACAACAGAAGCTGTGTCGAGAAGCAGAAGAATGACTGTGTCGACACATTGAGTGTTGTGTAGACATCATCAAGACTTGTGTCGACACATAGTCTATTTGTGTCGACACATGTGAAGTAGTTTGCTGAGTGTTTCCTGCTGAGATATTAAGTCATTACAGAATCAACTATCACGGCTGTAGACTTGACAGTTGTCATAATCAACAAGTCTGACACCTTTGTCAGAATTATCAGAAGGTTATTACAAACCGAATCAGCCGGTAATTATTGAGAAACTCTACATAAAAGACTGATCCATGACAACCAAAGCAATTAAAAAAAAAAGAAAATTAAGCAATTACAGGGGAACAAACCAACACAGAACTAGAGAGAGAAGTCAACAATAAGAAAGTGGGGAACCCTTAAGAAGGCCGATCCTGAACAATCTGCAAGAAAGATTCAGATCTAATTCTGAATCTAAAATGGAAGCTGTCTGAAGATCAACTTCTACTCCAAGTCAGATCAACCTCATTTTGTTCAATCAAGAAGCTTTAAAAAAGCTGAGTCAGGTTGGATCTGAAGTATATTGTTTATTCAAGAACTGATCAAGAAGCTCACATCAATTGAGAGTTATTTCTGGGTGAAATTTCTATACAACTAAATCTTCTTTTTCCTTGTAAGATCTTTTATAGATCTGAGTTGTAAGCCTGTGTTTATAAAGGCTGAGGTAGGGCTGAGAGTCTGAGGTGTAGGACTTGTGAAAGTCTGAGTTATAAGCCTGGTGATAAAGGCTGAGGTAGGGCTGAGAGCCTGAGGTGTAGGACTTGTGAAAGTCTGAGTTGTAAGCCTGGTGATAAAGGATGAGATAGGGCTGTTGCCAGAGGTAGGGTTCTTGGGAGGAATCTGAGGTAGGACTTGTATAAGTCTGAGCTGTAGGAACCTATCAGGTTCTGAGGTGTAAGATCTGTGGATCTGAGTTAGTGGAAGGAAGTTGGGCTGAATCCAGTTCTCTACTGGATAGGCGAAGGGGGGAAAGTGGATGTACCCATAACTTGGGGAACCACTATAAATTTGGTGTACTATGATGTGTTGTGATTATTGTGCTGTGAATTATATTTTATGTACTGAGTTAGAACAAGATAATTGCCTAAAAGTTATTAAATAAAATTAGAACCTATTCACCCCCCCCCCCTATAGGTGTCTAGGCTCTTGAAATCAAATCTTTCAGGGAGGCTAGCCACACGCCTTGCGACCGCTTGCAAGCCAAAGCTAGACATGACAGAGGATGACCGGGCGACTGGCTGCGGGCCTTACGACCACTCACAGGAGACTAGTCGTAGGGCGCATCGATCGACCAGGTGGACAGCCGCATGCCTTGTGGCCGCTTGGTGCGTCGGCGACAGCACACCTTGAGGTCATTTGCGAGCGGCCGCTTGGTGCGATGACAGTTGGCCGGGGGGAGGTCGCACGCTTTGCGGTCACTTGCGAGTGGCCGCATGGCGCAACAGCAATCGGCCGCGAGGCTGGTCGTGAGGCCATGTCGCCACTTTCTAGGGGAGAACTGAAGGATGTGGTGTTTTGAAAGTTGTTTTATTGTATTATTTATTTAAATGTTCATGATATAAATGTAATGGTTACATTTTTGTTCCTAGATTATATGACATGTTTCATGTAAGGTTCAAGAAGATGCTCATGGTCTTGAACCATAGAACAGTGAATTTTGTTATGTCATGTAGTCTTTAGATATGCTCTCTTTCGTGGTAGTCAAAGGGAACATTGACTACCGAGTCAAGATTGTCGCATGATTAAAGTACATTTGAGTTCTATAAATGTTGATAGATGTTATCGTTTAGTCATGCGAGTATGTATATGGTTGAATTCATACATATAGAGATTGACCACTTGTTGCAACATTATTTGGAATGTGTTTAGTGTCGTTAATGTTTGCAACGTGTCTAATGATTTTAGATATGAGACGTGTAGATTTAGCGCGGCGGTGTGGACAATGTGATTACAATTGAAGGCCATCTTCTGATGGTGATAAATATTATGGTTCGTTGGTCACACTTGCGCGTAAGGAATCTACACATCGAAATATCGTCTGTCCCCAAATTTATTTGGGAAGTGATATGGTCGGGCCCCTTGGTAAAGCGAGTTTGTATAGCATGCAGTATAACTGATGTAGTTATAAATACACGTCGCTTATGAGACCGGGAAAATATTAAATATAGTGCGAAAATGACACGCTCCTATTTTTCACTATATTCGTAATATCACGCGACAAGAAAAAGACACAGGTCATCAAAATGTGTTACCTAGTTACTACGTTATTGAGGCGACTATAATGCAGTGACAAAGCCACTTATAGTCCGTAATATAGAATGTTATATTATTGCCTTGATGACATAGTTCCTCTATAAGGTTGCACCAAATGAACGGGAACAGTTTCAGTTCGACTTACTATAGTATGTGCGAATGTGTTGTGTCGTGACTCGACATGCTTAGACAAGTTTTTTTTTATGTGTGTGCGACTATTAAAAGAGAAAATTATGACGAGGCGAGTCGTCGTAATTATTTTTGTAGAGCAGCACAATTATATTTTGGTTATGTGTAACCATTTGGGCTTGATTTAGGATTACATTTATGTATATATATATATATAAGAATCATTTGTATATATAAATATGTATATATGTGTATATATATATATATATAAATATATAAATGATAATATATAAATATAATACATATGTCATTATAAAATAAGACAAAGGCTGGAGCAAAAGGGAGGTGGCTGTTCTGTTCACGGGAAAAAGAAAAGGGAGCTGTAGCTTTTCATTAGGGTTTTTTTTCTCCCCTCTCTACTCCGATCTCCAGCCCCCTTGACGGCGCACCCGATCGGCCATCAGCGAACTCCTCCGGCTCGTGAGGAAGGGCTGCCGCGCCGCCTTTGCTCTCCTCTCCGGCGAAAGCCCACCTCGCCCGTCGTTGGTCGGTCCCTTGGAGCTCGCCGACGGTTTGGTGGAGGAGAAGCCCGGTGCGCTTCTTGACCGGAGCTCGGCTCTATATCTCCAGTCAAGGCAAGTGTTTTGCCTCGAGGATCTATTCCTCTAGCCGATCTAGTCAAGCCCTTCGTTTCTCCTCTTCCTCTCCGGCGACTAGTGTGGTTCGGCCACTAGGAGTCCCCGACGCTCTTGGAAGAGAAAGTCTAAGCTTTTGTCTCTATTCCTTGTCAACGGAATAGAGATTTCTCACTGTTCGGGTTCAAGGTGAACTAAGAGGCGAGGCGTCGGCCTCATCGTTGCGGTGGAATCGTCAACATCTTCTCCGACAACTTACCTCTTCCGGCTAGAGATCTTGTTCTCTAGAGGTACAACTTCTAACCCCTTTGTGACGGTTAGATGTGATGAGTTAGGTTTCTTTATGCTTACA
The DNA here is from genome assembly GCA_039513925.1 of Platanthera zijinensis. Lineage (NCBI taxonomy): Eukaryota > Viridiplantae > Streptophyta > Magnoliopsida > Asparagales > Orchidaceae > Platanthera > Platanthera zijinensis. Next base: position 136,091,254 of record CM077094.1, read on the forward strand.
TAGCCTTGTTTAGGCCATTATCATGGGACGCACGATCCATTTGTGTCGTTGGTACCCGCAATTTTTTTTTTAAAATTTTGCCCGCCACTACACGTGAAATCCTACAGTGGTATCAGAGCCAGGTTAGACGTCTCATGACAATGGGCCTTACTTTTTGTACCTAGAGGTTTGGATTGGTTATGTCCCAACCCTTGATTCAAGCTTAGGTAATTCGTCGGCGTACGAATTATGTGGAAATCAATTTTTTTTGGATTTAAATTGATTTGGTTGAGTCAAGATGGGTTGTGTATACTAACCTATCCATTGCTAGGACAAGGCTTATGTTTGCTCGCTTACGCATCTATTTATTTTTGTTATCTCTGGAATGTAATTTTGTTTGGGATGCATGTAATAATTAGAATGCCGTGAGTTAGGATGTTTTTTTTGTTATTCCCCCTCTCTTTGGAGGATTGCGAAAAGAAAAATTTAAGAATGTTTTTCCTTCTCATTTTATCCGCTTAAGCTAGTATCCTTGGATGATCATGAGTGTGATTCCAAACACTAGACAAGGTGGAACGTGTGTGAGCCTGGTATTATGCCACGAGAGATTACATTTTGTGTGAGGCACATTTTATTTTTTCTTTGTGGAAATACCGTGTCCACACTAGTTGCCCAATAAAATGAGTTTTCTTAAACAGGACTTTCAAGATCTAGGCTTGAATGTTTTGGGAAAAAGGTTTTTTATATTATTCATTTTTTTTTTATCATGCAATAATATGAATTGAGAGTCACAAAAGTTAAGCTTCGCTTAAAAGGTTGTGATTGGTGTCTTGTACCTACCTGGAAAAGCAAATGGATGAGTCCGCTTGTTTGGAAGGGATCTCGTGCGTGTCTATATTATTTTGATATGGCAATAGCGTTTTTTTTTTATCATGAACCGTAAATAAATTAATTTTCATTCTCTCTTTATTTTTAGAAAATGTCAACCCTGCCAAATTTTCTGCGTTCCATGATTGATAAGAGTCCTCTTGCTAATGACGGTTCAAACTATTCTGATTGGATCCTCAAGTTGAATATCGTGTTGCGTTTGGAAAATCTCCAACAAATTCTGGATGGCCATTGCCCAGAAGAGAAGGAGAAAGGCAAACCAACTGATATTGAAAAGGAGGAACAGAAGAAATGGAATGAACAACAGCGTGTTGTGCAGACATTGATCTTAGCCAGCATTGGCGATCAATTGCAAAGGAAATTTCTTGATACTCCCGCTAAGGAAATCATAGCACAATTGGAAAAGATGTTCACTGATAGTGCTCGTAAAGAGCGCTATAAGACCACCATAGCACTCACGAGGTGCAAGATGATGGAGGGTGAATCTGTTTCAGTGCACTTCCTCAAAGTGCAGGGCTATCTGGAGAAATTGGAGAAATTGAATTCTCAACTTCCTGATGACATAGCTGAGGATATCATACTGGGGTCACTTCCTTACTCGTATAAGGATTTTATTATGCACTATCATATGCGTGAAAGGAAGATGACTATGAATGAGCTCCATAATGCCCTCAAAACAGCTGAGGTAGATATGGGTAAGACAAGGGCAAATTCTGTCTTAGCCGTTGCGTCAAGTAGCAAGAAACCCTTTAAGAATAAAGGCACCGTCGCAAATAAATCTGCTGGTAGAAAGTCATCTTTCAAAGACAATAAGGGAGGAGCTCATGCGAGCACCTCCAAGGGAAGCAAAGTGAAGAACTCTCCATCTGCTGTCACCGAGTGCTTCCATTGTCATGAGAAAGGACACTACAAGATGAATTGCCCCAAGTACAAGCGTGACTTGGATGAAGGCAAGGTTGAACGCAAGCGTCCCAAAGGTATACTCGTTATTGAATTAAATCTAAACTTGACCACTACTATCCTTGATTGGGTAATGGATACCGGATCATGTGCTCACTTAGTTTCTAATGTGCAGTCACTAAGGGATAGGAGAGCTCTCTCCAAAGGAGAGGTTGTGCTGAAGGTTGGAAATGGTGCAAGAATCTCTGCGGTTACTGTTGGCACCCTCACCCTTCATTTATCTAGTGGTTTATGTTTTATTTTAAGAGATGTTTATCATGTCCCTTCTATTTTGAGAAACATTATTTCTGTATCATGTATGGATGCAGAAGGCTTTTGTTTTGTGATAAATAATTCACAAATGACAATTGAGAAGGATGGTTTATTTTATGCAAATGCTTTCATTTCAAATGGCTTGTATTTGCTTAATATAGTAGAAGATAAACATATGTTAAATATCAATAACAAAAGGCTCAAAATATCTCATATAAATGAGACACTCTTATGGCACCATCGCCTTGGTCACATAAACGAAAAACGCATCAGGAAATTGCATCAATCCAATCTCTTGGACTCATTTGATTTTGATGCAATTGGGACATGTGAATCATGTTTAGCTGGAAAGATGACCAAGACACCATTCAACAAGAAAGGTATAAGAGCGAACAACTTATTGGAATTGATACACTCCGATGTATGTGGTCCAATGAGTACAAGTGCAAGAGATGGTTATAAGTACTTCATCACTTTCACGGATGATCATAGCCGCTACGGCTATGTTTATCTTATGAAGCATAAAAGTGAATCCCTTGAGAAATTCAAGGAATACAAAAATGAAGTAGAGAACCAACTTGATAAGAGAATTAAGAATTTGAGAACTGATCGAGGAGGTGAGTACTTGAGCAACATGTTCATTACTTACCTAAAGGAGTGTGGTATTGTACCACAACTTACTCCTCCTGGCACCCCGCAATGGAATGGTGTCTCCGAGAGGAGAAACCGAACCTTGCTTGACATGGTCCGTTCCATGATTTGTCAGACCGATTTACCTTTGTATTTTTGGGGTCATGCGCTTCTCTCCGCAACTCTCACTTTAAATATTGTTCCAACAAAATCTGTTGAAAATACTCCTTATGATATATGGTTCGGGAAACCGCCTATTTTATCTTTTCTTAAGATTTGGGGATGCGAGGCATATGTAAAACGTATGCAATCGACTAAATTAGAACCCAAAGCTGATAAATGTTTCTTCATAGGATACCCAAAAGAAACGAAAGGGTATAGTTTTTGGCACAAGTCGACGAATACATTATTCGTAAAGAAGGGTGCCACATTCTTAGAGAAAGAATTTCTTGAAAGAATTGAAGGATATGAGCGTAGGATAACACTTGAGGAAACTCAAGAGGACCTACGAAGTTATGATCATGAGGTGAATTCTGACATTCAAGATGATCATGAGATATCACATATAGTTCCTTTACTCAGTGGGAGTGTGGGCCATCCACCTCCACAAATTCATGTTGAGGAGATTCACGCTGCGCAATTAAATGATTATTTGACGCGCGTTGAACCAGAATTAGTTCCACAAGCTATAGTGGAAGAAATTCGAGAGCCTCAAGGTGAACCGAATGAGCAAAATGAACTAAGAAGGTCTACAAGGGTGAAGAGGAAACCCGACCTTTATATGGGACTTCATGAAGTCTTGATAATTGACACAGAAGACCCCCTAACCTATGAAGAAGCATTAGGAAGAATAGATTCCGATGCCTGGCAAGAAGCCATGAAATCAGAAATGCAATCCATGTATGACAATCAAGTATGGGACTTGGTTGACCTTCCTATTGGAAAGAAGTCCATTCCTAACAAATGGATCTTCAAGAGGAAGATGGACATGAATGGCAACATGACGACTTACAAGGCAAGACTCGTGGCGAAAGGTTTCAGTCAAATCCAAGGGATTGACTACGATGAAACTTTTTCACCCGTTGTAATGTTCAAAACGATTCGAATCATGTTGGCTATCGCAGCCTTCTATGATTATGAAATATGGCAATTGGACATCAAAACAGCTTTCCTGAATGGAAAACTTGTTGAGGAAGTGTACATGATGCAACCTCAAGGTTTTGAAGATCGGAAAAATATCGAGAAAGTATGCAAGCTTCAGAGGGCCATTTATGGCTTGAAGCAAGCATCAAGGAGCTGGAACAAACGCTTTGATGAAGAGATTAAAACTCTCGAATTCATCCAAAGCAAGGAAGAACCTTGTGTATACAAGAAAGTTAGTGGGAGTCACATCATATTTCTAGTTTTGTACGTCGATGATATATTATTAATGGGAAATCATTTACCGTTAATGGAACAAACAAGAGACTCATTGAAAACCATCTTTTCAATGAAGGACATGGGACAAGCTCAATATATCTTGGGAATTAAGATATATAGAGATAGGTCACGAAGACTCATTGGCTTAAGTCAAAGTATTTACATTGACAAGATCTTAGAAAGGTTTCATATGGAAAACTCTAAGAAAGGGAACGTGCCAATGAAGACCTCTTTACAGCTTGGCAAGTCCTTTTGTGCCTCTACGCACCAAGACATTGAGCACATGAAGAATGTTCCCTATGCTTCCGCCATAGGTTCCATCATGTATGCCATGACCTGTACAAGACCTGATGTTGCATATGCTCTAAGCATAACGAGTCGACATCAAGCTTCGCCGGGTCCCAATCATTGGACCGCTGTCAAAAATATTCTTAGGTATCTGAAAAGAACCAAGAATAAGTTTCTTATTTTTGGTGGGCATAAGGAACTAGCTGTAGAAGGCTACACGGATGCTAGTTTCATGATAGATCCGGATGACAGGAAATCTCAGTCTGGATTTGTTTTTCTTCTGAATGGTGGGGCTGTGAGTTGGCGCAGTTGGAAGCAATCAACGACTGCTGACTCAACCACCGCAGCGGAAGTCATGGCAGCTGCTGAAGCCAGCAAAGAAGGAGTTTGGATGAAGAAGTTCCTTGAGGAACTTGGAGTTGTTCCGCCGAGTGAAGGTCCCTTGAAGCTGTTTTGTGACAATAGTGCCTCCATTTCTCAAATAAAGGAGCCAAAGTCACACCACAAAACAAAGTACATGGATAGAAAGTACTTTGTAACGCGGGACTTCATTGAGGAAGGCAAGATAGCACTTTTATGGATAGACACTAACAGCAACACAGCTGATCCCTTCACTAAACCTTTATCTCAAGCCAAGAGCGAAATTCATTTCGAGTCCATGGGGTTACACGACCATGGAGAGTGGCTTGATGAGTGATTTTATAGGTTGCTCTTTTGTTTTGTAATTTTCCTTCGAACTAAGAAACTTTAAAAACAAGTGGGAGATTGAAGGATGTGGTGTTTTGAAAGTTGTTTTATTGTATTATTTATTTAAATGTTCATGATATAAATGTAATGGTTACATTTTTGTTCCTAGATTATATGACATGTTTCATGTAAGGTTCAAGAAGATGCTCATGGTCTTGAACCATAGAACAGTGAATTTTGTTATGTCATGTAGTCTTTAGATATGCTCTCTTTCGTGGTAGTCAAAGGGAACATTGACTACCGAGTCAAGATTGTCGCATGATTAAAGTACATTTGAGTTCTATAAATGTTGATAGATGTTATCGTTTAGTCATGCGAGTATGTATATGGTTGAATTCATACATATAGAGATTGACCACTTGTTGCAACATTATTTGGAATGTGTTTAGTGTCGTTAATGTTTGCAACGTGTCTAATGATTTTAGATATGAGACGTGTAGATTTAGCGCGGCGGTGTGGACAATGTGATTACAATTGAAGGCCATCTTCTGATGGTGATAAATATTATGGTTCGTTGGTCACACTTGCGCGTAAGGAATCTACACATCGAAATATCGTCTGTCCCCAAATTTATTTGGGAAGTGATATGGTCGGGCCCCTTGGTAAAGCGAGTTTGTATAGCATGCAGTATAACTGATGTAGTTATAAATACACGTCGCTTATGAGACCGGGAAAATATTAAATATAGTGCGAAAATAACACGCTCCTATTTTTCACTATATTCGTAATATCACGCGACAAGAAAAAGACACAGGTCATCAAAATGTGTTACCTAGTTACTACGTTATTGAGGCGACTATAATGCAGTGACAAAGCCACTTATAGTCCGTAATATAGAATGTTATATTATTGCCTTGATGACATAGTTCCTCTATAAGGTTGCACCAAATGAACGGGAACAGTTTCAGTTCGACTTACTATAGTATGTGCGAATGTGTTGTGTCGTGACTCGACATGCTTAGACAAGTTTTTTTTTATGTGTGTGCGACTATTAAAAGAGAAAATTATGACGAGGCGAGTCGTCGTAATTATTTTTGTAGAGCAGCACAATTATATTTTGGTTATGTGTAACCATTTGGGCTTGATTTAGGATTACATTTATGTATATATATATATATAAGAATCATTTGTATATATAAATATGTATATATGTGTATATATATATATATATAAATATATAAATGATAATATATAAATATAATACATATGTCATTATAAAATAAGACAAAGGCTGGAGCAAAAGGGAGGTGGCTGTTCTGTTCACGGGAAAAAGAAAAGGGAGCTGTAGCTTTTCATTAGGGTTTTTTTTCTCCCCTCTCTACTCCGATCTCCAGCCCCCTTGACGGCGCACCCGATCGGCCATCAGCGAACTCCTCCGGCTCGTGAGGAAGGGCTGCCGCGCCGCCTTTGCTCTCCTCTCCGGCGAAAGCCCACCTCGCCCGTCGTTGGTCGGTCCCTTGGAGCTCGCCGACGGTTTGGTGGAGGAGAAGCCCGGTGCGCTTCTTGACCGGAGCTCGGCTCTATATCTCCAGTCAAGGCAAGTGTTTTGCCTCGAGGATCTATTCCTCTAGCCGATCTAGTCAAGCCCTTCGTTTCTCCTCTTCCTCTCCGGCGACTAGTGTGGTTCGGCCACTAGGAGTCCCCGGCGCTCTTGGAAGAGAAAGTCTAAGCTTTTGTCTCTATTCCTTGTCAACGGAATAGAGATTTCTCACTGTTCGGGTTCAAGGTGAACTAAGAGGCGAGGCGTCGGCCTCATCGTTGCGGTGGAATCGTCAACATCTTCTCCGACAACTTACCTCTTCCGGCTAGAGATCTTGTTCTCTAGAGGTACAACTTCTAACCCCTTTGTGACGGTTAGATGTGATGAGTTAGGTTTCTTTATGCTTACATAGCCTTGTTTAGGCCATTATCATGGGACGCACGATCCATTTGTGTCGTTGGTACCCGCAATTTTTTTTTAAAATTTTGCCCGCCACTACACGTGAAATCCTACAAGAACGACCGTGACCGACCGGGCAGGTAGCTGGTCGCGGGTGTGTGATTGGGGGTGGAGGTTATCACAACAATTATGATAGAGTGTGCTGCAGTTTTTGGGTGGTTGGCACGCAGATTGCATGGGGATCGGTCATGCGGTTTGTTTGCGAGGCAGATTTCTCCATAACTCCACACTTAAATGGTGGAGATTATGGGAATTCAGGCTATCCGCAGCCCAGAATTCCTATATATTGAGGGAGACCCCATCAAATATATATTATATCTACTGATGGCGTTCCCCCTAAATTTTTTAAGTTAAACCAAAAAGATTTCGACCAAAGGTACGCAGGGAAGCCAACCTAACCAAATGATCCGCGCGCCACGAGCTGCGCTCACCTCAAAGGTTCAAGAACATCCATAAAGGGGAGCCAAATCAAGAGCGCCACATGCGCATGACGGGCCCCAGCGCTCCCCGATGGGCGTGTCTGCACGCAGGTCACCTTGGTGTGCGGGCGTGCTCGCGCAACACGCTTAGGAGGGCGCGCACATGCCTGCTCCATTGCGTGTGCATGCACTCCATTGTGTGTGCGCCCCCTTGTGCACGCTAGCGCATGCCTCCCTTGCACGCATGCGCCGAAGGCCGCCTCCACCTCCTCCGACCGCCACCAGCCGTTGTTTTCGTCAGGTAACCCTCCCTTGCCATCCAGACTGTCGAAGGGCTCTTTTATCATTATGCTAAAATTTATTATACATGTGACCGAAACAGAGTCACGCCATTCACTAGAACAAATTTCTCCCCGGCACAATTACCGACATATCCATCCATAAAACTATAAATAGGCCCCCAGACCTTCATTTGAATACAAGCAACTCCAGAAGCCAAAGAGAGCTCTAAGGTTTTCGGGCAAAGATGTGGGACTTAGATCATTTCTCGGCTCGGAATTCACTCGACTCCCTCTCTAGTGAGAAGGCATCTCAAGGCTTCCAAGGCGCGACATTCTTCTCCTCAGGAGCGCTCTCATCAAGACTCCTACTCAGTAAGAGCACTTCCATAAAGGCTCTGAGTACCTAGCCATTTTCCCACTAGTGCGCTCTCATCCAAGCTCCAAGGACATAGTTTCTTTTTCACTATTTTCATATTTTGTACTTGTAATAGATATGTGGCATGTCACCCTCCCAAGAATTATTTTAACTCTTGTAAACACCAACAAAATAATGGATTTGGGCTCAACACAGATCCATTCACGTGGTTTTTCACCCTTTCTATGTTTTCCACGTCAAAAAAGTCTTTTTCATTTGAAATATAAGGGATGTCTAATCACTTAGAGGAGGGGAATAGATGTTTTTCTGGTTTTATGCTTTCTAAAAAATTTCTTAGATGATTACAGCAAAGTAATAAAATAACACAATCCACAGCACAGTACACCAAGATATATAGTGATTCCTCAATTATGGGTACATTCACTTCCCCCTTCACCTATCTAGTAGAGTGCTTAGATAGGCCAATTTCTACAAATGTTCTTAGATCAAAAGATCTTACAACTCAGGAACAACAGTCCCCTACCTCATACCTCCAACACAAGGTCCTACCACTCAAATATTTAACCACAAGCTCCTACACTCAGGCCAAACAGATCCCTACATCAATATCTACAACCAGAGATCTACATTCAGATCTTTTCCACAGATCCTATCTCAGATCACAATGATCATGCAACTCAGATTCTCACTAGAATCCTATAACAAACACAGATCCAACAAGAATCCTACAATTACAAATTAGTTGCAAAGAGTTTGACTCAAACAACAAAACCTGAGTCTTCAGTAGATGCACTATGAGGGTTTCTTCTTCCTTGATCAGCACTTGAATATGCCTGCTTGAAATGAATTGGCTAAAACAAGAAGACTTTGACCAGAGAGAAATACTCTTATGAAAGAATATTATTCTGATAAGCCTTGGAAGAAATTTCTCTGGTGGTTGTAGTTGCTGAAGACTTGAAGGAATTTGAGAGCTTGAGTACTACAAAAAAACATGCATAGAAAACTTTGAGGTGTATGAATGTCTTTTTTTTGTTCAATTAACAAGTCCCTTTATATATGAGTGGATTGACAGAGGCCTTGTTGCTTGAAAATGAAAGCTTCAACGGCTAGAAATTTTGCCTAAGGAAAGTTCTTCAAATGACATGATTCGGAAATTAATGTGAATAATTCTTTTCCTCTTAAAGTTCCTTGATAATCGCAGTAGAAAGCAGGATTCAAATTAATTTGAATAGATGCGCAATCTGTGGCTTGATCTCAGCAGAAGGCCGTTAGAACATGCTTCAGGCCGATAAAATCTTCTGAGCAAAACTTCAGTTGATGTAGTTGATAAAGTCCTTCAGCACTTATAGATATGCCTAACAGGTCTACATCTATGCTCAAAGCCCGGCCCGATCCAGGCCTTATTAAGCCCGGGCACCGGGCCTAGCCTGAGACAGGCGGTATTTTATTAAAATTCTGCCTGAACAGGCAGTATTTTAATTAAATCCCTCCTAAAATAGACAAGATTTAATTAAATTTCACCTGATAGACGGGATTTTAATTAAATCTCACCTAATCATTAAATCTTTAGGGTTTAGGGTTTAATTAAAATCTCCTGCCTGAACATGCAGGAATTTATTAAAATTTATTAAATTCCACCCTTAGGCGAGATTTCCAAGTAGAAATCCTGTCGCCTATGGGCGGGATTTATTAGTCGGGCCCGACCCGGCCTTAGGGGCCTTAGCAGGGCCCCTGTCGGAGTTGGTGCCTGAGCCCGGCCAAAGCAAGGCCCGAGTTTGGTTGACAAAATCCCGGGCCCGAAAAACCCGGGTTTTGCGGGCTTTTTGGGAAGGCCTTCTTGAAGAAGATATCATTGTTCAAAACATATAGATGAGAGGTATCTATAATTATGAAAACTCGCAGGGGAGGTCCCGATAATTAACCTTATGTAGTTGTAGTTGTTGCAGGTCTTTCGAGGCTCCTGGTAAACCAGACTAAATTGGAACGTCTTAGCCCGTGGAGCAGTCGAATGCACAAATAGTCACACAAAAAAGCGGGGAGCAGGCGATAAGATTTTTTTTACTCGAAAAACCAAAGAATATGGTAAAAATCCACGTGACCAGATCGGTGCCGACCAAATTTCACTATTTGCTGGTGCTTACAAGGTTTTATAGAGAGGCGAGGGACTGGTCGCTTCTCATTACAGCTTGAGAGGAGAGGGAGAGGTGCATTCGGAGGTGACAGGTCTTGTGCTTGTTGGCGGTGGAGAACACACTTCCTGGAGACCTGACAGACTTCTTCTCATGCTTGAAGGCTGAAGCGGTGAGTGCTAGCCACTAACGGACGGGCGTCAGGCGCTTTGAGTGTTGCATGTAGGAGGCTTCCTGGAGTAAACTTGGCGACATGTGGAGATCTTCATGCAATCCTCAAACTCCTTGAAGATCTTGTTCGTGGATCAAGGAGATCTCTGGTGGAACTTTCAAGAGCGTAGGAGGAGAAGCCGAGAAGATAAAATATGAGAGTGAAGAAAGGTCTGGGGTCCTATTTATAAACCTCATGAGTGATAACGGTAGTTATGAGGTTATTCGTAGATCATAACCACCCTAATTACTAATTACAAGTAAGTTTAATATAGTTTTAAGCGCGTATTACTTTTATATTTTTACTATGCGCAGATTATGTTGAAAATTATGAAGTGAAAGTGGTGACATGGGCGGCCTGGGTGACCTGTTCGTGTGGCCTGTGCGAACAGGACTGGCGGCTAGCCAGTTTGGCAAAGGTGTTGCAGTCAGCTTGTTCTCTGGCGGCCTGGGAAGTCTGTTCGAGCGGTCTGTGCAGACAGAAGTGGTGGCTAGCCAGGTCGGCTTGTGTTTATCAGGCAATTTGTTCTCAGATGGTAACCGGACGGATCTCCTGTCTATCCGCGGAGTTCGCCAAGACCGGCATGGTGCGGACTCGTATGGAGTTTGCTGAGTGTGGGTTGCGGACTGGACTGGAGCTCGGGAGATCGGCATGGCGTGTGCCTTGGTCTTGCTCTGGTGGCGCGGTTGGTCGTAACCGCGGAGTTCGCCGATTAGTGAGGCTGTGTTCGCACCAGGGATGGCCGGTGGTGTGGAATTGGTCTGATTCTGCACCAAGTCTAGGATTGCTCAGTCCGGGAGATCACGCGGGTTGGGTGGACTGATTCTTAGTCCGCCGAGCTCGACAACAGTCAACCTTGTGCTCTAGGATCGAGCTCGGGGTGTGCGGACTGAGCGGTGTCCGTAGGAGTGCGGGCTGAGGTGGTATCCGCAGTGTCCGCCTGTATGACGACCAAGGGTTTCTTTGGTGACAAGGCTGATTGGCTTGGTATCCAGCTGTGGTGGTGAGACCACAGCGGACTGGCTGTCCGACCTAGTCGCGGTGTCAAGGCGGTCTGGTGGTGCTCGCCGCGAGATAGGGCGGTGATCCTATTGTCTAGGGCAATGATCACACTCCTCTCTGCGCCTAAAAATAAGACCTCCTGTCACATCAACAGTAGAATCGAATGAACACTAAGTGAGCTCGGGTGGTTGCTGCGGATAGGATTTTCTATTCGCGTTGTTTGGAGAATTGACCGGTTTGTGCTATGCAGGTTGTGCGGATAGCGCTGGAAATCCAGGGACAAGGTTCTGACTTCGGTCAGGGACAGTGCGAACTCTACGATTAGCAACCAGCGGTTAGCAGCAGGTCGCGGCATGCAACTAGGTGGTCTTCTCTTCTACAACTCTTTCCCAGTTCAATAAGTCGTCTGCTTCTGGCGGCTTATTCAGTTCGGCATTAGCAGTTCGCGGAGATCTGGCGGCTAGGCGACCTCATGGTTAGGCGGCTTGCAAATTAGCGGACAGAGTTCTTCGACATTGGTATAACGCGTTGTCCGCGCGGTTAGGTTCCGGTTTGGAGACAAAGTAACATTAGCAGACTCCGTAGAGCAGCTCGGAAGAGTCGACGGTTACTCCTTTGAGTCTGTGCGGCTTGTTTGTTTCTTGTTCTTTTTTGCTTTCTTCGGGTACATCTGCGAATCATGTCTCGCCATGTAAAGATTTTTGATAGTACGAGATTCTTGCACTTCTGTTTGCATCTGATTTATTTGGTTTCAGATATGTTAAGTGTTCTACGCCTGGTTTCTCGTTTTTCGCGGTTCACAAATTTTCACAGATTAATATTATTTTGGCTATTTGCACCCACCCATAATGAGTGGTTACTCTCTTTTCAGACGGTGGAGATAGGGGGGAGGCCTCCCGCAGGGCCGTTGTGCAACCACGGGCGGCTGATCGGGGGAGGCCGGCCGCGGGTCTGTTGTGCAGCTGCGGGCGGCCGACCGGGGGAGGACGGCCGCAGGGGCCCGGTGGCCGCACGCCGCAAGCGGGTGGCCAAGGAGGCCGACAGCGGGAACTCGTGGTCGCGCGCCATGGGCGTTCAGACTAGAGAGGTCGGCCACGCGTCGTGGCCAAGGGGTGCCGGCCAGAGGCCTGTCACGGGGCTTCGCAGCCTCATATCGCGGGCGTGCGGCCTCGTGCCGCAGGCGTGCGCCGAATGAGCGGCCGACCACAGGAGGCCGACCGCGCCGGCCAAGGGCCCAGCGGCGGGTGGCCTCCCGACAATCGTCCGGTGAGCGGTGCGGTGGTGGTAGACGCGCCGATCAAGCGCGGATCGTGTGGGAGGTGGTTTCTCCCATAACCCCCACTAAGTTAGTGGGGGTCATGGAATTCCGGCTAATTGCAGCCCATAATTCCAATAAATTGTGGGAGACCCCATCATTTACCTCCCAAAGTCCCTGGTGTCCGGAGTCTGAGCGAGAGGAGAGCGGAGACTTTTGTGCAAGTCCAGATTGCGGTTACCATGGTGGAGACGGACAAAGGGGCATAGAAAGTGACGGGCGGAAGTGGCGGAGGTGCCAAGGTGAGACGTGAGAGGAGGAAAGAAGCGGCCGCGAAGGGCACTCGCGCAGACCGTGTGCTCTGCCCATCAACTGTGATGCACTCAAAAAGTCTGTTAGGCGATGAATAGGTTTACGGGAAGTCACACAATCTGTCATCCTCCTCTGTTCCAGGCTTGGTGGGATAGGGGTTTGGGGCACCCATTGGTTAACTGGCTTCTTAATTTTGCAGCTTGCTCCGGTCAATCCCCATTGGTTAACCGCGAAGCCCTCCAACTGTACTCCACTGTGTACAGAAATGCGGTGAATAGCAGTCGCTATGACACATATATTGCTTTAAACTTGCCACCAAGCTCAATCGGGGCTCGCATACGAATGTTCAACGAGAGCCATCTGGACAGAACAATTATTCTTGGGAATACTGTAACATCGAACCAGCGGGCGGCGGTTGGAACAACGCGACAAGACTAAGAGGGTGGCGGCGTGAACTCGCGCGGCAAGATGCAGGGTCGGGCGTCGCGGGTAGTCGGGCTAGGGGGCGGGCAGGGAAGATTTTGGTGTTTATTTCATGGGAGGGATATCATTTTTTTTTACAACAAATATGAATGCTTTAAATTATTGAAAAAATAATTTAAGGCGATTGTTATTGGCAGATCAATTTGATTGATGTCTTAAAGTAGAAGAATGCCACCTATGAATATTACAACATTATCATACTTAATTAGATTTCATAATTAAATTTCAACAATACCGTAGATAAAAGCGCAATGAAGTAAGTTCAGCATGTTTACTTACGTTTTGTTTCAGCTACTAATCAGGCTTAGGCTCTGTTTGGCACGATGGTGACAGTTATGAATATGAGGATTAAATTGTCATTTGTTAACGTCCACCTACGGAACTTCATCCATTTTTATGTTCAAACGAATGACATGATCGTTAACAAATGACGATTTAACTCATGTGTTTACGACCGCCGCGGCCACGCCAATTCTTACCAATGTGATGACTCAAACTCCAGAGGTTGATACTGATATTTTGGTAAAGAATGATTGTTCTATCTTTTTGCATTAATCGGAATTAGGAGAAGCCATCAACAAGTAAAAAAGAAATACGCGAAGCCGTCTCATCGCCCGTCAAGGAGAAAAATGAAATTCTCAATTACCATCAAGCTCAGAATCAGAAGAACTATAAGTCGTGCCGGGGTTACATTGTTATCGTTTGTTTCTAGTCTAGGAATCGTTTGGATCTCCTTTTTTACTTTTGTAGCAGTTTGACTTCCCCGTCTGTATCTTTTCTTTCTCGTTATATTTTGTTTTGTAATCAGTCAAAAGCAGGTCCTGTGTTTTCCTCAACACGTTTATTTTTAATAATATCTCTAGTGCTTGTCAAAAAATGTTTCATCCAATAATATATTTTATATTCAAGTTATTTGCATGCAAAAAATATATAATCTAGATAGTTTTTCAATAATTTTTTGAAAATACTTTTCCACAACCTGAGGGCCTATTTGGCGCCACTTTTTGGCTCTTATGAGTTTTGACAAAAAGTCGCTGTCATAGAATGCATGTTTGGCAAGAATGCAGGACAATAATGATAATGAAAGCCACAAAGAAAAGATAGCTAGTTTTGAACATAAAAGTGAATGAAAGTTCCTAATGTGAGATGGGGCGTTCACGAACGACAGATCATAATCATTGTGTTCACAACTGCCACCGTCATGCCAAAAGGAGCCTAAACCAGCTGAACCTTGAAAAGCACAAGCTTTAGCCATAACTCTTTCGTCCCGCCTCATCTATTTTAAAACGGATGAAAAGCCATGAGTAGACCCCTAGCGCCACCAGCTTAGAAGACCGTCTCCACCTACACACGGGGAGCAAACATCAAGAGTAACAATTTGCACTATGTGATTGGGCCCCGACTTTGGCACCCTCAGGCTCGGATGTGGATCATCTGGGACTAGGACAGGCACCAAGCTAAGCCTAATAGATACATAAGACTTGTTAGGGTCTTCAAAGCCCAACCCAAGCCTAGACCAGATCTGACGAAACTCGAGACTTAATGAACTTTTGACGTGAGTAGGCCCAAACAAAAGCCTGGCCAGACCTAGACCAAACCTTAGCAGACCCGGGACCGAATGAGCTTTTGACTAGGTAAACCCAAATACACTCCATCTCGTCCTTATTTTCAGACCTAATCCTTGACTTCTCCAACCACACCAAAATATTTTTAAGTTAGATGCATAGATGCTAGCATGGTATCAAAGCAAAATGGACCCAAACAAACTTTTCAATTAAAAACGTGTCCTAGTGTTAGAGACCAATGACCCTACATATTGAGGTACACATGTGGACAATATAGGATGCATTTGGCATAGCGGTGGCTGTCACGAACAAGGTGGTTATGAACCGTCGTTCGTGAATGCAGAATGCCCGAAGGAACATCATGATCGTCTATGTTCAAAACCAATTTTCCTTTTTGATGGCGGCCGCAGTCATAACCATTATGCCAAACATACATTCTATGACGGTGGCATTTTTTGTCCAAACTCCTCGGAGCAAAAAAAAATAGCCTCAAACGGAGCCATAGTCTCGTACGGAGAAACAATAACATTGTTGACTTTAATATCGGATTTGGAAGATTTATATTTGTCAAAAAAATATGTTTGAGCCACACACTTGAAATTTTTGGCAACAACCAGACTAGAAACTACTAATTATATATGCTACTTCTCACAATCATCTACCCCAGGTGCTGCAATACAGCATATTGGAGAAGAAAAAAAATACTAAACATCATAAGGCACACAAATCTTCATATCAGCTGTCCATAAACATAACGAATGAAATAAGTTGGAATGTTTAAAATTGGGGAATAAGGAGATTGCCTTTTGTCTTGTTTCTTCAAGGATAACAAAGTTACCACACATCTTATTAGACAGTTTGATCAAAAACCACTAATATAAACTGATATAAGAAAAGTTCTTATCAGGTTACCGCATACAGAAGGTGCAAGAAAAAAACAACTAAATCATGGGATTAAGTAGCTTAATTACATACTGTTAGACAAAAACCAAAATTTTCCAACATTCTAAAAGCAACAAACAATGAATCAACTAGAATGAACAAGCTTGTCAACCAGGCTTTCATGAAGAGCGCAAAGATCTGATCTGAGCAACAAATGACGAGTTCGAATATGGGAGATTATCAAATGCTGTCATTCTGCAAGTGTCTGTCGGGGCCAGGGAACCAGACGAGGCCAGGCTGAATGCAATGGTCCGATTGCAAAGATGGGATGACAGAACCCAGAGATATTCGCCATAGATCAAGTATTATAGTGACGAGCATGGCAGCGCCTAATGCGTCCACTGCAACTCTCGGCAGGTCCCATGATTCCCCTTCCTTCTCGGCAACCCTGGGCGGGGCAAAATCCAGCATTGAGGTGTGTTAGGGTAGAGATTAAAACAAACAATTTATGTTGAGTTAGACTAGTACATATTACACACACACACACACACACACACACACAGAGTGAGAGACACGGGACCCCTACGACCAACTGCGAGAGTATCCCGATTGAGTCAGACAATATCAATTAATTAATGTGAAAAATAGTAATACATCAGTTTTAAATTTTTGTTAAGGCTGTGAGAGGAGGTTGCAGCGGCGGAAAGCTTCCTTATCTTGATTGTTGTGGCGATGCGGCCGCGAGCGGAGGTTGTACCGACGGATATCTTCAAACACTGGCGGGTCGGCGTCATCAAAGGGTCCCCTTGGAAAGCTTATCGCCGGTACATGTATATATACACATACATGCCCTTACACGGTATTTTCTTGGGTCATGGAAGGTCGCATGATATATTGAGTCTTTTCAGTGTATTTTTTGTTCCAACCTCGGTTCTCTCCATCAGCATTTTTTTTCATATTTTGTAGATTGCCGGGCTGAACCAAACAACCGGCCTGGCTGTCAGATCCTTACGAGGCTGCTGGAGTATGAGTATACTCTATGCTGATTTCCTTCTCATCATGCCTGCATGCATATTATTGTGGAGCGGTGAAACTTTGGTTGACATTTGTCTTTCTTTAATTGTTAAGAGTGATAGCTAAATGTGACAGTCTCTATTCTCAGCATCCTGAAAACTGTGAGATCCCACCGCCCCCGCCCCGAATTACTTGCTTTTGAGAAATTTTGTATGATATTTATTTTGTATAAAAGAAACACTTTTTGATCGTTTTGAACAATTATATTTCCTGCAGAATTTTTATTCCATTGAAGCAATTTAATATTATTGTTTGTTATAGAGTATAGATTGGGTCATGTAGATAGCAATTCGTTGGTGGAAAGGAGGAGTCCACAATCAAATGTCGCCGCCCTGATCAAATCTCGTCGCCCCTAATCAAATGTCGACGTCCTAATCAAATGTCACCGCCTCTAATCAAATGTCGCCACCCCAGCCGAATGTCACCGTCCCCGCCGAATGTCGCCACCCCCTCCAAATGCCCCCGCCCCCGCCGAAACGGGATCCCTCGTGCACGACTACTTGTGTGTATATATATATATATATATATATATATATATATATATATATACTAGCATCTTCGAACGGGCTCCGCCCGTTCTCGATGCGTCGCTGCGGGCTTCGCCCGCAACCAAGCGGGCTTCGCCCGCTTGGCAACAACATTATTTGTGGGCGGCAACATGTGTCATGGGCGGCGATATTGGTCGTGGGGGTAACATTGGTCGTGGACGGCGATATTGTTCGTGGACGGCGACATTGTTTGTGGGTGTCGGCATTGTTTGTGGGCGGCAACATTGTTCGGCGGCGGCGACATTGTTTGGAGGTGGCAACATTGCTCAGTTGCGACGACATTGTTCGGGGGCGACAATATTGTTCAGGGGCGACGACATTGTTCGGATGCGGCGACCCTCGCTTCGTCGACATTGTTCGAGGACAGCGACATTGTTTTTGATACGGCACCGCGGGCTGCGCCGACACTGTTCGGATGCGGCGACCCTCGCTCCGTCGACATTGTTCGAGGGCAGCGACATTGTTCTTGAAACGATCACGCGGTGAAGGCTTTGTTAGGATATCAACAACCTGACTTTTGGTGGGACAGTAGCTTAGATCAACTACTTTCTTCTCCTGCGCTTCTCTTACAAATTGGTACGAAATGTGTATATGCTTGCTCCGATCATGGTAGACGGAATTTTTGGAAAGTGAAACTGCACAGTGAATTTGTACTATCAAATCAACTGCTTTCTTCGCCCGTTCTCGATGCGTCGCTGCGGGCGAAGCATTCCGGAGGGCTTCGCCCTTTCTCGGTGCGTCGTTACGGGCGCACGGGCTTCGCCCGCAACCAAGAGGGCTTCGCCCGCATTCCAGAGGACTTCGCCCATTCTCGATGCATCGCTACGGGCTTCGCCCGTAACCAAGTGGGCTTCGCTCATCTTCTTCAAGGCAATATACAACCAATAAACTAAGTGAAAAACAAATCGAAAGGAGGGAAAATGACAAAAAAATCTCTAAGAATGCGATAAATACTATATATGAATGCAATATTTCCTACAACAATTTCTCTCTTATTTATAGGACTCAAAACTGATCAAAAATTAATTCAAAGCCTGCTTGATCGAGAGCAAGATTACCTTTTTTTAACATGATCGAGTTGGTTCCCTTTCTTTTTAATATATGCATTGCCATAGAAGCTTGAAACAAAATTAATTTTATTTGAACTCGATCGAGTCCAAGCACCCAGGCAAATTAATTCTCTTTGTCTCTCTCTCGGTGTCGCTCAGGCTTCGACATATAAAAGAATAACCGGGTCCGGCTATGACGTATGCATCTATTGCCCGGTTCCAATTTATCTTTGTCTTGTAGAAACATCGAGACAGAATTGTCACACTTGTGAAGACATCTTTACTAAAAGAATATGAATAAAAATAATATCATAAACTCCTCTACCTCTATCAAGTATCAACCATTATCAAATGCTGGAACGCTTGCTGGACGCAGAGAACACGAAGAAGAGCTTGGTGGTCTAGATCGGGATGAAGAAGGAAGAAAATCCATTGCTGAACCTGGAAATGCTGGAACCTATAGGAGAAGGAAGAAAATACATTACATTGGAGTGCCAATCGGTCCACTTGCGAACAAAATCGGTAGTGGAGTGGTGGAGGATGCAATCTACGAATCTGCCTCTTTCCTCCTCAGTTTGTTATTCTAATTTTAGGGCAGACCCGTTTAGAGAAATCTGCAAATCTGCCTCTTTCCAAAACCAGCGAACTGATGAGGAAGGATCTAAAAAAATTACCAGAGAGTGGAATCAGTACCTGGATCACGAAGCAGGGCATCGAAACAACCTCTCGAAGCAGTGCCGCGAAGCAGCGTCCTGAAGCCCTCTTTCCAAAACCAGCGAACTGAGGTGGAAGGATCTAAAAAAATTAGCAGAGAGTGGAGAAAGTACCTGGATCACTAAGCAGGGAGTCAAAGCAGAGCCGCGAAGCAGCAATGAACTTGGGAGGAAGGATCTCTTTGATCTCCGAAGCCAAACGTGTTGATGCCCTAGAAGAGAAGAAGAAAAAGTGAAAATGTCTTGCTGGAGAAAGGAAGAAAGCAAGAAAAAGAAATAGAAATCAGCGGCTGTCCAACAGAAGAAAACATCGAAGAAGTCTTGGGGAGCGGCTCTGCTTTGCGGGAGAAAGAAGATGGCTGAAATCAAAAATGTCTTGCGGTAAAAAGGAAGAAGAGCGGCGAAATGTCTTGCGGGAGAAGCTTGGAATGCGAGTCGAAAAAAACAGAAATCTGAAGAGTGCACCACCGTCCGACGGAGCAGGGTTTGGCGGAGAAGTTCTGAAGCGGCAAGGGGAAGGAGATCTGAAGAGGCAGGATGAAGAGCTCTGAAGCGGAAGGAGGAAGATGGTCGGCGTAGCATGCGGCAGGAGTTAAAGGGCGTGAGGCGTGCCGTGCGGTGAGGCCTGGTGCTTTCGGCGGACACGACAGGAGAGAAGACCTCGGGTGCTGCAGCTTTGGTTTCGGCGGAGAGGACAGGTGAACAGCGGGAATTGGGGGAAGGGAACCGGGTGTTGTGTGTGAGTTGCAATCCAACGGTGGGAATTATTTGAGAGTTATTTGATTAAACGGATGAGATGAAATGTATGGTGTGCTGTGTGTGAGTTGCAATCCAACGGTGGGAATTATTTGAGTGTTATTGGATTAAACGGATGAGATGAAATGTATGGTGTGCTTGGCAAATATGTGTATTCATTTATATAATAAAGATATATATATATATATATATATATATATATATATATATATATATATATATATATATATATATATATATATATATATATATATATATATGTACATACACACACACACATATATATATAGACATACCACACAAACATATATACATATGTATACATCTTTATTATATAAGCAAACCCATTAAAGAATTTGGTGTAACATTTTAATATTATTCTACTCCTCATATAATCAACTTTACTTTTCATTTGTTTGGGGGTATTTTTAGTCATTTTTTCTTATATTTAGAGAGGAGATAAAAATTACATTTTATATGTCAAAACGTATGTTTTTTTGTTAAAAATGTAATCGTGATTTAGATTTTTTTACGGTCATTTTGAGTACTCATGTATATATTGCGGGCGCAGCCCGCAGCGACGCATCGAGGACGGGCGAAGCCAGTGCGGTGGCGGGCGAAGCCCGCCTAGATGCGGCCGAAGACCACCCAAGAGCTCTCCCCTCCTTTTCACTTGTTTGGGCTGGATCTTGGGTGGTCTTTTTAGTCATTTCTTCTTGTACTTTAAGAACTCTTCTTATAGATGCGGTCGAAGACCTCCCAACTCGTAGATGGAAAAAATGATTCAGTCTGATTGCTCCACCTGTTCGGCAGACGGTAGATTATGAGAACGAATGTCGTCACAACGACTAATGATGCTCCCACGACAAATGTCTCCCCCACGACAAATGTCACCCCCTCGACAAATGTCGCACCCACGAACAATGTTGCCGCCTCAGCCAAATGTCACCCCCTCGACAAATGTCGCACCCACGACGAATGTTGCCCGCATAGGGTCCCCCGCGCACGATTGCTTGTGTCTATATATGTATGCATACATATATATGTTTAGTACATATAGTATGTATAGATATGTACATATATTATGCATATGTGTATATAATGTATTCATATGTACATGTAGATATGGATAAAAAAAGGCTGCCCGGTGCACAAAGCATCCCTGCACTGCTACACAACGAGGGTCTAGGGAAGGGTCCTACCACAAAGGTGAAATATAGGCAAACCTTACCCAACATTTTTGCAAGAGGTTGCTTTCAGGACTTGTACCTGTGACCTCGAGATCACAAGACAACACAAGGTTGAAATGTAGGCAACACGTGGAGGAACAAACTCCAAGAAGAGGTGTGTTAGGGTATAAATGAAGATCAAATATAAATGACGGGTTAAACTATAGTACACACACATGGGCGCACATAAACACGCACAGAAACGCACATGTATATAATGTATATATATGTACATGTGCATATGGATAAAAAAAGGCAGCCCGGTGCACAAAGCATCCCTGCACTGCTACATAGCAAGGGTCTAGGGAAGGATCCCACCACAAGGGTGAAATATAGGCAAATCTTACCCTGAATTTTTGCAAGAGGTTGCTTTCAGGACTTGAACCCGTGACCTCGAGATCAGAGCACCATACAAGGGTGAAATGTAGGAAACACATGGAGGAACAAACTCCAAGATGAGGTGTGTTAGGGTATAGATGAAGATCAAACATAAATGTCGGGTTAAACTATAGTACACACACATGGGAGCACGTACACACACACCAATACTTTAGTGTGCATCAATACCCCCCCCCCCCCCCCCCCCCACACACACACACACAAACACACTCACATGCCAGAACTCATCAATGGTCATCATTTCTCCTCAAACAGAAACTTTATTTAAGATTATTTAGTATTATGCACCAACAACACAACCAATCACGCAGACAACGTTGTAAATATCGAATGTTAGAAACATGTCAGATTGAATTTTTAAAATGTTGGATGTCGGAGACATGTTAGACATATTTTAAAATATTATATTTTCATATCTTATAAATAAAAATAATAATTTATGTATACTAAGTATAGTTGTTTTTTTTGTTCAAAAAATTTAACATAAGATGTAGATGAATGAGTTGTTAATATCCCAAAATAAATTGGAAGGATATAGCAAATCAAATATTATTAACAAGTGCAATTTTACAATAATTTTATTTTGAAAACACTTAGGCCGTGTTTGGACACGTGGATCTGCATAGTCGCGAACGAAAATCGTTTGACGGGGTCGTGGTCGTGTGGACCCATCCGCGTGACGAAGGATTTTTGCAAAAAACCCACAAATCGCAACCGTGCAGAGACTTTTGTGGTAGCGGTGGCTTTCGCGGGGAACCTCTCCACCCGCACAGCCGAACCGACCCAAAATTTATAGCTTATAAATAAGATTTAAATGCTAAATGTTCTTAATTGATTTAAGTCTTTTCCAACTTAATAAAATTATGTTAAAGAATAAAAACAATCAACTAAAAATTTGAATTTTTCCACATTTTGTAATATGAAAAATAATTATATAACTACACATTTTACATTTTCCTTCCACATGGCTAGACATATCAATTTTATAGATTCTTTTCTTAGATTGCATAAGATTGTACATGAATCAAAATTACACGTAATCTTTTAATGAATATTAAGCTTCAAATATTTTTTCATGAATAAGCACATTGATTATCATACGATCATAAGGATGAGAGTAACTAGGCGTAGAATAAAAGAGTAAAACACGTACTAAGTCTTACACCAGTGGCCATACACGGATGATATAATATCATGATCGTACCAACCACTAGATGACCAGTTCAAAGGGTATCAAAAGTGTTCCTCTCATTATTGATGGATGCACACCATCATACTCATAAGGCTCGGTAGGTTATATGAGCCTCAAGTATGGGATCAACAACCCACTCCTCCACATATTAAAGCAGATAGAAGTGAGTCTGTGCCCATCGCTAAGGGTGCATCAGGCCACCTTCAGTTGCCATCAAGAACTCAAATCACATAATTTGCTTAGTAAGCAATGAAACATAAAAACTAAGTACATGAACAAAAGTCACCTCAATTTAAAAACATTGATTAAAATCCAGAATATGATAAACACTAGAAAAATATGATTAATGTTATTATGTATTACTTCATGATTAAGTATACACGAGTTACTATGTTTAGAATTCATATTTCCTAATTTCAAATTTTGCATATTTAGACCTTTAAGCATGCTATTATATTACTGTTTTACGGTGACTACGAGAAAGAATTTTCTTACTCACCTATAGGCTGACCCCATCTTTGGACTTTTCTTTCAGGCAACACATGTCGAGAGTTTGAGCCTCTGATTATTTTTACGTAGTTATTAGTTTATTATTTTCCTTTAGATCATAGCCCTTTTGGGGTTGGACTCTTTGTTTTGTATGAACTAAGTGTACCATTGTAATTTACAGCATTCAGATATTTTCACTTTAACTTTCTAGTTGGCATTGTGATTCAGACTTTGAGGTATTTCTCAAACACTAGCTCCAGTCATTTCTTTCCGCTGCGTATTTTAGTTATTTTTGTTGTTGTATTAGTTTTATCATTGTTGCTTAGTTTACTTAATATTAAGGTTGCGTTTGGGGCGGCTTATCGCAACTTATTTGCTCCGATTAAGTTGGACAAAAATGTCATTGTCATACCAAAATCTTATGCCCAAACTAGTTTATTTTTTTGAAAACTGTAGTAACATTTCTCATACCAAACATACAATGACGATTTTGTTCAACCTCACCGGAGAAAATAAGTTGCGATAAGCCGCGTCAAACGCAGCCTTACCGGAGAGTCGTTTGGGCTTTTGAGATGTGGCTAAACTGGGTAAGGGTGTTACAGAGCTGAAATTGGGCTAGATACACTCACCTTCAACACAAATGCGTAAGCCCACTAGAAAGAATCTAAGTGTAACCTCAATGGACCTCCATGCTTGATAATTGAGGAGGCGTTGGTATTTTTTTGGGGGAAAGAGGTATTTATTGTAACATCCGTGTTTTTTTTAGTCGACAATATAATAATTGTAGGGTCTGAACGTGAGAGAATGATTGCGGCAGCCATTTTGTCGAGGTACGAATTTTGTACGGTTAAATCCTTTACAATATTTTAGGGATTGGCTTTAGCCGCTGAGTATGTGTTCGACGCGTTTTAACTTACAGGACGAGGGCTGAATATTTTTAAATTCCTCTTAGAGTTAAAAAGATAATGGAATTTGAAGTGAAATTCCAAATGCATCTCGAAAGGGGGTGTCAGTTGAGCCCTTAAGTAGTTTTTGTAACTTCCGGTTCGCCACTCTATTAAAAACCCGCAAACCCCTATCGCGATTATTCCCTTTCTCCCTGTCGGAACTGATCCCGATCGGAAATGAAACCGTCGTTCCTCCTCGCCTCCTAGCCTTGAATCGAAGCTTTTGCCGCCCTCTGCATCCTCGACTGACATCTCTCTCCTTGGTAGTTCACGATGAGCGGTCCCAGTAGGGTTTTCTCGCCGAGCGTCGAAAGTCTCCGAAGTTCTGCGCTGTAAGTGGAAATTTTCGTCATCGCTCTAGTTTTCCGGTCTTGCTAGAGGATTTAAATCCCTCTTGTCCCTCTGATTGGAGTGATTTTTTACCTTCAAGTTCCTCAACCCTAGCCCAGTTTGAACTAATCCTGTCCAGTTCTTCTCCAGTGTGGCTAGTGCTCTCCGGAGAGTGGATCAGTGATTATTTGTGTTCTTGCACCGTTATTTAAAAGTGGTAATAGTATTCTCCAAATCATATTATTACCTTCTTTTCAATAAAGTTAGACCTGTCAAGCTATAAGTTTAAAGGATAATTCTCTGGGAACCTATCGAAATTTCAGGTGTTGTGTTAACAACGTGAAAGACCCGTGTCCATCTCCCCATTTTACATTTCAACTTAAAGGAAGTCATGCCGCCACATCAGGTGTACGAGCCTCGCAATACCACTGTGAGAAACTCTAACTTTTTTTGGCTAGACACCTCAAGTAGATTGCATTATGAATGTTCGTGTAATACCGTATTAAATATTATAGCTGCACTCAAATAAATAGTATAGTTTGGAAAATGGTAGATTAGCATTCATAAAGTCGTCTAGTTACGTAATAATAATCAATTCCAAATCTCCCAAACAGTTAGATCACGAGTTAGTGCCTCATACGGAACTTCTGCACGTAAATACACATAGATACTGTTAAAGATAAGATAAATTAACCCATCAGGGAGGCCCATGTGTATTGGCACATGTATAGTTCCTTTAGTCCCACATTGTATATGTAGGAGTCTCTCCCTCTTTCTACCTCTATATAAGTGTATGTAATCCTATTCTTTGAGAATAATACAATCAAGGGTGATTTTCTCTCTTCTGTTTCTTCTACTTCTACATGATATTAGAGGAACTCATCCCCTCCTGCGGTCTCCGGATTCTATCCGCCTCCTTCTACTCGCCAACGTCCTGCCTCATTCTACCCGCTCCTCTCTCTCTCTAGCCACATGACTGTTGCGGCCTTCTTCTTCTAACCCGCTTCCTCTTGTCTCCGTAGTTCCACCCTCCTCCCCAGGCTTCTTATAGCCTCCTCTCTCTAACTCGCGGGATCCACGAGTTCTCTTCTACTCGCCGCAACAGTAATCTTATCGCTGCGACCCGCTTCTCGCCGCGACTTGCACTTAGTCGCCGCGACTTGCTCTTAGTCGCCGCGACCTACCTTTTATTCCTTCTCTCTTGTCGCCGCGAGCTGCTTCTTCTCGACGCGACCTCCTCTTAGTCGCTGCGACCTGCTCTTAGTCGTCATAGTCTATTCTTCTATTAGTCTCCGCGGCCTGCTCTTAGTCGCCGCGACCTAACTTTTCTTTTCGTCGCGAGCTGCTTCTTCTCTCCGCAACCAGCTCTTGTCGCCGCGATCTGCCTCTATTCATTTCTTGGCCCTTCTCGCTGCAGTCTAATTCAAGTCGTTGCGACTTGTTTACCTCCCTAGCTCGCTGCGCCCTACTTTCTTCTCTTGTTCGTTGCAGATTATTCTGTGTTGCTCGCCTTTCCTCTCCTTTGCGAACTCCTGCTCCAGTCTGCCACTTGTTCCGTTCTCGCGGTCTGTTCTGCTAGCCGCCCGGCCTGTCCTCCACTGCTTGCTGCTTGCACTGTTTCTTCTATCTGCCATGGCATCCAGTGACTCAACCGCGACTACCTCTGCTCTGCCCGCCCGTGCTGCTGCCCTTCCTGCCGAGGTGCGTGATGAACTTCACATCACCACTCTCTCTCAGTGGAAAGGCCAACTTTGTCGAATGGGCTCATTTTGTTTGTCGTGTTATACAGACAAAGGGTTTGCTCGCTCACCTTACTCGGGTCAAACCTGCTAACCCATCTGATGAATGGCTTCGCGATGAC
This sequence comes from Platanthera zijinensis, assembly GCA_039513925.1. Classification (NCBI taxonomy): domain Eukaryota; kingdom Viridiplantae; phylum Streptophyta; class Magnoliopsida; order Asparagales; family Orchidaceae; genus Platanthera; species Platanthera zijinensis. The sequence goes on from CM077094.1 coordinate 136,117,858, forward strand.
GGCCGGGTCCAATCTTGGCTGTTTAACTCTATGGACACCGATCCTTACCGAATGACAATGTATTCCGAAACGGCTAAGGAAATGTGGGATCAGCTGCACTCTCTCTACTCTGGCAAGGATAGCCTACAACACCTCTTCGACATTATCTCCGCTCTTCAATCACTGGATCCTGGAACCACTGACGACTTAACTTCTTTTGTTGTCAAGGCCAAAATCCTGGTAGAGGCCTGGATACAACACCAACCTCCCTCTACAGACCTTGCTACTCAATGGGCACAGAAGGAGGTTGTTGGGATCGGTATGATGATGGTCCGTGTTCCTAATCATCTTCACAGCGTCCGGGCCCAGATCCTCTCCTCTTCCACTACACCCTCTCTATCTGATGTTTGCTCAATGGTGCTCAAAATTACACCATCTCTCGAGGCTCCGACCACTTTCTATCCGGCTTTGCTCCAGCAACCCCTACTCCCTACTCCTGCTCCCTCTGGCTGAGGTTCTTCTACTACTCGGGGAGGCCGTTTTACGTCTCGTGGTCGGGGACGTGTTGGGTGCTCTACTCTCAAGTGTACCTACTGTGGTCGTGATGACCACCTTGAAGCTACCTGCTATCGCAAACATGGTTTGCCTCCTCATCTTACTGCTACTACGGCTGCTGCTACTCCTCCGGGTCCCTCTTCCACTGAGCCCCCATCATCTGCTCAGAAAGATATCAATGACCTCCGCCTACAGATACTGCAACTGCAAGGGGTTGCCAACCGTTCCTCTGACTCCGTTGCCTCCTCTACTGAAGGTATCTCCTGTCTCTCCCACAGCTCTCAATGGATCCTGGATTCTGGGGTCACCCATAACATTATTTCTCCGAAACCTCCTCAGTACATGCACACTGTGTATCCCAAGTTTATCACTGTGGCAAATGGCGATACTACTCTGGTGTCTCGAGCTGCTGATCTACAACTTACCCCTACTCTCTCCTTAACCTCGATTCTGCATGTTTCAGGATCTCCCTTCAACCTACTGTCTGTTAGTAGACTTGCTCAAGATCTTGATTGCTGTCTAATATTTTCTCCCTCTGCTTTTGTCATGCAGGATTGTCGAACACGGACTATCATTAGTAGAGGACGGCTGTCAAATGGGCTTTATCTACTGGATGTTCTTCCCACCTTATTATCTGTTGTTCCCTCCATCAACTGGCATCGTCGTCTTGGACATGCTCCTCTTCAGATTCTCAAGAAGGCACTTCCTGATATCTCTTTGCAGGGATTCTCTTGCGAATCATGTATCTTTGGCAAGCAGCATCGTATTTCTTTCCCTCCTGCATGTAATCAGAGTAGTACTATGTTTTCTTTAGTTCATTCTGATATCTGGGCTCCGTATAAAATTCCCAGTATTTTTGGTTATCGGTACTTTGTCACCTTTATTGATGACTATTCACGTCTCACATTAATTTATCTACTTCATGATCGTACTGAACTGACTTCTGTTTTCCGTGAATACACTGGTCGCAGCTTCTCCAATTTATGCACCGATTTTGGGATAATTCATCAAACCTCGTGTGCATATACACCCCAACAGAACGGTGTGGCCGAGCAAAAGAATCACCATCTCCTTGATGTCACTCGGTCAATCATGCCTCAAATGCAAGTCCCTGCCGAATATTAGAACTTTGTCGTCTCTACTACTTGCTATCTCATTAATCGCATGCCCTCCTCCGTGCTTAACTTTGCCTCTCCGTTCGGTCTACTTTTCCTTTCAAGGCTCTTTTTTTTCTCACACCTCGCACATTTGGTTGTACTTGCTATGTTCACTCTCTCGGACTACCAAGTGACAAACTTGCCGCACGCGCCACCAAATGTTTCTTTGTTGGCTACTCTCGTACCTAAAAAGGATATGTTTGCTACTCTCCCACCGTCAACAAGACACTCGTCTCCATAGATGTTACCTTTACTGAGGATGAAAGTTTTTTCTCCCACACCTCCACTCTACCGCCTCAGTCCCTTCAACCACCTCAGTCCACTATTCCTCGTCCGGCTGTCCCCGTCACATCTCTGCCTCCCACATCTTCCACTCCTCCAGTACCAACTTCACTCGACGCTTGTCCAGTCCTAACTTCACCACCTCTCCCTCCTCCTCCACCTGTCCGTGTCTACACTCGACACTCATCCAGGATTGCAGCCCGACAGCAGCCCCCTTCTACTGATGATCTTTTGCGCATTGACGATCAAGCACCACCCTCTACGGCTCATCCCATGGGAAACTATGTATCCCTCCATCGCCTCTCTCCACCTCTTCGAACTTTTGCCCTCTCTCTCCACTATTTCCATTCCTAACTCTTTGCACGACGCTCTACAACATCCAGGCTGGCTTGCGGCCATGGACAAAGAGATGACAGCTCTCTGAGCTAACCGGACTTGGGACCTTGTTCCTCTCCCTCCTATTCAGTCTTGTGTTAGCTGCAAATGGGTCTTTACAATCAAACATGCTCCTAATGGAACAGTGGATCATCTCAAAGCTCGTCTGGTGGCCAGAGGATTCACACAGCAACATGGTCTCGACTATGACAAAACTTTCTCTCCAGTGGCAAAACTAAATACTATTCGGGTTCTAATCTCTCTTGTTATTCACCGCCAATGGCCCCTTCATCAAATGGACATAAAAAATGTCTTTCAATGGAGATCTCCAAGAGACTGTGTATATGCACCAACCGCCTGGGTTTTAGACCACTGGGAAGTCTCGTGTATTTCATCTCCGAAAGTATATATATGGTCTCAAACAGTCCCCTCGCGCCTGATTTGATAAGTTCAGTAAGGCGGTTCACGAGATGAGATTCACTCGAAGGTCTGCTGATTTCTCACTTTTTACTCGTCATCAAGCAACATAGATGGTTCTTCTTCTTGTATATGTGGATAACATTTGGATCACAGGAAACGACACCATCGAGATCCAGAACATCTGAACTCCGTCTTCCAGACAAAGGATCTGGGTAATCTGCGATACTTTCTTGGACTTGAGGTTGCAAGACGACCTGATGGTCTGATCTTATCTCAAAGGAAGTATTGCATTGATCTTCTACAAAGTGCGGGTTATTCTGGATGAAAACCTACGGACATAAATTGTCGGCACATGACTCTGAGAATGACCCTGTTCTTACCAATCCAGAGTACTATCGACGCTTGGTGGGGAAACTAATCTACCTCACAGTTACACGACCTGATATCTCATTTGTTATTGGAGTCGTAAGCTGATTCATGCATACTCCTCGGACCTGTTATCTCCAGGCCGTCGAGCAGATTCTCAGATATCTAAAGAAAGCTCCTAGACAAGGACTTGTTTATAAACCATCGACTTCATTATCTATGGTTGCATACTCTGATGCTGACTACGCTGGGTCTCTTGATGATAGACACTCCACTACTTGTTTTTGCACCTACCTCGGTGGACATCTTATTACCTAGCGCAGCAAGAAACAGACTGTTATTGCTCGCTCATCTGCTGAGCCAGAATATCGTGCAATGACAGCAGTCATATCTGAGGTCACCTGGCTAGAGGGTCTCCACAGAGATATATGTCTCAAACTCTCCTCTCCTGCTATCTGGCTCTGTGATATTCAAGCGGCCATACATATTGCCAAGATTCAGGAGTTTCACGAGCGCACAAAGCATATCGAAGTTGACTGTCACTTCATTCGGGAAAAGGTTCAATCGAAGAAGATAGTATTGGAACACGTATTGGCATCCAGTCAAGTTGCTGATATTTTCACCAAGGCTCTTTCTCGGACTTTATACTACCAGTTCTTATCCAAGCTTGGCGCTTATGACTTGCACGCTCCAACTTGCGGGGGAGTGTTAAAAAAAGATAAATTAGCTCATTAGGGAGGCTCGTGTGTATTGGCCCATGTATAGTTCCTTTAGTCCCACATTGTATATATAGGAGTCTCTCCCTCTTTCTACCTCTATATAAAGTATATGTAATCCTATTCTTTGAGAATAATACAATTAAGGGTGATTTTCTCTCTCCTGTTTCTCCTACTTCTACAGAAACGAATATCTAACACTAAGGACACAAATACAACTTCTAGCCAACCATATCAAATTTGATAAACAGCCTTTAGTACACCAAACAGAAATGTCACCAGCAGAGTAGTACTAGTTCAAAGATGATTAGTCAGCATGTATGAGTCCTCCTCTCGTACTTGATAGAGACGCACTACCTTTCTTATAAGGCGTAATTATGGGCCTCAGATTTTTGGAGATAGTTTTCCTTTTAGAAAATTAGTAGATTCGAGTCTGTGTCTGCATGAGACTAGAACACCTGAGTTCGTTAGTTGGACTTGGGTCGTTAGTTTGCAGTTGCGCGTTACGAATTACTCTGCTTACAACTTTCAAAAAGAGTACAAACATGACTCATCTAGAACTCAACAATAGACCGTGTGTCAGAAGATACTTAGATAACCAACGTCGAAACTTGAGTAAATATACGAGAGTACGTAAACATATAACCAAAAATGTATGTTGCTAATTTTCTTGCCAGAGCATGCATAACATATTAGCATAAAGTTTTTCTGTAGTATAAAAGTGATTTTAATATAAAAAGCATGCATTCATTATTTTTAAAAAAATTAGTGTCACTAGGAGGAATGGTTTTTCTTACTCTCCCGTTAGGCTGACCCATTTTTGGGAATGTTTGTATAGGGGACCCAAGTGGGAAGTTGCGTTTAGGATGAGCGTTTATTGTGGAATCCATCATGTAGTTGGTTTCCTTTCAGTTATTTCATTTCAGTACTTTGTTACTTAGTTCATAACCTTGATGTAATATTAAAGTTTAAGATTTTCTTGTACCAGACTTGTTGTAAAAATTTCAGATATGCAGTTATGTGTTTCTTATTCTTTTCTAGTGGCCCCGTGAAATCATCAGGATGAGGTACACTTTTAACTTTAGACACATGTTCAACTTCCGCTGTAAGCTTTCATTTCAGTTCTTCTCATTTATACCTGTTATGTACTAGTTTTAATATTGTTTCTTAGTTGACTTCTTATCGCTGAACCCGGTCGGATGGCTGATGGGTTGTTAAACTAGGTTTGGGTGTTCCAAATTTGTATCAGAGGCAGGTTTAGGATCTCATGACCTAGAAAATTCACAGAGCCACAGGATTTCGTCTCAATCACTTATTCGACGATAATGTCATCGAGTTTTATCTAATTATCAGTTGTGCATGCATTTAAGTTTGCCATTCGTAGTAGATCCTTTATTGTTTTTTTCTCAGGAATAAAATTTCCTTTCCTCACGTGTTTTAGGTACCGCATACTAGTGAGGTCGGCGAGCCTTCTCGCCAGAATACTACACCTGAGGAAGGCGTGGATGTTAATAGTGCCCTAGCAGCCCCTCCAGCACCAGCATTGCCAGACCCAGCAGGTATGGTCGTCATTATTGCTAGAGCGGTGGTCTTAGCTATGGTAGAATTCAAAAATGCACTGCCTGCTATAGATCCAGCTTCACTTCCTGTGCCAACTGCAAGGGGTTTAGGGATGGAGCGCTATCTGAGAAACCTCCGCGATCTTTATCCCTCTAACTTCACTGGTGAAGAGATGCCAATGGAGACTGATGATTTGCTTATTAAGACTAGTGAACTGCTTGATGTGATGAAGTGCCCTGAGCACAAGAAGGTTCCATTAGCAGGTTTTCTCTGAAAGGAGAGGCCCATCATTGGTGGACCAGACAATTGGCGGACAACCCCGCTCATAAGTGTTTTAGTGTAAAATTGTCCTTACCTAGTGCCCGTTATTCTTTTAGCGTAATGGCTTAAGTTTACACATGTTGTCAGGTTGTACCGCATACATGTTCACCTAGAATGACTTCTCGACATCGCTAGCTAGCTGGTTTGTTCCCCCCATCAAAGCGCCGCAATCTCCAGGAGAAGTACCTTAAGCTGATCCAGGGGGACAAGATAATGGTAGTTGATGAACGGGAGCTGAACCATCTTTCTTGTTATGCGGGCATGATGCAGGGGGAGAGAACGAGAAGTGTAGCCACTTTGTGGACAGACTGCGTGATTTGCTGAGGCAGCCGTTAATGATGATGATGAATGCAGATTATAAGAGTTTAGTGGACACTGCCAGAAAGTTAGAAGCTGGTCAGCAAAAGGTACAAAAGCACAATAGTTTTCGTTCAAAGCGACCTCAGGATGCACCTTTGTAGCAGCATGACAAAAATAGCCATGGTAGAAACTGGAATAAGAAGCAGAGGTCAGGAACCCAGAAAGATGATCAGACTGGGATCAGGATCAAGGATTACCTCCTTTGCCTGAAGTGTTATTGATACCATCTAGGAGAGTGATTGGTTATCGCATGGGTATGTTACAAATGTCAGCAACCAGAACATATAGCCCGTTACTGTCAGGGAACTTCCGTGAATCGGGTAATTTAGTTTGAGTGTGTGATTAGTATTTATGTACCCCCTTTCTTTGTCTTAGCTTGTTTTATCGTACCCTCTCTTGTAGTCGAAATTTGAGGTTGGTATCCCAAATAAAGCTGATAAAGGAAAAGCACCAATGGGTCCTGATATGAGTCTAGCTCCGGGACGTGGATCAGTACAGCTTAGAGCTTATGTTGGCCAACAGGAAGACAAGGAGTAGGGGGATGTGGTGACAGGTAAGTGTCATAGTATGACTATTTTATAGAAAATTTAATTAAATTCTCCTTAGTGACACTGTAAATTTTCGTGTTTAATCATTCATGTAGCCATTGTTATGATATATAATGTACCCTCCAAGATTCTCTTTGACACAGGCGCTTCGCACTCGTTCATAGCAGAATCTCTAGTACATAGGCTGGGATTAGAAGTCTGTCCAGAGGCATTACCATTAGAGGTCATGATGCCCAATGGATCCTTCTTACAGACCAGAGATAAATGTAAGGTACCAGTGCAATTCGGAGAAGCGGAGATTGTTGTAGAAGCCTTGTTATTCCCTATCACGGGTTTTGATTTGATTGTGGGGATGAACTGGATATCGGCTGTGAACGCAAAGATAGACTGTAGAAATAAACTGATACAGTTTGAAAGACCCAACCAAATCGTGTTACTTTCCAGGGCATGAAGGGAGTCGCTAAATTGATTATCTCGTCTGTTAAGGCGGTTAGATGTATTAGCAAAGGTTGTGAAAACTTTTTAGTGCTGATGAATGCAGAAGCCAAGGTCGATTTATCAAAGGTATCCGTGGTCCAGGAATTTCCTGACATCTTTCCAGAATAATTACTCGGTGCCCTTCCTACTAGAGAGATTGACTTCCAGATCGATCTTGTACCTGGAGCAGCACCAGTGTCCAAGTCTCCTTATCATATGACCCCAGAGAACTCCCAGAGTTGAAGGTCCAGTTGCAAGAGTTGCACAATCTTGGTTTCATTCGCCCCAGCACTTCGCCTTGGGGTGTACCAGTTTTGTTTGTGAAGAAGAAGGATGGTAGTCTGAGGCTGTGCATTGACTACCGCGAGCTGAACAAGTTGATAGCAGAGAACAAGTATCATATCCCCAGGATCGACGACCTGTTTGATCAGCTTGAGGGTTCTTGCACATTTTCTAAGTTAGACCTCAGGTCAGACTATCATCAGTTGAAGATTCGGGAAGCAGACATTCAGAAGACGGTGTTCAGGACTAAATACGGACATTAAGAATTCGTGGTTATGCCGTTTGGGTTGAACACTGCCCCGTCCACTTTTATGGATTTGATGTACAGGGTTTTCCGGGAATTTTTAGACCGTTTTGTTATTGTCTTCATAGATGATATTTTAGTGTATTTCAGAAGTGCAGAACATCTCACCTCAGGACTGTTTTGGGGACGCTCGGAAGGAATCAGTTGAATGCAAAATTTCTAAGTGCGAATTTTGGTTGTCAGATGTTGTATTTTCAGGACATGTTATCAGTCAAAGAGGCTTGTCTGATGTTTCTAGTTGTCTACCTAAATCACCTAGAGGGAGGTGAATAAGTGAGGTCTGTGTCTTTTCGCGGAATAAAAATTAAAGACTAAGAGCGCAGAAAAACAAACAATCCAAGCACAGATAACACAGAGTTTATAGTGGTTCCCCAATCTTGGGTACGTCCACTTTCCACCTCACCGGATTAGCCTTGCGCTAGATCCGGCTACTTCACTATTACCTCGGATTGAAAACTAATCCGACAAAATCTCAGAGCAACGCTCCTACAACTCGATCCACAACAAGGATCTACACTCGAAAGATAAAACATCCTACAAGTCTCGGATATGAGATCTCCTACAAGAGAAAATGATTTGAAATGCAAGATCTACAATAACAATATCAAAATTTTAGATCTGAAATCAGAGTCCTTCTGAATAACTTGAAAGCCCTATCAGATGATTTCGAAGAAGACGGCCAAAATCCTGTAGATCTGAAACCCTAGATCAATCACTCTGGATTGGATTTGAATGATGAAGAACGAAACGATCGGATGATCTCTTTCTTTTTCTGATTCAGAAATGTCGAGGAAGAATCGTCGGCAAGAACTTTGATCTACAGCCTCGGCGGGATTGAAGATCGGTGTCGTGTTCTTCTCGGAAATCTAGGTCGGCGGCGGCGATTCAGAATTCTTGAAAACCTTTCCGAAAATAAAATGATTTGACTAATTAGAGGATCCGTACGATAGAAGAGAATGATTAGACTATTTATAGGCAAACCCTTAACGGTCTGATCCTCAAAGCTTGACACATGGACCAGTAGGAATGAAGATTAAGAATTAATTCGGTCTAAGGTGACTTAGAAATATTTTCAGAGTTTTCCTTCTTCACGGCCCGAGAGAAAAATTATCACCCGAGAGAAATGATGAGCCTCTCGAGAGGGATAGGAAATCCATTCGAGAGTTTTACTTAAAAAAATTCTGGAGTCGACAACTGCTTAGAAGAAGATTCTCTCGAGAGTTGGACGGCTGTCTCGGGAGACTGGCTTTTAGCCTCTCGAGACAGAGACTTGACTTCACCCGAGTAGAATAAATCTACTCGGGATCTTCATTAACTTCTCGAGATGAAGAAGAATCCACTCGAGATAAACTGAAGACCAACTCGAGTACTAAAGAAATCACTCGAGTCATGGTACTTAGAGAAATTTCTGATGTACAACATCTGACTACTCGAGTTAACTAAGGGAACGTCTCGAGTACAGGAATTCTTCTCGGTATTGGGAATTTTCTGTCTCTCGAGTAGAAGGGATCTACTCGAGACAACCTCTCGAGACAGCTTCGCGAGAATAAACACTTGGAAAAAAAAATCTTCTTGGAAAAACTTCAATAGACCTTTGACCTTCTTCTATAGTGCTTGATCATAAAGTGTATCCTAATACAGAGGCTACACATGAGCCAACACCATGAGTCACACAATAAGGGATTACATTGCAAGATCCTGTGTTTGGTGACCCACTGTAGACCGACATTGGTGTACACTTAGCAATTAAGTCCTGCAAATACATAGCTAGAACACAACATCAAATACAACTTAATTCATCTTAGTTTAAGAGCGACTTCTTACAAATCTGAGAAATTGTGGAGACAATTCCAAACAATCTCCCCCTATTTGTAGAAGTCAAAACCTCTACACTAAGGTGAATTACATTAAAATAAAAACAATTCATGAAAATAACAACAATGAATACTTAAGCAGAAATTATAAAAGATATAAAATATGAATCAACAAAAGAAGTCTTTTCATATTAATAAAAAACATTCAGATGTTCCACATCTACACCAATTCTCTCTCTCATAGATTATGTTCCCTGAATAATTTTTCTCTCTTCTTCCTATGTCTCTCAACATAACTGTAGGGCTTGGGGAAGTACATTCTTGGTCGAGCTGGTGCTGAGGGATCATTCCTTCTGTGGCTTCGATCATGAATTCTGATCTTGGTCTGAGATGTCTCATATGCTTTCCACTAAGTATTGTTGTAGTAATCTTCCTTTTTGCCATTGAGTTCAGTGACAAGCTTTAGAATATCAAAGATAAGAGATTTTGAGACTGGGCTCCAAATCTCAACATGATCAGGGATTCAGGATCAGGTACTTCCTCAGGTCTTGGAACTTGAGTTGGTATGGAGCGACTTGCAGAGGCGCCATCACCATATTTCCTTTTTTTTTCTTGTTGACCTGGCTTATCAGTTTCCCAAACTTCTGAGTAATAAGCAGGAGGGGCTTGAGAAGCTTCAGGTCCTGGAGAGAAAGTAGGCTGAATAGGAACAGAAGATTGCTGAGCAACAGATCTCCTTGCAGGATGCAGATGCTGAGGGATATTATTAGGATCAATGGTAAGCTCAGGAAAGAGCTGATTGTGCATCCACACTGCTGTATCATAAGTATGAAACTTAACATCATGAACTTGAGTTTGAACATCTGTGCTGATCTCTTTTAGCTTGGCTTCCCATTCAATCTGCTTCTTCTTATCAGATTCTTGTAAATATTCCTTTACTAATGCTTCCCCCTTTCTGATTTCTACAGATAGGGTGGATATAACATCTTCCTTGAAAGTACCCACTTCAGTAGTAATATTAAATGCATGAACTTGAGCATTTTTCTCTAATTGAATTTGATTATTGGCTAGAGTTATGGATTGCTCCATGACTTTACCTATACTTGTAATAGTATGATCCAAAGCTTTGCCACCTATCTTGAAAAGGTGTTTCAAATCATCTGTATTCTGTTGAATCTCAGCAAAGCCTCTGGACATTTCTTTTTCTAGTGTTGTTACCTTATCAGTCACTGCCTGAAGACCAGTGTCAAAGTAAGTTCGTTGCTCTACAAGCAACTTTTGAATATGACCAATCAAAGAATCATCTGGTAGTGTTACCACTGGAGGGGCAGGAGGAAGAATCACTAAGGCTTTCCATGGTAGAATTTCTTCCAATAGTACAGAACTTTGGCCTCTAAAATTATAAGCAACTTCAACTTCTTCATCAAGAAAGGTAGGTAAGGTGAAGTCTAGGGATTTCAGAGGGACTTCTGTTTGTTCTATGGGAATATCATCAGGTAGATCAGCTGGAATTTTTGCAGCATCAACAAGAGGATAGTCTCTGAATCATGAACTGAAGTAATATCATCATCATCATCATTATCAACATCATCCATAGTGACATCATCCTGATGTTTAGGAGATGACTCTGATGCATCTGCTGGAAGAGAGTCTGCTAGAGGAGAAGATCTTGGTGACTGAGGAGACTTAGAAGGAATTACTGGAGAAGAGGGAAGAACTGCAGAAGGAGATGGATGAGGCTCATTTGCAGGAAGTGCATCTATCAATTTATCAATGGCCTGAGCTGAATCTGCCAACTGTTGCTGTCCTTGTGCTTCTGACAAATCTTCTGAATCAGGAATTTCTTTTTCAAGTGGAGGCACTGGATCTTCTGGGAGCATTATATCTTCTGCAGCCACTGCATCTGATGGGGGCACTACTGAAGAACTGCTCTTCCTAACTCTGCTGTAGGTTTGAAGATTTGGAGGAGTTGAAGCTGGAAATCTGGATGGTACTTGTACTGATTCTTGAACTGATTCTGGAACTGATGGAGCAGGCTCCCCCTTACTAACTGGATCAGTTAGCTGAAGTACAGGAGGAGATGGGGTCCTGTCCTCGGTCTCTGGTGATGATGGAGCTTGCACAACTTTTGGAATTGATAATCTTATTTCCCATCTCTGAATGGAGGAGATGGAGACCTTCTTCATGTGATGAATATGTGTTCCTTTGGATAGACCGAAAATAGTCGGATTGAACTCATGCAAGAGCAATGCGATAATCCTTGCATGGTTAGGAGCTTTAATACTTGCCTTGATCTTGTCAAAGATCATCATACCAAACTGGAACTTCTTCCTGCAGATAATGGATGTCATCATGTTAAACATGTCATTTGAAATATGACCAATTGAGGTGGTCGTACACCACAAAATTTTTCCCAACACATCCACTAAGAATTTGCTTTCAGCATTTAACATTGGCCTGCGAAGAGCTGGCATATCAATTGCTTCATTTCGAGGAATACCACAAAATCAAAATGTCTTGTCATAGTCTTCACCATCGAGGTCATCTTCTTCATCAACTATGGGAAGTTGGAGAAGAGTAGAGACCCTGGTTTTATCCAATTTAATCTTGATATCTCGGGCGGATGTTTTGAGTATTCGGCCATTCCTTTTGATCTTAGCATTTGAAAAGAACTGCTCGACATCTGGAAGGAGTACTCTGCACAGCTGCTCCAGAATGAACTTCAATCCGGCGGTTTCGAGAAGGAGGTTCTGGAAATCAGCGGATAAATCGGCTATACCCGTGGATATGAGTTCACTACCGATTCCGATCTTAGAAGGAGGAGCCATACTGTCAGAGAAACTTACTGAAATCGACGGGAGACAAAGGGACTGCCGGACGCGAGAGAATTCGCGAGAAGAGGGGTCAGTGGCAGTCGCTAAAAAGGAAGATGAAACGTCTCAGAATAATTGCGTAAATGTGGTTTTCCGAAGTGTTTCTATTTATAGACGACCTAATTTGTGATTAAGGAAAGATTAATTACCTTAGAAGAGGCGGCATAATCGCCAAATGCGAATAGAAGAAAATTTGAAATCTAGAGAAAATTCTGCTATGCACTTCTCGAGTGCAGCTCTCGAGTAAAACTTGTCCTCTCGGGAGTCGGTCTCGAGTGAATAAAGTTCTCTCGAGTGGAAGTAAGACCTTCCTGAGTTGGAGTACTGATCTCGAGAGTCTGTCCCGAGTGGCCTTCTCGAGAGGCCTTCTCGAGAAGAATACTTAGTCTCAAGAATTGTCATTCCGACTTGGAATTTTCTTCGATTTTTGAATTTCTGATCTTGAGCTTGGCCTTTGAGCATCCTGGAAATTCCTTTAGCCTCATTTGACTTTGTTGAGCATGCCTAGTTCTGTTTTGAAGAACGAGAACTTGACTTCATCCAGCGGCTTCGTGAAGATATCTGCAACTTGCCTCTCGGTTGGAACATACTGGAGGTCGATTTCGCCATTCTCCACATGCTCCCTTATGAAGTGATGTCTCAGCTCGATCTGCTTTGTCTTGCTGTGAGAGACTGGATTGTTGGCGACTGCGAAAGCACTCGAGGAGTCAAAAAACATGAGAATGTTTTGAAACTTCAAATTGTAGTCTTCACACTGATTCTTTATCCAAAGCAACTGTGCACAGCAACTGCCAGCAGAGATATATTCTGACTCGGCCGTTGAAATTGCAACACAGGTCTGCTTTTTGCTACTCCAGGAAATAAGTCTTCTTCCCAGGAATTGACAAGTCTCATAAGTGCTTTTCCTGTCATCTTTAATACCTGCAAAATTTGCATCTGAGAAACCAATTAGTTCGATATCATTACTTCTTGGGTACCATAAGCCAAGATTTGGTGTACCCTTAAGGTATATCAGAATCTGCTTTACAGCAACATAGTGAGATTCCTTACAGTTCACTTGGAATCTAGCACATACACATGTTGAAAACATGATATATGGCCTACTTGCAGTGAGGTAGAGCAAAGAACTAACTATGCTTTGTAATTGGTTTCATCAAAAGGTTTCCCTTTCTCATCCTTGTCAAGAGACACAGCTGAGCCCATTGGAGTCCGCATCGTAGACGCGCTCTCCATTCCGAATTTCTTAATCAACTTCTTGGTAAACTTCGTCTGGGAGATGAAATTTTATCTTCAGATTGTTTTACCTGGAGGCCTAAGAAATACTTCAGCTCCCTCATACTGCTCATTTCAAACTTTCCTTGCATCAGTTTGGAAAACTTTCTGCATAGGTTATTGTCTGTAGAACCAAAAATGATGTCATTGACATAGATTTGTACTAGCAAAATCTTGCCTTTTATTTCCCTAAGAAATAATGTCTTATCTATTTTTCCTCTCGTGAACTTATTCTCAAGAAGAAAATTAAATAACGTCTCATACCAAGCTCGAGGAGCTTGTTTCAAGCCATATAGCGCTTTATTTAGTAAATAAACATGCTCAGGAGACATAGGATCAACAAAACCTAGGAGTTGCTCTACATACACTTCTTCCCTTAGCTCAGTATTGAGAAAGGCAGACTTCACGTCCATTTGATAGACGGTGAATCCCTTGAGAGCAGCATATGCAAGGAACAACTGAATTGCTTCCAGCCTTGCCACTGGAGCATAAGTTTGATCGAAGTTGATCCCTTCTTCTTGTCTGTATCCTTTGGCAACAAGTCTGGCCTTGTTCTTTATAATCGTTCCATTCTCATCCAACTTATTCCGATAGACCCATTTGGTTCCGATGACATTCTTACCTTTGGGTCTTGGAACAAGCTTCCAGACTTGGCAATGCTTGAATTGATCCAATTCTTCTTCCATTGCCATAATCCAGGATGTGTCTGAGTTTGCTTCCTCAAACTTCTTTGGTTCAACTTGCGAGAGAAAACTAAAATGTAAATTTTCATTAGCTGTACCTCTACGAGTTCTGACAACGTCACGGGGATCTCCTATGATCTGATTTTGTGGATGATCCTTCAGATGTCTGAGCTCTAGAGTCCTTGCATCCAGAGCTTCCTCTTGTTCTTGAATGATATCTTCATCACGATCTTGCTCTTCAATGAGAGTTGGAGTAGTGATCGTGATGCGCTCTTCATTCTTCTCCATGTCTTTATCTTGCAAGCTTAAGTCTTTCAACTTTGACCCTGCATCTTCAATGAAAACACTAGAAGAGCTGTTTTGCAACAAGCTCGTTTCATCAAATACAACATGAATAGATTCTTCGACGATCAGGGTTTTCTTGTTAAAAATTCTATATGTTTTACTTTGGCTACTATATCTTACGAAAATACCTTCAAAACTCTTTTCACTAAATTTAGAAGTATGATACTTCCCATTGTTCAGTACAAAGCATTTGCTACCAAAGATTTTGAAGTATGAAATTGTTTGTTTCCTGCCTTTCAAGAGTTCGTAAGGTGTCTTATTATGGTCTTTGTTTATGAGCGCTCTGTTTTGCACATGGCAAACAATGTTGACAGCTTCAGCCCAAAAATATTCTGGTAGTGAAGCGTCGCTCAACAATGTTCTACAAGTCTCTATGAGTGTTCTATTCCTTCTCTCGGCGATTCCTGTTCTGTTAAGGAGTCCGAGGAGAGGGAAACTCATGAAAGATGTCAAGTCTTTCACAAAACTCTGTCATGACCCCAGACTTGAACTCTATTTCATTGTCACTTCTTATTTTGACAACAAAGCATGAATATTCATTCTGAACCTGCATGACAAAATTAGTAAAGATGTCGAAGGTATTTGACTTGTGTTTTAGAAAGAATACTCACGCAAAGCGAGAGTAGTCATCAACAATGACCAGTGTATAATCCTTACCTCCTAAACTTCTGATTTGCAGTGGACCGAACAAGTCCATATGAAGTAGATGTAAATATCTATTCGAATCTTTACCACCAATGCTTTTAAACGTAGCTCTTGTCAGCTTGCCTTTAACGCAAGCATGACAAGGTCTATCTTTAGCACACTTAACATTGGGTGGATCATGCACTAATTTTAGTGAAAGCAACTTATTAATAGTTTTGTAATTTATATGTGTTAGTCTCTTGTGTCATTGATCAGCAAGAGATGCACTATCTTTAGCTAAAAGACACACTGCCGTAGAAGAATCTATGCATATAAAATTTAAACAAAATATATTCCTGCTACGAGTGCTTGATAGAATCGTGTCAAGATTTTCGACTGTTTTTATCAAACACTTGTCAGCACTGAATTCTACGATGTATCCTTTATCGCAGAGCTGACTTATGCTAATCAGATTGAGTTCTAATCCTTCAACATAAACCACATCCAAAAAGGATACACTGCCATTAGAAATCATACCATAGCCTTTAGTAGTTCCTCTGTTAGAACCTCCAAAGATAACCTTCGGTCTGTTCACGACTGGAGAATAATTTTGAAGTAAAGCTACGATTCCCGGTCATATGCCGAGAGCATCCACTGTCCAAATACCAAATTGGAGTTTTGGTGGCCTTTGGACATTCCTGCAAGAATAAAATCACTTTGGCTTAGGAACCCAAACAAGTTTGGGTCCTTGGTCTCGGGTTAGTATGCCCCCCTACGAGTATTAACATTATGAGGAGTTACTCTCACTTTGTTAATTCTAAGGTTCTCACCATATCTGGTATTAAGCCAACAATCTATTGCAAAATGACCAATCTTGCCACAGCATCAACAATCAAACTTGTTGTATCTTTTCCTATAATTCTCTTGCTTGACCAGTTGACGAGCTGGTCTAGTAGAGTCAGATTTCTTGGAGGTAGAAGTCTCGGGGAGTAGACACTCACAGATCTTCTTCTCCTTAATAGGCTTTTCTACAATAGGTTTGACCTTTGGAGCTTTACTGATGTTATGACCATGACAATAAGGTCCAAAACTCTGAAGATTTATCTCCTCATAAGATTCCTTGAAGACGCTCTCGCCAAGGTTTCGAGGGCGAGTACATCCTTGGTAACGAGACTTAGGCTTTTCATGGATCGACCTAGTAAAGTGACCAAAAGTGGACTCAAAGTCAAACTCGTTTGTTGGGAAGATGACCTTCTTGAACGAGATTGGCTCCATATGAGCTTTCCCTTTCTCCTTAGCAAGTGCCTTCATGGCACCCTTATTCTTCCTTCGAGCTTGATTCCTTCTAGAAGATTTACTAGAGGAAGCCACATGGCCTAAGCCAACTCCTTTACCTTGGGCAGAAAACTGAGCAAGAACTGGAAGAATAGTCTTGGTCTTAGAGAAACTTTCAACAAGTTTCTTCTCTGCCTCAAGTTGTTTTTCCAACTCCAGGATTATTTTCTCCTTCAGGTTCAGGTCCTCGAGGGACTTATTGTACTTTTCAGTGATATTTTGAATATCCTTCCTGAGTGAGTCCATCAATTTGAGGTCCTCCCTCAGAAGGCTTTCTTTACTCTTCAGAGTCATGATTTCTTTTGCTTGAGTTCTTGAGACTCTTCGACATTTGTCGTAGGCCTTAAGTAACTCTTTATACTGAATCAAGGGTTCAGATTCATCTTCAGAGGGACATTCCTCTTGTTCATTGTCAGCATCATTTGAATCAAAAAAGGTGTGTGAGTTTTTACCTCCCCAGTAAACTGAGGGCTTGACCTTCATCATCTGAATGAGCCATCAGCCCGAAGTAGGCTTCTTCATCATCACTTGACTCAGATGAGTCATTGTCGCTGAGAGTTTTGCCCTTCTTGGCAATCAGACTCCTTTCAGATTTATTCTTGTTGTGAGAAGATCTCTTTTCTTCTCTTCTTCCACCTTCTTTCTTGTGCGGGCAATCGGCGATCACGTGCCCTGGCTTATTGCAACAATAACAAACAATGTCAGATGAAATTTGTTTGTTCGGTTTAGAGTTATACCTGTCCTTGCTGCTTGAATCCTACTTATATCGATTACCATCAAAGTGTGATCTCCTTGATGTGGCATCCTTGCCTCTCCACAATTTCTTCTTATTCAAGAACTTTTTGAATTGTCTTGACAGAAGAGAGAACTCTCAATCAAATAATTCAGACCCAGAAGTACTTGGCTCCGAAGTCTCTTCTTCATCTTTAACTAGCACGGGAGTTGGAGAAGCAGCCTTAGACTTTCTTGAAGTATCTGCCTTAAGAGCAACAGACTTTTTTTTAGCGTTGATCTGCTCTTCTCTTATTCATCCTTTCTCGAATTTATCTGGAGTTCATAAGAAATGAGTTTCCCAAATAGATTGTTTGGTTCTGTCTCAGCTAATCTTCCGAACTCCTCGGATAACACAAACTTTATTGTCTCATTCCTTTGTTAGGGATCTTAGAAATTTGTCATTTAACTCCCCATTGGTGAAGACTCTGTCATATACCCTGAGGCCATTTACTATCTTGAAGAAGTTCTCGAATGTCTCTACAATAGTATGTTTGGGACCCTGCCGGAAGGCTTCATACTTTTGGTTCAGAAGTGATCTTCTATCATCTCTCACTTCTTTTGTACCTTCCATCAGAATAATCAAAGATTGCCACATCTCTTTGGCCGAACTGCAATGAATAAGATTTTGAAGCATCGAGTCATCAACCGCATTGACGATGATGTTTTTAGCCTTCTTATCCAGAGAGACAAGTGCTATTTAATCTTTGTCCAAATCCATAAGCTTCTTCGGAACTTGCTTGGTTGGATCTATGGTGGAGGCAATGGTCGGCACATAGGGACCTTCTTAAACTATCATATCCTCGGATCTACCGCTTCCATGAAGATCCTTATCCTTCATTTCCACATAGCAAAATTATTCTTGGTGCACAATGGAATCTTGGCGAAATCCTTAACTCTGTCCATGCTTAATATCCTCTTGAAGACAACTAGGAGGAAGTATGTTCAAGGTGTTAACCTCTTGATGAACAACCTGTCTCTGATACCAATTGATGTTTCTAGTTGTCTACCTAAATCACCTAGAGGGGGGTGAATATGTGAGATATGCGTCTTTTTTGCGGAATAAAAGTTAAAGACTAAGAGCGCAGAAAAACAAACAATCCAAGCACAGATAACACAGAGTTTATAGTGGTTCCCCAATCTTGGGTACGTCCACTTTACTCCTCACTGGATTAACCTTGCGCTAGATCCAGCTACTTCACTATTACCTCGGATTGAAAACCAATCCTACAAAATCTCAAAGCAACGCTCCTACAACTCGATCCACAACAAGGATCTACACTCGGAAGATAGAACTTCCTACAGGTCTCGGAGATGAGATCACAAGAGAAAATGATTTGAAATACAAGATCTACAATAACAATATCAAAATTTCAAATCTGAAATCGGAGTCCTTCTGAATAACTTGAAAGCCCTATCAGATGATTTCGAAGAAGACGGCCGAAATCCTGTAGATCTGAAACCCTAGATCAATCACGATCTGGATTGGATTTGAACGATGAAGAACGAAACGATCGGATGATCTCTTTCTTTTTCTGAATCAGAAATGTCGAGGAAGAATCGTCGACAAGAACTTTGATCAACAGCCTCGACGGGATCGAAAATCGGTGGCGTATTCTTCTCGGAAATCTAGGTCGGCGGCGACGATTCAGAATTCTTGAAAACCTTTCCGAAAATAAAATGATTTGACCAATTAGAGGATTCGTACGATAGAAGAGGATGATTAGACTATTTATAGGCAAACCCTTAACGGTCTGATCCTCAAAGCTTGACACATAGACAAGTAGGAATGAAGATTAAGAATTAATCCGGTCCAAGGTGACTTAGAAATATTTTCGGAGTTTTCCTTTTTCACGGCCCGAGAGAAAAATTATCACCCGAGAGAAATGTTGAGCCTCTCGAGAGGGATAGGAAATCCATTCGAGAGTCTTACTTAGAAAAATTCTGGAGTCGACAATTGCTTAGAAGAAGATTCTCTCGAGAGCTGGACGACTGTCTCAGGATACTAGCTTTTAGCCTCTCGAACAGAGACTTGACTTCACCCGAGTAGAATAAATCTACTCGGGATCTTCATTAACTTCTTGAGATGAAGAAGAATCCACTCGAGATAAACTGAAGACCAACTCGAGTACTAAAGAAATCACTCGAGTCCTGGTACTTAGAGAAATTCCTGATGTACAACATCTGACTACTCGAGTTAACTAAGGGAACGTCTCGAGTACAGGAATTCTTCTCGGGATTGGGAATTTTCTGTCTCTCGAGTAGAAGGGATCTACTCGAGACAACCTCTCGAGACAGCTTCTCGAGAATAAACACTTGGAAAAAAAAATCTTCTTGGAAAAACTTCAATAGACCTTTGACCTTCTTCTATAGTGCTTGATCATAAAGTGTATCCCAATACAGAGGCTACACATGAGCCAACACCATGAGTCACACAATGAGGGATTACATTGCATGATCCTGTGTTTGGTGACCCACTGTAAACTGACATTGGTGTATACTTAGCAATTAAGTCCTGCAAACACATAGTTAGAACACAACATCAAATACAACTTAATTCATCTTAGTTTAAGGGTGACTTCTTACAAATCTGAGAAATTGTGGAGACAATTCCCAACATTGTTCGTTGGCCCGAAGAAGATATAAGCAATAAGGGAATAACCGAGACCGAGGGCAGTCACGGAGGTCCGCAATTTTTTGGGTTTGACAGGATATTACAGGAGGTTTATAAAAGACTTCTCGAAGATAGCCTTACCACTGACTTTGCTTACCAGGAAGGGTAAAACTTTTAGTTGGAGAGTGGAGTGTGAGATGGAGTTTGAGGAGTTGAAGACAAGGCTGATGACCACCCCGATTTTGAGTTTACCATCAGGGTCAGATGGATTTCAGATATTTAGCGACGCCTCGGGTCAAGGTTCGGGTTGTGTGCTTATGCAGCATGGTAAGGTTATAGCCTTCGCCTCCAGACAGTTGAATATTCATAAGAAGAACTACCTCGTACATGACTTGGAGCTAGCAGCAGTCATCCACGTTCTGAAGATTTGGAGGCACTATCTTTATGTGGTCCGTTATGAGATCTTTACGGATCACAAAAGTCTCAAGTACATTTTCGACCAGCAAGAGCTCAATATGAGGCAGCGCAGATGATTAGAGTTTCTGTCAGACAATGAGGTTGACATCCAGTACAACCCAAGAAAGGCAGATGTGGTAGCTGATACGCTTAGCCGTAGAGGATCGAGTTATTTTCTCCTTAATCAGCAAGAAGAGTGGTGCGAGAATTGGAGAGGCTAGAGATCAGTGTGGTGTCACGCCCAAATGTTGGATCTGTAAGATTGAGTTAGATGGAAATCACTTGCAACATCAAGGATAGGATCAGAACAGCTCTACCCTTAGATCCAAAGACGTCAGAGATTTGAGTTTTGACTAAGACAGGTCAGAAGGAGAAGTTCAGTATACTTGAGGATTTACTATTGCACGACGACAGGGTGTGCATTCCAGATGTTAAGCACCTTCAAGAGGACATATTATTTGAAGCCCATAATTATAGTTATTCGATACATCCACGTAGCACAAAGATGTATGCGGATCTGAAGAAAATAGTGTGGTGGTCGGGCTTGAAGGGTGACGTTGCAGAGTATGTTGGGAAGTGCAAAACTTGTAAGTTAGTCAAAGATGAATTCCAGAGACCGGGAAGCAAGTTGCATCCACTTCTCATCCCAGAGTGGAATTTTGAGGATATATCAATAGATTTTATTTATGGCCAGATGGTCTTCCCAAATCTCAGAGTAAGAATGATTTCTTATGGGTTATAATTGACCGTTTCTCTAAAGTTACCCATTTCATACCCAATAGGAGGACAGATCAGGGTCCAAAATTGGCGCAGTTGTATGTTGATGAGATTGTTCGACTTCACGGTGTTCCTAAGACCATAGTTTCAGACAGATGACTGGTTTACTTCTAATGAGTGGAGATACGTTCAAGAGCGGTTGGGCACTAAGCTACATTTCAGTACCGCCTTCCATCCCCAGACAGATGGACAAACTGAACATACGAATAAAACCTTGGAAGATGTGCTCAGGATGCGTATCTTAGACTTCAGAGGGAAGTGGGAGAAGTATGTTGCCCTCGTCGAGTTCTCCTACAACAACAGTTATCAGACAAGTATTGGGATGACATCGTTCGAGGCTCTTTATGATAGGCATTGTCGGACACCGTTGTGTTGGGCTGAAAGCGAAGAAAGATCTGTCATCAGGGAATCATGGATTGACAAGACCACTGATTGTATCAAGCTCATTCAAGAACGTATGAAGATAGCTCAGGATCGCCAGAACAAGTATTATGACCATAGACACATGACAGTGGAATTTAGTGATGGTGATTATGTTTATCTGAAGATCAGACACGTTAGAGGAGTTACTCGAATTAAACAAATGAAGAAATTGAGTCCTGGATTCGTTGGTCCTTTCGAGGTACTGGAGAGCATTGACGAGCTTGCATATAGGGTCGGCCTTACCCGAGAAAATGAGTGATCTACATGATGTATTCCATGTCTCCTATCTGAAGAGAGCCGTTGGAGATCCTAGCCAGATAATCAGTAACGAGAATTCAACAATCGAATCAGACCTTAGTATCATTATTAAACCAGTCGAAGTAGTGGAGTCAAGCATTCAAAATCTCGAGAATAGAGAGATCACGCTTGAAAAAGTTTTTTGGATGAACTGTGGCCGACCCGAGTATTCTTGGGAAAGGGAAGATGAGCTTCGACAGATTGAAGAGTATGCTTTCCTCTTTGACCCAGGTACATTGTAATTTTCGAGGACAAATGTTTGCAGGAGGGGAGATTTGTAACATCCATTTTTTTGACTCGACAATATAATAATTGTAGGTTCTGATAGTGAGAGAATCTGATTGCGGCAGCGTTTTTGTCGAGGTACGAATTTTGTACACTTAAATCCTATACAATATTTTAGGTATTGACTTTAGTCGTTGAGTCTGTGTTCGATGCGTTTTAACTTACAGGGCGAGGGCTGAATATTTTTAAATTCCTCTTAAAGTTAAAAAGATAATAGAATTTGTGTAATTTAAGTGAAATTCCAAATGCATCTCAAAAGGGGGTGTCGGTTGAGCCCTTAAGCAATTTCCGTAACTATAGCTTCGCCGCTCTGTTAAAAACCCACAAACCCCTATCGCGATTATTCCCTTTCTCCCTGTTGGAACTGATCCCGAGCAGAAACGAAACCGTCGTTCCTCCTCGCCTCCTAGCCTTGAATCGAAGCTTTTGCTGCCCTCTACATCCTCGGCCGACATCTTCTCCCTCCATGGTAGTTCACGACGAGCGGTCCCGGTAGGGTTTTCTCGCCGAGCGTCGAAAGTAAGTGGAAGTTTTCGCTTTTGCTCTAGTTTTCCAGAATTGCTAGAGGATGTAAATCCCTCTCATACCTCTGATTGGAGTGATTTTTTACCTTTAAGTTCCTCAACCCTAGCACAATTTGTACTAATCCTGTCCAGTTCTTCTCCAGTGTGGCTAGTGCTCTATAGAGAGTGGATCAGTGATTATTTGTGTTCATGCACTGTTATATAAAAGTGGTAATAGTATTCTCCAAATCATATTATTACCTTCTTTTCAACAAAGTTAGACCAGACAAGCTATAAGTTTAAAGGATAATTCTCTGGGATCCTATCTAAATTTAAGGTGTTGTGTTAACAATGTGAAAGACCTGTGTCCATCTCCCCATTTTACATTTCAACTTAAAGGAAGTCATGTCACCACGTCAGGTGTACGAGCGTCGCAATAACGCGGTAAGAAACTCTAACTTTTTTTGGCTAGACATATAAAGTAGACTGCACTATGAATGTTCGTGTAATACCGTATAAAATATTATAACTGCACTCAAATAAATAGTATAGTTTGGAAAATGGTAGATTAGCATTCATAAAGTCGTCTAGTTACGTGATAATAACCAATTCCAAATCTCCCAAACAGTTAGATCACGGGTTAGTGCCTCATATGGAACTTCTACACATAAATACAAATATCTAACACTAAGGGAACAAATACAACTTCTAGCCAACCATATCAAATTTGATGAACGACCTTTAGTACATCAGAAAGAAATGTCACCAACAGAGTAGTACTAGTTCAAAGATGATTAATCAGCACGTATAAGTCCTCCTCTCGTACTTGATAGATGCGCAATATCTTTCTCATAGGGCATAATTATGGGCCTCGGAGTATTGGGAAATGGTTTCCCTTTTAGACAATTAGAAGATTCGAGTCTGTGTCCGCGTGACACTAGAACACCTGAGTTCGTTAGTTGGACTCGGATCGTTAGTTTGCAGTTGTGCGTTAGGAATTACTTTGCTTAGAGCTTAAACATGACTCATCTAGAACTCAACAATAGACCGTGCATTAGAAGATACTTAGATAACCAACGTCGAAACTTGAATAAATATACTATAGTACATAAACATATAACCAAAAATTTATGTTGCTAGTTTTCTTGCCAGAGCATGCATAACATATTAGCATAAAGTTTTTTTGTATTATAAAACTGATTTTAATATAAAAAACATGCATTCATTATTTTTTGAAATTTTAGTGTCACTAGAAGGAATGATTTTCTTACTCTCCCGTTAGGCTGACCCATTTTTGGGCATGTTTTTACATGGGACCCAGGTGGGAAGCTGCGCTTAGGATGAGCGTTTATTATGGAGTCCATCATGTAGTTGGTTTCATTTCAGTTATTTCATTTCAGTACTTTGTTACTTAGTTCATAACTTTGATGTAATATTAAAGTTTAAGATTTTCTTGTACCAGACTTATTGTAAAAAATTCAGATATGCAGTTATGTGTTTCCTATTCTTTTCTAGTAGCTCTGTGAAATCATCAGGATGAGGTACACTTTTAACCTTAGACACATGTTCAACTTCCGCTATAGGCTTTCATTTCAATTCTTTTCATTTATACTTGTTATGTACTAGTTTTAATATTATTTGTTAGTTAACTTCTTATCGCTGGACCCGGCCGGACGGTAGATGGGTTGTTAAACTAGGTTGGGGTGTTCCATTTATATGGGTAAAACGGATCAGTTCCTAATTATTTTGGGTGACAAATTATTATTTTCATGGTCATCATAACCATCTATTAAAGGAACTTCTCCTATAACTGTAGAATTAGGGTCTGTTTGGGGTTGGGCCACGAACAAAGCCGGAAAATACGTGAATCTGACCATGAGGCAAACTCTTGTGATCTTCATCCGCCAAAATCCATTTGAATGTTCATCATGCGAGTTCTGTTCCGCCCTATCCTCACTATAGTAAATCCACATTGTCAAATAGCGAGTTAACAAGTGTTACAATTATATTAAATAAGGAGCTGGACATGTTAGGATTTTCTATTTTAATTCCATGTCCACAGCTTTCTAAGGTATAAGCCATCAGGTCGCAGGCATTAGTCTCTCTAAAACTTACTTTCTAAGGTACAAGCCATCAGGTCGCAGGCATTAGTCACTCTAAAACTTACTTAAGAATACAACAATGGATACCGGGAAAAAAAATCACACAGGCAGATATCTTACTTCTCTATTTTGGAGTTGCTTGCTTGCCAATCCAAAATTTTGTATGGCTCGGTTAGGCTCGGTTAGGCTCGATAGATCAGGTACAATTTGAATTTTATCGGTAGAGGCTATTTTATTTGGATCGGTGATATATTTTCTTAGTGAAGTAAAATGGAACACATCATAAACATTTTGAAGATCATGTGACAATGTCAATCGATAAGCTACTTTTTCAATTCTTTCTGTGATCACAAATGGTCTAGCTTATCTCGGGCAAAGTTTCCTAATTCTTCAGACTCGAGCAGTTCCTTTAAAAGATTTTATCTTTGGACAAACCTGATCTCCAACCGTAATTCTACTTTGTGATGTCGGACATTCTAATATTTTTGTTGTCTATAATGCACGTTCTTTAATCTCTCGCACAATTATGATTTCTACATGCACTGTAATGACTAACATCGCCACATAAAATCAGGTAACATTTATTTAGTGACCGACATATATATATATATATATCTTTATGATACCCTATTTGATTAGTTCAATTATTAAGTAGGTTAAATTAATAAGAAAATATGGGTATATAATAAAATTATAAGTTTAAAATATTATGTGTCATGAACATGTGAGTTAATCGGCTGATTAGGAAGTGACGGCAATCGTGAGATTTAAATTGGAACCTCTGGAATTATTTGGAGGTGAGTTGTTTGTTGTAGAATAATTGAGTGTGTTAGATGAAATCTGGAATGACAACAATCAGTTAATGGGGTGAGCTGGAGTGAAATCCCGATGGGTCAAACCAGTAGGACTACTCAGTTGCGGCAATAGAAAGCCCGCCTGCTCTCCCTTTCTCCCGCAGTCCCCCATCCCGCTCGACAATCTTTTTCTCCAGACGTCGACAACAACACTCTTCTTCTCTTTCGTTTTTAGCATAGGAGGTTCATGATGAGCTCGGTTTGCTCCAAGTGTCGTTGGACTGCCTCGCTAGACGCCACTAGATTCCCTTCCGTGGAGCTATCGTTGCACTGCGGCACTGAGTTCTGCTAGGGCCAACAACTCCCTCTCTTCCAAACAGTGACAACAGCGCCTCGTTCTCTCGACCCAGTCAGCCGTTCGTGCACTTTTTTGAAGGGGATCGACCGTGTTCTCTTCTTCTTCCCTGCCACTATGAGTTTTTTTCTCTTCTATCTTCTTTTGAGAATGACTGACTACAGAATTAGCGTTCCTTGAAGCGAGGAATGCTAATTCTGTAGTCAGTCATTCTCAAAAGAAGATAGAAGAGAAGAAAACTCATAGTGGCAGGGAAGAAGAAGAGAACACAGTTTAGATTTCAACTCCTCCCGTGTTCTTTTGCCCCGATCTACGACGTGGAGTGATTCAGAGGACCTTTCCGGTAAAACCAAGTCAAGTGGTGGTTTCCCCTCGTTTCTCCTTGTCCGATTTGATGGTAACGACTATGTTTTTCATGTTCCTTAAAATTTTCTACACTTATTCTTCCAATTTATTGTTATGATTAACCTTCTCAATGATCACATGAGGTTGTAACGTTTTGTCTTGGTGAACTCGATTTTTGTCCGGATATGTTTGATCGTTCCTAAAGTGTCTTATTGATGGCTTTAAAGGCCTTAGATTTCGTTATTGAACGGATTAGAGTTATTTAGGATTGTAAATCGTTCCTAAGGGTTGATCAACCATGTATTGGAACTAGAAGTGTCAAGTAGAATTTGACGAGCCAAGTCTCAAGCTTTATGCATTGTGATTTCTATGGAGTTCCTTCACTTCTCATCACCAGCTCAATTGGTGATGAGAAGTGAATGAACTCCATAGAAACCACAATGCATAAAGATCGAGACTTGGCTCGTCAGATTCTACTTGACACTTCTAGTTCCAAGGCATGGTTGATCAACCCATATGAACGATTTACAATCCTAAATAACTCTAATCCGTTCAATAACGAAATCTAAGGCGTTTAAAGCCATCAATAAGACACTTCAGGAACGATCAAACATATCCAGACAAAAATCGAGTTCACCGTGACAAAACGTTACAACCTCATGTGATCATTGAGAAGGTTAATCATAACAATAAATTGGAAGAATAAGTGTAAAAAATTTTAAGGAGCATAAAAAACATAGCCGTTACCATCAAATCGGACAAGAATAAACGAGGGGAAACCAACACTTGCCTTGGTTTTACCGAAAAGGTCCTCTGAATCACTTCACGTCGTAGATCGGGGAAAAAGAACACGGGAGGAGTTGAAATCTAAACAAAAATGATCGAAAAGGGGGGTTAGGGCCGAAAAACCCTAACGAGAAAACTCAAGGAATGGGGAAAAATTTACCACGATAGCGTAGCTCTCAGCGAGAGCTTTCCGGATCTATGTTCGGTTGAAGATTTCGAGCACCGGAGTACCGTCGGCGGCCACCGGAAGATTCACGAAAAGAAACTCTCTCTTGCTCGCTGCACTGGTTTGGGAGAAAAAATAACGGAGAAGACGAAATTTGGTTCTAAAACCTAAGTCCAAGAATATATATATATATATATATTTATTTATTTATTTATTTATGTTTATAAAAATTTCTGTCAAAAACGGGTTATTACGAGTGGTTTCGCGGGAATCAAAAATAGAGGTGTAGGATGGCTCCAAATCGAAAAGTGCCCAACATAAAAGTTGTAGATCTCATCAAAACGAACAAATTTCATGTTGACCATTTTTTCGTACGACACCGTTTTGACCCTCAAAATGGTGACCGAACTCTGACTGCATTGATCCACTCGAGTTCTATACCTATCCACTCGAGTTCCAGATGTTTAAGAGGGTAGAAAGTAACTGACTGAACTTACACTTATACTATGATTTACTTTAAGTGGATTACCTTTGTGAGAAGAACTATATTCGGCTTATGCTTAAGTAAATATAAGGATTCGAGGGGTTTAATTAACAGGTTGGGTTATTTCCATGAGGAGATCTTAATGAACGATATATCTTATTTCTTATAAAACTGAACTGTATCCTGTTGGAAAGACAATTTTAAATGAAAATTATTTACGAAAGTTGACTTGGTGATCGCCTATATTTTCTCAAACCCTTAATAAACGTCAAATTTGAACACCATCACCTCTATTTACAAGTCACAACCCAATTAAAGATGCCTAAAATTTCAGTACTTTCTGAGGCCGAGAATGGCGTCCCGTGATAGGCGTGATGAGGATCCCAAGAAAGATAAGGGCAAGTAGATAGGTACGGTGAGTTTTTATCTCTTGAATTATGCTATATTGTTAAAATATTTTAATATTTCATGCATATTATTTTTGATACAGATTTAAGTTTCTTGCATGTGCATAAATTTATTATTTTGAAAATTACTGGTACCTGAATATCGTTATGAAATCAAATATGGATGACAAATAAAAGTGATATAAGTTCTGAGGGGAACATTTTATATTTTTCTTACATAAATGAAAATGAGAGATTGAATTAAATATTACAGACCGTAATAGAAAAAGATAAAAGATGCATAATAAGATACAAATGAGAAATGCTAAGGAGAATCCAGTATAGGGTTTACCTACGGATTTTTCCCAAGTACGGGGTTTACCTACAATTTGATGATGAACCCCACGAGGGGTGGACCCAAAAATATGATTAATCTCTTAACATTTCCAGAGTTATGTAATTAAAAGAATGAGTGAATATTCTAAAATAT
The DNA here is from genome assembly GCA_039513925.1 of Platanthera zijinensis. Lineage (NCBI taxonomy): Eukaryota > Viridiplantae > Streptophyta > Magnoliopsida > Asparagales > Orchidaceae > Platanthera > Platanthera zijinensis. The sequence goes on from CM077094.1 coordinate 136,146,540, forward strand.
GAATGAGGTATAAGATCTGAAGGAGATTGAAGTATGACTTTGATTGAAAAAGAGAAACAAGCAGAATGAGAAAATTTGAGAAACATTTGAGAATACATGAAATAGGAATACTTCAAATAACTGTTGTGGTATATACTTTTGAAGCTCTGTATGCATATTGATACCAATTCACCTTCTTTGTATGTATGAGATACTCTACTCATATAGTCATATACTCATATTTTATGACTAACCAGTCATAGCATCACCCAGTGCGACAAAAAGGGCTCCCCTGACTGCTGAGGAAAAGCATAAGCTGGCAGAAGAATGCGTGAAGGTATAGCTTAAAATATTTATTAGGATAGAAGAAGTTCAGGAAAAACACAGTGAAACATGTGAAGACTGGCAATGTGCTTTTTGTAATTAAATAGATTAATTATTAGTACTTGTACAAATGTATTACTTTGTAATAAAACTTGCAAATTAAATAAAAAAGTTTGTATTATGTGTTATACTTTGTACTTTTTTTGCATTTTGATGCAATGTGTTGCGACGAATAAATTGAAACTATGCCCAAATATTGAATACATTGTGGAGACCAGAAAAGGTCTTCACATGCACTTATCCACTTTATTCTCTTGAAATAATGTTTGTTCACCATCTTCAGCCAAACACAGAGGGGTTCGACATCTCCGTCCATACAATGCTTCAAAGGGTATCATTTGTATACTTGCTTGGTAGATAATATTATAAGAAAATTCCACCAAAGACAAGTATTTTTCCCACGATCCTTTCAGATCAAGCACAACCATTCTCAAGAGTTCCTCTAGCATTTGAATTGTTTGTTCTATTTGGCCATCTGATTGAAGGTGAAAAACAATACTATATGACAATTTTTTCCCTAGTCCCTTATTTATTAGTTTCTAAGTATCAGATATAAACCATCCATCTCTATCAGATATGATCGTTAGAGGAATTTCATGTTGTTTCGCAACAACATTTATATGCTGAACAACCAATCTTTCAATGGGCCACCTTTTCGCATAAAAATAAAATGTGCAACTTTAGTCAATATATCAATTATTACACATATACCATCATATTCCCCGCTTTACTCTTGGGTAGTCCCATGAAATAATCCATGGCGATGTGATACTAATTCCATTCAGGAATAAACAATGACTGTAAGTATCCACCGGATTTTTAATGTTCCGCCTTCACAACTTGGCTTGTATGGCATTTGGCGATGTATTTGATTATGTCATTTTTCATCCCTGACCACAAAAACTCTTGCTTCAAATCATGATACAATTTTGCTCTTCCAGGACGGATTGAATACATTGTGTTATGTGCTTAGTAAAGTATCTCTGATCCAAGATTATTAAAACATAATCAGTTATTCATATACAACAATCCATCAACTTCGGTAAACAAGGTTGTTTGACCCTGTCGTAAATTTTCAAGTAATTTGAATAAAATTAGGACTTTCCTAATGTTTCATTTATTATGTTTTAGATTGGGTACTCGATCCTCATTTGGTACAATTGACCATGAGTTTGGTGTGTCATGGTATTCAACATAGCTCATGTATACACAACTTTGGATCAGTTAGTTTCACTATCATTGATGTCGCACTTTTTCAACTTAACACATCCGCTATAGCATTCGTTTTTCCTGGATGGTATTTGATTTTCAAATCATAATATTTAATGAATTTTAATCTACTTTGTCATGGATTGATTTTCTTCTGAGAAAAAAATGTATTTTACACTTTTGTGATCCATACAAATTTCAAACTGAACAACGTATATGTCGTGTTTCCATAAATTCAATGCAAACAACAACAGTTGCGAGATCCAAACCATGTGTTCGATAATTTCTTTCAGCATCTTGCAATTGTCTCAAATCATACGCTAATATTTTACTCTTCTGCATCAACACACACCTGAGCCCTTTAAGGAACGCATTATTATAAATTTGAAACCCTTCGGTTCCTTGCGGCATTACCAACATTGGCACAGTCGTCAGCCTTTCATTTAAGTTTTCAAATGCAGTTTGGCATTCATCATCCCAAGTAAACGGAACATTCTTTCGCGTCAGCTTCGTTAGCGGTAAAGACAATTTAGAAAAATCCTTCATAAATTTAATAAAATAGCCTGTCAAATCGAGAAAAAACCGCATTATTATTACAACACTCAGTCGAAGCCAATGCAATTGCTTCGACCTATATCGGGTCCACTGCCAACCCATGTTCATTAATAACATGCCTTAACAAAGAATCACTCATCAACTAAATTCACATTTCAGAAACTTCACATATAAATATATAATTCATACTCCTTCAGTATTTGCAACACAATCTTAAAATGTTTTGTACGTTCACATTTATCTTTTGTGTGGATAAGAATATCATCAATAAATACAATAACGAACTTATTCAGAAACACTTTAAACACCTGATTCATTGAATCCATAAAGACAACTAGAGAATTCATGAGGACAAAGGGCATCACCACAAATTTGAAATGCTCATATCTCATACTGAAGGTCGTTTTGAAGATATTTCGCTTCTTTAATTTTTTACTTGGTGATAACCAGATCTTAGGTAAATTTTGGAGAAGACCTTTGCATTCACTATGTACAACCTCGGGCTCGCAGCCCGATAGGAGGGGGCCCAGGCGAGAGGAAAGAGGGTTCAGCCCGGCGAGAGGGACCCCGGCGAGAGGGACCCAGGCGAGAGTAGAGAGGGCCTAGGCGAGTCGAGAGGACTCAGAAGAGAAGCTCCCTGGCGAGAGGGCCCAGGCGAGTCGAGAGGGCTCAGAAGAGAAGCTCCGTGGCGAGAGGGCCCAGGCGAGTCGAGAGGGTTCGGCCTGGCGAGAGGACCCTAGTGAGAGGTGCCTCGAGAGAAGGGTCGTCTTGGTTTCAGGGCCGATTCAGGTAAGGTCGGGCCCACCCTCTGGGCCTCGGAGGTGTTTTTACTCTTTTGCCCTGCGTGGGCTGCATTTAGTCTTTTAAGACAGCGGAGTTTAGCTGTTGGCAGACCCAGCCAAGGGTATTCTGGTATTTTCACAGCAGCATAGTTTGGTTATTAGCAGTCCCAATTCAGAGGCCTATAAATAGACCGGTAAGGTGCCTTAGAGAAGGGCTGGACTCCTCTTATCTTTTCTAAGGCACCTAGCTCAGTATTGGCTAGGGAGGGGAAGAGCTCTAGTTCTAGTCTCTTCCGGGTAAGAGGTGGGACCTCCTCACTGAAGCCTCCGGTCTGGTTCTTTGCCTGGAGAGTGATCCCAAGGGAGTAAGCACGAGCTGCCTCAGCAGTTCCGAGCTTTAGGTGGAATTGGCTTTGCTGGTTCCAACATTTTATGGTGCGGTGAGCGTGGAGCTGCAGCTTGTGCGGAAGAACGAGGGGTCATCTCATGGCGGGAGATGCGGGAGGAGGAGGCGAGAGGTCCCCCAGCCAGGAGGAGTATGTTGGGAGGACAGAGTTCATGTCGTCCATTGGAGGGATCATGGATCTCCTCAAACAACTCGCACAAAGAGGCGAGTGGGAGACCCCCCTTCCTCAAGTGCCAGATCTCGCGCCCAGGGGAGGGGCCGACTCGGCGAGGATAGGTGAAGATGCACCTGGGAGGCGGCCAGGAAAAGAGGTAATGGCGGAAGGAAGTCGGCGAGAGGTGGAAGGAAGGGAGCTCTTCCCTAGTCCGGCGAGTGCCGCGCCGGTGGACCTCGTGGCGCGAGTGGACCAGGCGAAGTCACTGGCGAGAGGATCTCCTTTTTGCGAGTTGGTCCTCTCGGCATCCGTTCCAGAAGGGTTCCGTGAGCCGGAAATGAACTACTACGTGGGGAAGGATGACCCCCTCCAACACTTGCAGTGGTTTGAAGACGCAGTTTCCATCAGACCCATGACGGACGCCTTCAAGTGCCGCCTCTTCGCCATCACTTTGAAGGATAAGGCTAGGGATTGGTTCCACCAACTCCCAACTGGTTCTATCTATTGCTTCGAGGACCTGAGCAGAAGTTTCCAGCTGCGGTTCTCAACCTCCAAAAAGAGGAAGAGGAACCCGGAGTCCATCTTCCTGATCAAGCAGAGGGCAGACGAGTCTTTGGCTCAGTACGTAGACCGCTTCCAGGAGGAGATGTTGGACATTCAGGAGGTGTCTGGCTTCGCCCTCCAGATGGCTTTCACCGTGGGGCTAAGGGAAGGCTTCTTCAAGATGAGCCTCACCAGGAAGGCGCCGTTGTCCTTCGAAGGGTTGATGGAGAAGGCCGCGAAGGAAATAGCCATGGAGGCGGCAAACCCAGCATTCGCAAGGAAGTTGGCAAGGTTGACGGAAGTGGAGCAGAGGGAGCCTGGAGGGGGAAGGCAGCCAGAAGGAAGGAGGAGAGAGGAACTAAGAGGGCCCGTGCACCCGGAGCCGGGGTGGAGACAACCAGGAGGCCCAGTTCAGGGACCTGGGAGAGGTCCTCCGCAGGGGGGAAGAAACTTTTATCAAGGACCAGGAAGGTTTCACCCGCTAGGATGGGGGCATGGTCCGAGGCCACTCCCACCCCCACCTCAGCAAGCTATGGCCATAGGCAGAGGGAGAGGAAGGGGAAGAGACCGTGGAAGAGCGGGAGCAGGGAGGAGGAGGAATCCCCCAGAAGAGAGACGTGGGGAGGGAGTTTTGCCCTATTGTGACTTCCACGAGGAGGAGGGTCACGCGACGGCAACATGTCCCGAGTTCTTGGAGTTGAAGAGAGGAAAAGGAGGAGAAGACCGACAACCGACAGTGCGGATAGTAGAGGTGCCGGGAGCTGGGGAGGAAGATCGGTGTGTATACCGGTCAGATACAGGAGATCGAGGGGGGATTGGGGTGATTCATGGGGGGGTGGGGGTCGAGGCCACCCACAAGGCCAGTCTCCACACTATGTATCGTCGGAGAGTTGCCTCGACGTCGCAAACCCCGCCCCCGGATGAGAAAATCACGTTTTCCAGAAGGGATCTACCTGACCACGAGGACCCTTTCTGTGACGCGCTGGTAATCAGGACTGCCATTGAGAACTTCACGGTATCCCGCATTCTAGTGGACAATGGGAGTTTCGTTAATGTAATCTTCAAGAAGGCTTTCAACGAGATGAGGGTGGAGTCTCGAAGGGTGTTGGCGGCGGATGGGCCGTTGTTTGGTTTTTCAGGAGAAAGGAAGGAGGTTGAGGGAGGAGTAGGACTTCAGGTGACCTTGGGAGGGTTGTCCCGGAATTGTCGTTTCGTGATAGTGGATGCTCCCAGCAGTTACAACGCGATCTTTGGGCGCCCTCTTATCAGTGCCTTTAGATGCGTTCCGTCCTCTTTTCATCAGTGCCTGAAGCTCAATTCGGGAGGAACCCAGATCAGGGTGAGAGGGGACCCAAAAGCGGCTCGGGAGTGTTACGTAACGGCGGTCAACACCATCTCGTGGACGGAGGATGCGGAGGAGCTGGGAGCAAGGATGGAGAGAGAGGAGCTGGGAAGAGTGGGAGCAGGAGTGGAGGAAGATCTGGTAGCGGAAGAAGAGATGGCTGGAGGAGAGGAGTTGGAGATAGTAGTGGAGAGGGGCATTGCGGTGGAGCCAGTGATGGCTGGAGAGCAGATGGCTGGAGGAGAGTAGTTGGAGATAGTAGTGGAGAGGGGCATTGCGGTGGAGCCAGTGATGGCTGGAGAGCAGATGGCTGGAGGAGAGGAGTTGGAGATAGTAGTGGAGAGGGACATTGCGGTGGAGCCAGTGATGGCTGGAGAGCAGGTGGCTGGAAGAGGGGAGCTGGGAAGAGCAGGAGCGGGAGTGGAAGGAAGTCTGGTAGTGGAGGAGGGGATGGATGAAGGAGAGGGGTTGGAGAAGGGAGAAGGAGGAAAGGCCCAGGAGAGGGTGGCTGCTGTGGAAGTCTCAGGAGTGGGGTGCGGGTCGAAGGATCTAGAGGAAGAGCCGAGAGAGCAGGAGGAGGAAGAACCCTCAAGGTTGAGAGCGGCGGTAGAAGTTCTGGAGGTCGAGATCCTCACCAAAGATGGGAGAAAAGAGAAGATAAAGATCAGCGGCGAGCTCACTCCGCAGGACCAGGAAGAAATTCGGAAGTGCGTAGAAGAAAACATTGATGTCTTCGCCTGGAGCGCAGCAGACATGCCGGGGGTCGACGCGGATGTGGCGTGCCATCGTCTCAACCTCGACCCCGGGGTTCGCCCCATCCAGCAGAAGAAGAGAGCCATCGCCTCCAAGATGGCCGGGCCCATCAGAGAAGAGGTAGAGAAGCTGCTCCGGGCGGGATTCATATCGGCTAACAGGTATCCGGGGTGGGTGAGCAACGTTGTAATGGTGAAAAAGGGAGAGGGCAAGTGGAGGATGTGTATCGATTTCTCTCTTAAATAAAGCTTGTCCTAAGGATTGTTACCCCCTGCCTCGGATCGACGCGCTGGTTGACTCAGCCGTCGGTTTCTCACTAATGAGTTTTTTAGATGCTTTTTCAGGGTACCATCAGATACGCATGCACCCTCCGGACGTCAAGGATGTCACCTTCGTCACGGAGGATGGTTGCTTCAGCTATAACATGATGCCCTTTGGGCTAAAAAACGCGGGAGCAACCTACCAAAGGATGATGGATCGGATCTTCCGGGAGCAGAAGGGGCGGAACTTCGAGGTCTACGTGGACGACTTGATGGTAAAGAGTCGGGACCTTGAGTCTCATGTCCTAGACCTACAGGAGACCTTTGCAACCGTTAGAAAGTATAAGATGAGGCTTAACCCTCTGAAATGTGTGTTCGGGGCCAGCCGAGGGAAGTTTTTAGGACATCTCCTCACCCCTGAAGGGGTGGAGCCCAACCCTGACAAGGTGAGGGCGATACTGGAGCTGGGATCTCCTAGGAATGTCAAAGAAGTCCAACGTCTCACTGGTAAACTAGCCGGTTTGAGCAGGTTCCTCTCCAGAGCGGGAGAGAGGTGCTCTTCTTTCTTTCGAACCCTAAGGGGAGGGAAGGAGTTCGAATGGACCATTGAGTGTGAGAAAGCTTTCGCGGCTCTAAAGCAGCAACTCACTCAGACGCCGCTACTTCAGGGGCCGAGGGAAGGGGAGAACTTGTTCCTCTACCTCGGGGTAGGGACGGGGGCGGTCAGCTCAGTCCTCGTCCGCGAAGAAGGGAAGAGGCAGTTCCCAATCTATTATGTAAGCAGAGTCCTCAAGAAGGCAGAGCTGAAGTATCCCATCCTTGAAAAGTTGGCCTTCGCTCTCATTGTATCAGCCCGGAAGCTCAGACCCTATTTCCAAGCCCATGCCATCCAGGTTGTGACGGATCACCCCCTTCGCCGTATCCTCGAGGGGGTCGAACACTCGAGGAGGTTGGCCAAGTGTCGATAGAGCTCAGTGAATTCGACCTCTCCTACGTTCCTCGAGAAGCTATTAAAGCACAAGTGGTGGCGGATTTCTTGGCGGACTACGTACTGGAGGCCGAAGAAATGGAGGTACCTCCCGTAGCAGCATGGAAGATGCTAGTAGACGGAGCTTCTGGTAGGAATTCTTTCGGGGGAGGGGTCATCCTGGTGAGTCCTGAGGGGACTAGGATTGAGCAAGCTTTGAAAATACACTTCACCCTCACCAATAATCAGGCGGAGTATGAGGCCATCATCGCCGGACTCCGGTTGGCCAGGGAGTTGGGTATACAGGATATCAGGGTCTTTACGGACTCCTTGGTGGTGGCGCGACATATCAGCGGAGAGTTCGAGGTGAGGGAGCCGACTCTCCAGTTGTACCTAGTGAAGATAAAAGGCATAGTTGGACAGTTCCACAGCTTCTCCATTCAGCATGTTCCTCGAGAGGAGAATGCTCGGGCAGACCTGCTCGCGAAGCATGGCCCTCAGGCCGGAGGGACCATGACCGAGCTCTTCAGACCCTCCATAGAAGAGGGGGAGGTGATGGAGATCGACCAGGAGAGGTCTTGGATGGATCCCTTTGTGACTTTCCTGGCGTCGGGACGACTGCCTGAGGGGGATCTCGAGAAGAAACGGATCCGATACAAGTCTGCATACTATTTGTTGAAGGAAGGAGTATTTTATCGAAAAACGATGTCTGGGCTGTTAGCCCAATGCGTATCCGAGAAGGAAGCACCAAGGGTGCTGGAAGAGGTCCATTCGGGAGAGTGCGGGAGCCATTCGGGAAGTCGAACCTTGGAAGGAAGAGTGCTCAGGCAAGGCTATTTTTGGCCTACCCTACGAAGAGATGCAGAAGAGCTCGCCAAAAGGTGTAGAAAATGCCAAGAGTTTGCCCCCTTGCAGCTCCTTCCAGCGCAAAGGCTGCGAACGATCACCTCTCCTTGGCCCTTCGGCATATGGGGATTGGACCTGGTAGGACCGTTTCCTCAAGCCAGTGGTCAGAGGAAGTTCCTACTGGTCATGGTGGATTACTTCTCAAAGTGGTTAGAAGTTAAGGCCCTGGCAAAGGTGACCTCACAGGTGGTGAGGAATTTCGTATGGGGGGAGATTATTTGCCGGCACGGGCTTCCCTTAGCCATAGTCACCGATAACGGGCCGCAATTTGCTAGCAGAGAGTTTGTGGATTTTTGTGCACAGCTCGGCATAGACCTTCGGTTCGCCTCGGTCCACCATCCACGAAGCAACGGGCAGGTCGAGGCAGCAAACAAGATTATAGTGAACCTCCTGAAGAAGAAAGTAGAGAACTTGAGGGGGAGCTGGGTGGAACAGCTCCCCTCTGTCCTGTGGGCTCTGCGAACTACACCTAACACGGCCACAGGAGAAACGCCCTTCAAGCTCTCTCATGGCTCCGAGGCCGTCATACCTGTGGAATTTGAAGTTGAATCGCCCAGGGTCACAGCAGCCAGAGAAGGAGAGGAAAGGTGGCAGTTCGATAATGGAGAGGAGCAGAGGCTTTCTCTCGACCTCGTGGAAGAGCTCAGAGAGCTAGCAACAGTCCGGCAGGAGGAGGTCAAGCGCCGGATGTCCCGGTACTTCGATAAGCACATCCGAATTAAGCAGTTTCAAAAAGGGGATTTGGTCCTCAAGAAGGTAGATGCTGCAGGAAGGGGAGCCTCGGTGGGGAAGCTCAACCCCAATTGGGAAGGTCCTTTCATAGTGAAAGAAGTCTTAAAGTCAGGGGGGTATCACCTCCAGGATGTGGACGGGATACCCCTGGACTGCGCCCGCAGTGGCGATGATCTGAAACGTTTTTACCCATAGTAATAAAAGTCCTTTGAATTTACTTGAGCATGTCGTTAATAATCCTCCCTCTTTTGAATATGCTAACACTGTACCTCAGGACGCCCTCCTTTAGAGGATGAGAGCGGTGGTTGGAGGAGAAAGAGGAGAGGAGACCCCGAGCAGACCCGCTGACCAGGCTCTCATCAAGCTGGCAGGGCTGTAGGCTCACTCGGTGGTTGGAGGAGCAAGAGGAGAGGAGACCCCGAGCAGACCCGCTGACCAGACTCTCATCAAGCTGGCAGGGCTGTAGGCTCACTCGGTGGTTGGAGGAGCAAGAGGAGAGGAGACCCCGAGCAGACCCGCTGACCAGGCTCTCATCAAGCTGGCAGGGCTGTAGGCTCACTCGGTGGTTGGAGGAGCAAGAGGAGAGGAGACCCCGAGCAGACCCGCTGACCAGGCTCTCATCAAGCTGGCAGGGCTGTAGGCTCACTCGGTGGTTGGAGTAGCAAGAGGAGAGGAGACCCCGAGCAGACCCGCTGACCAGGCTCTCATCAAGCTGGCAGGGCTGTAGGCTCACTCGGTGGTTGGAGGAGCAAGAGGAGAGGAGACCCCGAGCAGACCCGCTGACCAGGCTCTCATCAAGCTGGCAGGGCTGTAGGCTCACTCGGTGGTTGGAGGAGCAAGAGGAGAGGAGACCCCGAGCAGACCCGCTGACCAGGCTCTCATCAAGCTGGCAGGGCTGTAGGCTCACTCGGTGGTTGGAGGAGCAAGAGGAGAGGAGACCCCGAGCAGACCCGCTGACCAGGCTCTCATCAAGCTGGCAGGGCTGTAGGCTCACTCGGTGGTTGGAGGAGCAAGAGGAGAGGAGACCCCGAGCAGACCCGCTGACCAGGCTCTCATCAAGCTGGCAGGGCTGTAGGCTCACTCGGTGGTTGGAGGAGCAAGAGGAGAGGAGACCCCGAGCAGACCCGCTGACCAGGCTCTCATCAAGCTGGCAGGGCTGTAGGCTCACTCGGTGGTTGGAGGAGCAAGAGGAGAGGAGACCCCGAGCAGACCCGCTGACCAGGCTCTCATCAAGCTGGCAGGGCTGTAGGCTCACTCGGTGGTTGGAGGAGCAAGAGGAGAGGAGACCCCGAGCAGACCCGCTGACCAGGCTCTCATCAAGCTGGCAGGGCTGTAGGCTCACTCGGTGGTTGGAGGAGCAAGAGGAGAGGAGACCCCGAGCAGACCCGCTGACCAGGCTCTCATCAAGCTGGCAGGGCTGTAGGCTCACTCGGTGGTTGGAGGAGCAAGAGGAGAGGAGACCCCGAGCAGACCCGCTGACCAGGCTCTCATCAAGCTGGCAGGGCTGTAGGCTCACTCGGTGGTTGGAGGAGCAAGAGGAGAGGAGACCCCGAGCAGACCCGCTGACCAGGCTCTCATCAAGCTGGCAGGGCTGTAGGCTCACTCGGTGGTTGGAGGAGCAAGAGGAGAGGAGACCCCGAGCAGACCCGCTGACCAGGCTCTCATCAAGCTGGCAGGGCTGTAGGCTCACTCGGTGGTTGGAGGAGAAAGAGGAGAGGAGACCCCGAGCAGACCCGCTGACCAGGCTCTCATCAAGCTGGCAGGGCTGTAGGCTCACTCGGTGGTTGGAGGAGCAAGAGGAGAGGAGACCCCGAGCAGACCCGCTGACCAGGCTCTCATCAAGTTGGCAGGGCTGTAGGCTCACTCGGTGGTTGGAGGAGCAAGAGGAGAGGAGACCCCGAGCAGACCCGCTGACCAGGCTCTCATCAAGCTGGCAGGGCTGTAGGCTCACTCGGTGGTTGGGGGAGCAAGAGGAGTGGAGACCCCGAGCAGACCCGCTGACCAGGCTCTCATCAAGCTGGCAGGGCTGTAGGCTCACTCGGTGGTTGGAGGAGGAAGAGGAGAGGAGACCCCGAGCAGACCCGCTGACCAGGCCCTCATCAAGCTGGCAGGGCTGTAGGCTCACTCGGTGGATGGAGGAGAGAGAAGAGGAGGGACTCAACGCTCTCGGGCCCTCCGTAAACAAGGGTTTGTGCTTTCGTGCTAATGTCCGCCAGCAGCAACGGAGGTCGGCTGATCAGGAAAATCTATTCCCCTTAGCAAAAAAGGGATGCTTCGGGGGAAGTCATTGCATAAAGAAAAAAAAGAGGAAGGAGAAAAGGGGAGAGGGGGAGGATAGCAGACCCTCCCTGTCCACTCGCGCCGAGAGGAGCCATCCCGCGAGCCGAGAGCGAGGAAATACTCCTCTCGCTCATAGAAAACCATGGAGGCTCACCAACTCACCCCAGGAGCCAAGCCCACAGGCAGTAGTTAGGCGAGAGGAAAGACAGTTTTCTCTCGCCTATCAACAATCCCGAGGGTTCCTCGAGCAATCCCGATATAAAAGAAAGGGCTGGCCTTAAAAAGGCGCGAGCAAAAATATATATACACATACATGCACGAGTCATATCAACGTTTTGAGACAACGCATTCACAAGATAAGAGATAAGCGAGAGGCGAGCAAAAAAGTAAGAACTTAAACGTAGTCATAACAGCGTCTAACACCCTGCGACTATGGATTAGGAAGTATTACAATCTTAACAAAAGAGAAAAAAAAAGGCCCTAGCCCCTCTCACTCGCTGAGGGATCCTCGTCCTCGTCATAGATCTCGGGCACGAGGTCTCGAGCAGTGATGTCCTCGCAGCCGTCTTTTACAACACCTAGCTCTCGCATCATCTTGAGAATGAGCTCGGCGGTCCTTATGTTAGCATCCTTGCAGAACTCTTCCACATCATCGTGGGTGTAGCGCGCGAGAGGAGGTGGGGAGACCTGCGAACGGGGAAGAGGAGCTTCTTTAAGCCTGGCGTTCTCCGCCTTCAACTCTCTTACCTCGGCCTCCAGCTCTTCCACCCGCGAGCGTAGCCGATCGGCCGTCTCGGCATCCTGCGAGAGAAAGGAAGAGGTGTAAAAGAGAAAAAGAAAGGGGGGTACCGAGGCAGGTGCCCGTAGAACATTGGCGGGATGTCGACTTACCACTCCGCCGCTAGCTTTCGCCAGAAGGCTTTCGGACACCTTTAGCCGCTGGGCGAGATCCCCTGACTTTTCACTTTCGGCCTCCAGCTTGGCGTGTATCTCTTTCCAGCTCTTGGTGTTGAAAATCAGGCGCCGCGAAAGGCGGTGCGACAGCTCTAAAGTGCGCAGCTGCGAGTGTGCCGTCCTCAGGACCAGGTCTCGCGTAGTGGCCGCGTCGAGTGGATCGGGAGTAAGGCCTCCATATAGGCCGAAGCCCAAGGAGAAAGCGTGAGCACTGGGCTCAGCCTGCTCTCTCCAGGAGGGCAGGAGGGTGGAGATGGAGACTCGATAGGACCCCTTGTCCCAGATCAGAGAGGGGTCATTGTTGCCGTCAGGGACCGCCGGCCCCAGGTCGAAGTTGAGGTGACTGGACGGCGGGGGAATCTGAGAAGTCCCCTCGCGAGAGGGGGATCGAGGGGTAGGGTAGGATGAACTCGCCGGGGGAGCGAAGGGGGCTGCCACCTCGGGGAGCGAGACCGCTTTACGTGGAGAAGTTAGAGGAGGCGAGTGGGGAGACAGAGACCCCGCGGAAATTGGGCTCAGTGATCCCGGCGTCCCCGCGAGATCGGCAGGAGCTTTGCCCTTCCCAGAGGGGAAGGAGACGGTCTTCTTGGTCTTCATCTTCATCTTCTTCTTCGAGGGGCTCAGGCGGAGCGGCGCGGAATCCTCAGCCACCCTCTTTTGGGAGGGAGGGGCCAGCGATTCTCTGGCCGCCTCGGCCGCCATAGTGGCGAGAGCCACATCGGGGGAAGGCTTAATAGCGCTTCGATAGGGGGGATGCATTGGCACGATCCTCTCTCCTGAGAAGAAGGAAGAGAACTAACGTCAGAAGACAAGCTCTCGCGAGAGAAAGAGGCGAGGGATAATGAAAAGAGAAGTTCGAAGTATACCTTCTCCAGGGAGCACGGGGGGTAGAGAGGCGAGCCCTCTCCTCAGATACCGGACTTCAAAATTCTTCCCTGCAAGGTATTCGCAGAGAAGTCTGTCCGTGCCACCCACCTGAGGGGAGGTGTAGAAGATTTCAGCAGGAGACACCGGCGCGAGAGGAACTCCGCCTAGATTCCCGCGAATGAATACAAAGCGGGTGAGCCAGTGGTGGTTCTTGTTGGGAGTCTCGCACACCTTCAGGTTCAGTCCAGTGAAGAAGGACACTCCGTCCTGATTGGCGTGGTACACGAACATCTTACGGAAGACGGTAAGGCTAAACTCTATCCTTTCCCTCCGCATATAGCAGGCGAATGCAATGATGACGGAGATGGCATTTGGGTTCAGTTGAGCGGGCACAACCCCGAAGTACTTCAGGACCTGTTTTACCTCTGGCCAAAAGGGAAGCCGGAGCCCAGCCTCAAAGTGGGAAATTGGGAAGGCGAGTTCTCCCGGGTAGAAAGTGTTGATGCTCTCGCCGACCCGGGGAGGGCGCGACTCGAAGCCTTCTGGCAGATAATCACCCCGAAAGGTCTCATAATCGTCGGCAGGGAGGCGACCGGGGGGGAAGTCATGATCGGTGAATCGCTTCCCGCAGCGGCTGCGCCCCTCGCTCTCTTCGGACCTCTTCTTTACCATTATGAGCGCGGGACGAGAAGAAAGGGAGGTGGCTGGCGAGTGAGAGACGAGCGAGTTAGCGCAAAAAGCTGGAGCTGGAGCGCGAGGCGAGCCACAGGAAGAAGGTTACTCGCGAGTGAAAGTCTAAAGAAAGCGTACCTCTTGCCCCGGCAGGGGGGGGAGTATTTATAACCTTCCCCAGTGGGGAAGTACGGGCAAGGGGGTTGCGTCAGGGGAGGGGAAGAGTCGGCCGACCCTTCGCCCTCCGGGCCTCGGGCAGCGGAACGCCGGGTGAGCGGCCTTCTCGAGAAAAGAGCAGTGAAAAGACAGTGGGGCAGACAGCTAATGATGAAAGTCAATAATGTTGAATAAAAATTAATTAATATCCAATAAGAAGCAGTAGTGACAATTAAAACCGACAAATTATAAAATTAATTAATCCCGCACACAGCGGGTGGCGAGTTCAAAGAGCGCACAGCAGGCGCTATACCAGTCAATCTTATTACAGGATAAGGAAAGAGAATTATTGGGCGGAAGACGAGAAGCGAGAGGCGACTGCAAGAGGAAAGAACGCTCGGGCTCCGTCAGTTCTTATCCCACCTCCATCGTCCTCCACGGCCTCTCACGCAGGGGGGCGATGGGGGAAGTGGAAGGCGCGAGCAGCCGCAACACCGCGCCGGGCGAGACGAAGCTGTTGATCGACATCGTTCAGAATTGCTAGAGGATCAGTCTGGTCCACCTCCGTGTCGACATCAATCTCATTCGACAGGCGAACACATTCCATCTCGAGCCAATCAATTCGGTGGTCCGCGGCCTGCTTTCCTTTTTCCAGTGCTTGGATGAGCAACGCATGTTTCCGCAGCATCTCGGCCACCTTTCGCTTCATCTCTATGGGGTCCGCGGGATCGCCCAGATAATCGTCAATCTCATCTACTGGCGGAGGAGGCGAGAAGGCTTCTCGCCCAGAATGACCCTCAGTCGGCGAGTCGGCGGCCAGAGTGCTCTCGACAGGCCTCCCACTCGCACCTGCCAGAAGACCAGAAGACCAATATTGGCTGAGAGTGGCGGAAGGAATAGCAAGGATGGAACAAGTCGGTGGTAAGATCTCTTACCAAATCGGCGAGTGCGGTCCGAGGCGGTAGAAGGGTCATCCCTCTTCGTCACCGGCGTAGAAGGAGGGGAGTCCTGGGGCGAGAGGCGCTGAGAAGGGAGTTCGGAAATGTGTATACGGATGGTCTCGGGACGTTGAGAGGCCTCCAAAAATCTCTGAGAATAGACAACAAATAAAGAATGGGCAGTGACAAGAAACCAGGAGGGGTTGGAAGAACGTACTTCTTTTCCCTTGAGGCTAGCAGAGGCCGGGGGCGTCGACCCCCTTGGATAGGTGCGAGAGGGTTCCTCAGCCAGAGTATGAGGCTCAGGAGTTTTCGTCTTCTTAGGAGGAGATGCGGATAGTGGTAGCAAGGGAGGAGCACGGGCAGGGATCTTGTTCAGACCCGCCGTCGTCGCCTTATTCCGCTGGCGCACGGCCGCGATGCGGTCCCGAACACTTTGGCTAAGAGACATGGACAAGCGTCAAGGAGGGAGAGAGAGGAAGCACCCCCTTGAGGGGAGGGAGGTTCTATATTTATAGGTCAGGCCAGGGGCCCACCAAAAGATTCCCTCAATAAATGGGCTGTACCATCGCAAGCCTCGGTTGGACTATCTTTCCGAGCTTGTGCCAACCTCGAAAAGAGCGGGGATTGTGTACAACCTCGGGCTCGTAGCCCGATAGGAGGGGGCCCAGGCGAGAGGAAAGAGGGTTCAGCCCGGCGAGAGGGACCCCGGCGAGAGGGACCCAGGCGAGAGTAGAGAGAGCCTAGGCGAGTCGAGAGGACTCAGAAGAGAAGCTCCCTGGCGAGAGGGCCCAGGCGAGTCGAGAGGGCTCAGAAGAGAAGCTCCGTGGCGAGAGGGCCCAGGCGAGTCGAGAGGGTTCGGCCTGGCGAGAGGACCCTAGTGAGAGGTGCCTCGAGAGAAGGGTCGTCTTGGTTTCAGGGCCGATTCAGGTAAGGTCGGGCCCACCCTCTGGGCCCCGGAGGTGTTTTTACTCTTTTGCCTTGCGTGGGCTGCATTTAGTCTTTTAAGACAGCGGAGTTTAGCTGTTGGCAGACCCAGCCAAGGGTATTCTGGTATTTTCACAGCAGCATAGTTTGGTTATTAGCAGTCCCAGTTCAGAGGCCTATAAATAGACCGGTAAGGTGCCTTAGAGAAGGGCTGGACTCCTCTTATCTTTTCTAAGGCACCTAGCTCAGTATTGGCTAGGGAGGGGAAGAGCTCTAGTTCTAGTCTCTTCCGGGTAAGAGGTGGGACCTCCTCACTGAAGCCTCCGGTCTGGTTCTTCGCCTGGAGAGTGATCCCAAGGGAGTAAGCACGAGCTGCCTCAGCAGTTCCGAGCTTTAGGTGGAATTGGCTTTGCTGGTTCCAACACACTAGTTGGTCGAAAAGTTCATCAATGCGAGATAATGGGTATTTATTTCTTATTGTGATCTAATTCAACCCTAAATAATCCACACATAAACATAAATAATCGGTTTTCTTTTTGACAAACAGCACGGGAGATCCCCACGGTGATGTACTTGGCCAGATAAAATTTTAATTAATAATTACAGCTGACTTTTCAATTCTATCAGTTCTTTCGGATTCAAACAATATAATGTATTTTCTACCGAGGCGGCGCTGTCAACAAGGTTGATTGTAAATTCAATTTCCTGTACTAGCGATACTTCTGGCAACTCTTCTGGAAATACATCTAGAGAGTCACACACAACATGGAGCATATGCAGCTCACATGTCAGCATATTGGTTCCTTTAATCGTGAACCAATATTCTTTCACATCATTTCCCTATCTTTTTCATTGTCTTCATCGAGTAGATCAAACTTTTTGATACTTCAATCATTCCCTTGATGACATTGTGTATGATCCGCTAAGTTGAGCGTAATTTTTTTTTTTTGCAATTTATAACAGCTTCATACTTTGTCAACCAATTTATTCCCAAAATGCCAAATTCTGAGATGCAAAATTGCAAAATCTACTTCTAGTGACAACTCCCTCATCATTCACTCGATCTTACATCTAATATATATATTCATTTATGTATTATTTGGCACCATCGCACTTAACTCATTGAATGAGTGATAATGTGTTAACATTAAGCATTGCAGAGTTGTTGCCGATAAAAATGAATGACTAGCGCCAGTATCAAATAATACTTTCATCACGTGATTATGAGCATAAATCATAACAGTGATCACAGTGTCATCGGCCTTAGCTTCTTGTTGACTCAGGTTGAAAACCTGTGGTTGTCTCCCGTGGCTCTATCATTGATTCAAACGCCACTGGTTCTACACTTTTACCTTTTTCGGTCATCAAGATGGAAACTTCAAGATAATGCAATGTCGACTGATAACTAGGACCTTCTTTCGTGTTCCTATCAAATGTTGACTTCCACATCGCGCATTCACTAAGACGATTCCTTGGATGGTGGCACTTGAAGCAGACTCCCGTGCCCATCAGACATTTTCCGAAATGATTTTCCTATATTTATCGCATTTTTTTCTCCGGGATTACTCACACTTCAATGTGCCACTTTCTACAGGGTTTGATTTGGACAACCCAACTTCTACCAGTTGGAGCTTCCGTTCCTTCTTGAGAAATTTTTACTTTGTCCATCAGGGAATCTCATCTTTTGAAATTCCTTCCGTTTCTGTACTCATTCCATATAATTTTATATCAGTCTCATCGTCTCGACAAGTTCATTATAAATTTTGATCCATTGAGATATTAGATGTACGTGAAGATTATCATGCAATCCTTGCACGAAATGAAAAACAATGATTCTCTTCTTTAGCGATCTCCTCACATGTATAGTACGTTAATTGTGTAAATTTTGCTTCGTAATGCACTATTGAACGATTTTCTTAGATAAGCCGAAGAAATTTCTCTTGAAGTACCTGTTTCTCTGATGGCGGAGCAAACTAACTTGTAAACTCTTCCAGAAATATCATCCCAAAAGATATTCGCAGTATCTCGTTCAGCATATCGTCCCATCATCAAACATTGCCACCAACGCGTAGGTTCGCCCTTCAACAGAAATGTTACCAGATCAACCTTCCGTTCTTCCGGACACCTCGTTGCTCAAAATGTTGTTTCTATTAATCTATTCTTTAGTTTCAACTAATGATAAACCACCATGAAAGGTTGCCGACTTCATATCTAAGAAGTGTTTCAGGTACAAATCAATGGGATTTTGTGGTTCAATGGTGCTTCCCTTGATCAGCTTTATCGCTTTCCCCAATACATGATTTATATCAGCTATTAGTACACTTGTCCTTGCCTCACTTCTACTTTCCCTTATCGTACTTGTTTGACTTTTGGTTCTCCCTATTGTTTTCTACTTAAATAGACTCGAGAAGGTTCCTATAACAAGTAAACTTATTTTAGAGGTTGGAAGGACTCACTTTGAAAATGTCATGATTTAATCTTACTCGTCACAAAACATTTTCATTCAGTACTCATGTCACCCAAAGATTCATAATCGTGTTCCAATTTCATAATGTAGTGACCCCATATATTGGAAACCGCCACAATTTAAACTTTTCATTTCGCTTTTAGTATCATCAAAGGCACGTGATTTTAACATCTAGCTTGCATCACATAAATATCAATACAGAAAGAAAGTGATGGACAAAAAAGATCATTTCATTCCATTAAATATATTTTTACATGATACATCACAAGCCCAACATTTGATATCAACTGCATCACACACACACACACACACACACACACAAACACATATATATATATATATATATCACATGTAGATGCAACTAATCTACATAGAGTAAAACTTAAAACTCTCATGAGGGCAGTCCGGATTCTTGCAGCTCTCTTGGTGAATATCTAGTATCCCAAGCACAAGCATAATCACCTCCACCCAAAGATGATACTAATTATATCTGCAGTTTCTTCCATTCATCGACGTCGTGGACCACGATGTCTTTCACCTATATTAATTTAATTATCTGAATAATTTGTCAAATAACTAAGCGAATTCTTACCTTCCATACAAAAGTGTTAGTAGCGGTTTATAATAAGGAAAGTACATTTATTTTATTTTAAAACATTCATTTTCTTGTATCATTATACATTTCATCATGTATTTCTTCATTTCATTTTATGAATCCATCAATCATTTCAACATTTATTATATGCATTCTGATAGCATTCTATCATTATTGAAACATCATTTAATGTATGCATTTCATCATTCATTGTCCTTTTTAGTTTTCTTTATGTGGTCAATGCTAAGAATAAATTTCATCGTCCATTCATTACGTGATTTTTGTTTAGCGTGTTCACATTGTGCAGATTTAGGGTTATCATCTAGCCTAATGTCCAATCAGAACTCTAGAATCTAAGAATATTCATAATGAGAGTATATTCACACCCCACCTCCACGAGATAAGTCAACCCTTAACATAGTTCATTGCATCGATGCTTTATTTATATCATTAATTCATTTTCAGGTTTAGTGTTTTAGTCATTTAAGGATATTACATTGTCTTTTTAGTTCTCCTTAGAGTTTCAATGTTTGTCCTTATCATAGATAAACAGGTAAGCAATAAAACATCATAAGCAATATCAATAAAAATACAGGAGTAAAAACTAACTCCGATCTTTCCTTTCCCTTTGTCCTTGCGGTGATAATTATCCCTTCCTCCACTAGACGTCATGTCCTACACAATTTATTGCGTTTCAGAATTGAAAACATCACATGTTCTGTTTTCCAATTTCTTTCCTCTTAGGTGTGTTACATTTGCGAGGGTTTTAAATCCCTAATACCATTAGGATGGTAGATATATAACGTTTATGTACTAATTTGCGCACGTCGAGACATTTACGACATTCTTTCTCATGATACAAATATTGTCTCCACATTTTCCTTTATCGATGCACCAATTGCCATAAAAACAATGCCCAATAATTTATCAAACGCAAAGAAATAGGCTTAAGCTTCTACTTGATTACACTGGCCATCTCCCCTCTGTTCTCACATTTAACCTAAGCGGATTGAAGCCACTAAATTAATTTATTTCCTTCAAATTAAGTTGCAAGCCAGAAGCATGCCTCCTTTTAAAGTCTCTGTGTAGGTTTCAAATGACCTAATTTTGCAAAATCATCCCTAATTGAACTATATGTTAGCTTCCCTTCCACTAGATCATCACTCTTTATGTGAAATGTGACGTAACACATACCAGCCTTTTACCATCCTCTAGACTACATAAAATAAGAAATCTGGCATTCTACCATTAGGGTTTTCTATTTTTGGATGGAATTGCGAAAGGAATGGACAACCGATATCAAATTTCGTTTCAGAAACTTTATTTAACCATAGAATGAAAGGAAAAAAAAAAGAAAATCCAAGAAAAAACTAACCTTAGGTTCTCGACCCTAATCAATCCAAGCAAAATCATCACATAGGAATGAAAGGGAGTTGAAAGGGAGAGATTACTTTGTTGTTCAAGGAAGAATCTTATAATTTGGAGAAAATTTGGACCGTCGGGAGGCTTCGACGTCGTGTGGCAGAGGGAACAGACGAGGTCGGGGGCGCAGTAGTGAAAAATAAAGAAAATCCTGGTCGGCGACACTTTCTTATCATGACCCAATTTTTGTTTTGTGACACGAAGGCATTTTCCGCGCATGAGTCATGCCTGGACCGGTCTGTTCTTTCTTATCCATCCTATTCCTTATATTAATAACTCTATTATTAAACATTTAAGTGCATTAAAACACATTAAAACACATTTGCTACTCTTATTTCGTTACAGCGCTAATAGGTAAGGCCATATAAGTATTATTATTTTCGTCATCATACCATTAACATTAAATTTGTTTTCTTTATTAATACATATTGCGTTGGTCGGCATCACAACTTGCCAATCAGTATCAGTAAAAATCTCAATTTTCAAGAGTTGGTTTGTAAAAAATAGAATCTCATGCGCTGCAGACTTCTTGAGGTTTCTTAAGACCCAGTAAGTAGCCTTTTGATGACGGATCCTTGGAGCATGCATGAATCTACTCAGAATGTCAATAACCTATGTGATATCAGGATGTGTATGAGATATATTAGTCTACCAACCAATCTTTGGTAGCTTGATGAGTCAACTTTATCAAATTTTGTGTCTTCATCAATTTTGTGAATTGCCTCAATGGGGTATCCACTGGAGTATATTCAAGCATGTCAGATTCCTCCAAAAAGTCAAGGACATACTTTCTCTAGGATACAACTAGACTCTGCACAATTGACCTTTCAAGTGCGTGATTTCCTCTAAATCATTTTTTGTAATGATGATGTCATCCACATATACAATGAAGACTGAAAATTTAGTTCCTCTCTTAACAAAGTGGGTGTTATCAACATGTCTTTAAATATAGCCTAGTTGTAACATGGTTTTATGAAACCATACTAACTAAGCTCTGGGTGATTGTTGATTTCCTGTGATGATGATTGTTATTATAGATTTGATAAAAGTATCATTTCCATTGTTCTTTAATAATCACATCATCCATCCAAATTATATCTGTTTCATCCTTTATGCATTTAACATGACTCAAATCTCTAGTTTTCCTCTTTTTAGCTCAAGCAATTTTATATATGTAACGCTTTCAATCTTTGGTATCTAGTTAATTATAAAATTCTTCATAACCTTGACCTATTATTTTACTTACTACATATTGTAAAACACGTTACTATCAAGACAGTTGTTATAGAACAACTAGTTGATGATCCTTGTGTTGATCATAGTGTCACATGTGAATTTATATTTTCACATTTAAGGATAAGTGAAAAAAATATACTGAGAGTCAAAAGATTGTGCGCCCCTACATAAAAAATCTTGATGGTAGATGGAGGAAATGCAAGACAAAGTGAGGGCAAAGACGGTTAGCAGTAAAAACAATCGACGCTAGTAGGAATGATGAAAAATTGGTAAGATATAAAATCATCAAGATAGAAGCTAAAAAAGCAGTAAGTAAAGCAAGAAGTCAAACTTACGAAGACTTTTACAAGAGACTAGATACCAAAAAAATTAAGAGAGTAATATATATATAATTGTTCGAGCAAGAGAGAGAAAAATAAGGGATTTAAGCTATGTTAAATGCATTTTTGAGTGATGATGTGGCTATTAAGGAGTGATATCAAAAATATTTTATCAACTTTATAATGAAAAAAAAGACAGAATTGAGCTTTGAAGAGTTAAGTAAATTGGAAGAGTATAGAAACAACTTTTTATCATAAAATTCAAGTATCGGATTTAAGACAAGTTAAATGCATGAAGGATAAAACATATACGATTTTGACAGATGATGTGACTATTAAGGAGCAACGAAAAAAATACTTTTATTAACTTTGTAATGAAAAAAATAATGAATTGAGCGTGTAAGAATTAAGTAAATCGGAGGAGTATGGAAAATATAACTTTTTAGCGTAAAATTCAACTATCAACGGTAAATGATGCTCTGAAGAAAATGAAAAATAGAAATCCAGTTGGGTCAAGCGATACACTCATCAATGTATGAAAATGCCTAGGGAAAGAAGAAATTTGGTGGCTTAAATGTTTTTTCAATATGATATTGAAGATAAAGAGATGTCGGACCAATGAAAGAAAATATTTTGGTATTTTTGTATAAAAACAAATAAGATATATAAAATTGTGTCAAATAAAAAGTAATTAAATTAATGGGTCATACCATGAAACTAAGGGAGCGAGTAATATAGTGAATAGTAAAACGAAAAACTAGTATCTCGAAGAATCAATTTGGATTCATGTCCGGTGGTCGACCATGGAAGTTATACACCTCTTAAGGAGACTCACTGAAAACTATCAGGAAAAAACAAGATTTGCGTATGTTGTTTATCGATATTGAGAAGACTTTTCATAGGGTTTCAAGAGAGGTCATATGGAGATTCTTAGAAAAGAAAGGTGTAAATGCATCATACATTACGTAATCAAAGATATGTATACAAATTCAGTGACGAGGGTAAGGATATCTAGAAGATTACCACAGGAATTCACAGTCACAGTTGGCTTACATCAAAGATCAACTTTAAGCCCATGTCTCTTTACTTTTGTCTTCCATAAGCTCATCAGATATATCCTACAAGTAATGCCTTGATGCTTATTGTTTGCAGGTGATATTATTTTGGTCGATGAAACACGTCATGGTAGAAACGCGAAACTTGAATACTGGTGAAACACTTTAGAAATAAGGGTTTTATGTTGAGAGGGGCAAAGACGGAGTGCATGTAGCTTAAATTTAGTATTGTAAGAAGGACGATGACTCTATCATTAAGTTGGGTAAACAAGATATTTCTCGCAGTGGCTGCTTTAAATATCTGATCAATAGTTCAAAAAGATGGAGGTGTTGATAAAGATGTAATGCATAGAATCAAGCAATTTGGTTGACATGGAGAGGCACGTCTTGAATATTATGTGAACGAAAAGTACCATTAAAAATTAAAGGCAAGTTTTATCGTACTGCAAATAAACCAACGATACTCTGCGGTTCTGAGTGTTGGGCAGTGAATTATTTACATGAGCAAAAAATAGGAGTTGCGGAGATTAGAATGTTTAGGTGGATGTGTGGACACATGAGTCTAGATAAAATTAGGAATGAATGTATCAGGGATAAGACAAGAGTGACACCAATTGTAGAGAAGCTCAATAAAGATGATTTGGACATGTACAAAGGAGATCATTAAAGACATGTAGGCGTCAAAGGAGATCATTAACGGGGGAGGGGTACACCAAAAAAGACTTGGAATGAAAGTATAAGAAAAGACATGAAGTATTTAGGCATTAGTGAGACTATGACTAAAGATAGGGTGCAATTGCGACCTAAGTTATCAAAGGCGCAAGGCGCACCGAGGCGCAAAGCCTCTGGAGCCTAGGCGCAAGGCGCAAGGCGCAGGCGCGCGCCTAGCCAGGCGCAAAAATTGGGGAAAAAGAAAATTAGGCATTCGCTGAAATTGAGCGAATTGGGCGCCCAACGCTGAAATTGGCGAATTGGGGCCCAATTCGGAAATTACGAATTCGGCGCCCAATTCGCCGAAATTGAGCGATTCGGCGCCCAATTCGCCGAATTGAGCGATTCGGCGCCCAATTCGTGAAATGAGCGAATTCGCTGAAAATTGGGAGCCCATTGCTCAATTTCAGCGAATGGGCGCCCAATTCGCTCAATTTCAGCGAATTGGGCGCCCAATTCGCACAATTCAGCGAATTGGGCGCCCAATTCGCACAATTTCAGCGAATTGGGCGCCCAATTCGCTCAATTTCAGCGAATTGGGCGCCCAATTCGCACAATTTCAGCGAATTGGGTGCCCAGTGCGCCTAGGGGGTGCCTCGGGTGCGTTGCATGTTTTTGCCAACATCAAAAATTTTTTTTTAAAAAAATTACTTAAAAGGCCTGGGCGCGCCTTTGGCGCGCCTGGGAGCCTGTAAGGCGCGCGCCAGGCGCGCCTGGGCGCGCCTAGGCGCGCCTGGGGCACATCGCCGCCTCAGCTGTGCGTTATTCTTCCACTATGGTGGGATAAAGGCTTGAGTTTTGTTATTGTATTTAATGTAAGTTATTCTTCCACTATTATTTATATGTTAGTTGTACTTATATCTCCTTATGTTATTGTTGCCATTAGCATATACTTTTCTGATTTTCTGATTTTACTACATAACACTAGTACTGTCCGGGCTCCTGGTATTGAGTGAAATGAGGTAGGAGTGTTATAAGTACCACAGACACATAACAAAACACTAAGGAATCAATTTGTTTCTTTTCTCATGTGTGGTTTAGCTCACTTAAACTCGACACAAAATAACATCATATACACATTCCCAATCAAAAGAAGAAAAGTGCCTTTTAAAACAGAAGCCTACGTTGGGGCACCAGTTTCACCCTAGACCATTTGGTTTCCAACCAACCACTAGAATTACGCTGAAAAATAATATTAGCATAAATATTATTGATACATAAAATCAAATACTTACCTTGAAAACATGGGAAAGCTCACCAAGAAATAAATAGCATAAAACAGCGATCCAACTTTATACATTGTTGCCCGATCCACAAAGTCATAATAAGGAAACTGCAACATTCAGAACAGCATAAGGAAATAATTTTACATATTATCATCACTATGAAATCAAATTTCAAGATGGTAATTTTAATCAATTCAGGTTCCAAACCAGCTAAATAAAAAAACAGAAAAAATCACGATCCTAGAAGTTTAAGTTCAATATACGTGTTTAAGTTTCATTTTTTTCGCACTATTTTACATGTGATATATCACGTGTAGGACCTCATATATATGTACTCCAACCCTTGGATTAGGGCAACATAATAGAATTTTTCCTATCCTAACTTGGCATCAGAGTTGCGCATCCTGATCTTCTCGTCCCGCTCCGCTCGTAGCAATCTGCTCGTCCCGCTTCTTCGCAGGCGCGACTCGCTCGATGGGACAGCCGTTGCAGTCCTCTGTCTCTGTCGCTAGCCTAGGACTCCGCCAGCGCCTCCGTCACTCCGGCCCAAGGATTCCTCTAGTGCCATCGTTTCCTCTAGAGCCGCCACTCCCCCGCTTCATCCGCCCGTTCGCGGAACCCAACGTCTCTCTCCGCCCATTTTGCGAGCGGATATTTGTCTCCGGTCGATTTGTTCTCCATGACTGTTCCCGGAGACATGGGGGTCACATCCTATGGTGTGTCCTCTCCGGTGGTGTGATCTAAGGGAGGCTCGTAGGATATGGTTTATACCTTCTTGATTGCATGATCCTGCTTGTTTTCTTCAAATAAACATCGATGAGTGATTCCTCCTACATGTCATCCTCTCATGAGACTATTCCTTCTAGTGATCCTCCTCAAAGCCACAGTCAATCTGGTTCATTAAAGATTACCACAGTCGTCTTGGATGACACAAATTATCTTGAATGGTTCAGGACAGTGTAGCATGCTATATGGAGTCACCAACTAAATGGGCATATTGATGTAACCGTTGTTGAGCCACAGTGTGTCGATCCCTCATGGCGAAAATGGCATGCAGACAATTCCTTGGTTGTTCTTGGTTACTTCACTCTATGGTCCCTCAGTTGTACCACAGTTATATTCTTATAGATTCTACTCATGAAATTTGAACTCGGTCCATGAAACTTACTCTCAGGTCGGGACTTCGACACAAATCTATGAGCTCGCTCATCGTGCCTTGGAGCTGAAGCAATGAATCCATTCTGTCTCTGCTTACTTTTCAGAGTTCGAACACCTTTATCAGGAACTGGATTATTTCAACGCCTTTACTCCAATATGCACTGTAGATGCATTGACTCTTCAGAAGGGCAAAGACCACTTCCGTGTTCACGTCTTTCTTATTGGGCTCAATATGGAGTTTGATGATGTTCATTTGCAAGTACTCCACCGTGAGCCTCTTCCCTCTCTTCGGGAGGACTTCGACATTATCCTCGGTAATGAGAATCGTTGTCGCTCTCTTATTCATTCTACGGATCACTATGCCCCTGTTGGGCTTGGGTGTGGTCCTCCAAATTACTCTTCTTCTGCGCGCGACAACTGTGGGAAAAAAGGGCATACTAAAGAAACCTATTAACGTCTATATCCTCATCTTGCCTTGTATGATCGGGGAACTGGAGCCCATGGGAGAGGCAACCATCATGTTGTATGTATGGTGCTCGTTCGCAATATTCTGCTCGTACTATAATTTATGAGGACATCCACCCTCTTGGGATCTTTCTGCCGAGGAACTGGATGTCTTCCGCCACCTGCTACATTCTCATTTTGACTCCACATCGACTGATTTCATTGCTGTCTTTCGTTATGTCAAGTATCTCGAGTGTCCATGTTGTGTATTCCTCCCAATCCAAGTGTATCATTGACTCGGGTGTTACTGATCACATGACCGGATCTACCTCGGGTTTTCTTCTTATACTCCTATCTCTGGTCGTGATAAGGTTATTGCTTCAAATGGCTCTCTTTCCTCTATTGTTGGCAAGGGAACCATCTCTTGTTCTCCTGCCCTTTCACTTTCTTTTGTTTTGCATGTCCCTTCATTTCCTCCCAATCTTCTTTCTATTAATCATTTGACTAATTCTTTAAATTGTTTTGTGACCTTTTTCCTTGATGTTTGTGTATTTTATGACCTAGCTACAAAGCGGGTGCTTGGCGGTGGAAGGAATGTTGGCCGACTGTACGTGTTGAACCAACAGTTGTCTCCCAGTGCTCTCTCCATCACCAGTACTCCTACTCGCCATGACATCCTGCGATGTCATCTTCATCTTGGCCACTCATCTGCTTTATATCTTACCGAACCATTTCCTGTTTTTAGATCTTTAATTAAGTCTCTTACTATCATAACATATTCTTCATAATCTCAATCATGTTTCTTTTCCTAGTTCTTGTCTGTTTAATGTGATTCACTTTGGCATTTGGAGTCCCTCCCTATGTTAAATTTATTTGGCAATAAATAGTTTGTGACTTTTATTAATTATTACTCTCATACTGCGTGGCTCTATTTGCTAAAACGGGAAAGTGAAGTGTTTACCTGCTTTTGCTATTATCATAAAATGGTTACACACAGTTTAATGGGGGCAATCTTTGTGTTACGTAGTGATAATTGGTTGAGAATATGATGATCCGGGGGAGTTTGGTGCCTATCTTGTTGAGCATGGCATTCTCCACCAGACCACTTGTGTCCGCACTTTCACTCAAAACCGGGTGGCAGAAAGAAAAAAACACTTACTATAGGTTGTTTGGTGTTTGCTGATTGACATGCACCTTCCCAAGTCCTATTGGGGTGATGTTGTTTTAACTACAGCTCATCTCATTAATCGTCTTCCCTCTCGCTCTCTTCACTATGATACGACACATTCCCGTTTATCCCAGAAACATATTGATATGAACAAGGCGGATCCAGTCAAAGGGAGGCGCTTTGCACGCGTTTACACTAGGCGCGCGCGGGGAACGGAGACGGCATGAGCCTCATGCAACTTTCGGCGGGCCATGTATCTGTTATCTTTGGCATTTTATTTATTCGCATTTTATTTTATGCGTATACGACCAAGCGGCCTATCTTATCTCCCTCCTATATAAGGGGGAATTATGAACTGGATTATTATGTTTTTTAGTTGTGGAATTTAGAAAATGAAGAAGGGATTACCGACCAAGCGGTTCCATGTTGCCCTAATCGCATATCGCGTTCCCCCTCCCCCAACGCTATCTCTCGCTCTCGTTCGCGCGCTCACGTGTGTCGCCGCAACCTGCTCTCTTACGTGTCGCCGCCACCTGCTCTCTTACGTGTCGTCGCCGCCCGCTCCACCCATGCCACAATACTCAGTTATTGGCCTAATCTTACTACAATTTTATGATATTTAAATCCTCATGGTATTCACATATCGTGTAATACACACTGTTCCATTCTAATGGTTGAGTCTTGAGAAATGCAGTTTTGAAAAGGAACTTTAATTCAATTAATTGGCTATGTTATAAAGGAGTATTTATAGAAAGGGAACTTCACATGTTTTATGTTCCAAGCAACACGGGACTAAAGAAAGAAAAAAACAAATATTTGTACATAAAATATTATGAATACTGCATACATTATTCCGCAAACTGGATCATAGATATCATATGCGTCAAGTTTGGAGAGAAAATAAAAATATAAGGAGATAAACTTTTGTGAGAATATATGCAACTGGGAGGTAATTGAAAAATACTGAAATTGGGCATCATGCCACTTGACCGTATCATAGATGAAATTACAGTCAACCATAATATGATGTGTGTTCGTGAGATGACATTCTAGGGAATATGCATGGGAAACTAATTATCACTAAAGAGAATAGTTGGTCTAGACAATGTGACGTAAGGCGAATCTATAGGTGACGGATGTAACCTTGCCCTAACCCTACATGCAATGCATATTCCAACAGATAATTCAAATTAGATAATAAATAATTTAATCACACGTGCATGATTGTGACAAAAGCAAAAAAAATTTGTAATAGCAAGCGGGTTATGCTTTCCTCCGCGTGTAGGGTCAAAGCGAGAGTGCGTGGCGAATAGACCATGCAAATCACAATAATAATCTAAAAACAAACCACCACAATGCAATATACAAAGCAAGTATGACTTTCAATTCAATAAATAAATGCAAAAAAATATAGTCCAAGACAACAAAAACTCACTAAGTAGTGGGCTATCCAGGGCATTGAATATTTTGGAGCCGGAAATGCGTTAACGACTCGAGGAGGAACCGGTGGTGGGACGGCGAAGGAGGCAGATGAATCTGAGTGTAAAGGGTGGATCTGAACTTTGGAGGGGGGGATCCGATGATCTATGGCATGATCCGGGAAGGTGAATCGGGTGGTAGAAGGGTTTGTTGACTAATAAAAAGCTCAACTCCAAATCGGAGCCCCCATCGTATATATATAATCTAAAAAATATAAATACAATATTAACACTAATAACAAAATGGTAACTCCAATACTCCCCCTCAAGCTGGAGCAAAAATGTCAATCATGCCCGACTTAGAAATGGTCAGATCTGAACGAGTAGGACCGACATCTTTAGTGAAAGCGTCAACAAGTTGGTCAGCAGAGGGGACGTAAGATGGAAGGACAGTCCCAGTACGAATGTGGTCACGAAAAAAATGAACATCCATCTCGATGTGTTTGGTGCGCTCATGTAGTATCGAGACCTGTGTAAGTAGGAGAGCTGACTTATTATCACAGTAGAGCGTTGAGCCATCAACAAGAGATAGGCCAAGTTCAGCCAACAGCGATCGAAGCCAAACCAACTCAGTAACGTCGTGTGCCATGACGCGGTACTCTGACTCAGCAGACGAACGAGATATGATGGATTGTTTCTTACTCCGGACACAAAACAAGATGATCACCATGGAAAACACAAAAACCTGACGTAGAGCTTCGATCGGTCAATGATCCAACATAATCTGCATCCA
Organism: Platanthera zijinensis; assembly: GCA_039513925.1. Lineage (NCBI taxonomy): Eukaryota > Viridiplantae > Streptophyta > Magnoliopsida > Asparagales > Orchidaceae > Platanthera > Platanthera zijinensis. Next base: position 136,176,319 of record CM077094.1, read on the forward strand.
TGAAGCAGGAGATACTGGTAGTACTATCAGCCCAATAGAACAACCCAAGACCAGGAGCGCGCTTAAGATAGAGAAGAACACGTCGAGCAGCCTCTAGGTGAGATGTCCTAGGATAATGCATAAACTGGCTCAAAACGCCCACTGAGAAACTGATGTCAGGCCTGCTATTGGTCAAGTATATCAAACGACCAACAAGTTGATGGTACTGAGAGGGGTATAAAGAGGATCACCAGATTCAGCATGGAGGCAATGGTTGATGTCCATAGGAGTACTTGCAGGACGACACCCAAGTAAACACGTGTCCCGAAGAAGATCTAAGATGTATTTGCGTTGCGATATAGAGATGCCCTGTCGTGAGCGAGCTACTTCAATCCCAAGGAAGTAGCGGAGAGGTCCAAGGTCTTTCACCTCAAAGGCGGAGCAAAGTGTAGCTTTCACCTCAGAGTTGCCAGAAGGATCATCACCGGTGAGAATAATATCATCAACATAGACCAGGACAATGGCACGGCGTCCCTCAGGAGTGACACGAATGAAGCAAGTGTGATCGGCACGGCACTGAGTGAAGCCAGACTGAAGGATGACAGAGCTGAACCGTTCGAACCAGACATGCGGTGACTGCTTTGAGCCATGCAGAGATTTGTGTAGTTGGCAAACTCTCTCCGAATACTCCCCCTTAAGGGCAAGCCCCGAAGGAGGAGCCATATATACCTCCTCCTGTAACTCGTCGTGCAGAAAGGCATTTTTGACGTCAAGCTGGTATATAGGTCGCAACCGAGAGGCCGCAGGCGAGAGCAGAAGGCAGACACTGGTCAACTTAGTCACGGGAGCAAACGCGGCACCAAACTCGTCCAAAGCCTGAGTAAATTCCTTGGCAACCAAACGAGCCTTGTAGCGGTCAATAGTACCGTCAGCAGTGTACTTCACAGTATAAATCCATTTTCACCCAACTGTACGTTTTCCAGGAGGAAGAGGAACCAGAGACCATGTCCCAGTACGACGGAGAGCAGACATCTCCTCCTCCATGGCCTAAACCCTCCGCGGGTCAAGTAGAGCCTCAGCAGTCGAGGTAGATAGCTTGACAGAATCAACAGCAACCACAAAAGCTTGGTAAGAGGGTGAGAAACGCTGGTAGGAAACAACACAAGCCAACGGGTGCTCAGTAGCCGAGGAATGAACACAAGTACGCTTGCCCTTGTGAAGGGCAATAGGTAAATCAACAGGAGAAAGAGAGGAGAGAGGCTCAAGAGAGATACCTGCGACCGGAAGGAGCTGCGGATCCGAGACTGAAGGAGGGGTCGAATGTGCAGGAAAGAAAACCTCCTCATGAAATGTCACATTCATAGTGTGAACGACACAACGCAACCGGAGATCATAACAGCGGTAACCCTTAGTGGTAGTTGCGTAGCCAAGGAAGAGACAGTGGATGACCCTGTCGTTGTGTTTAGTCCGAGAGAGCCGCCGATTCTGGACAAAACACACACAACCAAAGACCCGAAGAGGGATGGGAAATGCGGAGACAGATGGATGGATGAGACTATATGGAGTAACGCCACTGAGAGGACGAGAGGGAGTCCTATTAATAATAAAAGATGTTGTAAGAAGAGAAACGCTCCAATAGGACTTAGGGGCATTCATTCCTCGAAGAAGGCAACGAACAGAGTCAAGGAGGTGTCGGTTTTTGCGTTCTACCACCCCATTCTGCTCAGGGGTCCCCGAACAAGAAAACTGATGTAGAGTTCCCTCATCGCGCAGGAAGAGATCAAAGGGTCGAGAAGTGTACTCACCTCCATTGTCAGAGCAGAGGATATGAACTGACGTACCATGCTGGGTTTGTATCATACCCGAAAAATGGGAGTAAACCGATAGGACCTCAGATTTATGTTTGAGGAGATAAACCTATAGGAAGAGGCAGCGGATGACACAACGCATAGTGTGAATGACAACGCAAAACAAGAAGTAACACGACTAACAGAAGGAACATATGTGATGCGTGTGTGTTTTGACAACTCACGTACATCACAGCGAAAAGGAAAAACAAAAGACACATCAGGACAAACAGACAATATCCGTTGAGGGCTGGCATGGCCGAGATGTGCGTGCCAAAGCGAGCTCGACGACAAAGCATGAGAAGCAGCAGAAGAGGTAGGCGGGAAGGTAGTAGTGGTGGTGCCGTGGTGGTAGCAGCGGTGGTAGGAGGTAGCTCCAGGTAGTACATCTCACTCTTCTCATATCCCGTACCAATAGTCCTCCCGAATCTTAAGTCCTGAAAAACACAATGTTCAGAGAATAAAGTTACTGAGCATTTCAAAGTACGAGTAATATTATTAACAGACAAAAGGTTGAGAGCCAACTGAGGGACAAGAAGAATAGAGTCAAGGGAGAGAGAAGAAGAGAGAGGGGCGTGTCCCCGGCAAAGGATGGGAGTAACTGAGCCATCAGCAAGACGCACGTCGCAGTGGGAACAAGGAACAACCTGAAGCAGATGGGAAGATGTACCAGTCATATGATCGGTTGCACCAGAGTCAATCACCCAGGGTGGCAAATCCTAGTCAACCATGGTCGTGGAGCAAGAAAATGGAGTACCTGAGGAAGAAGGGATAGTGGAGGCAGAGGCAGTCGTGGAAGGCTGAGACTGCTGAAACTGCAGAAACTGGGTCATCATCTGACAGAAGTCGGAGGAGTTGGCACCCAAGGTGCGCTCAACGGACACGGAAGACTCAGTAGAAGCAACAGTCTGGGTACACTGCCAGGAGTAGGACGCTCAGAGCCCCATAGGTGTGGGTAGAGCTGATAGCAACGTCTGTGATCATGGTAGAGACGGCCACAGTGAGAGCAAGGGCCAGGAGGACCCGTAGAGCCATGAACACCAGAAGAGCCACGGCCACCAGACTGAGTAGAAGACCCCCGACCACCGCAACTATGAGTGTTGGAGGTGGGAGGGCGGTGGGAAGCTACAAGGGTCATCTGCTCAATAGGGAGAGAGGAGGTAGCACGAAGGTCGGGAAGACTAGATTGCCTCTGCATACGTTTCTCATGCTTTGCAACAATGGAGTAGGCCTCAAGAAGATCTGGCAAAGGAGAAAACCCCACAATCTGAGCACGAGTAGACTCATATTCGGGACAAAGCCCCATCAAGAACTGGTACGTCTCCCGTCTCTAGCGCTATTTTCGGATAAGGGTGATATCAGTAGGAGACTCCAGGGCACTGAGAGGCTCAAGATCGTTAAGCTCAAGAAAACGGTCCTGAAGGTAAGTAAAGTACTTCTGAACAGAGCACTCCCCCTATGCGGCGGAAGCAATGTCCTGAAAAATCCCGAAAATCTAGGCATCAACACGTGTGTGGCCAAAAGAGCGCTGGAGAGGAGACCAAAGCTCGGAGATATCCTCAAACCGCATAAACTGACTGAAGATGCGAGGCTCCATCGAGCACTGAATCCATCCCAGAACCATGTACTTTTCAGTAGACCATTTGACTAACTCCTCTTTCTTGTCATCTTTGTCAGTCGGTTTGGACATCGGCGTGCCGCCAGTCAGTCAGGAAAGCTTATTCCGGCCAGCAAGGGCCACTTTCATCAAAGTCTCCCATGAAGGATAATTTTCCTCATCGAGAAGGACGCTAGTAATTCGTCCTGTAGTGCCATAAGTATCCTTGGAATCCATGAAGCACAGAGAACAAAAACTGAGAAACGAGATCCCTCCTGCAAAGGAGATCGGGGACCGAAGGACGAAGAAGGATGAGGAATCACATACAACACACCAAGAACGACGTCAGCGAAAGGGGAAACTGAAGGAGGATGGGTGGAGAAATTACAGGAGACGACTCTGGCGGGACAAGGTAGCAGGCAGCAGACGCTCTGAGGCAGCAGCGGAAGGGCTCGACAGCAATGGAATAAGTTTTCCTGTCCCAAAGCGGGAGACGGCGAGACGTGGCAAGGCGACCAACGCAGCAAGCGGGATGAATGGATGTCCCAATGCAGGAGTCGGTGAGACGCGGCAAGGCGACGGACAAAGCAGCGGGTCGCAGGCGAGACGAGGAAAACCCTAGATCGTGCGGAAGTCCCGTTCCTCTGATACCATGTTGAATAATGAAAAACTCAACTCCAAATCGAAGTCCTCATCGTATATATATAATCTCAAGTATAAATACAATATTAACACTAATAACAAAATGGTAACTCCAATAGGGTCGTCGGTGGCTCCACGGGCAGGAAGGAAGGGCGGCTGGTGGATGGAGGCAGTGGTGTGGTGTGGCTTGGTGGATTCAAGCAATGGAAGTAAGAGGTTGTAGGGGGAATACAGGGTGGCAGTGTCTTTAGGAGGCGGAGGCAATGGTGAGTTTCTAGAAGGGGAAAGGTGGTTGGCGGCTGGTTGTTGTAGGGAAAAATAAGAGGGCCGCCTGCTGTATGGGAGAAAAACGGTTAGCGACTGGCTGTTCTAGGAGGATTTTAGGCGGTGGAGAGGTAGATTGGAGGAGGGAAAATAAGGCTAAGGTTTGGAGATACCTTGGGTGAAAGGATGAGCGCATAGAAGTCGTCACCTAGGGTTCCACGGAGTCGGCACCATGGGTAATCGCGGGATTCCGGGATTGAAATCTTCAAAACCTGCAATGCCACCAATCATCCTCATACACATCTATTTATAATAATAAGAGAATTAGGGCATCCACCATCAATGGCTATGATTGGTCGGAGAGGAGTTACCCAAAAACGTCAAAATAAAATGTAAAATAATGAAGTAATATATCAAATTGATTTGCAATGCGAATCAAGACGCATTTGCAGAGTCGGATCATCGATCCGGGCACACCATACATGGTAAGTCGCCAATCATCCCCGAACTTGCCCAAAAATCGTCCTCCGCTGTGGGTCCACATCTTCGTTATGCATAATTCTCCCCGGCTTAAAAGAATTGATCTCCTGATGAATAGAGAGCGGAATTCTTTTGATGTAAGCCAAGTAAGACTTGATGAGGCCTACCAGAGGTTATCCAAGTGTTGTCGATGGAAAAGTGTCCTCGCCAATCAACTCCCCCCGACTGAAAAGCTATCATCTCCGGCGAATGGAGACGGTCGTACTGAAGTCGAAATCCAGAGGTAAATCGATCAAGCTCTCCTTCAAGTATCCTGGTGTCATCAGAGTCTGTGGTAGGAACGTACTGGTGGAATCAGGTCTTCGTAATGCTCTCAGTGCTCAACTCACGAGTAGTGGATCCCGGTGCGATCGGCAGTGTCGTCGGTGGAACCAAAGAAGAAAAGTTCCCAGTGGGTGGGTGTCAGAAATAGGTGAACTGTGATGGCCATCAGACGTGGGTAGACTATAAGGGTGGTAAGGCAAAAGGAGTGGAGGTGTTGGCGGCTGGGGGTCCCCACTGCTTGGGTCCACATGCTCGCGAGGCTCATAGTATGACGCCAGATCTTCAACATTAAATATCGGATGGATGCACATACTGCAGGGATATCAAGATCATGGATATTTGCTTCGATCTGTCACATGATTATATAAGGATTCATTTATCTAACTCTTAAACTTTTGGCAGACCTCGCTCGGAGCCTCACAGCGCGTATTCTCACCAACACCTGCCCACCTTCATGAATTACCTGCCCATGCCAATAAACATCCACATGTGATTAATAGAATTTATTATCAATATTGATTTTCTATCGGACTGAATAATTACACGCATGCAAACGACGAACTGACAACTCAACAGACACATGCAAATGATGAAGGAACGACTCAACAGACTCATGCAAATGATGCAAATGAAACACGACAGACACAACACGCTCTCTATGAGGCAGTCAGACAATGAATTGTAATCCACAGAAAGAAGTGTCCTATCAGGAGGCTCTCTCGACGGAGTGTAAAAAAACTTATCCAGTGTGTGACGAGTGTTCGGGTGACCGTGTGAGACATCTACACTCAAATACGAGCTCGTAAAGAGCAAAATGTCTCTCGGGGAACGTGACACATCAGGGACTATCCAGTATGTACATATGAAAATTCATCACGAATGCGATGACCACCTGAGTGAAAATCATGTACACTGACTAGAAGACATGACGCTATAGTGTGTCGAGTGTCCCTGAAAATAAAGAACTCGTCTAGTGGGTCAGCGGGTGGTGTGTCCCAAAAACTCATCGAGAGTGTGATGTCATAACTCACAAGTTAGGATCCCAAAATGTCAGGAGTATGCTCACATTTACTCGAGGAAGGCCCTAAATACTTAATGCTCCACACAATAATCATCCTTTGGGGCAAGGCCAGGGACCATAATGGAAGAGGCATCAATAAATGAATACTCATACATGCGGGGATCACTTGAATCTCATCCTCACAAAGATGTCGCGGATCATCAGGAGGCTCAACATGGGGCTCGTCATAGAACTCGTCACTAGGGTCAAGTTCATCCAGATGAGTACCATCGTAAGGGGTAGTATCTTGAGTGAGATAGCCACTAAGTGATCAACGCCAGGCTCTGGGCTCTTGGTCATGATGTGACTCGGAACAATGAGAAGGGGAGAAGGACATTGACCTACTATCAAGAATGGATATGTGGGTGTGGTGCCAAGAAATGGGTTTATGGTAGGGATGCTAACTAACAGTGCATGACAGAAGAAGAGGTGTGGGTGACAGACACGACACTATAGACTCAATAGGTCACTCAGACTCACTCTTAGTCGGGGTTACAGGAGACGGGTCAGAAACAAGTCATAGACCACTGATCGGACTACGTGCCTCACTGGGTTGAGACAAATCCATATCAAGTGTCATTTTGATCATGTCTGACTGAACAATGGTAGGCAAAGTGGTGACCTCGGTGTGGGAGGTGTAAAAGAAAAATAATTTGTTATAGTAAGCGGGTTAGATTTTCCTCCGCGTGGAGGGTCAAAGCGAGAGCACGCGGCGAATAGGCCCTGCAAATCACAATAATAATCTAAAAGCAAACCACCACAATGCAAAATATCCAAGCAAGTATGACTTCCAATTCAATAAATAAATGCTAACAAATATAATCCAATACAACAAAAACTCACTAAGTAGTGAGCAGTCCAAGGCAATGGAGATTTCGGAGCCGAAAATGCGTTGACAGTGACACGAGGAGGAACTGGTGGTGGGACGACAAAGTAGGCAGCTTAATCTGAGTGTAGAGGGTGGATCTGGACTTTGGAGGGGGGATCCGATGATCTATGGCAGGATTCGGCGGCGGGACAGGTGGATCGGGTGGTAGAAGGGCTGTCAATGGCTCCACAGGAAGGAGGGAAGGGTGGCTAGTGGCTGGAGGCAGTGGGGTGGCGTGGCTAGGTGGTTTCCTGCAATGGAAGTAGGCGGTTGTAGGGGGAATACAAGGTGGCGGTGGATTTAGGAGGAGGAGGAGGCGGTGGTGAGTTTCTGAAAGGGGAAAGGTGGTTGGCGGCTGATTGCTAGAGGGAAAATAAGAAGGCCGCCTACTGTATGTGAGAAAAACAGTCAGCAGTTGGTTGTTCTAGGAGGATTTTGAGAAGTAGAGAGGCAGATTGACGGAGGTAAAATGAGGCTTAGGGTTAGGGGATACCTTGGGGGAAAGGATGAGCGCCTAGGAGTCATCACCTAGGGTTCCACGGAGTCGTTATTGTTGGGTGATTGTGGGGTTCCGGGATTGAAATCTCTAAAACCTGCAATGTCTCCACTCAGCCCCCCTAAACATCTATTTATAAACAACAACAACATTCAAGCCTTTATGGCTTTATCCCACTATAGTGGGATCGGTATTTCTCAAATGATCCATATTCATAAGGAGTGACTAAATTTTACATTGGTCATCGACCTAACACAGCCCTCACAATTTTTCATTAGAGCTTGGGACCGGCATATGCTGGTTTTACACATCTATTTATAATAATAAGAAAATTGGGGCATCCCACCATTGACGGCTATGATTGGCCAATGTGGGGTTACCCAAATACATAAAAATAAAATGCAAAATAATTAAGTAATATATCAAATTGATTCGCAACGCAAATCCGGACGAATTTGTGGAGTCAGATCATCGATCCGGGCACACCATATATGGTAAGTCGTCAATCAGCCTCGATCGGGCCCAAAACTCATCCTCCGTTGCGGATCCATGTCTCAACTCCGCATCACAATGATGAACCAATGCTGACTAAAAGGTTCTTGAGCTATGTGAGCACAAAAACCACAAGGGGTGCCAAACGATGTTAGCAATATTGTCAGGATCGCGATCCGGATTGTAAGATTGCACAATCTTACGACTCGGATTTTGAAGTTCGATCTGGATCGCATGCAGGATCAAAATCGAGCTCACTCAATCGGGAGCGCGATCCAGATCGTAGGATCAGTAGGATCGCGATTTGATTTTGATCCTATCGATCCGGACTGAGCACGGCGACCTGGACCGGTCCAGCGAGCGGCGAAATCTGCTTAAGGCAAAATCGGCGGGAGTCGTTGGTGATTCCCGTCGATGTCGGCGGGAATCACTCCCGACTCCCGTCGATTCTGCCTTGGCAGAATTTCTGATTATTTTGCCAGCCGGAAGTACTCGGCGGGAGACACTTAGTGATTCCCGTCGAAGTCGGCGGGAATCACTAACGACTCCCGTCGAAGTCGGCGGGAATCACTAGCGATTCCCGTCGATTTTTACTTGGAAGGATTTTCCTCCTTCCTTTTTTTTTGATAGCTTGGTCTTTGACCCATCCTTGCTCCTTCTGCTCTTGATCTACCTTGACCCTGTACTTGAAAATAAGTACACTCCAATAGAGAGAGCACACGTGGATCAACACACTGATCTACACAACGAGGGATTACGTTGCGCAAACTCGTGTATATTGACCCACTGCACTCTGACATTGGTGTGTACTTAGCATGGAATGGCTGCAAGCACAACTTGATAGAATTGTCAAATACATAGTCAATTCAACTTAGCTTGTTCAGGCTCTTCTTCAAATCAGGTCTATTGTGGATGCAATACCCAACATATTCCTCCTTAAAATTATACTCACTCTTGTATCAATGTGCATAAGTTTTATAATTATCATTACTTACATCAAATTTCTTTCAGAATGAATCATGAAGTTCATGCAAATGTTGGATAACAAACTCGACATACTCGCTAGGTCAGAACACGATTGAAATGGGGATCAGTCAATGGGCTTCCTATGAGCGTAACATAACATGATATGGAATAGACTTAGACATGTAGTTCTATTGTTTGAACTATTATACGCAAATTCTGACATAGGTAATATGCAATCTTAGGTGGATGGGCACAACCAGACACCACGAAATGGTACATAACTACAATTGACAATTTCAGTTTATCCATCCATCCGTGGGTGATAGGCAGTGAAAAACTTTAAGTGTCATGTCAGTCTTTAAACAACGTGTTCAAAAAGCAACTCATAAATCTAGCATCGCGATCAGCAATAATAGACATAGGTAACCCACAGTACTTCTATACTTCTCTGAAAGCTACAACGTGAGACACATCAACAGTCTTACAGCAAGAGATAAAGTGGGTCATTTTTTAGAAATGATCCACAACAATGAAAATGGAGTCATGCTTCTTCAGGGTGCGTGTAATCCCCAACATAAAATTCATGCTAATGTCGTCCCATGGCTAGTGTGGGATGGGGAGAGGTGTGCATAATCTGGTGGGATGACAGGTCCCCTTTATAGTCTAGCAGACTTGACAGTTCCCAACAACATCAGCAACGTCCTTCTTCAGACTAGGCTAGAAAAAGTGATCATCGACTAGAGCAATTATCTTGTCTCGGCCGAAATGACATGCGACTCCTCCAACATGCAACTCTCATATCAAGTTGTCGCATAGGGAAGCTATGAGTACATACAGGCAAGAGAGGAAGAAAAGGTAACCGTCATACATTGTGAACCCCTCAATGGGCTCGAGGGATCCCACATCATTGCGCTATGTATCTTGCTAAAATCTAGGCACTCGAGGTAGCCTAAGACTAAACGTTCGATGCCTACAACTTGTGCACATATTGTATGTAGGCTAATCCGACGACTCAGAGCGTTAGCCGGTTTGTTCTAACACTCGCTTTGCGTTTAAGACATAATTAATACTCCTGCACTCGACCCACTTCATTTGGCAATGTCCCAAATTCTTTTGCAATTCTATATAACGCAGGGTATGGTGGTTAGAACATAGAGCAAATTCCTTAGAGAGGAGGTAGTGGCGCCAATGGCGATGTGCATGAACGACGGCATAGAACACCCACTATCAGGCATCATTTAGTTTCCCACTGAAGTAAGCAATTGTGGGGCCTTCCTGACCGAGAACGTCATCAATTCCAAGGCATGAAGCTTCACAAGCAATCTTAAAATCTTTGCTAAAGCCCGACAATCATAAGACAGAGCGAAAGATAACTTGTCCTTAATCTCCTCAAATGTCGAGTGGCCGTCTTGGTCCACGTGAAATTACCATTATGCAAATAGCTCATAAAGGGGTCCATGATCGAGCTAAAACCCATTGACAAACCTTATATAGAAGGTGGCAAGCCTAAGGAAGCTGCGAGCCCCGTGTATATTTGTGGGAACAAGCCACTCGTTGATGAGCTTGGCCTTGTCAGGGTCGACTGATATGCGTTAGGCGAAGATGATATATCCAAAGAAATGAACGAACTCAAAAAAACGCACTTCATAAGATTAGTATAGAGGTGCTCCTTTCAGAGTATGTCAAATACCAGTCGAATGTAGGACAAGTGTGTGGTACGTCCCAAGAAACTTAACTGTATAGGGTCATAAGGTCTGATTCATCACTCGTATAAATATGCTAGGTGCATTAAATATCCCAATCGACATCACCATCCACTCATATAAGCCATCCTCACTTTTGAAGGCCATCTCTACTTGTCGCCCCCATGAACCCAAATTTGATGGTACCCGCTACAAAGGTTGATCTTTGAGAAGATTTGGGCACCAATCATCGCAACTAGATGGTCGTTAAGGTGAAGAATTAAAAAATGGTACTTCACTGTTATCTTTTTAATAGTGTGGTTTCGATGCATGTGTCAACTCGCATCCTTCTTCAAGGTAAAAAGGGTTGCAACAACGCACGAACTCAAGCTCTTATGGATAAATTTCTTCTAAAGAACATCATTTATCAGTTCAGTTCAGTATGCTCAGTCAGGTTCGTGCGATAATGGGGAAGGTTGGGCAAGGACACCCCTGGGACTAAATCTATTGCATGTTGAATATCCCTCAGAGGAGGAAGCTCATCGAGGAGCTTCTCAGGAATAATATCAGGATAGTCGTTCATCATTCAACGGATGTCGGATTAGTAACACCGTGTCAGTGGAATCCCTAAAATTCAAAGTGAATGCTATTATATATAGGATCCCTAAGTTGAGGTTCTCCCGCACAAACTCACTTTTCCTTGATATATGTTGGGACAAAAGAAATTTTAACATCACCCTTGAGTGGATTCGACCCTTGTCGAATAAAACATGTGTTGGACATGTTGTAACTACGGTCTCCCTAACAAAATGTGTTACATCCATCGGAATAGCATTGAACCAACCCTATCCTATAAGGATGCTAGTCATTTGCAAACTAGACACCACTGGGAGACCTGAATGTCGGTCTTCCCACCCAGAGGACTCAATAGAGATGTGGTTCGGCTGCAATCTTAATACACTCCAGACCCTTACAAGAGACAATGTTAACATAGCTACCACGATCGATAGCAAGCTTACATGAGCCCCTATGCTAAAAAAATAGGTACGGAAGATGGTGGTGCGACACTAACCTTCCTCTGCACGCGGGGTGTACAGGAGGCCCCTATTAGCACATAAATCTAGCTATCTTTCGGCTTCTCTCCCTCAACCGTCCTCAATGGTAGTCATGATCTCCTCCATGGGTAAATCCTCAACTTCAGTGTTGGACTCAACCTCTTTTTCAATCAATGCGTTTTGTAAAGGATACTGCACAACCATGTGACCCTTATCAGAGCATCTATAGCACTGAATGTCCTCAGGTTTGGAACCTCCAGGGATAATCTTCTCGCATTTCGTGTCAACGGAGGCAAGGCGGAGCGGTAGTGGTCGTGCATGGGTTGGCTCTCAGAAGGATGGATCGTTGGGTCCAGTCATAACCTTCCGTGGACCTGCGGAGCGTAAGTACTATTTAAATATTATAACAAGCTGGAAAACTTGCTCTAGCATCTGTACCCTATGGGGAATCAATTCCCTACAGATCTCAGCTCTAAGAATTTCACAAAAGCGGGATGCGGTCGTAATAGTCTCCTCCAAGATGTTGTTTGTCACCACTAACTCATCAAACCAAGCCATATACTCAGCAACAGAGGGAGTCCCTGTGTCGTGAGTCTCATCCAAAGAAACATCCGGTGTTAAACTCTTTGTCGGGGAGTAGCCTGATCTCTAATATTATCTAAGGTGTTGATCATAATATTCATCCTCATTAAATCATGTCGGAGGTCATCAAACTAGGCACTCATTTGATCAAAGTGATTCAACATGAAACATTAGAATTCTGTGGGAGTCATGCCCGAATTCGAATTAATCGCTTGTAACATAAACAAAGCCCAAACTTCAATGATGTTTGAGTCAGGCATAGACGACCTAAAAACCTACCTCTGCGTAACATAAACAAAGCCCAAACTTTGTTCTCTGATGCCAAATCTGACGCAGTGTGGGATGTGCAGGTGAACTCTAAACAAATGCAACTCTAGGTGTGGCACCCTAAGTGATGCATTCAGGAAAAAAAAAGTCGGATTTCAATTGCAATACAATAATAATGCTATTATAAAGTTATGCAATGCAGAATAAGAGCAAAACTTTGATTTAAAATATTAAGGTTAGGCGTGCGTAAGAGACGGCACAATTATTTTAAGCGCAAACCAAATAAGCCCTATAAAATCATACGAAATCAAGAGACATGCACAAAATAGGGTCGTCGGTGATGAGAGACGAACACCCAAGTCTCCCAGAAGGCTCTCAATCCAGATTAACTCGGAAACAACAACAGCCATAGGCCAGTACTCGGCTTCAGTAGAAGAGCAAGCAACCACAGTCTGTTTCTTGCTACATCGGGTTATGAAATGTCCACCGAAGTAGGTACAGAAAGCAGTTGTGGAACGCCTATCATCAATGGATCCTGCATAGTCAGGGTCAAAGTACGCGACAACAGATAGAGATGTGGATGGCTTGTACACAAGCACTTATCCTGGAGCAATCTTGAGATATCGAAGAATGCGCTCAACAGCTTGAAGATGAGATGTCCGAGGTGCATGCATAAAATGACACACGACTCACGTGGCAAAGGAGATGTCTAGTCGAGTAACCGTAAGATAGATCAGCTTCCCAACCAAACGTCTATAGTATTTCGGATTTGCAAGTACCTTGTCAAAGTCAGAGTTGTGGGCTGAGAGCTTGTGATTGGCATCCATAGGAGTCTCCGCAGGTTTGCATTCAGAATAGCCGACATCATGAACGAGGTCCATAAAATACTTCCTTTGGGATAACACAAGACCATTAGGGCGTCGTGCAACCTCAAGCCCAAGAAAATACCAAAGGTTGTCAAGATCTTTGGTCTGAAAGACGGAGTTTAACTGTTGTTTGATATGTTGTATACCTGTAGTATCGTCGCCAGTAATGAGGATATCATCAACATACACTAATAGGATCACAGTTCCGGTTGACCGGTGTTGGGTGAAGAGAGAAAAGTTAGCCGAGCTCCAAATGAAGCCAATATCACAAACAACCTTGTTGAATTTTTCAAACCAAGCGCGCGGGAACTGTTTGAGACCATAAATAGATTTTCAAAGATGACAGACCCGAGACTCCCCCGTGGTCTCACCCGGGAGGTTGGTGCATATAAACAGTCTCCTGCAGATCGTCGTTGAGGAAGGCATTCTTAATATCCAGTTGATAAAGAGGCCAATGACGATGAACAACCAAGGAGAGAAGAACGCGGACCGTGTTCAATTTGGCCACTGGAGAGAAGGTTTCCTCATAATCAAGGCCATGTTGCCGAGTAAACCCCGGGCCACGAGGCGGGCCTTTAGACGTTGAACGGTGTCATCCGCCACATGTTTAATAACAAAGACCCACTTGCAGCTAACACAGGTTTGGTCTGCAGGAAGAGAAACCAGATCCCAAGTCTGGTTAGCCCAGAGAGCTCGCATTTCATCGTCCATGGACGTCCACCACCCCGGGTGTTGAAGCGTCTCCTGGACAGTGTTAGGAACAGAAATAGAGGAAAGAGATGTAGCAAAGGCATAGAGAGGTGGAGTCAGCCGATGGAGAGAAACGCAGTTGGCCAAGGGATGAGTCGTAGAGGCGGGAGATGGATCTGCCATTGTCAGGGTGTCACTGGGAGTAGGGAGCTGGTGCAGGGAACCATCCTTGGAGCGACGACGAGTGTAGACACAGAGAAGGGGCGGAGGAATCCGAGGGGGGCAGGGAGAGAGGAGGAAGGAGATGGCAGAGAAGAGGGTGTGACCGGTACGGCAGGCCGGGGAAGAGGAGGAGAGGAAGACGAGGTGGGGAAGGTAAGTGGAAGGGTTGGTCTTTGCAGAAGGTGACATCCGCTGAGATGACCAGCTTGCCATCAGAAGGAGAGTAGCAAGCATACCCCTTTTGAGCACAGGAGTAGCCAACAAACATATACTTGGCCGCCCGAGGAGCAAGTTTGTCGGAAGGGGGGGCAAGAAGGTGAACATAACAAACACAGCCGAAGACCCGCTGGGTGAGAGAGGTGGGGTTGGTGGAAGTATAGAGGAGTTGGATAGGTGCGGCAAAGTCAAGAACAGACGAGGGTAGGTGGTTGATGAGATGGCAGGCTGTGGAGACGACAAAATTTTAATATTTGATCGGAACCTGCATTTGAAACATAAGGGACCGAGCAACATCGAGAAGATGACAATTCTTCCGTTCAGCCGCCCAGTTTTGCTGAGGGGTATATGCACACAAAGTTTGATGGATGACGCCAAATTTGGTGCAGAGATTAGAGAAGGTGCGACCAGTATACTCGCGAGCATTATCAGTGCGGATGACATTGAGGGGAGTGACGAACTGCGTACGTACCTCAATTAAAAAATCACGAAGCACAGAGGTAAGTTTAGTACGATCATGCAGTAAATAAAGCCACGTAATACGCGAGTAATCATCAATAAAGGTGACAAAATAGCGAAATCCAAGGATACTGGAGACTTTATAAGGACCTCATACATCAGAATGAACAAAAGATAAAGGAGTACTATTCCTGGTACAGGCGGGGGGGAACGAAGAATGATGTTGTTTGCCGTAGATACAAGATTAACAAGAGAACTCCCGTAAAGGAACATCAGGAAGAGCCCGCTTGAGAATCGGAAGTGGAGCACGCCCAAGGCGGTGATGTCAATCAACAGTGGAGACGGCGGAGAGAAGAGTGGGTGGTATATCCCAGATGTACAGTCAATTCAACAGCTGCCCCTTACCAATGATACTCCGGGTGCGGCGATCCTGCATAAGAAAAGAAGAAGGAGAAAAGGTTATGCAACAATCAAGGTCGTGCGTCAGGCGACTAACTTAAAGTAAATTAAAAGGAGACCCCGGAACATGAAGACCCGAGGAAAGAGAAAAAGTCGAGGTAAGCTGGACAGCAACGGCGCTAGAGACCGGTAGGGTGTCACCATTGAACACAGTGATACACAGATGATGAGTCGTCTGGAGATACTGGGGGGCTTCTGGGAGATAATATGGTGAGTAGCGCCAGAATCGACGATCCAGCAGGGGCTATGACAGAGACAGGTTATACCTTCCGCGGAGAAAGACGCAACCGAGCCGGAGGGGAGGCCGAGAGCACCCTGTAGCTGGTGGACTTAAGTGCAGAGCGGCCGAGGGCACCCTGTAGCTGGTGGAGTTGGGTGCGGAGCTCGTTTATATCTTGGCGGGTAGTGGACGTCGGAACCTGGGCAGAAGCCCCAGTGGGAGCAGGAGCAACAGAGGAAGTAGCAGTAAGGTGGGGAGGTAAACCATGCTTGCGGTAACAGGTAGCCTCAAGATGACCATCCCGGCCACAATATGTGCATTTCATAGAAGAACGACCACCACATCCTGGTACCCGAGACGGAGGTCCCCCCCCCCAAGTGGAAGTTCCACGAACAGGAGGAGGGGTCGGAAGGAGAGGTTGTTGAAGAAGAGCCGGTGCAAATCCGAGAAGAGCCTCAGTAGGAGGCATAACTTTAAGCAGCACTGAGCAGACATCAGACAACAAAGGAGTCGTCGTGGAAGAGGGGATCTAGGCCCGAACACTATGCAAGTGGGGAGGAACGCGGGACATCATCATCGCGATGTTGAAAGCCTCTTTCTGGACCTGTTGAGTAGCAAGATCAGTAGTTGGAGGTTGATGTTGAATCCAAGGCTCGGCCAGGGTTTTGACCTGGGCAACGAAAGAGATCATATCGTCGGGAGCACCAGGAGCAAGGTTCTGAAGGTCGGAGAGAATATCATATAAGTGCTGAACACTGGTGTGCCCATAGTAAAAGGAGTGGAACTCCTCCCACATGGCCTTGGCCGTGTCATGATACATGGTCATCATGTACGGCTCAGTGTCCATAGAGTTGAGGAGCCAGGACTGGACCCGACCAACATCGCGAAGCCAGTCATCAGAGGGTGCCTCGGGGGGAACTCGGGTCAAGTGGTGAAGAAGACCCTTGGTCTGCAGCACACGACGAACAGAGTGTGCCCATTCGACGAAATTCTGTTTCCCAGTCGGAGAAATGATACTAATTCGTAGCTCATCACGGAGTTCGGAAGCCATAGTAGCCGCACGGGCTGGCGGAGCAAAAGTAGCAGTGGATGCATCGGAAGCCATGCGGCTAGCAGAAGAGGTCAGGAGGCTAGCAAGAGAGGCCGGGCAGCTAGCAAGAGAAGTCGGGCGGCTAGCAAGAGAAGGTCGGGCGGCTAGCAAGGAGAAGACCGGGCGGCTTGGCAGAGAAGGTCGGGCGACTAGAAAAGGAAGTCGGGCGGCTAGAAGGAGAAGAGGCCGAAGAGAGAGAGAGGTCGGCAGAGGAAGTAGTCGGACGGTCTTGGCGGACACACAAGCGACAAGGAAAGTCGCGACTAGGATGCGGCTAAGTGGAGAGGAGGAAAGAAGTCTGCAATGGAGAAAAGGAAGGAAACTGCACGGTCACGGTGAAGCACACCAGCGACCAGAGAGGTCGCGACCAAAGATGCGGAGGCGAAGAGAGAGACACGAGGTCGCGATGACCATCAAGGGCAGACCGCGCAAACCGCGGTGAGGGACAAGTCGGGCGGAGAAGAACACCGCGAGAAGGAAGGCCGCGGTTAGGAGAACAGGACACGCAAACTGCGACGAGCTGTCCAAAAAACGGGGCCCACGGAGGCGCCTATAAAACAAGAGGAGAAGGGAGGGAGGAGGGAAACAGTGGAGCCACGTACGGGAAGGCGGGTAGGAAAACAGAGACCGTGGAGAGGCCGCGAATAGGACCGGAGACCGCCAGAGAAGTGCTTGTGCGGTTAGGAAGAGAGATACCGCGAGAAGCCACGAACAGACCGCGAGAACCCGCGGACAGAAAACCGTAAACCCAAGGAGGAGACCGGTGCCTCTGATACCAAGTAAAGAGAGGCCTCAAACCTTGTATATACTTCTTGAATTAATAGTTACTAGTATGAATACATTTATATAGGAAAAGAGGAAAGAGAGAAATCTCAATTCAAGATGTGGGACTAATACAAAGAGAGTAAAGAGAGAAAAATGGGCCCCTAGATGGGCCCTTAATTAGGCTTTTCTAACAAACTCGAAAAAATCGGATTGGGACTAAATCAGTGCCTCCTGCGGGTGTAACCGTGTGTGGTCCATGGGGGCCCATCAGGCGGTCATGGTGATGGTATTTTTGGTGAAGGTGGCATGGTAAAGGAGGAGGTGGAGGCGAAGGTGTTGAAGTATCACTAACAGAGATACGGAATTTCACTAACAAGTGCATGAGGGTTAATGTGGAGATGACATTCTGACTTCATGAAAGCATGTCAAAATAAATTACTCTAACATGGGGATGCACACTAGGTTTTCAAAGAGCAGCATTCTTGCAACAATATAGAATATTTGAGTTAAGTAGTTCGTTCGTATACCAACAATCACTATCAAAGAGAGAGGGGTTTCCTGTTTTACAGTGGTGGTTGAAAAAATTACAAAACCCTCTTGGACCCTGCTAAGTGCATTATACACTGCTTTAAAAAAATCCTGGAGAAGGCCAAGCTTAACTCCTTACTAGAGGCGACCATGGTTATTGTCATTATGATCTATGTGAATGAACGATGTGGAGACAATTATTCTTGCACCACCAACACATTATGTCATAAGAGTAGATTGAATTGTACTTAAACACGCTTTGATACAATAATGGGTCTTTGACCTTTGGATGGAACAGATACTATCCACTACAATGGAAAGGGCATAACAAACTCAATGTGTTGTCACTATTATGTTGGTTTTTCAATCGATTGAACTGCGGGTTATAGTGCGGAATCAATGAGGATTCACTTGGAATAAGTCTATGGAATCAACAATGAATTCTCGTTGATGCCAGGTGGCTCAGGATGAAATCTGAGAGCTTTGGAAATGCTGGCATCACAACTTTGTTTCTGCTGCTTGCACTTCTGAAAACTGTCAATCTAGATATGAATGCTGCTCTGGACCTGGTGGTTCGGATGACATCTAAGTCAGGGAAAACTGAAATAGCTAGAACTAGTTATGCAAGTCATTCAGTTCATAAATTCTGCATTTGTAGTATTCCTGACTCCCGCTGAGGGTCCAGAATACCATGAGCAGAACAATAAAATTAATTCAAATAGAGCAAGTCATATTTGCTACAAAATAACCCTGCATCGCCCCATATCTAATGAACATAGATTTTAAAAAACAATATGTAAGCATACCACCATTTAACATTTGAGTTTCCCGTATCAGCGCACTTTTATCTTATACCCCATTGCTTGATACCATTTAAATGATAGCCATACTATTAATGAGGAAATATATTGACGAGTCCTAACCAGAATAATAAACTGGCAGATTAATGTTATAATAACTCACTATTGTTGTATCACTGAAGTGATCAATATCTTCTAGATCATGATAACTGGCAAAACTAGAGGTGAAGCAAAAATCATTCATATGGAAGGAAATTATATCAAATTTTCATAGAAAAGGTCTCAAAGTCATCAGAGTTTACTGGGCAAAATGATTCAGCAAAAATTCATAAAATTACAGCGAAAAGCTTCACAATTTTCCATATGATAATAGTAAAAATTAGAAAACATCTCAGAAGGAATGAAAATAATATGACATACATTTGAAATAGCCAAGGTCTCCAAGTATGCTATGAAATAAGAGAGGGCCAAAACCCAGGCAGCTTCACTCACGAACTGAATTGACTGTGGCAAGTCAGCAATAGAGTGGCGGAGTCTACGGAGTGTTAAATTTGATGCCATGTGGTAAAATAAGAAGCAAACATGAGTAAGAAGGAATGTTGCATGAGGTACCTGTCACATGAAAAATGACACGTGCTAGTTTAGGCTATAACCAATTTCATTAAACATTACCCCATCTTGACCATCATATATAGCCGGTCGTATAACAGAACCAAACCGAAGAAGCGATCTCTCATCATTCTGTCATCACCATTTCGTCAACATAAGATAAAAGGAGGATTTTCTAGTAAAACTCACATCATAGTTACAAAGATATATAGCTGGTTACGTCAAATCTTCATTGCATAAGATATAAAGATATTATTTCTGCATGCATAGATATAAAACCTATTGCTGTAAAACATAAAGGCAACACTATAAAAAATGGGATTGACTCTGCTGACCATCTATAACACACCCTTCTTTTTGCACAAAAAGTACTAAAGAAGCAATATTTCATTTTATCAACTATATAGAAATCTGCAAGATCATTAGATAAGCTATTAGAATCACTTTTATATTGTCATTGTATTTCCTTTTTTGCCCTTGTTGTATTCCCCTCATATATATAGGAGGGGGTCTCCTCTTTAATCATAATGAGGTTAATTTCACGGACTCAACATGGACTGTGGATTAAATCTTTTTTGAGCGATCTTGGCATGAAAATCAAAGACCCCGCAAGGACTTTACGGCGATAGCAAAGCCATCATTAGCATTGCTCACAATCCAGTCCAACATGATCGCACAAAGCATGTAGAGGTTGATCGTCACCTCATCAAAGAGAATATAGAAAGAGGAGTTGTGAGCACATCATTTGTTCCTATCAACAGCTTGCGGATGTTCTCACCAAGGGGCTAAGTTAGGCTTCGTTTGAAAAGATTATGTGCAAGTTAGGCATGCAAAACATCACACGCCCAACTTGAGGGAGAGTGCTAGAATTACTTTTATATTGTCATTGTATTTCTTTTTTGCCCTTGGTGTATTCCCCTCATATGTATAGGAGGGGGTCACCTCTTTAATCATAATAAGATTAATTTCACGGACTCAACATACGCTTTCAGAAAGGAATTGAGGAACATACACCACCTAACTTCTTCCCTCCGCCAAAACTATTCAAACCAAACTCCAACCCAATAGAGCAAGCATTGCAGAGCTCAAACTTATGAGTATCAAAATGAAAATAGGTAACAATCACGAAGATGTTCAAATATTATCTGCAATTTTTACATTTTATGGCTACTTACGAAAAACATAGTAGCCTTTAATATAGCAATGCTGAAAGATCAAACTACAAAGCAAATTAAGTTTCTCACATTGTTCATTTTCCATGATGGAAAAGTATATGATGCTCCAAGAACTGTGAAAAAATAATGAGTCCAGAAGTAGTTCCCAACATAGCTAAAAATGATAATCCAAATATTTGCCTGCAACAAGAAAAATAGTTTGACGTGTAAAGCTGAATGCTTCAGGTAGCAACAATGTTCGAAATAAAAACAAAATTCAAAATGGAAGTATATATATAGCTTTGTTCTATATAGAAAACAACCTTCATCATGTTATTTCAAAAGAAACAATCACTGGAGAATAGATGTTAAGTACAATACTGACAGTTTTTTTTGCGTAAGCAAGAAATGTGTTATCTCATAATTATTTTCCATCTTGAAGACTCTGGCTCATCCAAACTTAAGAAGGATTCCCTCAGGAACAAGTATACTATTTGCCCCTACAGAGGGTATGAGATGGGAGATTAGGCTCAAGGGCATACAACTGATTGACATTTTGTGGCTTCTCTTGAGGACAATCCATGTAGCTAAATCGATGTCATAAATCAATTAGCAAGCACCCCATATGACTTTCTAATAATTTTGTCCGGCGTTATCTTTCAAATACAATATCTCAAATCACTATGTATTCAATTATGACCTAAGTTATCAAAGGCGCAAGGCGCACCGAGGCGCAAAGGGCCCCTGGAGCCTAGGCGCAAGGCGCAAGCGCGCGCCTGAGGCACGTGAGGCGCAAAAATTGGGATAAAAGGAAATTGAGCGAATTGGGCGCCCAATTCGCTGAGATTGAGCGAATTGGGCGCCCCTAGGCTCACTTGGGCGCCTAATTCACTGAAATTGAGCGGATTGGGCGCCCAATTCGCTGAAATTGAGCGGATTGGGCGCCCATTCGCTGAAATTGAGTGAATTGGGCGCCCATTCACTGAAAATTAGCGAATTGGGCTCCCAATTCACTGAAATTCAGTGAACTCGCTCAATTTCAGCTAATTGGGCGCCCAATTCGCACAATTTCAGCGAATTGGGCGCACAATTTCAGCGAAGTGTGAGCCCAATCCGCACAGCAGGCGGGAGATGTGAGGCGCGCCTAGGCTCGCGCCTTACAGGCTGGCGCGCACAAGGAATTTGAATGGGCAAAAAAACATGATCTTAGACGCAAGCACCCTAGGCGCACTTGACGCCCAATCCGCTCAATTTCAGCGAATTGGGCATCCAATCCGCTCAATTTCAGCGAATTGGGCGTCCAAGTGCGCCTAGGGGTGCCTCGAGTGCGTCTAAGATCATGTTTTTTTGCCCATATCAAATTATTTAAAAAAAAATACCTTGAAAGGCTCGGGCGCGCATTTGGCGCGCCTGGGAGCCTGTAAGGCGCGAGCCTAGGCGCGCCTGGGGCACATCTCCCGCCTCAGCTGTGCTGATGCGCGGCGGCCTGCGCCTGGTGCGCCCGGCGCCTCAGGCGCGCGCCTTGACAACTATGATTATGACACAGATAATAACAAACAAAAGTACACAGTTGAAAGTAGAGAATTTTAGATGCCAATGGCATAGAAATCTGAACTACTTCTTTGCCTAAAAATAGGCAAGCCCTCTGGTCGATTTAAATTAAAAGCTCTACTTTTTAAATATCTATCCTCCCTTAGTATATCTATAGAGTTGTGATAATTAATTGGAAATCATGCTTATGAGTGGTAATGATGGGGATGAGCCACAGGATCGACAGTGAAATTTGGGCCACCACTCGACGGAGCCCACATTTTTGTATTCACGGAAAAGACATTGATCGGATCGGCGAGCCGTTACCACGAGCATCTCTGGAGCGTGGTTTTACTATTTCTATGTATTTTATTTTATTTTTGGACTCAATTTAGCACTAACCGGACACCGGGTATAGCGACTAATCATTATTGTTCAACCGGGTGCCTAAGCCCCCTTTCATTATAAATAGGGGTGATGACTACCACTATGGGTCATTGTTAGCCTTGTGAAGAAATCCAGAGCTGCCAATCACATCGTAGTGCAACACCACAAGACCTGGGGTGCGACGCCCAAGTATTTGTTTTTTGTTTCCTCTCTAATTTGCCGTTCGCATAACTTTCTACCGTGAAACTGCTCCATCTCCCAATACCCGCAATTTCCCCTTACAGACACAAACCATAAAATCCATCCCAAGTCCTATCGCAAATCCTAGCCTCCATCTCCGCCTCGATCGTAAGTTGCACACGATTCTTTGCAACCACCCCAAAGTATATGTTCCTCCTATCGACGCCTGCATCGTGTGTTTCCCCTGCATCCAGTCGTGTGTACGAAGCCCTCTATACCCACTTCCGCTAGTCACCACTCTATATCAGTCTCCAATCGACTCCCTTCTAAAAAGCCGCAAACCCCACCCCACGAATCTCATTTTACTTTTGTCGTTGCTCTAGTGACCAATGCGGACTCCACCTTACAACCAAAACTGAATCCATGCAGCTCTGTTGCGCCCTCCATTGTCTAGTCTGATTACTACCGCTACCTCTGCCTCCCGAGTCTCAACCTGCCATCGCCACCAGATCTTCTTGTATCTAACTTTGTGCTTTTTCTTTGATATTAAATATTTGGATGAAAATTGGGTAACTTTTTGGGAATCTTGAGTTATTAGTGTTGTTATTTAATTTCTTATTATTCATATTTGTTAAAGTGCTAGTTGAAAGCATATTGTGTGAAGGAAAATCGGTCTTGCTTGCTTAATTGAAAGCCCGGATGAATGTTGTGTCATATTGCTAATACAATATAGATTTATTGCCCAATCCAATTCCGAATTAATTCAAATCACACGTGCATCATATAGATTAGAATCATTTGGATCAATCTCATACCACTCACATAGGCATGCAATATTATCAGACTACCCTCACAGCCTATCTCGCGTCAAATTTGGTACCAGAGACTAGGTTTGGGTCACTTGCATGTTACATAGTGGTAGGCCTTATTGCAAGCCTGTGTCCGACCCAAACCTAACTAATGATAGGACCACTAACTTCAACTCTGAAATGACACTTGCAGAATTCCAACAACTTATGCTAGATTGGTTCGATCAAATGAATGTTCCCGTTGACGATTTAAGCGCCCATATAGATATCCTCAAGGATCATAGAGCCCACACCACTCCTCGGAGGAGGAGGACACGACCATCCCACTTGACAATCATTTTGAGGAAGAACAAGACCCCCCCCCCCCAACACCACCACCACCACCACCTCAAAATTGGTGTGCTAGGAATCAAACATCACGAGAGTCAGCCCCTAGATCACATTCATGACCGTCAACTTGGACCTAACACGGATAAGCATTATCGTCCTCATGAGGACTATGCGGCACCCAGCCCCTAGTGATTAAGCCTAGGGACACTTTGACTATGGCGGAACGACTAC
This sequence comes from Platanthera zijinensis, assembly GCA_039513925.1. NCBI lineage: Eukaryota > Viridiplantae > Streptophyta > Magnoliopsida > Asparagales > Orchidaceae > Platanthera > Platanthera zijinensis. Next base: position 136,200,465 of record CM077094.1, read on the forward strand.
TATGACGATTATCTTGAGCCCTGCAGAGCCCCACATGTGGAGGACATCACTCGCCACATACATATTGATGTTCTTGGTTGCCATATGACAAAACTTGTGGCCATTTTATGAAATTGGTCAAGGACAACAAGTTTTGTGTTGGTCGTTATCCAATGGTTGGGCTCAGTTTCATGGTGCTTTCTAGTCTTCCAGATGCCAAAACATATATATATATATATATATATATATATATATATATATATATATATATATATAGCTACGACTAAGTAGCGAAGTTCGTCATAAAATGATGGAAGAGAGAGGGGAGAAGAGAAAATGAGAGGGAGGGAGGAGTATGTTTGTAGCTAAGAGAGATAGAAAGAGTGGCGCGGAAAGAGAAAGAGAGGGAAAGAGAGAGAGGGGAGAGATAAAGAGAGGAGTGGTGGGAGTATGTCAAGGGATGAGGGAGGAGAGAAAAAATGGGAGAAGAGAGAGCGAAGGGGAAGAGAAAGGGCGGAGGAAGAGAGAGGGCGGGGGAAGAGAGAGGGGCGGTGAAACGGTGCGACCAGTTACCGGACCACACATACTAAAAAGAAGAACTGAAAGGAACACAAACTATAGGAGAAATTCCATAAACATGTTCATCCTAGACGCAACATCTCACCTAGTCCCTTGTAAAAACATGCCCAAACATGAGTCAGCCCAAAGGGAGAGTAAGAAAAATCATTACTCCTAGTGATACTAGAATAATTTGAAAAGAAATGTATGCATGCTTTTAAAATGAGTTTTATACTATAGAAAAACTATATGTTAGTGTACTATGCATGCTTTGTTAAAGTATTACTGGCAACATAAAATATTTATTCTAATTTACGCACGTCAAACATATTTACTCAAGTTTCGATATCTGGTTGACTAAAAGGTTCTATATGGATAGGGCCAACACTTGAGTTCTATGTGGCTCATGTTTATCCTTCTTAAAATCTCTAGGCAAGTAGCTTCTAATGCGCAATTCTAGTCTAACAATCCAAGTTCTACTAACGAATTCAGGTGTTCTAATGTCTCACGGACAAAGACTCGAATCTACTAATTTTCTAAAAGGAGACAACATCTCCCAAACTCTGAGCCTTATAAGGTACATTATGTCCTATGAGAAAGATAGTGCGCATCTATCTAGCACAAGAGGAGACCTCTATCTTGCCTACTAATCATATTCTATTTGTTGATACTCTACTTACAAATTTATCTGTGTATCTTAGGTAGTATAATATATCAATTAATCAGTTAGATTTCTTATTCATGAGGTTACTATTTATCACTTTGTAAATGTGTGTATGTATAAGATTCATAATTTACACTATTTTAGAAGGTCTAACTATTTGGACAATTTAGAATTTTATCTATAATTTATACTAGTTGAATGATTGCTAGGTTACTACTTTCTACGATCAGAACAGTTCTGCATGACTAACGTTATTTCTGAATTATAAAGAATATTTTATGCAAGCTATTTGATATGTCCGGCCAAAAAAAATAAGAATTTCTTATAGTGGTATTCTGAAGCTCGTACACCTGACGCAGCGGCATAGCTTCCTTTGAAAAATAATTTGAAACCCTAATTGATCTCTGATTAGTAAGGAGGTTTATCTTCTCGAGAATCTTTAAAAGAGCACTTAACAACATTGAAAATTCGTCTGAGAGAAGCTCTGTTGAATCATAACTCTCTCCGAAATTTAAGGAATATTATTCTACAGTAACAGAAAGACGTTTACCACTTCACCAATAGTGGAGTTTGCTATTACTTATACGGAACTCGACCTCGCCTATGCTAGGTGTTGTTGCACCAAATCCTAATAAAATTTTATACAATCAAAAGGAGGTTTTAATATAAATGTTGACCGAAGTTGAGGTGAAAAGGTTCCCTTACCCTGACTGAAACACGGAGAAGGGGCTGTTGGACTGATTTCTGTAGAAGGATCGACAGTTGGAAGGACTTCGGCGATTAGGGTTTGCAAAATCTGGAAAGACAGAGAGCACCCAACATAACTAGAGGGAGGAGAGGAGAATTTCACCAACTTTTATAGCAGGAAAACAAAAGCGAAACCTAGGTTCACCACTAACCAGTGCAAAAATTGGGAAGAAACCGGCAATCGACAGTGAATCCCTAAAAGGAAGGGCTCGACTAGGGCATCTCAAGTGGGAGGAGACATCGACTGAGGAGAAGGAAGAGAAAGGAGGCCTCGACACCGACTGGGAGGCGGGGGAGAAGCGAGATTTAGCGAGGGCTTCGACGTCTGCGGGAAGAAGCCGACAGCAATATGTTACGGTCTCGTCTTGGTCCCGCCTTGGTCACGCATGTCGCGAACTATTTATCTAGTCTACTTTATATTTTGTAGGCGTAATCGATCCTCCATGTCTAAGCCAAAGAGAGGGCACTTTTTTGAACTATATATATGTGTGTGTGCGGCCAAGACAAGTAAGCAAGAAGTATTTTCATTTTCTTTTCTCTAAACCCTCTCTCTAGTTCTCTCTCTCTCTCTACCGTGATTATCCCGCCAGGTTGCCCTAGCCGGCTACGTCTCCCGCAGGAATCGCGAAAACCACGATTCCACTGTGCCGCCTCCGCCGATTCGCACGCCTCCAGCCGTTGCCGCCATAGCTTGTCGGAATCCCTCCTCCTCCCTTGAGGAATTCCCTCCTCTTCCCTGGAGCACACGCTCACAATCCCGAGCACGTAACACAGTATCGTGAAAATAGGGTTATGCACGGGATTTGCGGCTTCTATTCATGCGAGAAGGCAGAAGCGGTTATGGAAATCGCTTGAGGGGTCAAACTGGCACCCCCTTTAGAGATAAATTGGGGATTTCATTTTAATTACAAAATTGTCATTAGCTTTTTAACTATAAAAGGAATTTATATGCTACTCTCTCGCACTAATAATTAAAAACATACTCAACGACTAAAATTAATCCACTAATTAACGTACAACATTTTAACCATACCATCATCGTACATCAACGAAACGCTTGCTCGATCAAAATCGCTCGCGATCAGACCCTGCGGTTTAATTATATTTTTGAGTCCAATTATGGATGTTACATATGAAATCATAAGTTTAATTTTTTATATAACTATCAAATTACGTATTAAGTTAAAATAAAATTAGATGTCTTAAGAGCATTAAAAGCATTCCTTAGCGATGATAGACCTTTAAAAACAATCGAATTCCATGGATATTTAATATAACCCCTTATTTGTAACTCATGTTAATTAAAATGTAAATTTATATATTTCATAAGCCCCGTTCTTGAAAAATAAATGACCCATTGAGAATATTATCATTCGAGAAGGCATCGACTGGAGGACGAGATATTGACCCTCGGAAGGGCAAGGGGAAAGGGAAGGCTTCACTGAAAACTTATTTCTTTAGTTTTTATTATTTATATTTATACATATTTGTGTTTTTTCAGTATGTAAATTGCATGATAAATGGATATATGATGATGATGAGATGTTCGAAATATTATCAATGACAAAAAGAAACATATTCTAGATGTCCGGTCGACACAGGTCAACCGTAAGTAGAATTGCATATAAGGGTTCGTTCGTTTGGACGGAATTGATCGATTGGAATTGGATCAATTCCAATTCTGCGGGAATTGGATGAAATCCAATTCTGCGGTAATTGGAACTGAAGTCAATTCTAATTTTGTTGTTCTGCTGAATGCAAAAATTCTGGCAGTGAAATTGGAATCAACAATTATGCTGTTTGAATGCATGTTAGAATTAATTGATAGGAATTGGAATTAAAAATATAAAAATTAACAAAACTGCAGAGATAAATAATAAATAAAGATCTGTCATACTAAACTAACAAAATGTCCACAAAGATAAAATAAGTCTGCATAGTACATAGAAAAAAAAAAATACTAAAGTCCATATACACAAAACAAGATCGCACTTAATATTTAAAAAAACCCCAAGAACTAATACTGTCTCTCATGTAGGATTTGTCAAACATCAAGATGAAAGCATAGTCAGGTCCTCAGTATAGGCAGAGCCATGAACACGTCGTTATTTACTTCATCAACGTTCAAGATATTGATAGCCATGATGATCTCATGTTCAGTCATATTAGCAATAATTGCAAGGGCCGCATATATCCTATGGGCTCTCAATAGCTGTGGTGGCGGCTAAACAAGCACGTTTCTTTCCTACTCCATGTTCCTTGCAATTGTTGTAACCGCACCCGCAATAATATAAGCTACAACTCTCTCTTTCTTTCTCTTTGGTCATGACTCGACCTCTTCAACAAATATTTCATCTGCAGATTCTTCTGCATTAACTTCTTCATAGCCTCTGATGCAGTCGCAGCTTGGGCTCTAATAGCTCTATCAACCCCGCACAACAAGCCTAAGTCACCCTAATTGACGATCACCCTACTCCTGTAATGCTTTATAGTTGGACGGGCCTACAAGTCAAGAAAAGATTAGACAAACAAATTATAACAGTTTGTATTATATTTTTCAACAAAACAACATTACCTTAACAATGTTGGCTTAGGCATCCTTGCTATCTATCTTTATGACATTGCTTTCACAATCCCAACCGAAACCGCTTGTATCCAGTATTGCAGAAATTTCTTGATAATACTTATTCCACATCTTTAAGCGGGCCACTATCTCTCCCTATTTATCACAACATTACATTCATCATTCACGGCTTGGAACGCAACCGTGAATGCGACACTTTTCTAACTAATTGCCGCTTTATTGCCCAAACCTGCTGCTCAAGGAGAGTTATGGATAAAGTTGTATCCATCAGTGCTTTCCATTGACTATACGAGCGTACGCTTTCTTTGATAGCTTTACTATCATCTATTTCCATTTACTAGTTATTTCACATTTAGTTATTTCACATCTATAACACAATCAATTGAAAAAAAACATTGAACATGTTAAAATTACTATTAGATGAACATATAGCATCAAGCATACAATATATACAATAATACAATAAAAAAAATCATAAACTGGAAATTTAAGTGTCGCGCTTAGCCCATTACTCATTGGGCATATTCATAGCTAATGTATCTCTAAAATGAGTCAACTCGAGTGCTGCTTGAACTGGGCTCTTTATGTTTGCGTACTCATAGCTATCACCGCATGTATTTTGTGGTAATATCTTTGCGTCAACCTCAGCAAGTAATCTAGCATCATGATCTAATCTCCTGATTCTCCTTACTATATGGAAATTATGCAGGATACAACATGCATTTATCATTTGAACCTGTGTAAAGCAAACATTATTTTAGGCTAACAAAAAAAATTGATTGTATTACGATAGAAATAACTCACACAAACTTGTACATTAATATTGAAGGGAATGGTCCATGCAAAATAGCTCATTGTTTCTTAAGTAGGTCAAATGCTCTCTCAATCGCAGTTCTTTCCATCGAATTGTGAAGATTAAATAACACTTTAGTTTGAGGAATTATTACCCTGTATGGACCAATCTTTAAGGTGATATTTGGTGGATCAATATGGAGCAAGTTAGCCTAGGACATTTGAGTATCTTGCATCCACAAGATAGTATTTGCCTGCCGACACTTCAAAACGATGAGCTCGTTTCAAGTGCATTATGTAGCACTCTGGAGCCCGAGGATGAACCCTCGCATCCATGCAATACATATACAAACCTCATGTTTGAATCACATACACTCATGACGTTTGTTGTTATTGCTTGCCTTTTGTTTTGATATCTACTTTGATCTTTAACGGGAAATGTTATTTCAATGTGAGCCTCATCTATAACTCCAACACGGTTCTATATTATACGAGAATATATATATATAGTCGGGGGATAATCCAAAATTGCCCTCAACACATTATTGAAATGTCTACTTATTGTATCAATTGAAGGAAGATGCGTGTCACCAACATCTCGTCCAACACATACAAGAATACACATATTGACTATTTAACCATAACTCGTTGTGTCTTATAATAATCTACGTTGTATAAGTATGTTGTATAGGGTTTTAAGCTTCTATTCATGCGTAGTTGGTTAAAACTTAAAACACGTGGTGTGGATATCGGCTGACATGTCTGATATATCGGCCAACATGTCTGATATGTCGGCCGACATGAAGCTATGGGAGATAAAACGACAAAAAACCATTTTAAATTATGTTTGTAATGTTTTGAAAAAAACTGACCGATATATCGGTCCCAAAAATGGTGGGATATCAGTTTTTGTCATTTATTATTATTTTTTTATTCGGTAGCCACGAGCTTTTTATACTCCCCCCCCCCCACCCAGTACGGTTCATTTCCTGCCCTAGCTCTCGCTCGCGCTCTCCGCGGGTGCTCTCTCGCTAGCTCTCTCACGCTCACGCTCTACGCTAGTGCTCTCGCTCCGCACTTCGTTGGTGCTCTCGCTCGCGCTCTCCACTGGTGTTCCACCTCTCACATGCTCGCAGGTTGTTATCTCACGTGCGTGCTCTCGACACTCTAGCTCTCTGGTTCTTTCTTCTCCTTGCTCGTTGGTGCTCTCACTCTGGTTGTTCTCTCGCACTCTCGGCACTCTAGCTCTCTAGATCTTTCTTCTCCCTGCATGACTGGCGCTCTCACTCTGGTTGTTCTCTCACTCTCTCGGCACGAGCCCGCTGGTGCTCTAACTCTTGTTGTTCTCTCTTTTCTTTGGTGCTCTCAATCTAGCAAGCTCTCGTCTATCTGTTGGTGCTCTCACTCTCTCAGTTGGTGCATTCTTCTCTCTACCCCCCCCCCCCTCATTCTCTCACTCTGCAATTTTAGTTTTCTCGTGCGTTGATAGTTTTCTTGCTGGTTGTGGTTGTCGTGCTGGTCGTTGTTGTCGTACTGCCCTGCTCACTGCTATCATGTTGTCGTGTTGCCTCGTTCCCTGCTGCCTTATTTGTTGGCTTCCCAGATGCCTTGCTCCTTAGTCCTTGCTACCTTATTGGTGAGCTGCCTTGCTGCTTGTGGGTTCCATAACATGGTGGTTGTATGTTCTTTTTTATTTGGCCCATTCTGCAAGCTTCTTGTTTGATGGTTGTTTGTTATTTTTATTTGACCTATGTTTTATTTTATTAATCAACAAATGATTTGAAATACCACTACTATTAGTTATTTATCTAACTTCATTTTGCCATTGATGATGCATGTATATCCAACTTCATTTTCTAGTTGTCTTGTTACTTAGCTTGCTTTTTGCCTTTTGATAAATAAAATGTTGGATACTTTGAATGATACTAGAATGTTTTCTCATTTTGTTGAATACTTTGAATGAGAGTTATAAATTTATATACTAGTACTAGTATACTACTAATGATGCAAAATATTGTTGAATAAATAAAATGTTGTGTGGATAATATGGAAGATGTCAAAAGATCCAACGGTCTAATGAAATTATTGATCTTTTTTTATGTTGATTTTTTTAGCTAATATTTTTCCCAAGATGTAGTTATATAAAATATTTAATTCATTTTATCTAACTAATATTGTTTTCATTTCGTATTTTATAGAATGGCTTCTTTTGCAGGATCAAGTGAGGTGTCGTATCATTGGTACCAACCGATAGAGATTCGTGATAGGCATTTGGTAAGAAATTGGTTGCAAACAACACCAACCAAATCAAATGCAACTACGGCAACCAGACAGTGAATGTTGGAATTACATGTTTCAAACATCACTTAGCTGGGTGGAAGGATAATGTTAAGTCATGCCTTCAGGTTCCCGCCGACATTAAGGCGAAGGCTAAGTCGCCCTAAACTCGAACTTGGAGAGTAAGAGAGCTAAGAGTGCAAAGTTAAAAGCAACCTTGAATGAGGTGGCAGTTGGAGGAGTCCATGATGAATTAGAGGAGACTGTCATACATAGGAGCACGGGTTCCAAGGGTCCAATGAACCAATTTGTTCATTTAGCTGCTGAGTCTAATAAGAGAAAAGATTCTCAACAGAGCACGATAGAAAGTAAGTGCAAAAAGAAAGTCAGAGATGATATTGTCTTGTGCATAGGTAGATGGGCATATGAAAACAACATCTCGTTTAATGTCATATGTAATTCCTCCTTCCAGCATATGGATCATGTCATTAAGTTATAAGGACCTGGGATAAAGATCCCAACATTTTATGAGGTGAGTGATAAAATTTTGCGAACGGAGGTAGAGAAGAAAAAGGAGATGTTGGGCACATTCACGCAGACCTGTAAATTGAATGGATGCACCATCATGACCGATGTGTTGACAGATCGAAAGAGTAGAAGCGTGATGAACATCATGATACATTGTAGTTCTGAAGTGGCACTCAGGCTTTCGAAAAATGTCTCCTCCTCCACACATGATGGAAAGTTCATATTTGACTTTTTATATGAGGCGATTGATAGCCCCGAGAGCCTAGGAGAGTACAGTATCTTGCAGATTGTGCCGGATAGCGCGTCCAATAATATGACTGCAGCAAAGCTTATGAATTTGAAAAGACCTAAGATCTTTTGAAGTAGTTGTGCAGCTCATATTATTAATCTACTGTTACAAGATAAAGGAAAATTGAAGCAAAAAAAGAGTGTTATCTCCTTTGACCGCCAACTCTCTATCTCCATCTATGGTCACACCATCTCTCTCGACATGTTTAGAGAGTCAACAAATGGCTTGGACTCTCATGAGTTTATTCGGCCATGTATGACTAAATTCGCTACAGCGTTTCTATATTTAGAGAGAATCTTGGAGAAGAATAATCAATTGAAGTTTAACGGTTTTGATACGCCATACCTTAAAACTATGGCTATGAAGATTTTAAGTCTGACTACTTTATCCTCTGACTGTGAGAAGAACTGGAGCACCTTTGAGATGGTATGCATTAATTTAAATATTTAATTAAACATAAATATACATTCTAAGAAGAGTAATAAACTCGACAGCAAAAGATTGAATGATCTAGTATTTGTAAATTTTAATGTTTTGATGAAGTCAAAATATTCAGAGACATCTCGATATCCATTGGCAGCTAAGAATGTTGATTCTATGAAGGTACAATAGTGGATGGTGAATGTCGATCCTGAGGAGGATGAAAATGAAGATGGAGATGATGAATTCTTTCCTGGAGAGGGTTGACATGGGCACAAATTTGCAATATAGTCGACATTGATCATGATGAAAAGAGGCCTCCAAGACAAGATACAAGCAAAAAAGTGTCAATTAGTTATCAAAAAAGTGGAAAAGAGAAAAATATCTAAGGTGGATGAGGCAGGACTAGAGGGTTCATCAAATGAAGATCATATTTTATCTACTCTACCGACTATAAATGAATCTGTAAGTGATGAAGAATGAGATATTTATATAGTTGTAAATTTCTTAAAATCACTAGTTTTACAAAAAAATATCATTAAAGTATTGTATGTTAAATGTTACACATAACTTTTAATATTTAGAAACTCAATAAGTTATAAAATAGATAGTATTGTGACGTATATAAAAAATAACATTTAATTATATATATAATTAATTAAATATTAAAACCTGAAATATGGAATATCCCTGATATATCCCTCGATATATAAAAACTCAAACTGACGTGTCCCCGACATCCAATATCTGCAACATTAGTTAAAACAACTTATATCTGTCCAGTGTACAAACATTTTAACAATGATTTGTGTAGGATCTTTTTCCCGTCAAACTACATAAGATCCATGTATATCTTAGGTTTCAAAACAATTGTAGCCGCAACAAGAGTTACTACAACAGCTGCCTTCCTACATGTACGACATTGTTCTGTTTTATTCAACTACACAAACAAACTAATACATAAATAAATGAATAACATTCATCACAAACGCACTCACACATACACTCACAATGACACTCAAATTCACATTTACATCAAAACATACACATCAACATATACACACTCACACTCATATACACATCAACACATACACATCAATACATACGCACTCACATACACTGTAACGATCATAATTTTAAACCCTCCCGCTCACCCGACGGTTACCAAAACCGCTCCAGCCGCCCGGTTTTAGCCCGCTACCCTATTTCATTTCCATAAATAGTTCTTCCCGTAACCTGAATCCCGCATTTCCGTTGTTCCTCCTTCCGGAAGCCGACGGCATCGACATCAAGTTTTCCCCCTCTCCCTCGCCCCCCAATCGTACGTTGAGACCCTTGTCCCCCTTCTCTCACTCAGCCAAAGACTCCTCCCACTCCAGTCGCAGCCGACGGGCTTTTCCCGGTAGGGTTTCACCGCCGACCGGCGATTGTTTCCATTTTTTGTATAAGTTAGTGCGGGTGTCTTAGTGTTTCTGTTTTCCTTTCTTGGTGGTTCCACAACCTAGTAATGTTAAGGAACTACTCTTCCGTTAGATTTAAAATTTCTTCTTCCCCTAGTTTTGGGAAAAATTCAGTTTGGTGTCATGAAGTTTAATTTTTTTTATTTCTGCAGAAATTGTAGCGGACCTCTCTCGACTCCCCTCGATTTAATCTTGTGGCTGACAGCCCTCTTTTTTCATTTCCGTTCAGGTTACTTTTCAAGGAAACCCTAGAATGTCAACATTGTTTTCTCCTAGTGGGTAAAGTAAATTTAGAACTTAAATGATGCGCAGGTGTGGGTGGATACAAGTTGGAGAATATTTGTATTAGCAAGAAAAGTTAGAGGGAATCATGCCGCCGCGTCACATGTACAAGTGCCGCAACCTCGCGGTAAGAAATTCTTTTTCGTCATGGCTAGACATACCAGATAGTCTGTATAATAATGTTTAGTATAATTCAGTAAAATCGTTACGAGTATAGGAAATTTCTACTATCAATAGAGATTGCTAATGTAATTATAGTGTAGTTAGTATATGCAGTATCTATTTAATTTTAATAAGTCTCAAACAGTTAGACCATAATAGTCATTCGTTTAGATTGACGAGCAGGAACCATTAAAGTTAGAAATGCGGTTCTAGTCATCTTAAACCAATTTGGTGAATCGCCTTAACCATATGTACTATCATTAGACAGAAAATGTTGTGTAGGCACGGTGGAGATCTACTCCCGTGTTTGATAGAGACGCATTATCATTCTCGTGGGTGGTAGTATACCTTATGAGTCAAATTGTTTGGGGGATGTATCCCGTTTTAGAAATTAGTAGATTCCATTCTGTCTTCGTGAGACACTAGAACACTCGAGTTCGTTAGTAAGACTCAGATCGTTAGACTAGAATTGCGTGTTAGGAGGTACTCAGCCTGGAACTCTGTCGAAGAACAAGCATAAGTGAAATTAGAACTCAGGTTTAGACTGAACCTTAGAAACTCCTAGATAACCAAAGTATTCGGAACTTGAGTAAACGTCGTAGTTTATGAGTAATTAGAACGGTCATTTATTTTTTCTAGTTTTATTTTTAGAAAATCATGCGCAATACACTAGTATACAGTTTTCCTATACCACAAAAATATTTTCAATGCATGCATACTTTTCTTCCAAAAACAATTTTAGTGTCACTAGGAGGAATAATTTTTCTTACTCTCCCTTTGGGCTGACCCATGTTTGACCATGTTTTTACAGGGGACCCAGACGGGAAACTGCGCCTAAGATGGGCGTGATTATGGAGTTGATCCTATAGTTTGTTTCTTTTCAGTTGTTGTTTTATGTCTAGTATCATACTGTTTAGTTTTGAATACATGTAATATTAAAGTTTAAGAATTTGTATATGTACCAGACCTTGTGTAACTTTTCAGATATTCAGCGGTTGAGTTCTTTTCTATCTAGTGGCTCTGTGAATTCATCTTGTTGAGGTACACTTTTACCCTTAGTTTCATATGCAACTTCCGATGTAAGGTTATATTTCAGTTCTTCTCATTTATGTCTGTAATGTACTAGTTTTAACACTGTTTCTTAGTTGACTTCTTATCGCTGGACCCGGCCGTACGGCTGATGGGTTGTTAAACAAGGTTGGGGTGTAACAAATTGGTATCAGAGCAAGTTAAGAATCTCATGACCTAGAAAATTCACAGAGTCATAGGATTTCGGCTCAATCACTCATTCAACGATAGTGTCATCGAGTTTTATCTAATTCTCAATTGTGCATGCATTTAAGTTTGTCCTTCTTAATACATCTTTTATTGTATTTTTCTCAGAAATAAATACTTCATTTTCTCACGTGTTATATGTACCGAGTACTAGTGAGGCCGGCGAGTCTTCTCGCCAGAATACTACACCTGAGATAGCCATGAATGATAATAGTGCCCCAGCAGCGCCTCCAGCACCTGCAGCACCAGCAGTACCAGACCCAGCAGATATGGTCGCCATTATTGCTAGAGCGGTGACCTTAGCTATGGTGGAATTCAGAAATGCACTACCTGCTATAGATCCAGCTGCATTTCATGTGCCAGCAGCAGGGGATTTAGGGATAGAGCGTTATCTGAGGAACCTCCGTGATCTTCATCCCTCCAACTTCACTAGAGAAGAGACGCCAATGGAGATTGATGATTGACTGATTAAGATCAGTGAATTGCTTGAGGTCATGTAATGCCCAGAGAATAAGAAGATTCTGTTAGCGGGTTTCCTCTTGAAAGGAGTGGCCCATCAGTGGTGAACCAAACAACTGGCGGACAACCCCGCTCGTAAGTGCTTTAGTGTTTGAATTTACCTAGCTTTCCTTATTCTTTTAGCGTAATGGCTTGTGTTTACCCAAGTTGTCAGGTCGTACCGCAGACATGTTCACCTGTAATGACTCCTCGTCAGCGCTAGTTAGCTGGTTTGTTCCCCGTCCAAGCGTCGCAGTCTCCAAGAGAAGTACCTTAAACTGATCCAGGGGGACAAGACAGTGGTGACTTATGAACGAGAGCTGACCCATCTTTCTCATTATGCGGGCACGATACAAGGGGCGAGAACGAGAAGTGCAGCCGTTTTGTGGACAGATTGCGTGATTCGCTGAGGCAGCCATTGATGACAATGATGAATGCAGATTATAAGAGTTTAGTGGACGCTGCCAGAAAGTTAGAAGCTGATCAGCAAAAAGTACAAAAGCGCAACAGTTTCCGTTCGAAGCGACCTCATGATGCACCTCAGTAGCAGCATAACAGGAATAGTCATGGTAGAAACTGGAATAAGAAGCGGAGGTCAGGAGCCCAGAAAGGTGATCAGACTGGGAGCAGGATCAAGGATTACCCCATTTGCCCTAAGTGTTATCGCCACCATCTAAGAGAGTGTTTGGCTACCGTGGGGGTATATTACAAATGTCAGCAACAAGGACACATAGCTCGTTACTGTCAGGGAACTTCTGGGAATCAGGTAATTTAATTTAAGTGTTTGATTTGTATTTATTTACCCCCTTCTCACCTTAGTCTATTATAACGTAACCCTCTCTTGTAGTCGAAATTTGAGGTTGGTGGTCCGAGTAAAGCTGACAAAAGAAAAACATCAATGGGTGCTGACACGAGACACGCTCTGGGACGTGGACTAGTACATCCTAGAGCTTATGGCCTTGGCCAACAACAAGCCAAGGATTAAGAGAATGTGGTGACAGATATGTGTTATAGTATGATTGTCTTACAACAAATTTAATTAAAACCACTTTAGTGGCACTGTAAATTTTCGTGTTTAATCATTCATGTAAGTATTCTTATGATATATAATGTACCCTCCAAGATATTCTTTGACACTGGCGCTTCGCACTCATTCATAGCAGAATCTCTAGTACATAGGCTGGGATTAGAAGTCTGTCCAGAGGCATTACCATTAGAGGTCCTGATGCTCAATGGATCCTTCTTACAGACCAAAAATAAGTGTAGGGTACCAGTGCATTTTGAAGAAGCGAAGATTGTTATAGAATTCTTGCTACTCCATATCGCGGGTTTCGATTTGATTGTGGGAATGGACTGGTTATCGGCTGTGAACGCTAAGAAAGACTGCAGAGATAAGCTGATACAGTTTGAAGGACCCAACCAAATTGCTGTTACTTTCCTGGGCATGAAGAGAGTCGCTAAGCTGATTATCTCATCTGTTAAGGCGGTTAGATGCATTAGCAAAGATTGTGAAACCTTCTTAGTGCTAATGAATGCAGAAGCCAAGGCCGATTTATCAAAGGTACCCGTGGTCCAGGAATTTCCTGACGTCTTTCCAGAAGAATTACTTTTGCCCCTCCCACTAGAGAGATTGATTTCCAGATCGATCTTGTACCTGGAGCGGCACCAGTGGCAAGGTCTCCTTATCGTATAGCCCCCAAGGAACTCGCAGAGTTGAAGATCCAGTTGCAAGAGTTGCACGATCTGGGTTTCATTCGCCCCAACACTTCGTCTTGGGGTGCACCAGTTTTGTTTGTGAAGAAAAGGATGGTAGTCTGAGACTGTGCATTGACTACCGCGAGCTGAACAAGTTGACAGTGAAGAACAAGTATCCTATCCCCAGAATCTACGACCTATTTGATCAGCTTGAGGGTTCTTGCACGTTTTCTAAGTTAGACCTCAAGTCAGGCTATCATCAATTGAAGATTCGGGAAGCAGACATTCAAAAGACGACATTCAGGACCAGATATGGATATTATGAGTTCGTGGCTATATCGTTTGGGCTGACCAATGTCTCGTACGCTTTTATGGATTTGATGAACAGGGTTTTTCGATAATTCTTAGACCATTTTGTTATTGTCTTCATAGATGATATTTTAGTGTATTCCAGAAGTGCATAAGATCACATCTCTCACCTCAGGACTGTTCTGGGGACGCTCAGAAGGAATCAGTTGTATGCAAAAAATTTTAAGTGCGAATTTTAGCTGTCAGAGGTTGCATTTTTAGGACATGTTATCAGTCAGAAAGGCGTGTCCGTTGACCCAAAGAAGATAGAAGCAATAAGGGAATGGTCGAGACCGAGGGCAGTCACGAAGGTCCGCAGCTTTTTGGGTTTGGCAGGATATTACAGGAGGTTTATAAAAGACTTCTCGAAGATAATCTTACCAATGACTTCGCTTACTAGGAAAGGAAAAGCATTTAGTTGGATAGTGGAGTGCGAGATGGAGTCTGAGGAGCTGAAGAACAGGCTGATGACCGCCCCGATTTTGAGTTTACCATCAGGGTAAGATGGATTTCAGATATATAGCGACGCCTCAGGTCAAAGTTTGAGTTGTGTGCTTATGCAGCATGGTAAAGTTATAGCCTTCGCCTCCAGATAATTAAAAGTTCATGAGAAGAACTATCCCGTGCATAACCTAGAGCTAGCAGCGGTCATCCACGCTCTGAAGATTTGGAGGCACTATCTTTATGGGGTCCGTTGTGAGATCTTTACGGATCACAAAAGTCTCAAATACATTTTGATCAGCAAGAACTCAATATAAAGCAGCGCAGATGGTTAGAGTTTCTGTCAGACTATGATGTTGAAACCGAAAATTAGGTCTCTGTGAAGTTCGAACCTTGGGGAAGGGGTGATCGCACACTTACTTCTCTCTCACAAGCTAAACACTCAAAGACTTAGCACAAGAAACAGACCCCCAAGGCTCCAGCACGGAGGTCTCACCACACACCCGGAAGATCTTAGAGCGCGTCCCCTCCTTAGTCAAGTGCGGAGCTAAGGATACCTCAGAAACCGCAAGAAGACCAGGGCACACGTAAACATTCCTATTGAGGTATCCCTTGGGTATTATTTATAGTTTTCTGAAAACGGTCTGCCAACAGCCAACCTCTGATGTTCCAAACAACTATGTGCAGTCCAGATTTGCCTGCCAATAGCGTAACTCCGATGTTATAAAAGACTATGGGCAGGCCAACGAGAATAAAATGAAAAAAACACAGCATGCTACACTGGGAGAGTGGTCCTTAAAACTTCCACTCGCACGGGGTGGTGAGTGCTTGATGGTGCTAGCACTCGCCGCCTCCCTATAGCCCTGGGCGAGTGCGGGCCAGAGAAGGTCCCACACGCTAACTGCCTGTCGAGATCCCTGGGCGAGTGCAAACATGCTGTTCCACTCCATCCCACCTGGGCGAGCCGACGGATGTCGAGATATCACTCAACGCTAAGAAGCGTCGACTGAACAAGCCTCACTCAATGTCGGGGCGGAAGGCATCGAGTGGACTCGACGCCAGGGGAAGGTGTCGAGTGGACTCAGCGCCAGGGTCCCGACTCGTCTTGGACTTGAACAGGATTTGGCCGGTCTGGCTCCTGTCGATCTCCACTCGCCGGATATAGGGTTGTACACAATCTCCGCTCTTTGCGAGGTTGCTACAAGCTCGGAAAAAACATCCAACCCTGCAAAATGCAATGAGTGCGGCAGGAGCGAGAGAGAATCTTTTGGTGGGATCCACTAATGGCTATATATATGCACCTGCATACCTGGGTGACCTTTGGCATTCCCCTTACTCTGACCTTGTCGAGATGCCTCTTTCCAAAGAGCTCAAAGAGAGGCTAGACCGTGCTCGCGGGCTCAACACCGCTCGCGCTGCCAGCCTAGTCGGTCCTCAGCCCGCCATGAAGGCCAAGTCAGCTCCCAAAACTGCCGAGTCAGCCAATCGCGACCTGGTCTCCACCCCAGACCATGGACTCATCTCTTCTTCTAAGCCAACTCCAGGACATAAAGGAAAGGAGATCATCGAGGTTCCTGCCGACCAGAGCAGCCACCAGATTGATGGAGAGGCTTCCACGCCACGAGTCGACTCCCCCCTCGATGACACGCGACCTCGAACTCCTCCTTCCACCTGTCTGTGCGACCCATCCCCCCCCCCTTTGGGACGACGGGGCTGGACTCGTTGAGGCCAAGATCACCAGCTCGCGCACCTTCTCGGCAGCCCACTCCTGCTCCTGCACTCGCGGGGGGAGATGTCGAAGACATCCCAATCCCGATCTTTGAGCTCATCTCCCTAAAAACTCAACTTCCGGGTCGCGGCAAGAACCTTGCCTTGCCCCCTTTACACACCCTCCGAGGGCAACCGAGCTCATCCCGTAAGTTCCACTTTCATAGGACCATCTCGCATAGCTCTTGTGAATCAGTCGTCTATTACACATCCACCAGGATTAACTATCCATGCAGGTCTCCTCGACCAATCCGAGATGGAAGAATCCTCTGAGCCGACTCGCCACTCGGCACCTCCTTCCCCCAGCGTGCTAGAGGATTTCCTGGACGCCTCGCTGGACCCTGCCGAGCTGAGGAGGCAAACTATTGGGATCCTCCGAAAGTATGGACACGCGCTGCGCAACATCCTGGAGGAAAAAGCAGTTGAACGGGAGCGGCTACGCGCGATGGAGCGGGACTACGTGTTGCTGGCGGATGAGGTCCGGCATGGCTCGCCAGGCGGAATGACTTCTCTAGGACCCATCACGGATCGGATTAATGAGAGAGTATGTGATTCATCCATCAGGATCTGGAGCTGGTCCGCCAGTTCAACAACCAGCGCCGACCTCCGGGGATGGGGACGCGAGGCCATGGTAGATGGAAATGGCTCCCTAGCTGAGCCTACCGGCACTCGCCCCCCAGCCCCCTCAGCTCGCGCGCGTTGAAATAAGCACCCCTTCTTATTCTTTCACTTTCTGAACTATGAGAACCCCCTGTCTGTAATAACTTAACATTTTCTTTACATTTAACGCTTGTGGAAGCTGTGTGATGTTATGCTCTTTAGATTCAGCTCGTCATATGATAGAATGAGTCGCAGGGGTCTGCGAATCGGGGTCGGCGAGCTGGATTGACCAGTCCGCTCAGCTGTTAAATTCGTTTTCTATAAATAGGCCCCCTCACCAACCCCCTGGTTATCGCCTTTATTGTTTATTCTTACTCCCCTCTTCTTGCTCTTCTCGCCACCTGCACTCGCACCAGATCCCTGAAATAATGGGTAAGACCCGACCCGACGCTGACGGAAGGTCGAAATGTGCTCGGCAATTTGCCGAGTACAGCCTTTTCGAGGGGAACACCAACGAGCAGGAGCACGCCGACTACGTCCCCGCGGGTTCTCTGCGCGGACCCGCGGCAGGCGAGGCCATCAACTCATTCTATGAGGATGAGCTCGTCTTCCCCATCTCGCACTTCGAGGCGGGGTTGCGCCTCCCCCTGTGGCCGGAGATCCGCCAAATCAGGAAACTCCATGATGGTGGCATTCGCCTGCAAGCTCCGTCGATGGAGGATAGAGTTCAACCTGAAGGTCTTCAGGAAACTCTTCATCTACCGCGCGACCAATGACGGGGTTGCCTTCCTGGCCGGCTCGCAGTTCAAGGTCCGCGAGACGACCAACAAGAACCACAATTGGTTCTCGAGGCTCGTCTTCATCAAGGGTGAGCTCGGCAACATACCCTTCTCGCCTCGGCAGAGGAGCGAGGAGGTGTACCGACCCCGACGGTGACGAGCGATAATGTCGAGCTCCACAAGTTTTTCCTCGTCATGGACTTCGAGGTTGCCTTCCTTTGAAGGGGCCTCAACTAGCTCCCCCCCCCCCCGATGCTGCCCGGCGAAGGTATGGATCTTTCCCTTCTTTCCTCAGTGAGCTCGCCAAAAGTCAGAAATTTCTAACAAGTTGTTTTTTGCAGGGGAGCGGCCGATCCCCGAGCACCCGCCATTTGCGGACTCGGGACTGCACCCTGACCCACTCACGCGCGAGAGGGCAGCCGTCGAGGCTTGCCGGAGCGAGTTGGGGTTGGGCGGGCCTCCCTCCACCAAGAAGCGACCTGACCCCGCGAGCTCCAACTCGTCTCGCCGTCCAACACCACCAAAGAAGATAAAGAAGGCGATGGCGGTCTCCAAGGGGAGACAACAACAACAACAAATATTCCTGAACTCCCCAGAGACCACGCCGGAGAAGTCGCTAGAGAAAGACCAGGGCGGGGGCGACCTGTCTGCCCCCACCGCCGCCAAGAAACTCGCGGCCCGCGAGCCGGGCCAGCCGAAAGACCACCGGAACTTTGGTCTCGGCGAGAAAGCCAAGGACCAGCTCGGCGAGCCGATGGTCTAATGGGATGAGAAGACTCACAGGGTCTCCATCTCATCCCTCCATCCCTCCTGGTCGGAGCGCCACCCTCCCTGCGAGCACGTCTATGTCCTAGGGTTCGGGTTGTATGGCCGCGAGGACGCCGCAGCATACAACGACATAAGCCTACAGCGGCTCGCCCAGGAGAGCTCGCGAGCCCAAATGCCCGCGTTGGAACTCGCGCATATGTCGACTAGCCGATGCTACCAGTTCAGCCACCTCTTGGCGAAGGCAGAGCAGGAGCGGGATGTCGCGAAGGACGACGTCGCCGACCTAGCGAAGCGGCTGGGGATTTCCGAGGGCCTCCGCTCCAAGCTGTCAGCGGGGTGGTAAGTATTAGCTAACCCCTTCTCCTTTTCACTTAGGTTTTCCTGCATTTCTTACCTTACCTTGCCTTACAGGATGCCGAGCTGGAGGAGAAAAATAAGTCGCTAGTGGAGCGGAACAGAGGCCTCCGGGGCAAGGTCGTGCGCTTAATGGAAATCATCATTCCCTCCTCTGGCGGCAAGCCGGGCGCCCCAGTCTAGAGGCCAAAGATCTTCAGCGAGGCGGAGGACGCCAAGAAGTTGTGCGTCAACTGCATCAGCACCGCCGACTTCACCCTGCAAGTCGTGCGAGACATGCAGGTGTTGATGGAGGGTTGTGAGAAGATGACTGCGAGGGACTTGGTGTCAGAGCTTCCCGCCTGGCGAGAAGGAAGACAGCTTCGGCTCGCTCTTCAAGGACGTCCTCGGCTACAAGGATGACAACTCTGGAGGGGAGGGCGAGAGCTAGATCGCCTTTTAGTTTTTGCTTTATTCCTGTAAATCCCTCCCCCCCCCCCTTTTGTAACCTCGCCGAGGCGGTCTCCCCTGTGTTACGAAATCTACGTTAATGAAAGAATACTTTACTGACTCTTCCATTTCTTGTGTCTACTTTTTGTACTGCACTCGCACACGCGTCGCCCCTTCGCTGTGCGATCTCGCTAGGATAGAACTCGACGTTCGAATATATTTGAGTTAGGATACGTACGCGCAGAGACCCGGAGATCTCGCCACCCCTTAGTAGTAGGGTCGGGCTTCTCGCCGAGCCGGACTTGCGACCAGCCAACTTGCCTTGGGATTCCGGCTCTTCAGAGATTTGTTATAAATCAGAATTTCCCAAGTAAAAACTAGATAGGGTGGAGTATAGTTGCTGAGAACTGCTTTGGCTCGGCCTTCTGCTGAGATCTCGGCTCGCCCTTCTGCCGAGAGCTCGGCTCGCCCATTTCGATTATTCCTTGCCTAGATAGTGCCACCCCATGGTAGTTGTCAGGATCCCGGCTCGCCACTACCTGCACGCCTGGAAGTTGTTGGGAACAACTCTTTGTTTTCCTCGTGCCCTTTTCCCCTGGCCTCTTCCTCAAGTTCAACTTCAGATGCTTTGTGTTGGTTGGCAAGCGCAACCTAGGCCATGGCTCTGGAGCAACAATTTCACCTGCTGAGGATCTCTGTCTTGTCAGCTAGGTGAAAGCCTGACAGCGGAGCAGCTTGGGACTTGACTCCAAAGCAAGGACAATGTCCACCGAGGATCCCGGCCCTGCCAGCTAGGTGGAAGCCTGACAGCAAAGCGTCTCGGAACTTTGCTCCAGAGAAAGAACAACGTCCACCGAGGATCCCGGCCCTGCCAGCTAGGAGGAAGCCTGACAGCGGAGTGTCTCGGGACTTGGCTCCAGAGCAAGAACAACGTCCACCGAGGATCACGACCCTGCCAGCTAGGTGGAAGCCTGACAGGGGGCATCTCGGGACCTAGCTCCAAAGCCATAACGATGTCCAACGAGGATCCGGGCCCTACCAGCTAGGTGGAAGCCAGATAGCGGGAGCATCTCGGGACCTAGCTCCAGAGCCATAACGATGCCCACTAAGGATCCTGGCCCAACCAGCTAGGTGGAAGCCTGACAGCGAGAGCATCTCGGGACCTAGCACCAGAGCAATAACGATGTCCATCGAGGATCTCGGCCCTGCCAGCTAGATGAAAACCTGACAGCGGAAGCTCCAAATCCATAACGATGTCCATCGAGGATCCCGGCCCTGCCAGCTAGATGGAAGCCTGATAGCGGGAGCATCTCGAGACCTAGCTCCGGAGCCATAACGATGTCCATCAAGGATCTCGGCCCTGCCAGCTAGATGGAAGCCTGACAGCGGGAGCATCTCGAGACCTAGCTCTAGAGCCATAACGATGTCCATCGAGCATCCCAACCCTATCATCTAGATCGAAGCCTGACAGCGGGAACATCTCGAGACCTAGCTCCAGCGCCATAACGATGTCCATCGAGGATCCCGACCTTGTCAGCTAGATGGAAGCCTGACAGCGGGAGCATCTCGAGACTTAGCTCCAGAGCCATAACGATGTCCATCGAGGATCCCGACCCTGCCAACTAGATGGAAGTCTAACTGCGGGAGCATCTCGAGACCTAGCTCCAGAGCCATAACGATGTCCATCGAGGATCCTGGCCCTGCCAGCTAGATGGAAACCTGACAGCGAGAATATCTCGAGACCTAGCTCCAGAGCCATAACGATGTCCATCGAGGATCCCGGCCCTGCCAACTAGATGGAATCCTGACAGCGGGAGCATCTCGAGACCTAGCTCCAGATCCATAACGATGTCCATCGAGGATCCCGGCCCTACCAGCTAGATGGAAGTCTGACAGCGGGAGCATCTCGAGACATAGATCCAGAGCCATAACGATGTCCATCGAGGATCCCGGCCCTGCTAGCTAGATAGAAGCCTTACAGCGGGAGAATCTCGAGACCTAGCTCCAAAGCCATAACAATGTTCATCGAGGATCCCGGCCCTGCCAGTTAGATGGAAGCCTGACAGCAGGGGCATCTCGAGACCTAGCTCCAGAACCATAACGATGTCCATCGAGGATCCCGGTCCTGCTAGCTAAATGGTAGCATGACAGCGGGAGCATCTCGAGACCTAGCTCCAGAGCCATAATGATGTCCATCGAGGATCCCGGTACTGCCAACTAGATGAAAGCCTGACAGCGGGAGCATCTCGTGACCTAGCTCCAGAGCCATAATGATGTCCATTGAGCATCCCGGCCCTGCCAGCTAGATGGAAGTCTGACAGCGGGAGCATCTCGAGACCTAGCTCCAGAGCCATAATGATATCCATAGAGGATCCCGGCCTTGCCAGCTAGGTGGAAGCCTGACAGCGGAAACATCTCGAGACCTAGAGAAATCTTGGCCTGCCACGAACACCATTGCCCAAAAAAAACTGAAAGATCAAAGGATTTAATTATTTAACAAAGGAATATTCGTACAAGTTTCATGGATAGAAGCGCTTCAATTCATCACCACTCCATGTATGACTTAGGGTCTCGCCTTCCACATTCTGGAGGCGATACCCCCTGACCTCAATACCTCTCTGATAATGTACGGACTTTCCCAGTTGGGGTTGAACTTCCCCACGACAGCTGATCTTCCAGCTGCATCCACCTTTTTCAAGACCAAGTCTCCCTCCGTGAACTGTTTGATTCGAACGTGCTTGTCAAAATACATAGTCATTCTTCGCTTAACCTCTTCCTGTCGGATAGCTGACAGGTCGCGCAGCTCCTCCACCATATCAAGAGAGAGCCAAAGCTCGTCCTCGTTCTCGGCACTCCATTCTTCCCTGCCTTCCTCTGCTGCCACCACCCGCGGTGTCCGGACCTCAAATTCTATTGGAAGCACGACCTCACAGCCGTGGGAGAGCTTGAAGGGGGTCTCCCCCGTGGTTGTGTTTGGGATAGTCAGGGCCCGGAGGACTGAAGGAAGTTGCTCTACCCAGCTCCCCTTCATGTTCTCCATCTTCTTCTTTAGGAGATTCACGATGATCTTGTTCGTCGTCTTCACCTGCCCGTTGTTCCTGGGATAATGGACCGACGCAAACCTGAGGTCAATCCCAAGTTGCCCGCAGAAACTGATGAACTCGGCGTTGGCAAACTGTGGCCCATTGTCCGTGACAATGGCCTGGGGCAGTCCATGTCGGCAGATGATCTCTCCCTATACAAAGTTCCTGATTACTTGGGAGGTCACCTTGGCCAACGCCTTCACCTCCAACCACTTAGAAAAATAATCGATCATGACTAATAAGAACCTCCTTTGCCCACTGGCCTGAGAGAAAGGTCCAACAAGATCCATTCCCCAGATGGCAAAGGATCAGGGTGTCGTGATGCTCCTGAGACGCTGAGCTGGTAGTAGCTGGAGAGGGGAAAACAACTGGCACTTGTGGCACTTCTTCGTGAACTCAGCGACATCACAGCCCAAGGTCGGCCAAAAATACCCTTGTCTAACTAACTATCCTCCCCTCCAGGTTCCGGCTCCCAGAGTGACTCCCGCGCTCCCTAGAATGGACCTCTTCTAGAATCCTCGGAATCTCCCTCTCGGCCACGCAACGCGCCAACATCCCTGAAAGGTTCTTCCTATACAGTTTCCTATCGCGCATAAGGTAGTATGCCGACTTATGTTGAACCGTTTCTTGTCCATACCCTCTAGGAATTCCCCTGTGGATAGGAAAGTTGCAAAAGGATTCATCCACAAGGGGTGCTGGTCTATCTCCATCAGCTCCACCTCTTTGATGGACGGGCGGAACAAGTCGGTGATGGTGCCACCCACGCGGGGTCTGTGCTTGGGCAATTGATCCACCTACTCATTTTCTTCCCTTGGAATGTGTCGAATGGAGAATGTCTGGAACGTGTTGATTACCCCCTTCACCTTTGCCGGGTACAATTGGAGAGTTGGTTCCCTTGCCTCGAACTCCCCGTTGATCTGGGAGGCCACCACCATGAAGTCTGTGAGGACCTCCACATCATGCACTCCCAGCTCTCTGGCCAAGCGCAATCCTGCTATCACTGTCTCGTACTCGGCTTGATTATTGGTGATGGAAAAATGTACTACCATCGTTTGCTCGATTCTTGTTCCCCGAGGGCTCTCCAAAATCACGCTCACCCCCAAAGAATGTCATCCTGAAAAGCCATCCACCATCACGTTCCAAGGAACCGGACGTGTGAATTCCGGCTTCGTCACCTCGACCACATAATCAGCAAGCAAGTCGGTCATCGCATGGGACTTGATCGAGAGGCGGGGAACGAAGGATATATCGAACTCACTCAACTTCACCGACCACTTTGTCAACCTTCCAGAGTGCTCCACCCCTTAGAAGATGCTGCGGAGGGGGTGGTCAGTCACCACCTGGATGGAGTGCGCCTGGAAATAGAGTCGGAGTCTCCGAACCGAGATGACAAGAGCAAAAGTAAGCTTCTCTAAGATCGGATATCGGAGTTCCGCCTTCCTCAAGACCCTACTCACATAGTAGATCGACAGCTGCTTCTTCCCTTCTTCCCGGACCAAGATGGAGCTCAAGGCCTCGGCTCCCACCCCAAGATAAAGGGACAAGTCCTACCCTTCCTTGGGCCCTCGGAGGAGCGGACACGGCCTCTTCAATGCTTGGAATGCCTCCTCGCACTCCTTAGACCACTTGAACTTATGGCCCCCTCTCAGCACCTTGAAGAAGGGGGAGCACTTCTCTACTGCTCGAGAGAGAAACCTGCTCAGCCCGGCCAACTTTCCTGTCAGCTTCTGGACCTCCTTTGCGTTCTGAGGCGACGCCAAATCTATGATCGCCCTCACCTTATCATGGTTGGGCTCTACAGCTGCAGGAGTAAGGAGATGGCCTAGAAACTTAACCATGCTTGCCCCGAAGACACACTTCAAGGGGTTCAGCCTCATTTTGTATCTCCGCAGGGTACCGAAGGTCTCCTCCAGATCCCGGAAGTAAGAGTACACCTCCCGGCTCTTGATCATAAGATCATCTACGTGCATCTGCAGGTTCCTCCCCTTTTGCTCTTGGAAGTCCCGATCCATCATCTTTTGATAGATTGTCCCCGCATTCTTTAGCCCAAATGGCATCATCTTGTAGCAGTAGCACCCGTCCCCAGTGATGAAGGAGACATCTTTTATGTCGGGCGGGTGCATCCTGATTTGATGATAACCTGAAAATGCATCCAAAAAACTCATCACAGAAAACCGACGGTTGAGCCAACCAGCGCGTCGATCCGAGGCAAGAGATAACAATCCTTAGGACATGATTTAATTAACAAGGAAAAATCAACACAAATCTTTCACCGGCTGTCTCCTTTTTTAACCATTACAACATTGGAGAACCGGTCGAGGTATTGGATTTCAGATACAAACCCGGCCTTGAGGAGCTTGGCTAACTCCTCTCTGATGGGGTTTATCAACTTGTCCGCTGTGGATCTCTTCTTCTGATGGATGGGGCGGGCTTCTGGATCCAGGTTGAGGCGGTGGCAGGCACCGTCCGCATCAATCACCGACATTTCTTTCGCGCTCCAAGCAAAGATGTCCGCGTTCTTCTGGATGCATTCCAGCATCCTTTCCTGGTCCTCCGGACTCAGCCCCCCGCTGATTCGCACCTTCTCCACCCTGCCTCCCTGGGTAAGAAACTCAATCTCCACCACCTCCTCAGTTATCTCCAGCCGGGACTGCTCTTCCCACTCTCCAACGGCTCCCTCGCCTGGGACCGGGACCTCTTCCTCAGCTTCCTCCACGGACATCACCTCGGTCGGCTCCTCCAGAACTACTTCCGCCACCCCCACCTGGGTACGGACTTCTTCCTCCACTTCCATCTCCTCCAACTCTCCTTCGGCCTCCCGCCTGGACAGCTCCATCCTCCTTTCCATCTCCTCAGCTCCTCCCTGCCAAGTGGAGTTCACCACGATGACATCGCACTCCCTTGTCACCTTGGGGTCTCCCCGGACCTGACCTGGATGCCCTCAGCGTTGAACTTCAAGCACTGATGGAAAGATGAGGGCACGCAACGGAAGACACTAATGAGGGGTCGTCCGAAGATGGCGTTGCAACTAATGGACGCGTCCACGATGATGAACCTGCAGTTTCTGGACTGCCCCCCCCCCCCCCCCCCAAGATAACATGGAGTCCTACTCCTATCTCCTTCCTTTCCCCTGAGAACCCAAAGAGAGGTTCATCCAAGGCCAGCACCCTCCGGGCCTCCACCTTCATCGCGTCCAACGTCATATTGAAGATGACGTTGACCGAACTCCCGTTGTCGATGAGGATCCGGGAGACAGAAAAATTCTCGACCGCGGTCTGGATGACCAACGCGTCGCAAAAAGGATCCTCATGATCCAGCATGCCCTTCCTAGAGAAGGTAATCTTCTCCTCCGGGGGTGGGGCTAGAGATGTGGAGGCAATGCTTCGGCGATACATAATATGGAGGCTCTCCTTGCGGGCAGCCTCAACTCCCACCCCCACCCACCCCCCACCCAGTGGATCACTCTGATCCCTCCTCGATTGCTGACATTGTCCCTATCCTCGCACCGGTAATCCTCTCCCCATGGCAGGATTTCTTTGATCCGCACCTCCCGGCGGTCTTGCTGTTGCTCCCTGGTTCCCCTCAACTCTAAAAACTCCAGGCACGTGTCTGTAGCATGGCCCTCCTCCTGATGGAAGTCGCAATAGGGCAACTCCACCCTGACTCCCTGTCTCCTCCTCGGCGATGCTCTCCTCCTCCTAAGGGCTATTGTCATAGCCTGATGTTGATCGGGGAGAAGGGGCCTTTGGCCCTGCCTCGAGCCTGGAGGGTTGAACTGACCCAGGCCCCCCTGGCGGTTGTCTCCTCCATGGAAACCTCTCCGCTGGCATTGGTCCTGCCACTCCTGCTGCCTCCAACCGAGCCGATTGTTTGGCTCCTGGCGCCCCCACCTCGGTTGCTGCTGTTGCTACGATTGTTGTTTCCTCTGCCTGGGTTCAGCTCTCCTAACCTCCAGACCTCTACCACCTGCTGGCACCTTCTCCTCCTCCGTGGCCCACCTGGCCAACTTCCTGGCGAACTCCGTGTTCGTCGACCTCCCTCGCTGCCCTCTTCATCAGCTCCTCGAAGGAGAGAGGCGACACCCTCTTTGGCTCCATCCTGAAGAAGCCCTGCTGCAACCCCAGGGTGAAGGTCATCATCAGGGTATGCCTTGACATCTCCTGGACCTGGAGGACCTCCTCTTGGAACCGATCCACATAGCTCCCTAGGGTCTCGTTCACCCCCTGTTTGATGTGGAATTAGGACTCGGACTCCATCTTCCTCTTCTTGGAGGTGGTGAACCTCCGCATGAACCCCCGGCGCAGGTCCACAAAACAGTAGATGGAACTGGCCGGCAATTGGTGGAACCAATCTCTTGCCTTTTCCTTGAGGGTGATGGCAAAGAGCCTGCACTTGAACACATCTGACATCTGTCGGATCGAGACCACATCCTCAAACCACTGGATGTGCTGAACCGGGTCATCCTTCCCGGTGTAGTAAGACATCTCCGGCCCCCGAAACCCCTCTGGAACTGGGGCAGACAAGACCAGCTCGCTAAAGGGGCTGCCTCCCCCTTCTGGGCGAGCCGGGGGATCTCACATGCCCATCTCGCCGATCCAACCTCCACTTGCCGAGCCGGGGAACAACACTCGCCCTTGCAGATCTCGCTCCCTCCCCTCCTCTGCTACCTCTTTCCTAGCTCTCCTAGTCGAGGCATCCTCGCCGAGGGCTGGGGTAACGGCGACTGGGATGGCCGGCGTCGAGCACTCAGCGCGCGTGCCGAGTGCGAACTTGATGAGGCTAAACATCTCCTTCCTGAACTCTTCGAACATCCCGACGGTGGCGAGTGGAGGAGGAGGTGGAGAGTCGTCTATGTCAGATCCCTGTCCTTCACCTCCACTCATCGAGCTCGCAGAAGATTTTTGGTGCTGACCACACTCCACGCTCACCGCACCAAAAATATTGAAACCGAAAATTCGGTCTCTGTGGAGTTCGACCCTTGGGGAAGGGGTGATTGCACACTTACTTCTCTCTCACAAGCTAAACGACCAAAGACTTAGCACAAGAAACAGACTCAAGGCTCCAGCACGGAGGTCCCACCACACACCCGAAAGATTTTAGAGTATTCCCCTCCTTAGCCAAATGCGGAGCTAAGGATACCTCAGAAAGCACAAGAATACCAAGGCACACGTAAGCATGCCTTCTGAGGTATCCCTTGGGTCTTATTTATAATTTTCTGAAAACGGTTTGCCAACAGTCAACCTCCGCTGTTCCAAACAGTTATGTGCAGTCCATATTGACCTGCCAACAGCGTAACTCCGCTGTTCTAAAAGGCTATGGACAGGTCAACGAGAATATAATGGAAAAAACACATCATGCAACACTGGGTGAGTGGCCGCTGAAATTTCCACTTGCACAGGGTGACGAGTGCTTGATGGTGCTAGCACTCGCCGCCTCCCTATATCCCTGGGCGAGTGCGGGCCAAAGAAGTTCCCACTTGCTAACTTCCTGCCAAGATCCCTGGGCAAGTGCGAGCCTGCTGCTCCAGTCGCCAACTGTTCAACTCCATCCCACCTGGGCGAGCCGACGGATGCTGAGATGTCACTCAACGCTAAGAGGCGTCGAGTGAACAAGCCTTACTCGACGCCGGGGCGGAAGGTGTCGAGTGGACTCGACGCCAGGGGAAGGCATCGAGTGGACTCGGCGCCAGGGGCCCGGCTCGCCTGGGACTTGAATAGGATTTGGCCGGTCTGGCTCCTGTCGATCTCCACTTGCCGGATTTGTGGTTGTACATATGAGGGGGCATTCAATACCACCCAGGAAAGGCGAAAGTGGTGGCTGATGCGCTTAGCCGTAGAGGATCGAGTTTTTCTCTCCTTACTCAACAAGATAAGTTGTTAAAAGAGTTGGAAAGGCTAGAGATCAGTGAGGTGTCGCGCCCAAATGTTGGATCTGCAAGGTTGAGTAGGATGGAAATCACTTGTGACATCAAGGATAGGATCAGAACAGCTCTACCCTTAGATCCAAAGATGTCAGAGATTTGGGTTTTGACTAAGGCGGGTCAGAACGAGAAATTCAGTATACTTAAGGATTTACTATTGCACCACGATAGGGTGTGCATTCAAGATGTTAGCCGCCTTCGAGGGGACATACTGTTTGAAGCACATAATTTTAGATACTCGATACATACTGGTAGCACAAAGATGTATGTTGATCTGAAGAAAATAATGTGGTGGTCAGGCTTGAAGGGTGACGTTGCTGAATATGTTGGGATGTGCGAAACTTGAAAGTTAGTCAAAGCTGAGTGTCAGAGACCAGGAGGCAAATTGCAGTCACTTCCCATCCCAGAGTGGAATTTTGAGGCCATTTCGATAGAGTTTGTTCATGGTTTTCTCAAATCGCAGAGTGGGAATGATTCCTTATGGGTTATAGTTGATCGTCTCTCTAAAGTTGCTCATTTCATACCTTATAGGAGGACAGATCAGGGTCTCAGATTGGCGCAGTTGTATATTAATGAGATTGTCCGATTTCACGGTGTTCTCAAGACCGTAGTTTCAGACAGAGATAGTAGGTTTATTTCTAAGGAGCGGAGATACGTTAAGGGACGGTTTGGCACTAAGCTACAGTTCAGTACCGCCTTCCATCCCCAGACAGATGGACAAACTGAACGTACGAATAGAACATTGGAAGATATGCTCCGGATGTGCATCTTGGATTTTGGAGGGAAATGAGAGAAGTATGTTACTCTTATCGAGTTCTCCTACAACAACAGTTATCAGGCGAACATTGGGATGACACCGTTCGAGGCTCTTTATGGTAGGCGTTGTCGAACACCGCTATGTTGGGCTGAAAGTGAAGAAAGATCTACCATCAGGGAATCATGGATTGACAAGACCACTGATCGAATCAAGCTCATCCAGGTGCGTATGAAGATAGCTCGGGATCGCCAAGCCAAGTATTATGACCCGAGGCACAATGTAGTGGAATTTAGTGTTTGTGATTTTGTTTACCTGAAGGTCAGACCAGTTAGAGGTGTCTCTCGAATCAAGTGGATGAAGAAGTTGATCCCAAGGTTCGTGGATCCTTTCGAAGCACTGGAGCGAGTTGGTGAGGTTGCTTTCAGGTTGGCTTTACCTGAGGAAATGAGTGGTCTACATGATGTATTCCACGTCTCCTATCTGAGTAAAGCAGTTAGAGACCCTAGTCAGATAATCAGTACCGAGGAAACACCAATTGAGTCAGATCTTAGAATCAATGTTAAATCTGTCAGAATAGTAGACTCAAGAATTCAGAAGCTCAGGAGTAAAGAAATTCCGCTTATAAAGGTTTTTTGGATGAACTGTGGCCGACCGAGTACACTTAGGAAAGAGAAGATGAGCTTCGGAAGGTAGAAGACTATGCCTTCCTCTTTGACTCAGGTATGTTTGTAATTTTTGAGGACGAAAATTTTATTGGGAGGGAGATT
Source organism: Platanthera zijinensis (assembly GCA_039513925.1). Lineage (NCBI taxonomy): Eukaryota > Viridiplantae > Streptophyta > Magnoliopsida > Asparagales > Orchidaceae > Platanthera > Platanthera zijinensis. The sequence goes on from CM077094.1 coordinate 136,230,688, forward strand.
TGTAACGTCCATAATTTTAAACCCTCCCCGCTCACTCGACGGTTACTAAAACCGCTCCAGCCGTCTGGTTTTAGCCCGCTACCCTATTTCATTTCCGTAAATCGTTCTTCCCGTAAACCGACTCCCGCATTTCTATTGTTCCTCCTTCCGGAAGCCGACGGCGTCGACATCCCTCGCCTCTCAGCCGTATGTCGAGACCCGTGATCCCCTTCTCTCACTCAGTCGAAGACTCCTCCCACTCCAGTCGCAGCCGAGTGGCTTTTCCCAATAGGGTTTCACCACCGACCGGCGATTGTTCCCGTTTTCCCGTACAGGTTAGTGTGAGCGCCTTAGTGTTTCTGCTTTCCTTTCTTGGCAGTTCCACAACCTAGTAATGTTAAGGAACTAATCTTCTATTAGATTTACAATTTCTTCTTCCGATAGTTTTGGGAAAAATTCAGTTTGATGTCATGAAGTTTAATTTTTTTCTTTGATTTCTACAAAAATTGTAGCGGCCCTCTCTCGACTCCCCTCAATTTAAGCTTATGATTGATAGCCCTCTTTTTTTGTTTCCGTTCAGGTTAGTTTTCAAGGAAACCCTAGAATGTTAACTTTGTTTTCGCCTAATGGATAAAGTAAATTTAGAACTTAAATAATGTGTAAGTGTGGGTGGATACAAGTTCGTGAATATTTGTATTAGCAAGAAAAGTTAGAGGGAATCATGCCGCCGCGTCAGGTGTACGAGCGTCGCAACCCCACGGTAAGAAATTTTTTTCTTCCCGGCCAGACATCAAATAGCTTGTATAATAATATTGTATAATTCAGTAAAATCGATATGTGTAGAAAATTTCTACTATCAATAGAGATTGCTAATACAATGTAGCTAGTATATGTAGTATGTATTTACTTTTAATAAGTCTCAAACAGTTAGACCATATGAATAATATAGTCATTCGGTTAGATTGACGAGCATGAAGCATTAAAGTTAGAAATATGGTTCTAGTCATCTTAAACCAATTTGGTGAATCGGTTTAACCATACACACATGTTCACAAGCAGAGTAGCATTAGACAAAAAATGTTGTGTAGGCATGGTGGAGATCTTCTCTCGTATTTGATAGAGGCGCACTATCATTCTCGTGGGTGGTAGACTGGTAGTATACCTTATGAGTCAAATTGTTTGGGGGATGTATCCCGTTTTAGAAATTAGTAGATTCGAGTCTATCTTCGTGAGACACTAGAACACTTGAGTTCGTTAGTAAGACTCGGATCGGTAAACTAGTATTGCGCGTTAGGAGCTACTCAGCCTGGAACTCTGTCGAAGAACAAACATAAGTGAAATTAGAACTCAAGTTTAGACCGAACTTTAGAAACTCTTGGATAACCAAAGTATTCGGAACTTGAATAAACGTCATAGTTTATAAGTAATTAGAACAGTCATTTATTTTTTTTTGTTTTATTTTTAGAAAATCATGCACAGTACACTGACATGTAGTTTTTCTTATAGCACAAAAGTATTTTCAAAGCATGCATACTTTTCTTCTAAAACAATTTTAGTGTCACTAGAAGGAATAGTTTTTCTTTCTCTCCCTTTGGACTGACCCATGTTTGGGTATGTTTTTACAGGGGACCCAGGTGAGAAACTGCGTCTAGGATGAGCGTGACTATGGATTTGCTCCTATAGTTTGTTTCCTTTCAGTTGTTGATTTACTTCTAGTATCATACTGTTTAATTTTGGATACATGTAATATTAATGTTTAAAATTTTGTATATGTACCAGACCTTGTGTTATTTTTCAGATATTCAGTGGTAGGATTCTATGCTATCTAGTGGCTCTGTGAATTCATCCTGTTGAAATACACTTTTACCCTTAGTTTCATATGCAACTTATGTTGAAAGCTTACATTTTAGTTCTTCTCATTTATGTCTGCTATGTAGTAGTTTTAATACTACCGGACGGCAAATGGGTTGAACTAGATTGGGGTGTTACATACACATCAACACACTGACATTCACACTGTCTTTCTCTCACACGCGCACTCACAATCACACTCACATTCACATTCAAATTCACATTTACATTCGCATTCACACCAATACATCGACACATGCACACTCGCACTCACATAAACATCAACACTGTAACAATTTGTTTACTGATACAAAATATAATTAAATTACAGGGTCTGATCGCAAGCATGTTTGATGGAGACAGCATCATGTCAAGGTACGATTGGCACAGTTATATGTTTAATCAACACAGTAACATTCTTATGGTTTATATTTACTGTCTCTCTAAGGTTGCTCATTTCATTCCCAACAGAAGGACAGATCAGGGTCCTAGATTGACACAGTTATATGTTGATGAGATTGTTCGAGTTCACAGTGTTCCCAAGACCACAGTTTCAGACAGAGATGGTAAGTTTACTTCTAAGGAGTGGAGATATGTTCAGGAGCGGTTGGGCACTAAGCTACATTTCAGTACCGTCTTCCATCCCCAGACATATGGACAGACAGAACGTACGAATAGAACGTTGGAAGATATGTTTCGGATGTGTATCATGAACTTTGGAGGGAAGTGGGAGAAATATGTTACTCTTGTTGAGTTTTCCTACAACAATAGCTTTCAGTCAAGCATTGGAATGGCTCCTTTTGAAGCACTGTATGGAAGACGATGTCGGACGTCATTATGTTGGGCTGAGAGTGAAAAAAGGTCTTCCATCAGGGAATCCTAGATTGACAATACCACAGATCGAATCAAACTCATCCAGGAGTATTTGAAGATAGCTCAGGATCGTCAAGCCAAGTACTATGACCAGGGGCATAAGGCAGCGAAATTTAGTGTTGGTGATTTTGTTTACCTGAAGGTCATACCAGTTAGAGGTGTCTCTCGAATCAAGCGAATGAAGAAGTTGAGCCCAAGATTCGTGGGTTCATTCGAGGTACTGGAGCGAGTTGGCGAAGTTGCTTACAAGTTGGCGAAGTTGCTTACAAGTTGGCTTTACCTGAGGAAATGAGTAGTCTAGATGATTAATTCCACGTCAACTATCTGAGTAAAGCAATTAGAGACCCTAGTCAGATAATCAGTACCGAGGAAGGACCAATTGAATCAGATCTTAGAATCAATGTTAAACCTGTCAGAATAGTGACTCAAGGATTCAGAAGCTCAGGAGTAGAGAGGTCTCGTTTGTAAAAGTTCTTTAGATGAACTGTGGCCGACCCGAGTACACTTGGGAAAGAAAAGATAAGCTTCGGAAGGTAGAAGACTATGCCTTCCTCTTTGACTCGGGTATTTTTGTAATTTCGAGGACGAAAATTTCCTTAGAAGGGGAGATTTGTAAAATCCGTTTACTGATACAAAATATAATTAAATTACAGTGTCTGATCGCAAACATGTTTGATCGAGACGGCAATCATGTCAAGGTACGATTTTAGTAGGGTTAAATTTTGTTACGTTAATTGTTGGAGTAAATTCAACGAGTTCGTCGCATGTAAATTTTTTGTGCGAGGGTGTAGCACATATGTTAAGTATTGGAGTGTAGTGAATTGACATACTGGTAATAATTTTAAAGTCAGAAATTTCTCCTAATGTCAAATGAAGCACGGTTCACCTCCCATCACCCGGCGGTTATCAAAACCGCAGAGTGCTTAGGGTTAAAAGCATGTAACCCTCACTTCACGTTAATTAGTCGCACGCCTCTCCCGATAAGCACGAGAACTGCCAGGCGAAGCCCTAGATCACCCTCACGATCTCCAGTCTTCCCTCCTTCGGCGACGTCGAGGCAGACGCCTTTCCCTGCTGACGATTTTGACGTTGTTTACCGACGGTCCAGGCGTCATTATCGGCGGGTCTGCTGCAGCCGGGAATTCTTCTAGTCTTCCTCCGATTCTAAGGCTTGTCTGATTCCTCCTCTTCCTCCTCAGAGTCAGAAATCTAGGTTTCTCTAACAGGTAACCCAATTGTTTCTTTACACGACTCGTTCTCAGTGTGGGGTGATTAGTGACGTAGTGTGTGGGTGATTTTTCCTCTACAGGAATTTCTGGAGCCTTCATCAAGGCTACCTAAGCAAAACAAGTGGCCCTTTGACCTTTCGTTTCCATTTTCACTCAGGTTGTGAATTGTTTCTCCTTAATTTCAGTAAATTTATGCTTTAAATTTTTATATTGGGTATGGATCATTTTTTTAGGGTGTGGTTCAATAACACCAATCACAGTCGAGGACGTTTTGCCTACGTTTCAGAAATAGTAACTCCTCCATCGGGGAAGTGGTAAGAGTCATCCCTTCGTTATAAATTATTAACCCCTATATTCTCGAGAGATATATGATAGTGTAGATGCCCTTGTAGGTCCTTGAGAAAACAAGCCTTCTGGTTTTTGGAGACCAAATTAGTATTCCACACACTTCTTTTAGAAAAGTATGTCGACACGTCAGGTGTATGAATGTCGTAATGCCGCGGTAAGAAATCTTTATTCTTTCTAGATAGACATATCAGATAGCATGCTTAGTAATGTTTGTTATAATTCAGTAAACTAATATGTTGTATGAAACCACTTTTATCATTAGATATTTGTAGTGCAATTATTACACAACTAGTATATGTTGTAGGTAATTAATTTCTAGCGCATCCAAACAATTAGACCATACAAACGATGTAATCACTCGTGTAGATTTACGAGCAGGAAACGTTAAAGTCAGAAACGTGGTTTTCTAGTTGTTTAAACCAATGTGGTGAACTTTCTTTATCACGCGCATTTGTTCGCAAGTAGAGTAGCAATAGATCGACAATGTCTTGTAGGCACGGTTGAGATCTCTCGTGTTTGATAGAGGCGCGTTATCTTTCGCATGAGTTGTATAGTACCTTATGAGCCTCAATGTTTGGGAGATGTTATCCCGTTTTAAAATATTAGTAGATTCGAGTCAGTGTTCGTGAGACACTAGAACACTGGAGTTCGTTAGTAGGACTCGGATCGTTAGACTAGTGTTACCGATAAGAGCTACTATGCCTAGAACTTTGTTAAAGAACAACCATAAGTGAAATTAGAACTCAAGTTTAGACCAAACCTTAGAAACTCCTAGATAACCAAATTATTCGGAACATGAGTAAACGTCATACTTTATGAGTGTTTAAAACAGTCATTAATATTGTCAGTTTTATTTTTAGAAAATCATGCTAAGTACACTAGCATATGGTTTTTCTATAGTACAAAAACTATTTTCCAAGCATGTATATTTTCCTTCAAAATAAATTTTAGTGTCACCAGAAGGAATACTTTTTCTTACTCTCCCTTTAGGCTGACCCATGTTTGGGCATGTTTTTTACAGGGGGACCAGGTGGGAAACTACGTCTAGGATGAGCGTGTAATTGGAGTCGTTCCTATAGTTTGTTTTCCCTTCCAGTTGTGGTTTTTACTCTTAGTACCTTACTATTACGTCTTGGACTCTTGTAATATTAATGTTTAAGAATTTGTATATATACCAGATATTGTGTAGTATTTCAGATATTCAGTGGTTTGCTTCTTTTTCTATCTAGTGGCTCTGTGAATTCAGCTTAATGAGATATACTTTTACCCTTAATTGTTTTTCAAACTTCCGTTGTAAGCTTTCATTTCAGTTCTTTTCATTAATGTATGTTATGTACCAGTTTTAATATTGTTTCTTAGTTTACTTATTTTTGCTGGACCCAGCCGGACGGCTAATTGGTTGTTAAACTGGGTTAAGGTGTTACAAACACACTCACATTCACATCAACACATACACCTTCACACACCTACACTCACATTCACATCACCTGCACACTCACGCTCACATGCACATCAACACATCCACACTCACACTCACACACTCACATTCAAAACTTTTTCTAAAATAAAATTTTCATCAAATACACATATAACTACACACTCACCTACACACAAATTCACAAAAAATCATCTAATATAAAACATTCATCACATGCACGCTCACCTACACACTCAAATTCACAAAAACACATGCACCTTCACACACCCACACTCGCATTCACATCACCTACACACTCACGCTCGCGTACACATCAACACATCCGCACACTCACACACTCAAACTCTAAAATTCATCTAAAATAAAATTTACACATACAAATACACACTCACATGCACACTCACGCTTACACACACATACATAAATCTCAAATCATACTTAAATGCCAAAAATATTACTCACATTGAAAGCCTATCACCTACTAAATCACATAATCATACCACCAAAAAGAACAATCCAAGAAGACATGCTGGAATGCGAAAAAAATTAAACAAAAACTAAAAGTAAGAACTTATAGTCATCGGAGGAGGTGAATGTCAGCGTCGTCGCCAGAGAAGACCACCTAGATCTTGTTGGGTTCATAAATTGGGAGAACGATAAAATATGGTAGCCAAAGGAGGCAAATGCAAACGCCGTCGCCGGAGAAGACCAACTGGAGCATTGGGGTCGTAATTCCGGAAGAGGCACATAGGTCGGACTTTGTCGCGCGAGTAGAGAGAGACGGAGTGCGGGTTCGGAATTCGGAAGTCTTAGGTCAGGAGGTCTAAATTGGCGTGGGGGATAATTGGCCTATATACAATTATCATATAATTGGATATAATCCCAATTCCACACATTTATTTTGCCAAACAAACGGAATTAGCGACCTAATTACAGTGTCATTCACCCAATTCCGTTCAAACAAACATACCCTACTAGAATACACAAATTCTGAAGGGAGTATAAAAAAAATACAACTTGTCACATGATCACAAATAAAAAGAAGAAAAATCAAATGAAAATAAAAATATTTGCATCGATGCATAAGAAAAAGGCAGTGTTAAGGGTTAATCCTTACAGGGTGTGTGAATCGACCAACTAAGGAAAGATGGATTCAGATGTCCCACAGGGCTCTACGCTTGTTGATAGCCCTGATTCGAGATGATGAATTTTAGGTTTAGATATCCCACAAGAGCTCTACACTTGCTGATATCCCTGAACCAAAAGCACGTGCACATGATATGATGACTATTTATGATAAAAGATCACGATACCATCTTTGGGTCCAGGTTTTTGCAGGAGTACAGAAGGGGACGACCACAACAAAGGAAATTAAGAACTTTGGTCATAGGGCTAAAGTTTATAGGTCAGTGTCCTAAATTCTAGATGCAGTAGAGTCCAGTTTAACTCCTGTAGTAGTTATGATGAGATGCCATGTTTTTTAATGTGTGGTTAAGCTCATATTTGATTAGATGTTTGTATGTTGATGTATGCAGACTCTTTTTGATATGTGATGTTGCTAGTTTGTCTTTTTACATTCTGGGGCGGTCAGTTCCTTGGATTAAATCTTGATACTTATATGTTTGTTGGGCACTATTATATATAAAGAGAGAAATGTTAATTATGAACTATCTTAAAATCAACTGAGAAGTTAAATGATTTTTACTTGTGACGTTCTAGACAGGTTGTTACACCTTGCATCGTATAAGGTTGCAATATTTATCAACAACAACATAGGTCGTCAAGGAATCCGAAGAAAGAAAAAACATTCTGAACGAATAGGGGACTAAATTAGAAACAAGGGAAGGAAGAGGCAAATCATTGTTGATAAGTGCTAGAAACGGGAGGGGTCACCGCCCAAAAGGAGTGTCGACGGCAGTTTTAGAACAATCACACTAAAAGAGAGACCGTGTGATCGAAACAAGGCAACAACTAGGTTTTCTTCAGTTGAATGAGGTGTTTGGATCTCATACAAAATTGATAGCAGTTGAAAATACTTTAGTCAAAGTAACTCTGTGTACTCATATATTTATATATAAGTTCGGCAAAATACAAAAAATAAACTGATCGAGCCCATAAATACATCTGTACTACTATAGAGAAACTTGCAAAATTGGAGTGACATTACCTTTACCCAATATCGATCACTCAAAGATATGTGGGTATCTGCCTGCATGAAAATGTGATTAATAATTAAGTATAACTAAGCATGTTTCAACATCTAAAGTTAACATATCATTACCATAAACATCTAAAGTTAACATATCATTACCATAAACATCTAAAGTTAACATATCATTACCATAAACATCTAAAGTTAACATATCATTACCATAAACATCTAAAGTTAACATATCATAACTGTTAGAGAATATTAGGAAAAGTTGATGTAGCGACTCATTAATATGGCTCATTTAGGATTCTAGTTTAGTCCTACATCTTTTGTGTAGTTGTCTTTCTCTTTCTTCTCTCCTATATATTTGTACTCATACTTGTATTGAATAATAGAAAAAGGTTATACAAGGTTTGGCTCTCTCTTCTACATGGTATCAGATCCAAAGATCCGGCCTATTTTTTTCTAACCGCCCACTACCTTCCGGTCTGCCCGGCGGTCTCTGCTTTCCTTAACCGCACCTTGCCTGCGGTCTCTTCTTTCCTACCCGCCTCTTTCCCTCTCTCTCGTGGATCCACTTCCCCCTCCCCCCACCCTCTCCACATTTTATACCCTCTCATGTCTGCTTCGTGGACCACCTTGCCGAGCAGTCTTCTCCACTTGCCGCACGGTCTTTTCCCCTTGCCGTGCGATCTGACCGCGAGTTGCTTCTCCTTGCCGCTGCGGATAGCTCTCTTACCGCTGGGTTTGCCTTTCTAGTTGACGGCGTACCCTAGTCTCTCTTGTCGCTGCAGTATTCTCTCCCTAACCGCGCGGACTATTCGTCCGGCCTCCTCTCCCTAACCGCGTGGACTGGTCTCTCTTGTCACTGCGGTATTCTCTCCCTAACCAAGCGGTCTCCTTATTACTTCAGCCTTCTCCCTTGATAGCGTTGTCTGGTCTTAGACCGTTGCGGACTGTTCTTTGGCCTCTCTTGTGCCGGGTAATGCTTTTGTCCGCTGCCTCTAGTTTTCGCGTATGTCCGCTGCTTCTGGCTGTTAGGTCTGTTCGTCCGGCCTCTTCTTGCCGCTACGGGTTCTATACTCACGGTCTGGGGTATTCCTACCTAGCCGCTGAGTATCTGTATGTGCTACCTCTTTGTGACGTGTATGATAAGTCGTGTGTGTGCCACTAACCGCTGCGACCATCTTTAACCGCTGCGAGCTCCGTCTCTGGACGTGGTCCTTCTTGTCGCTGGTGTGTTGCCATTGTGATGGCTGCGGGCTCCGTTTCTGGTCGTGGCCCTTCTTGTCGTTGGTTTGTTGCCGCCGTGACCGTTGTGGGCTCCGTTTCTGGTGGTGGCCCTTCTTGTCGCTGGTGTGTTGCTACCGTGACCGTTACGAGCTCTACCTCTTAGTCGCGACAGCCCTCTTTAACCGTTACAGGCTCATGGCTTCTGAGTATTCTAATGTCACCTCTGCTCTGCCTGCTCGTATTGCGGCTCTGGTTCCCGAGCTTCGCGATGAACTCTGGATTACAATTATCTCCCTCGGTGGGAAGCAGAACTTCGTGAAATGGGTGCACTCAGTTCGTTGAGTATTGCAAACAAAAGGACTTCTTCATCACTTGACTCGGGTCACTCCTACCGCCCCCACTGATGAGTGGCTTCGAGATGATGGTCGACTTCAGTCATGGCTGCTCAACTCCATGGACACCGAGCCCTATAAAATGGCTATGTATCATGACACGGCGAAAGCCATGTGGGAGGAGCTTCATTCTTTTTACTCTGGGCAGAATAGTCTTTAACACTTGTTTGACATCCTCTCGGATCTTCAAAACCATGATCTCGGGGCTCCTGCTGATATGATCTCCTTTGTTGCTAAATCCAAGACCCTGGTTGAGGCCTGGATCAAGCACCAGCCTCCTACTACAGATCTAAGTACTCAACGGGCCCAGAAAGAAGCGGTCGGGATTGCGATGATGATGTCCTGGGTTCCTTCTCACCTGCACAGTGTTCGGGCCACGATTCTCTCTTCTACTACCACTCCATCTCTGTCAGATGTGTTCTCTATGCTATTGAAAGTTACACCGCCCTGGGATGCTCCTGTGACTCTTCTCTTCAGCGCTTCTACAGCTACCCACACCCACTCCGCCAACTCGAGGATCCTCGGCCCGTGGGGGACGCAGCACGTCTCGAGGACGTGGCTAGTCTGGTAGATCTCTGTTTAAGTGCACGTATTACGGTCGGGATAGTCATCTTGAGGCCACCTGCTATCGCAAACATGGCCTGCCTCCACACCTTGTTGCTCCTGTTATGGTTGATCCCCCCACTTCTCTAGCCACGGATTCTGCAACCTCTGCTTGGGAAGACATTAATGTCCTACACACTCAGCTCCAACAACTGCAAGGGGTGATCTCTCGCTCCTCTGGTTCTGTTGCGTCCATTTCAAATGAAGGTATATCTTGTCTCTTACAGGCCTCCCACTGGATTGTGGATTTGGGAGCCACCCACCATATTACTTCGTAGCGACCTCCGCAATATTTGTTGATTGCCCACCCTATGGCTAATGGTGATACCACCCTCGTATCCGGCACTGCTAATATACCTCTCACACTCACTCTCTCTGTCTTTTGGTCTTCATATTCCAGATTCACCATTTAACTTGCTTTCTGTTAGCTGCCTTACTCAAAATCCTAATTGTTGTATTACCTTCTCACCCTCTACCTTTGTTGTGCAAGATCGGCAAATGCAGAATATCATTAGTAAGGGTCGGTTGTCAAATGGGCTCTACCTTCTCGATGTTCCTCCATCTGCTCTCTCCGTCGTCTCCACTACTGATTGGCATCGTCGTCTTGGGCATGCACCCTCCAGATTCTCAAGAAAGTTCTTCTGGATGTCTCCATGCATGAGTTTTCTTGTGAATCTTGTATCTTTGGCAAACAGCATCGTATTTCCTTTCATCCTACTTGTATTTGGAGTGATATTCTTTTATCATTAGTGCAATCTGATATTTGTGGACCTTATTAAACCCCTAGTATGTTTGTCTATCGTTATTTTGTCACTTTTATTGATGATTACTCTCGTTTAACGTGGTTATACATACTCCGAGATCGTGCTGCTTTACATTTTGTACATTTCTTATGGAAACTCGTACCCAATTCAGCTCTCCTTTAAAAATCATTCGCACTAATAATGCTCGGGAATACACTAGCCAGTCATTCTCAAACCTTTGCACAGAGTTTGGCATTATACATCAAACCTCGTATGCGTATACTACTCAACAGAATGTCGTGGCAAAGCGAAAGAATCGTCACCTTCTTGATGTTGCTCGGTCACTCATGATTATAATGCAGGTTCTCACTTTGTTTTGGAACTTTGTTGTGTCAACCGCATGTCACCTTATCAATCGCATGTCATTCTCTGTGCTCGACTTTGCCACTCCATTTAGTCTCATATTCCCGTCGTAATTCTCGTTTAATCTTATGCCTCGTGTGTTTGGCTGTACTTGTTATGTTCACAATCTTGGTCCACCTAAGGAAAAAATTTGCTCTGCGTGTCAGCAAATGTATGTTTCTCGGTTACTCTCGGGTACTCTCGGACTCAAAAAGGCTATATGTGTTATTCTCCAACTACCGACAAAATGATTGTCTCTGCCGATGTTACCTTTCGTGAGGATCAACCATTTCATGACTCACCTTTTGCTTCTGCTCCTCCTCTCTCCTCTTCCATACCTCGTCCAATCGTTCCTGTCACGTCGTCTTTATCACCTCTTCTTCCCACTCCACTTTTGGCACCTGTTCCACCTAAACCACCTCTTCTTCGCGTATACACTCGTCGTACCCCGGTCTCTGGAGCTCTATGTAACAACCCATTTTTTTGTTTGTTTGTTAGGATAATAATAATAATAATAATAATAATAATAATAATAATAATACAAATCCTAACCTAACCCCTCCTCTCCTACCTAACCCGAGCAGCCCCCCCCCCCCCCCGATCTTAAATCCCGCAAACCCGCAGCCCCGTTCCCGCATTCCGCAAGTCGCGACCCGCTCAGCTCCTGCTCCCTGCGGCTCTCCCGATCCCGTCGCCTGGTATCGACATCGCCTCCTCCTGCTCCAGGCGCCGACTCCTCCGGCTTCTCCTCTTGCCTTGGCCGGTGATGTCTTCTCCTCCTCTTGCTCTGGTATGCAACTTCCCCCACCTCCGATGCTAGGGTTGGCAGACTCCTGCTCCTCCAGAGGCCGACTACTCCCTTCCCTCCTTCTCCTAGGGCCGGCAAGGCCTCCTCTACGTCGATTAGTGAGGGCAGTCGCCTCTTCTTCCTTCTCCGATTGGGCCGTTGTTGCAAGGAGAGCGCCTAGGGTTCTCTCCCCACTCTCCTTTGGGCCCGGTTTTGATTCCTATTGGTAAGAATCTCCTCTAGTTCATCTCTTTTTCGTTTCCCTAATTTTCTTGGGAATTATTTGCCTCCAAATAATTTTGTAAAACTTGTTTTTCTGATTCTGCCCCCTTTGATTTAGTCTAACTCTTCTATGCGTGTTTTTACGGCGCCGCTCCGTGACTCAAGTGATGGAATCTCTCTCCGATTTAGGGTTTTTCCCAAGCCTAAGCGCCGCAATGTCTTCGTTTTCGCGTGGGAGTCACTTCGCCCCTCACCCTTAAGGGAGATATTGTCTGTGGTTGTACCAGAACAGATCTGATTAAGGTTTCTAAATCCTGCTTGCGTCGCTTAGCCGCCGCCATCAGATTCAGCCTCCTTCAGGCAAGTGGAGATCTCTCTCTCTCTTGCAATCATTGAATTTCAATTGCCTTGTCTGATCTTATGTTTGTAATTCGCTCTTGTTTGCTAGTTTCGTCAAATAATTTAGACCTCGAATCCCTAATTAAACTTGTTTCAGTTTGAGGTTCACGCGATAGGAATAACACGAGTGGTGAATGTAAATGATGATATTTGAACAATTCGAAGACGTGTTAGTGAGCGAAAGTTAATTGGATATGCAAATTGATGCATTCTGTCTATTTTGAGGAATAATTTGAAGAGTAGTAGAACGTTAATCACGAGCATCATTGTCGCGATAATAACTATAGTGGATTCTGGTTAGCAAGTATATGATTGGTGTTTTAATGTATCATGCTCGTAACACACCTTCTTACGTGGAAAATACTTGAGTTCAAGAATGATTTAACCTAAATATGTACTTGATATCTCTAATTCTCATCTGTGTTGTCTGTCCGGTTTTTGATGTATGTCTGGTTTTTGATGTATGTCTGGTTGTAATGTCTGTATGATTTCTGATGTCTGTCTAATTATAAAACCTGAGTAAAACTTATATCCAATCTGATCTTTCTCGTTGATGTAAATCTGTTTCACGATCCGAAGTTTCTCTCATAATATTGTCGTAAAATAATATGATAAATAATCTAGTATGAAACTTGAAAACAAATTCGTAGTTGTAAGCGAATCCTTGAATGGTAGCGTCTAACAGGGCATCTGTCTGCTGGCATGGTCACGGCAAGCAGGATTACTTTTCCGATAAGACTTGCACTCAGATCTGATCGTGAGCCATGTGCGCTCGCTATAGTACCTACACACTTCATCAATCACAGCTCACAACATATTATTTGAATAATGTTAAGCTATGCTTCAGAGTAGTATAATACATTATCTTGTTCTGTTTAACCCTTCTGTTTATTCGTCTGTTTTGGTAGCATCACTTCATGAGAAGCTGGTACTCTCATGTTTTTTTTTCTGCTTCTGTTACTGTCCTATACTTTACTCTAGGGCTGATATCGAGTCGAGTTCGAGCGATTTTGACTCGGCTCGAAATCGAAATTTTCGACTCGAACTCGGCTCGAAATCGACTCGAAATCGAAATTGATTTCGAGTCGAGTCGGCTCGACTCGAAATGGCTCGATTCCGAGTCGGCTCGAAATCGAATCGAGTCGGCTCGAAATCGAATCGAGTCGGCTCGAAATCGAATCGAGTCGGCTCAAAATCAAATCTAGTCGGCTCGAAATCGAATCAAGTCGGCTCAAAATTTAGCAATTTTTCGTTTAAGCCTTCATTCTTTTTATTTAGGTTTAAATTTTGTTTTTTTAATCTTAAAATAACAATATATTAATAAATACATAATTTTTTTTAATTAATTCGAATTGATTCGAATCATATTTCGAGTGATTCAGGGCTGGCTCGAAATCGACTCGAAATAAGATTCGAGTCAAATTGAATCGACTCAAATTGAGTCGAATCAATTTTAACAGATTCCGATTCGACTCAATTTTCGAACGATTTTCGAGCGATTTTCGAGTTTCGAATAATCTGCTCAGCCCTACTTTACTCTGCTCACCCTATTTATTTCAATGTTCTGAGGCTTTTTCTTTCTGTTTTGGATTTGCCTTAGTGTTCGTGCAGCATCGTCAGGTACTCGAGTCTGATCTGCTTCAAGTTTCAGGTTATATGTTTATATTTCTTTTACTGTCAGTTAATTCTTTTATGTAATAATTACAATCAGCTATTTTCTCTGCTATCATGGACAACTGCTAGGTTATTAAATGCTATGTACTAGAATTTAGTATTATATGCATGTGCACCCTCTGTTGGATCATAACTGCATGAGAACTATAGTAGTAGCATGTTAAACATGAATTTTACAAAGTACATGTGCATCAAATCTCTTTTCACTGATGAATTTAAAAGCTTCCGCATATAAATCAAGCATTTTACTAAACAGTAACTATTTTTAAAATTATTTTCAGCATTTTCTGCATCCGCCTTAGCAGGCATGGATTTCCTTCCGCCCATGTCTGTGGCATCACGGCCCGCCCAAAGCGCACTCTGACTTTAGTCGAGACGGGTCGTGACAGTTGGTATCAGAGGGAGGTTAGATAGGTTAGGGATGTTAGAGATGTTAAAGAGGTTTGAAAGATTTAGTATCTATAAATAAAGTATTTGTATTTATCAAATATTTTGAACCTTATATTAAAAAATATATATATATATGTGTACATGCATCATTTCTTCACTCAGCTTATTATTATCTGTTGTTCGCGGCTGAAACACGCACACACTCACTCATAAGCATGAGTAGTATGCACACGAATGTTAAGGGGTTATGGGCAAACTTAACATTTTTGTGCATATGAATTTCCATCAGGATATAGACCGCTTGCGAATATTAAATTGTATGGGCGGTTTAATATTTTCAAGTGCGCTGGCATTAGAGTCATAATATGCATGACATGTTAAGTGATATGGGCCTTAACATGACATGTGTATCCATTCATTTGCATGCATATCATAAATCATTGCACATGTGTTAAGCCAAGAACAACAATAATGATTGTACACACATGGATTTTCTACCTGCTTGACATCGCACATGATCTCTTTGATGCACTTGCATGACTATTACCTAGAGTTGTCCAATGAAAATGCTGTAATTATTACATAATTTATGTACTTGACAGTAGAAATTGCGTTAGAATTTCTAGCCCCTGACATTTGTATTTTGGTTCTTCCTGTTTCGCATGTCTGTAAGTTTTGTCTGGTCATCCTGTAGGTTTTTCTAGGTAGCTTCTCAGTTTCAGCAAGAAATGAAATTCTTCTTGTTAATTGCTCTGCTGAATTGCTTCAGCGTTTTCTGGTAATTTTCCCACTCCAGTTGACTCGCTTCCGTCGATATTCAATCGTCATTCTGTTTATTTTGCTCTCTGGTGTCCTATCTTCGCTTCTTGCGAGATCTTTTCGCTCCCGGCCCCGGATTCTCGTTTTATGCCGCTTAATTTTGAGCTGATCGAAGACAATTCTTGTGCTCCTTTGTATCTGTCTAAATCCGCTAAGTCTGAAGAGTTCTCCTGTGAACTCAAATCTGTAATGCGTTGCAAGTATCCGTAACATTTCTCTGAACTTTGATAAGCTCTTAAGTTTGATCTCCTCTTTGTTTCCTTATATTCATAGAATCATAGTTAACTTTCATGCCTTGATTTGAAACCTTGTTGGAATGAATGTTATATGAATCTTCGTTGTTCTTGAAACCATTCAGAGAATTGTCAGGGAAGTTTCGGGACGAAACTTCCTAAGTAGGGGAGAATGTAACAACCCATTTTTTTGTTTGTTTGTTAGGATAATAATAATAATAATAATAATACAAAACCTAACCTAACCCCTCCTCTCCTACCTAACCCGAGCAGCCCCCCCCCCCCCCGATCTTAAATCCCGCAAACCCGCAGCCCCGTTCCCGCATTCCGCAAGTCGCGACCCGCTCAGCTCCTGCTCCCTGCGGCTCTCCCAATCCCGTCGCCTGGTATCGACATCGCCTCCTCTTGCTCCAGGCGCCGACTCCTCCGGCTTCTCCTCTTGCCTTGGCCGGCGATGTCTTCTCCTCCTCTTGCTCTGGTATGCAACTTCCCCCACCTCCGATGCTAGGGTTGGCAGACTCCTGCTCCTCCAGAGGCCGACTACTCCCTTCCCTCCTTCTCCTAGGGCCGGCAAGGCCTCCTCTACGTCGATTAGTGAGGGCAGACGCCTCTTCTTCCTTCTCCGATTGGGCCGTTGTTGCAAGGAGAGCGCCTAGGGTTCTCTCCCCACTCTCCTTTGGGCCCGGTTTTGATTCTTATTGGTAAGAATCTCCTCTAGTTCATCTCTTTTTCGTTTCCCTAATTTTCTTGGGAATTATTTGCCTCCAAATAATTTTGTAAAACTTGTTTTTCTGATTCTGCCCCCTTTGATTTAGTCTAACTCTTCTATGCGTGTTTTTACGGCGCCGCTCCGTGACTCAAGTGATGGAATCTCTCTCCGATTTAGGGTTTTTCCCAAGCCTAAGCGCCGCAATGTCTTCGTTTTCGCATGGGAGTCACTTCGCCCCTCACCCTTGAGGGAGATATTGTCTGTGGTTGTACCAGAACAGATCTGGTTAAGGTTTCTAAATCCTGCTTGCGTCGCTTAGCCGCCGCCATCAGATTCAGCCTCCTTCAGGCAAGTGGAGATCTCTCTCTCTCTTGCAATCATTGAATTTCAATTGCCTTGTCTGATCTTATGTTTGTAATTCGCTCTTGTTTGCTTGTTTCGTCAAATAATTTAGACCTCGAATCCCTAATTAAACTTGTTTCAGTTTGAGGTTCACGCGACAGGAATAATACGAGTGGTGAATGTAAATGATGATATTTGAACAATTCGGAGACGTGTTAGTGAGCGATAGTTAATTGGATATGCAAATTGATGCATTCTGTCTATTTTGAGGAATAATTTGAAGAGTAGTAGAACGTTAATCACGAGCATCATTGTCGCGATAATAACTATAGTGGATTCTGGTTAGCAAGTATATGATTGGTGTTTTAATGTATCATGCTCGTAACACACCTTCTTACGTGGAAAATACTTGAGTTCAAGAATGATTTAACCTAAATATGTACTTGATATCTCTGATTCTCTTCTGTGTTGTCTGTCCGGTTTTTGATGTATGTCTGGTTTTTGATGTATGTCTGGTTGTGATGTCTGTATGATTTCTGATGTCTGTCTAATTATAAAACCTGAGTAAAACTTATTTCCAATCTGATCTTTCTCGTTGATGTAAATCTGTTTCACGATCCGAAGTTTCTCTCATAATATTGTCGTAAAATAATATGATAAATAATCTAGTATGAAACTTGAAAACAAATTCGTAGTTGTAAGCGAATCCTTGAATGGTAGCGTCTAACAGGGCATCTGTCTGCTGGCATGGTCACGGCAAGCAGGATTACTTTTCCGATAAGACTTGCACTCAGATCTGATCGTGAGCCATGTGCGCCCGCTATAGTACCTACACACTTCATCGATCACAGCTCACAACATATTATTTGAATAATGTTAAGCTATGCTTCAGAGTAGTATAATACATTATCTTGTTCTGTTTAACCCTTCTGTTTGTTCGTCTGTTTTGGTAGCATCACTTCATGAGAAGCTGGTACTCTCATGTTTTTTTTTCTGCTTCTGTTACTGTCCTATACTTTACTCTGCTCACCCTATTTATTTCAATGTTCTGAGGCTTTTTCTTTCTGTTTTGGATTTGCCTTAGTGTTCGTGCAGCATCGTCAGGTACTCGAGCCCGATCTGCTTCAAGTTTCAGGTTATATGTTTATATTTCTTTTACTGTCAGTTAATTCTTTTATGTAATAATTACAATCAGCTATTTTCTCTGGTATCATGGACAACTGCTAGGTTATTAAATGCTATGTACTAGAATTTAGTATTATACGCATGTGCACCCTCTGTTGGATCATAACTGCATGAGAACTATAGTAATAGCAAGTTAAACAAGAATTTTACAAAGTACATGTGCATCAAATCTCTTTTCACTGATGAATTTAAAAGCTTCCGCATATAAATCAAGCATTTTACTAAACAGTAACTATTTTTAAAATTATTTTCAACATTTTCTGCATCCGTCTTAGCAGGCTTGGATTTCCTTCCGCCCATGTCTGTGGCATCACGGCCCGCCCGAAGCGCACTCTGACTTTAATCGAGACGGATCGTGACACTCTACAACAGCCCCCTCTACTGGTGCTATCCCGCGAACTGACGATCCAGCATCAGCATCTACTGTTCATCCCATGGCAAATTATGTATCTCTGCATCGCCTGTCTCCACCTCTACGCAAGTTTGCTCTCTCTCTCCTCCATCTTTATTCATAACTCTGTTCAAGAGGCCCTTCTTCATCCTGGGTGGCGTCCGGCTATGGATCAGGAAATGACCGCTCTTTGGTCCAACCAGACTTGGGATCTGGTTCCTCTTCCTCCTGGGCAATCTTGTGTCAATTGCAAGTGGGTATTTGCTATCAAACATGCTCCAAATGGGACAGTTGAACGACTTAAAGCCTGACTTGTATCTCGGGGGTTCATTCAACAACAGGGACTTGATTATAATGAAACATTCTCTCTCGTCGCCAAGTTGAACTCTGTTCGGGTATTGATCTCCTTAGTTGTTCATCGTCATTGGCCTCTCCATCAGCTGGATATCAAAAATGCTTTTTTAAATGACGATCTTCAAGAAACAGTCTATATTAACCAACCTCCTGGGTTTGAGACCACAGGGGAGTCTCATGTATGTCATCTTCGGAAATCTATTTATGGTCTCAAACAACCTCTCAGAGCTTGGCTTGATAAATTTAGTAAGGTCGTTCGCGAAGTTGGATTCAAGAGGAGCTCGGCTGACTTCTCTCTCTTCACTCGTCATCAATCAACTGAAACTGTCATTCTCTTGGTTTATGTGGATGATATTTTGATTACTAGTGATGACTCCACGGGGATACAAAAAATCAAGTAACACCTAAACTCCGTCTTCCAAACAAAAGATCTGTCGGCTCTCCGATACTTTCTTGGATTTGAAATTGCAAGACGACCAAATTGTCTTGTCCTTTCACAACGAAAGTATGCATTGATCCTCCAAAATGCTGGCTACTCCGGGGGCAAACCTGTGGAAACCCCGATGGATGTCGATCACAAATTATGTACTCATAGGACTGACTCCGATTCTCTGCTTACGAACCCTGAATATTATCGGCGTCTTGTAGGAAAACTGATATATCTGGCAGTTACAAGACCTAATATTTCTTTTGATGTTGGAGTGGTCAGTCGATTTATGCATGCTCCTCGGATCTCACATCTCCAGGCATTAAGAACGCAACCTCGGATACTTGAAGTCAACTCCTGGACAAGGATTGGTATATAAATCATCCTTTTCTCTATCTCTTCTGCATATTCATATGCAGACTATGCGGACTCCCTGGATGATTGATGATCCACTACGGTTTTCTGTACCTACTTTGGAGGAAATCTTATCACTTGGCGTAGCAAGAAACAGTCTGTGGTTACTCGTTCTTCTGCTGAAGCTGAGTATCGTGCAATGCCGGTCGTTGTATTTGAACTCACCTGGCTTGAGGGTCTTCTTGGTGATTTGGGGGTCAATCTATCCTCACCAACAACTTTGTTTTGCGATAGTCAGGCTGCAATCCATATTACGAGGAATCATGTGTTTCATCAGCGGACGAAGCACATTGAAGTTGACTGTCACTTCGTTCGTGAAAAGGTTTAATTGAAGGAGTTAGAGCCGGAGCATATTCCTGCATCTGAGCAAGTTGCCGACATTCTCACCAAGGCATTACCTCGACAAATGTACCATCAGTTCTTATCCAAGCTCGGTGTCTACGACTTGTACGCTCCAGCTTGCGGGGGAGTGTTAGAGAATATTAGGAAAAGTTGATGTAAACGTCCATTAATATGGCCCATTTAGGATTATATTTTAGTCCCATATCTTTCGTATAGTTGTCTTTCTCTCTCTTCTCTCTTATATATTTGTACTCATACTTGTATTGAATAATAGAAGAAGGTTATACAAGGTTTGGCTCTGTCTTCTACAATAACCATAAACATCTAAAGTAAACATATCATAACCAATACAGGTTAAAAAGGATTTTGAGTTGCAAGCTAAAAAATAATATAAATATTAATCAACAAATAAAAAGAAAGGGAGAACAATAAATTCTAGCAATTTTCATATCTATTTCACCTTAAGTATGCTTTCACCAGGTTATTATCTATTTTTTGGATCAACTTTTTCATCATTTATTAGAATCACTAAGACCCACACCAACTTGTCTCATGTTGTGGCTTGACAGAGAATAAATAACAAAAGTCAACAACTAAATATTAAAAAACTCTACATAGTAAAAACTAGGAAAGATGACTTCACATTAATCTGACATCCCCGACATTAATGGACTTCAGCATCACATAACTTTGGAACAAAATCACTGACGTAAGCACTGTACATTCTTTCAAAAAAACTTTGTTTATGTCAATAATGAAACCATAAGAATTGCATTACCCTTGAAAATATTCAATACCAAAACAAACAATATTCCTTTCAATAGATGTGATCTTGTAAGCAGTTGAAAAGTGCCAACAACCAAATATTGTTACATATATTATACTTTTGGTTCTCTTTTCCTTGACTATAAGCCTTCAGGTTATATGCAATAATGTGTGCAATTCTAGCCGTTTATCCATATGAATTGAATATAAAAAGACTATTATTTAGTTTGACAAAAAAAATAATCTGCTCCCCTTATATCTTATGAAATTCATCTACTAGTTTACCAGAATAGAGAGCGAGCTAAATAATCAAACTTTCGTCAAGTAGAAACTGATTCTTTTGTAACTTAACATAAAACCAACAATATAATTAGAGGGAGCCAGGCAGAGTGGCAGTTATCATCAAAAGGCAGTGAATTTAGTCTGAAAGAAATAACTCTGAGTGCTTTTAAATGTAAAATTGAATTAAAATTAGAAAGCACCATTGACATGAAGATTCAGAGTTTCTAAGTAAACATCTTTGAAGGAGTGTCAGGCTATCACAAACCTATAACTTATCAGTTTAATTCACTGGTTATTGTTCAAATACAAAAAAAAATAAGAAAGCTTAATTGCTTAATTTATGTTGGGTCTTCTATTGAATACATAAAGATTTTTTGCACAGGAACAATAGAACTCACATAACTCAATGCAGGAAGAAGAAAAGTATTCAATTAAATCAAAACTGTCTTTAAATTACATAAGAGTAAGAGCAAGAGAATCCATAAAATTAGACATGCAATAAATTTGATACCTAAAATATATCTCAATACTAATACAAACTATCAAATTAAAACTCTTTTAATCAATAGAATTCCATAATTCTTGATTGCATGATTGTTGGCAGGTACTGATACGCATGCATCAACACTCCTTGCATCAGTAGCTGCAAACCCCTGATTTCTCCCTAAAAAATTGAAGTTAATTTTAGACTGAACTTAGTAAAAATATCAGACATCTAGTCATAGGATTTCCAATAAACAAAGCATGCATCGCCAAGTAGAGCTTGGCATTGAAGAGCTATGTTTTTCAATGACAAACTAGATTGTTTGAGAGCCATATGGAGAGGCTTTACGATGCAAGAAGTGCTTAAGCTTTTTAGCATGCCGCATCCTAATGTTGCTTTCTACACATCTTCTCTTCATTAATTAAATTCCTACTGTAATATGGCAGCAGATGGCAAGTGTTGGTAAGACTAATGACATGCAGGAATGTCTTGTTGACATGTTTTATCAATGAAAGTGATTTATGAGCTATTATTATCCTACATCACAAATTATAGAAGCAATAACAAGAATGACAAAAGTTCATTTCAAATCCATGTGTTTCAGAAACCATTGTGAAACCTAGCCAACTACCCAGACAATAGAGAATCAGAGTGAAGTACATTTCTCAATCAATTCATCATATGGAACAGATTTAAAATACAAATTACTTCAATAACAAAAAAAAAGTCAATTACAATCTTCCATACCTTACCAACAAACACCAGTGGTATCAAAAAAGCCGGCACAGCTGCAGCCAATCCCAAAAGCAAATACTCAAGCTCGGTGAAATGCTGTCATCAAATTTTTTGATCCTTGTCAATATCCAAGCTCAATCCAGTGCATCAAATACTTCACAGAGTTCAACACATCTATCCTATAACTACCCTAAGTTTTGGCTTCTGTGGAAACTCCAATATAAAATTATCTCCTCATTCCCAGTAAATTATGCAGCACCATTCAAATCTCAAAGATGCAATAAATAGAAGAAACATTTTAACAGGTTTCAATTCCCAAACGGAAAGATTAATCACAAGATTAATTCCTACGAGAACCGTCCAAAACATATTTCTAGTATTAATATCCGATGTAGATTGATGTTCAATAAATGCTATAGTGACATCATAACTATGGTGCAGAGCAACAGTGCAAGTGGGCCTACAGGGATGATATATAAATTATATATATATATACATATACTTTTACAGGGAGGGAGAGAGGGAGAGGGAGAGAGGGAGAGAGGGAGAGATGAAGATGAGATGAGACCTCGTAGAGTTTATAAGGAACGATGATGCCAAGACAAAGTGTGAGCCAAAATGGAGAGTAAAGAAGAAAGAAGAGCTCCCCCCATCTCTTGCTAGGATTCGAAGCTAGCCATAGGCTTCCAGATTCCGTCATGGTCTTTGTCCCTTCTACTCTTCCGCTTCCACTCGGCCCTAAACCTTTGAATCCTGCAAAAAGCGGCCGGGAAACAATTACGGCGAATAGGGAAGAGGAAGTCCACATTGTCTATCGATTTATCATGTTTTGATGAACTAAGAGATATGTAAGGAGACAACGAAAGCGGGAATAGCTTCATTGTGACCTCCGATTCCGGTAGAATAGGAAGGATCTCCGGCGACGAATGCGGTGACAGAGGATCTGTAGGAGCTCGAACAGTGATCGGAGCTCAGCCGCCGCGCAGTTTTAATCCGGCACGACTGCATTGGCTGACACCTACCAGGTATCGTCACTCTCCGGGGAAAGGCAGCATCGTTAGCCGCATCGCCGCACAAGTGGCATTGGCTGCCAGGTATCGTCACTCTCCGGGGACGGCAGTATCATGAGTCACATCCTTATGTTTAGGCGGAGCCGCGGAGTAAACAGTAAGAGGTAATCTTACCGAAGGTGAGTCAACGTTGCTCTTTGGACCTTAACGTTTAGCCAGCGATGAAAATTTTAAAACAAATTTGCTTGTGTCCGTTGTCGTGGATGGATATACATAAATATAAATATGAAAAATATATCAAAAACTATGCAAAATTATTCATGATCGTGAATTTATAATATATATATATAGCAATGTTATAGGCAGACTATTTTGGTCTCATGCAGGCTTTTTTTTAGTTTTATGGAGATTGTAATTACATGCAAGACAAAAAATTATTCATATAGGTCAAAAAAATTATTCATATTGATCAAAGAATTATCCATGTAGGTCAAATTCAAACTGCATTTTTATATTCTATAAATCATCAAGTCAAATAGAACATTTATAATAGACAATTAAGCACATTTTCAGATTAAACTTAAGAAATTCATACTTTCTTAAAAAACATCGAAAAAAACAAAACTAAAGACAATCCAACTCATACTTTCATAATAAAACACTAAGGTTTCGTTTGGAAGGACTTATTTTCACCGATCAAGCGGTTGCGACCGCATGAATCTATATGCATCAAAAACCGGACCTTAAACAAGGTCGCACAATCAAAAGCTCTTGGAAAGGTCCATCAAAACATATGCATCAAAATGAGAACCTATGAAGATTAGCATTGGTTATGAGTATAACAAAAATTAAGTGACCGAATGTTAATCCATTACCATCATGTTCAAACCTGGTATCATGTTCAAACACTTATCATCAAAATAACTATTAAAATAAAATGTAAAGGAAGTTAGGATCCTCGTAAAACCAAACGCATAAAAGATGGGCAATGTTTTGAGCTACTCTTCCTTACATTTTTCTTAACAAAATTTTTGTTGTATTGACTAAGGCGAGGGAAACCTGCTTTATTACAACCAAGTAAAATTCTAGCCCTCGCACAAGTTGTTAGCTTATCTAACTGTTGAATGATAACAACAAATCCAATACCACTATCTGTTGAATTTTTGAAGTGAAAGAGGGTGGCATGGGCTGTCTGTCCGCACAGTCTGTGTGGACAGGGGGTGGCAGCTGGTCAGGTCGGCGTAGCAGTGGTTGGCAGTTTGTTCCCTGAGGTAACCGGGCAGATAGAATGGTTATCCGCTCAGTTCGTCGGTTTGTGCAGACTGGTTCTGGAGTCCGCCGATTTTGTGTGGTCTGGTCTTTGTATCTGCTGGTGCTGTGTTCGCACCAGGGATGGCCGGTGCTGTGGACTTGGTCTGGATCTGGACCAAGTCTAGGTTGGCTCAGTTCGGGAGGTCGTGCGGTCTGTGCGGATTGATATCTCTGGCCGCCGAGTTCGACTGATGTCAGCCTTGTGTTGTTTGGCTGCGGGCTCGGGGTATGCGGACTGGAGTAGTGTCTGCAGGCGCATGCAGACTAGAGCTGTCTGCAGGTGTGCGGATTGGGGCTGTATCCGCAGTATCCGCATGTATGGCGATCAAGTCTTGGCGGTGCTTTGGCGTCAAGGCGGATTGGCTTGGTATCCGGCCGTGCTGTGGCGACTTTGGCGAACTGGCTGTCCGTCCTAGTCGTGGCAACAAAGCGGACTGGTTTTGTATCTGCGGCTATGTGGTTTCACTTGGTGCTCGACGCGGAATTGGGTGGTGATCCTATCAGCTAGGGCGGTGATCACACTCCTCTCCGTGCCTATAAATAGGACCCCCTATCACATCAACATACACAATGAATGAACAGTTATGCGGATAGTGCTGGAAAGCCAGAGACTTGGTTCTGATTTCGGTTAGGGACAGTACGGACTGCGGTCAGCAACCAGCGGTTAGCAGCAGGTCACGGCTTGCGACCAGACGGTCTTCTCTTCTACAACTCTTTCCCAGTTCAATAAATTGTCCGCTTCTGGCGGCTTGTTCAGTTCGGCAGCAGCAGTTAGTGTAATCTAGCGGTTAGACGGTCGTGCGGTTAGGCGGCTTGCAGATCAGTGATCAAAGTTAGCCCATCATTGGAATAACGGGCAGTCCGCGCGGCTAGGTTGCTGTTTGGCGACTTAGCGGTTTCAGCAGACTCCATAGTGTAGCAGCAGAGCCAGCAGTTACTCGTTAAGTCCGCGCGGCTAGGTTCTTTGCCTTGTATTTTTTCTGCTTTCATCGGGTATATTGACGAATCATGTATCGTCATGTATGCCTCGCCTTATAAAAATATTTTGATAGTATAAGATACTTGCTCTTCTGTTTGCATTTGGTTTACTTGAGCTCGGATAGGTTGAGTGTTCCTGTGCCTGGTTTCCCGTTTTTCACGAATCACAAATTTTTACATGGTATCAAAGAGAATAGAGGCTGAGCAATGATCAACCGTCAGTTTGCCTTATTGCTTCTGGGAGTCTAAGTGAACCAGGGTTAGTGCAATGGGAGGTAGTTTTGCAAGAGTTTTTGGAATAGAGCTTCTTACATCGACTAACTTTAAAAAGTGGAAGTCAAGTATGGAAAGCTATCTTCTGAGCGAGAACCTTTAGGAGGTCGTTTGCGGAGATGAAAGGCAAGAGGTTATTACTATTGCGGGTGCTGATACAGTGAGAGTTTGGAGGAAGAAAACGTGAAAGCGGAGTTTACTCTCAGGAGGGGGTTGTGTTTAGACATAAAGTTTCTAGCAAGGGATCGGAGGTGGACCAGTACAAGATCGACACCATCAAAAAACTCCCACCCCATCTACCGTCCGTGGAATTCGAAGTTTTTGGGGTCATGCGGGGTTTTATCGATGCTTCATCAAGAACTTCTCTGTAATCACAAAGCCACTTTCAAATTTGTTGGGGAAGGATTCTAAGTTTGATTTTGATAAAGACTATGTCCGTGTGTTCAACATTTTGAAAGAGTGTTTAACTTCGGCACCCATATTATCTTCACCAAATTTGGAGTCTTCTTTTTGGGATGATATGCATTGCTAATGATATTGTTGTTGGTGTAATATTGGGGTAGCACAAGAATAAAGTTTTCCACGTCATTCATTATGCCAGTCGGACCCTCAATGACGCGCAGCTCAACTATACCACAACTAAAAAGAAATATTAAGAAAGTCCAATGGCTCAAATATAATCCTGTATAAGGAAGATCTTCAGAATAAACTTATTCTTGGCAAATTCTCTTTCAAATGGCTAGCAGACACTTTAGAAAATAATCCTTCTTTGGAATAGATAAAGGCTGTCAAAATCTGATTAAAGAAAGATTTAGGAATAAGGAAGTATTCTCTCATAAATGAGAATATTTCTTCCTGCTGGCCGACCCTTGAAGTATGCAGTAATCCCGCTTTTTATTCTGATTTGAATATTCTGCATAACTTGTGCCTAAATTCAAGGATATAGTTGTGGTGCTACGTGTCAGGACGGGAGAAATTGATCTATGTGATTATGACATGATGTTATAGACTAAGTCTAATAGTACTCATGAAATTTGCATGAATAACCCTTAAACATTATAAGACTTATATAAGGAAAGTCCTGACACTTAGCCATTTCAGTCTGCTCAAAAGCTTTTATCAGTTTGTAGTCAATCTAGTTGAATTCTATCTCTGATGCAGTCGATGCAGTCGAACTCTTATAGTTGATGCAATCGATATGTTACTTAGTCATAAATTTGATGTCTTCAATCCGGCCGAACTTTTGCACTTGATGTAATCGACCTTTTACTTAGTCAAAAATTTGAAGCCTTCGATCCAGTCGAACATTTGTACTCGATGTAGTCGAACTTTTACTTAGTCATAAAATTTATGCCTTCGATCCAGTCGAACTTTTGCCCTCGATGCAGTCGAACTTTACTTATTAACCTGATTAATTACTAAGTCAATTTTCTGATCTTGCCATTAATTTCTTCTGCTCTTAGTGACTTTTTCTGATGATAGTGACATGTCTAATATATAATTAATCCAGTGGTCAACATGAATTCTACTATTTGAGGGATTACAAGTGCAAAATCATGTTTAGGTGACCAAGTGTCTAATCATAGATTACCCATGCACTTTAGTTTTACCTGTCACCCAAAACTAGAAAGAACATCAAATATAAGATGTTTATTATCATCTTAAGGTCTTCTTCAAATCATGAATCTTGGGGATAATATTCCCAACAAGGAGTACAGACTAGAAGAAAAGCAATGAATGAAGTGCTCCATCTGAGTTTTCTCTCTCAAGTAAAACCAAAGAAGTTTGAAGAGCCCAACATAGATCCTTCCTGGATCTTAGCCATGCAAGAAGAACGTTAGCAATTCAAGAGATGTTATGTCTAGAAGCTGGTCCCCAGACCTCTCAACCACAATGTCATAGGGACAAAGTGGGTGTTCAAAAATAAGTTGGATGTGCAAGGAGTTATTGTCAAGAATAAATCAAGGCTGGTTGCAAAAGGTTACAGACAAGAAGAAGGAATAGAATTTGATCATACCTTTGCATCAATGGTAAGATTGGAAGCCATAAGATTGTTTCTAGCATATGCAGTTCACAAAGGATTCAAAGTATATCAAATGGATGTGAAGTCTGCCTTCCTCAATGGAGATCTAAAAGAGAAAGTATATGTAGAATAGCCTCTGGGTTTTGTTAACCATACTTATCCAACTCATGTTTTTTTATTTAAGAAAGGCACTATATGGTCTCAAGCAAGCATCCAGAGCTTAGCATGAGACATTGTCCAATTTTCTCATTGAAAATAAATTTTCAAGAGGGAAGATAGACAATACATTATTCCTAAGGGAAATAAAAAAACAAGATTTTACTAGTGCAAATCACTATTGATGACATTATCTTAGGATCTGCAGATGATAACCTTTGTAAAAAGTTTGCCAAACTTATGCAAGGAAAATTTAAAATGAACAGTATGGAGGAACTGAAATACTTCCTAGGGATTTAAGTGAAACAATCTGAAGATGAGATTTTCATCTCCCAAGTCAAGTTCACAAAAGAGCTTTTAAAGAAGTTTGGAATGGAGAGTGCAACCACCATGAGGAATCCAATGGGCTCCAACATATCCCTAAACAAGGATGAAAAGGGGAAACCCTTTAATGAAATCATGTTTAATATATGATTGGATCCCTGCTCTACCTTACTATTAGCAGACTAGACTTCATGTTCTCCACATGTATTTGTGTTAGGTACCAAGTGAACCTTAAGGAATCTCACCACTCTTCTGTCAAGAGGATTTTAAGATACCTTAAGGGTACACCCAATCTTGGTCTATGGTACGCTATGAGTAATGACTTTGAACTAACAAGGTTCTCAGATGCAGAGTTTGTAGGATGCAAGGAATACAGGAAGTGCACTTCAGGAACATGTCGTTTCCTTAGATGGAGACTTATTTCCTATAGCAGTAAGAATCAGACAAGTGCGACAATTTCCACAGTAGAGTTTGAATACATCTCAGCTGGGAGTTACTGTGCTCAATTATTATGAATACAACATCAGCTTCAAGATTATAATATACAACAAAGTACATCACCTTTATTTTAGGACTTCTCTAGTGCAATCTCAATAACTAAAAATCTTGTATCACGCAGCAGGACAAAGCACATTGAGATAAGGTATCATTTTATCAGAGAGCATATGGAAAAAAGAGGATATCTATCTTAAGTTTGTCCTAACTGACAAGCAAGTAACAAACATCTTTACCAAGACTCTAGATGAAGAGGAAGTTCAATTATTTCAAGATTGAACTAGACATGTTAAACCCTGAATAAAAAAACCTGCCTAGCCTATTCACTAGATGAAGAACTTCAAATCTCCTCTTAATGGGCTGCAAATAGCAATTTTTTCATTTATTAATGGTTGATGTGCATGTAGTGCTTGAATAATAATCAAGATATAGGACATCAAAACCAAATAACTTCAAAAGGAAGGATTAGGATTAGAGGAAAATCAGTGCAACATTTCAAATCCCTATTAAAAGGCAATCGGGACAATGTTTTCCTATATCCTATTCCTTAACAGGTACGCACCGTTTGGTATTCCTTTTTATATTATTAAATTAGAAATAGCGGGAAACACTAGGTTAAATAAGACATGAAAAATCCCAAACGTCGTTATCCTGGTTCTTGCACTCTCACTCCCATCTCGATAGAAAATTTCCCAGTTTTCTCAACCCTAGTTTCGCAAATGGCACTAAAGGAGTGTGCGCCGGAGAGAATAAACACTGGTAGTAAAGTCATTAGGGGCTGTTTTTGAACCTGCTCTGAAGAAATACAGTTGGTCATCTTTATCCTGGATAAGGCCGAGCTAGAGGTAGTTCTCTCTAAACCTACCAAAATTATTCCGTCAGCCGTCAAAGAGTTCTTCCAGAATACAGAAGTCAGTAGTTCAGGAACAAAAATCAGAACTTCAGTGCTCAGTCATGGACTACGGGTTACGACAAGAAGCTTAAGCCGTCACTTGGATCTGCCTACCCTTCAAGAGGGTGTAGAAGAGGAAGACATCGCCAAGGAAGACATAATAGATGCCCTAGCTTGGTGTGGGTATTCTGGAAAAATGTATGGATCCCTGGAGAAAAATGACATGAATGCTCCAAGAAAACTGTTGGCAGATACAATAGGTTGAGCTCTGTTATGTAAACATGGATCACATGACCGGATATCACGAGACATGTTCAAGGTTATGACTACTATCATACTGACAAGGAGGACTGACTGGGGCAAATTTATTCTGAGAAGACTGAAGGAATGCATGACTACCCCCAACATAAGAATTATAATATCCCTTTATCTACACAGAAACCTAAAAGATAGGATGACAGATGTTCCAGAAGTCTCCCATCATTACTTTAAAAAGATAGACTACAGGACTCTAGACAGATGGGATAAAGATTTTCCCAAATTAGAGAAAGGAGGAGCAAGCTCCAAGGACTCTCTAGGTGAGGAGAAGAAGAAATACAAAAAAAGGGTTGCTTCCAGCCCAAGAGAGCAAGTGGATACCATGGTAAGAAGGCTAAAGAAAGCCCATCTTGATGACTGCTCTCACCACACCTCCACAAATATTGAGGGGGAGCAAACAGGGGATCATCACCCTGATCGCCATGAAGCATTGATTCCCTAAGACCTGGAGCACAACCCCTATTGAGGAATCAATAGATGTAACTGATCCTGAAGGGACTATGGTAGGGGATGCTCTAGAACCAATTCTTGAAGACCTTAATCCTCATCTCAAAGCCACTGAAGTGGTGGATGTTTCCCCCTCCCATATAGAAAAGGGAGCAGAAGAAAGTCTACCTCCTCTACAGAGACTAAATATAGTTGAGGGGAGCCTATACCTACGGACTCTATCCAGGAGACTGGAGTTATTGCAATACCTAAACAAGCTTAGGGGGAGTCAATTCTGCATGGCACATCCCAATGAGGAGTAGCCCTAGACTCAGTCCAAGAGGATGTTAGCACAGCAATGGCTGACACAACCAAAGAATATACATTTGCTGAAGAATATTCTGAAGAATTCCATCCCACTGGCCATGAGATGGCAGTGTGGAATCAGAAATAGACATAGGTACCTCAAAAAAGTCTACTCCTGACTATCTTTTTGGGTACTATGAAGGTCTTGAAATGGTCAACCAGCAAGCCACTAATGCTGAGAATCAACCAGGAGTTCAAACCATAAGTCTTGTTGAAGAATCCAGTTATCTTCTGGTACAGCTGCAAATAATGATGGATACTCAGAGGAGGAGTATTGAACAATTTTTTGAGAAGACAGTCCAAGGGTTGAGGACTGAAGTAAATACAAGGATTTCAGTAGTTGAAAGGGAGATGCAATTCCTGAACACTCAAACCTTTCAATTCTTCATGAAGGCTGCCCAAGCAGTGGACTTCACTGCATTCCAAAACAAGATGACTCATCAAGGCATTCAAGAAGTCATAAAAAAATCAGAATGCCACTGCAGAAAATCTAAACCATGCCTTTTTGGTGACACATTCAAGATTGGCTCAGAACAAGACTTCCATTTTAGAGAGAATGGACTTCTACAACCAGCTACTAGATGATCATCTTCTACTAACCAAAAACAACATAGTAGCTGGTGTAAATATACTGAAAGAGAGAGTTGGTGAATCCCAAGAAACAATCAGCATAAGAACATTTGAAGAACTCAGAAAGGGGGAGAGAAATATAACCTACCATTCTTCCCAACAGGCTATTTGGACAACAAACACCATCATCAGGACAGCCTTGGGTATAGATATACTTGAATTTTCTCCTCAACCTCCCTTCCCCGAGGCTAACCCAGCTACTGAAGATGACTATCTTCCCCTAGATAACTATGAAGCTGCTTGGGGAGGAGAGTATGACCCTACACCTTCACTTACAGAGCAAGGTGTGTCTTCTTCAAGGAAGAGAAGGGCTGATAACCTTCAGGAGGAGACAATAGAAGCAAGACAAAAAAGAAGGATAGAAATTCAGAACATGCCTGAGTATGAGAACTGGAGCCCCATTTTAGAAAATATCATCTTGTATACCTGGAACAACTTTGGAAAGCATGGCAGAAATATTTCCAGATATTACAATTATGTGGAATGGAAGAAATATGAAGATCAGGAGACCAGTAGGAGAATTCACAAAAAGAATAAAACACATGGACCTCCTCCTCCTCTCAGATATATCCCTAAGCCCATAGGCTATTTTGAAAGGAAGAGTTCATGTTGAGCTCTGGACTAATTATATATTAGGCATGTCACTATCATTGAAAAAGTCACTATGGGCAGAAGAAATTAACGACAAGATCAGAAAATTGACTGAGTAATTAATCGGGTTACTAAGTAAAAGTTCGACTACATCGAGTGCAAAAGTTTGATTGGATCGAAGGCATCAATTTTATGACTAAAAGTTTGACTACATCAAGTGCAAAAGTTTGACTGGATCGAAGGCATTAATTTTATGACTAAGTAAAAGGTCGACTACATCGAGTACAAAAGTTCGACTGGATCGAAGGCATCAAATTTATGACTAAGTAAAATATCGACTACAAGAGTTTGACTGCATTGACTACAAGAGTTCGACTACATCGATTGCATTGACTACAAGAGTTCGACTGCATCGACCGCATCAGAGATAGAATTTGACTGGATCGACTGCAAACTGATAGAAGTTTTTAAGTAGGCTGAAATGGCTAAGTGTCAGGACTTTTCTTATATAAGTCTTATAAGGTTTAAGGGCTATTCATGTAAATTTCATGAGTGTTATTAGACTTAGTATATGACATCATGTCATGTTCACATAGACAAATTTCTCTCGGCTTGACACGTGGCACCACAGCTATATCCTTGAATTTAGGCACAAATTATGCAAAATATTCAAATCAGAATAAAAACGAGATTTGCTGCATACTTCAAGGGTCGACCAGCAGGAATAAATACTCTCATTTATGAGAGAATAATTCTTTATTCCAAAATCTTTCTTTAATCAGATTTTGACAGCCTTTGCCTATTCCAAAGGAGGATTATTTCCTAAAGTGCTTGCTAGCCGTTTGAAAGAGAATTTGCCAAAAATAAGCTTATTTTGGAAGTCTTCCTTATACTGAATTATATTTGAGTCGTTGGACTTTCTTAATACATCATTTGCCATGGGAAAATCAATCTAGCCGCTAGAGAATTCAACTTAACATCTGTTTTTCCTGTGGTAGCCAAGTCAAGTATAAAAGAAGGATTTAGAGATTTCAAGAATAAGTTTTTTAAATTGAGGACTAGCCTTTGAAATTTTCTCAAGTCTTCTGTGAAAGCTCTGTAGTAGTGAACAAGTATTCATGTTTTTTTTATCTTCAACCACTACTACATCATTCAAAGAAAAGTTTCTTCTTGATTTTATTCAGCAACATCTTTTGTGAAGGATACTTCTCTGCCACAAGTTTTTCTTGATCAAGCCACCTATTTTGATGGAGATATTTCAGGTGTTGATCAAGGTAAAGAAGAGGAAGTCTACTGTGAGAGCTTCTAGTAGAAGACTCAAATTTCAAAGTGTCGAGTCTGTTGAAGTTAGAGACCGGGCGGTCTGTCGGTCTGGCTTGGCGGGTTATTGATCGGGCGGTCTGGCGGTTTGCCTTCAGCGGTTTGGTTGCTGTATTGAGGTCTGAGGTCCAAGCGGTCTAGCGGTCTGTTACTGGCGACTAGGAGACCGGGCGGTCTAACGGTCTCATATGGCGGCTTGTCTTTCTCTCTGGCAGTGGCCGAGCGGTTAGCCTTTCTGTCTAACCGCGCGGCTTGTTCCGGTCTGTTGTTCTAGCCGCCTAGATTTTATGTATAGTTTAGTCCCACATCTCTTATTTGTATTCTCTCTTCTCTCCTCCATTCTATATAAGGGAGGTCATACCTTTGTAATAGATACCTTTTTCGGATAATAAAATTTCAGTTATACCATTTCCGGCTTGTTTTAGTTCGCTTCTCACATGGTATCAGAGGAATCGATCCTTTCCTCCTGATTCTGTGCTCCTCTCTGTCCGCGCGACTTGCTTCTCCGGCTTGCGCCCTGTCCGCACGGTCTCCTAGTCGTTGCCCTCTGTGTGCGCGACCTGTTGCCTTGTTCACTACGATCTGTCGCCTTGTTCGCCGCGACCTATCGCCGTGTGCCTTGCCTCCTCCTGTTTTCTCTTGCTCTGGTCGTCGCGACCTGTTGCCTTGTTCGCTGCGATCTGTCGCCTAGTTCGCCGCGACCTATCGCCGTGTGCCTTACCCTCTCTTGTGCTTCTGTTCGAGCGGACTATCTTCTTGCCGCTCGACTTCTTCCCCTCTGCTTGATACTGCGGCTTGGTCGTGGTCTTTCTGGCCGCTGGTGTTTGACATCCTGACCGCTGCAGTTCCTCTTCTGCCTATCCGCGCGGCTTGTTTCCTAACCGCGCGGCTTCCTGTTGTTTGCTCTTATGGCTCTTTCTGATGCTTCCACTGCCACCACTCCTGCCGCCACCCCTGTAGCCAATCCGGCTCCGCCTTTACCTCTTACTCCTTCCGGGAACCTTGGCACCGTTTCCAAGCTTGTCGGCTCCAACTACCCGGATTGGAGCGTCTCTTTCACCTTTCTCCTTCGCTCGCAACGCAAACGCCACCATCTCGTTGATGACCCTCCTCCTGCCACTTCACCTCTCTTTGATGACTGGGATGCGAGTGACGCTCTTGTGCGTACTTGGCTCGCTAACAGTCTATCCGATGAGTGCCTTCCCGTCATCCGTCATGATGAGACGGTGAAGGCCGCTTGGCTTTATCTTGCTGCTTTGTATTCCAAAGGGGCTCAGACGTCCCGCATCTATACGTTGTATGCGGACCTCTTTGCCCGGCCTACATTGTCTCCTGCTGCTGCCTACCAATAAGTTCAAGCTCTTGGGGCTGAGATTCTTCAGAATCGCCCCTTTTCTGCGGATCTGGCTCAACAACACAAGCACTTCTAGGAGCTTCTGGTTGTGTGTTATCTGCTCCGTCTTCCTGACACTTATGACATGATCTGCCAACAAATTCTGGGTGAGGCGGAATCTCCTACTTTAGATGCCATCGCTGCTTGCATCGCCGTTGTCACCTCTCTCCTTCAGCGCCCGCTTCTGCCCGCTCCTTCTCCTCCAGATAACTATGCTCATCAAACTCAGCGGAGTGGCTCTGGTAGCCGCAGTCATCAGTCTGGCGGACGTCCTTCTTCCCGCTACCTCTGCTCTCACTGCGGCCGCACCGGACACACTCTTGACCGCTGCTGGACAAAGCATCCCCATCTTCGCCCCTCGGGTGACTCTTCCGCCTCTTCTTCAAAGCCGTCTGCTTCCGTGGTCACATCATCAGGTAGTGCCCATGTGGTCATTCAAGGTAAATGGCTTATCGACTCTGGTGCAACTAATCATATGACGGGCAATCCTCAGTGCTTCTCTCTCCTCGAACAGCATGATCGGTTGCCCCCGGTTCTCATTGCAGACGGTTCTCCCTCCTCGGTTCATGGGTCGGGAGTGGTTCATGTTACTCCGTCCCTTCGGCTAGAGGACACTCTCTATGTGCCCAAGTTTCCGTGCAATCTGTTGTCGGTTACTTCTTTATGCAAGCAGCTTCAATGTTCTGTAACGTTTACTCCATCTTCTTGTTATTTTCAGGATCCGAGCTCCCAGCGGACGATTGCTACTGGGACTGAGAGCGGCGGCCTCTACTTCCTCGACAACGTTTCCGCTTTGTCCGCCTTCTCTTCTTCTTGTACGGATCTTCTCCAGTGGCATCTCCGTCTTGGTCATCCTCCACCACGGCTTCTACATCAGCTTCTGCCCCACCTCCCTCCCTCCAATACTCCTCTCCACTGCGAAGCATGTCAACTTGGCAAGCATCATCGTTCCTCCTTCCCGCCGAAGCAAGGTCGGGGCTCTACCCGTCCGTTTGATCTAGTCCACTCCAATATCTGGGGACCTGCTCCTACCCTTACTATTGGTCGGGGTAGTTCTTATTTTGTAACTTTTATTGATGATTTTTCTAGATGTACTTGGGTGTATCTCTTACGAGATCGCTCTGAACTTTTTAATGTATGGACCTCCTATTATCATTTAATCAAAAATCAGTTTGGTGTTGGTATTAAAACTTTTCGCTCTGATAATGCAAAAGAATACTTAAGTCATGCTTTTACCTCTTTCTGTGTGCAACATGGCGTTATTCATCAGACAAGTTGTGTCTATACATCCCAACAAAATGGGGTGGCGGAACGCAAAAACCGTCACCTCCTCGATGTTGCTCGCACATTGATGACTCAAATGCATGTCCCTCGCTCATATTGGGGCTATGCTGTTCTTCTTGCCTGCTCTCTCAAATATCGCATTTCCTCCTCCGTTCTCAAGGGAAAAACCCCTTTTCCATCCTTTATCCAGGCAAGGAGCCTTTTCCTCTCCCTCTCCGAATCTTTGGGTGCACTGCTTTTGTGCATGCCACATCTGCCACCCGTGATAAGCTCTCCCCTCGCTCCACCAAATGTGTCTTTCTGGGGTACTCGGCCACTCAGAAAGGCTATTGCTTCTTTGATCCTGTTCTTCGTAAGCTGTTCGTCTCCGCTGACGTTACCTTCTTCGAAAATGCCTCCTACTTCTCGGATGACTCCTCTTCTCTTCCCCCCACCTCTGATTCTCCTGTCATTCCATTCGTTCCCTCATCTCCTACTGCGATATCCGCTCCTCCTCCGTCTCCGCCCACTCCTCTCCCCCCGCCTCTCTCTCCGCCTCCATCTCCCTCATCTCCGCTGTCGTCGCTCTCTCCTCCCGGGCCAGCTCTCTCTGCCACTGATGCTCTGGATGCCGAGGAGCCCGCCGACCTGGATCTTCCTGTAGCTCTTCGCAAAGGGGTGCGGACGTGTACCCTACACCCCCTTGCTGTTGTTGTTTCATATGATCGTCTTGCCCCTTCTCGCAGGGCCTTTGCACTGGCTATCTCTACTACTACCACACCTCGTTCCTACCAGGAGGCCCTTGCCATTCCTCACTGGAAGCTGGCCATGGATGAGGAAATGGCGACCCTCACAGAGCGGGGTACCTGGACTCTTGTCCCTCCTCCCTTTGATACTGATGTTGTTGGTTGTCGCTGGGTCTTTGTAGTCAAATTTGGCCCAGATGGCACTGTGAACTGTTACAAAGCTCGCCTGGTGGCTAAGGGCTTTTCTCAAACCTATGGGGTTGATTACTTTGACACCTCTCCCGTGGCTCGTCTCAGCACTATACGGGTCCTTCTCTCTGTGGCGGTCAACAAAGACTGGCCACTTTCCCAGCTGGATATCAAGAATGCCTTCCTTTATGGTGATCTTCAGGAGGCCGTCTACATGGAGCAACCTCCAGGGTATGTTGCTCAGGGGGAGACACGAGTATGCCGGCTACAGAAGGCAATCTATGGCCTCAAGCAGAGCCCTCGAGCTTGGTTTGACAAGTTCAGCGGCATCGTGGCGGCCGTTGGTTTTGCTCGCAGCGCTGCTGATCACTCTCTATTTATTCGCAAAACCTCTTCGGGACTGGTGGTTCTTGCAGTATATGTTGATGATATTCTTCTCACTAGTGATGACTAGGAAGGGGTAGCCTTGACAAAGCAGCATCTTCGCCAACATCTAGTCACGAAAGATATGGGTTCTCCGAAGTACTTTTTGGGGATCGAAATCTCTCGGAAGCCCAACTCTTTAGTCCTCTCTTAGCGTAAGTATGCTCTTGATATTTTAAAAGAAGCAGGATTGACTGGGGCCAAACCTGCCCGATGTCCCATGGCTGTTGGAGAAGACAAAACCTGGACAGATGGTTCGCCTCTTCTTTCAAATGCTTCGCGGTACAGGCGTCTAGTTGGTAAGCTCATATACCTCACCGTGACTAGGCCCGACATTTCCTATGTTGTGGGCAAGGTGAGTCAATTCATGCAAGCTCCTAGGGAGTTCCATCTACAGTCCGCCTTGCGGATCTTGGAGTACGTCAAAGCAGCCCCTGGGAAAGGATTGCTCTTTCAGAAGAATGATCATTTGAGGGTTGAAGCTTACTCAGATGCGAGTTACGCTGATGACAAAGGGGACCGCAAGTCTACCTCCGGTTTCTGTACCTTTGTTGGGGGCAATCTGGTAAGCTGGAAGAGCAAGAAGCAATCTGTTGTCTCCAGGTCCAGTGCTGAAGCAGAGTATCGGAGTATGGCATCGACCACTTGCGAGCTAAAATGGCTACGGGCTCTCATGTTGGATTTAGGAGAGGTCTACAACCATCCTCTACATATGTTCTGTGACAACAAGGCTGCTATATACATCTCCAAAAATCCAGTCTTCCATGAGAGAACCAAGCACATTGAGGTCGACTGTCATTTCGTTCGTGAAGAGATTCTGAAGGAACAAATTTGCACTCCCTTTGTCACGTCTGAAAAAGAGCTGGCTGACATCTTCACCAAGCCAGTATCCGCCTCGTTTCTTCATATATGTGACAAGCTGGGCATGATCGACATATATGCTCCAGCTTGAGGGGGAGTGTTGAAGTTAGAGACCGGGCGGTCTGGCGGTCTGGCTTGGCGGGTTATTGACCGGGCGGTCTGGCGGTTTGCCTTCAGCGGTTTGGTTGCTGTATTGAGGTCTGAGGTCCAAGCGGTCTAGCGGTCTGTTACTGGCGACTAGGAGACCGGCCGGTCTAACGGTCTCATATGGCGGCTTGTCTCTCTCTCTCTGGCAGTGGCCGAGCGGTTAGCCTTTCTGTCTAACCGCGCGGCTTATTCCGGTCTGTTGTTCTAGCCGCCCAGATTTTATGTATAGTTTAGTCCCACATCTCTTATTTGTATTCTCTCTTCTCTCCTCCATTCTATATAAGGGAGGTCATACCTTTGTAATAGATACCTTTTTCGGATAATAAAATTTCAGTTATACCATTTCCGGCTTGTTTTAGTTCGCTTCTCACAGAGTCAAAATCTGTACTCTATTATCTCAGTAGGATTCCTTGTGAATCTGAGTTGTATGAACTCTGATCTGAGTGTAAATTTATTTGTATGGAGATTTAAATATAGGGCTTGTGTTATAGCCTGAGTTGTTAGGCTTAATGTCTGAGTTGTAAGGCTTAGTGCCTGAGTTATAAGGCTTAGTGCCTGAGCTCTTAGTGCCTGAGTGTGTAGGGCTCTTGTGTAGCCTGAGCTGTAAGACCTGGGGAAAGGTCTAAGGTAGGGAACCTATATTCCTGAGTTGTAAGATCTGAGGATATGAGGAAAGGTTAGAGATGTTTGGCTTAAGCTAGCTCTCTGCTAGATAGGTGAAGGGGGAAAGTGGATGCACTCATTCTTAGGGAACCACTATAAATCTCTGTGTGTTATGGCTTGTCTGTGTGCTTTACTATTATTCTGTGCTAATTGAAAAGAAAACAACAAGAATCAATAAACTCAGTAAATCACTTATTAACCCCCCCCCCCCTCTAGGTGAGTAGAAACCCTTGACTTTTAGTTATTAACTGTAAGAAGAAGGAATTCATTTTGAAATTAATTAATCAAACACAATGTATCTTCTAAGGGATTAATGAAGTAGCGTAAACAATGATTTCCTCAATGAAAGTAATAAAGAAAATTAGAAATGATTGCAAAGCAATGTTAGTTATAATAAAAGGGAGTGGTGTAATAACCGGTGAACCAAGTACAATCCCAGTAATTTGTAACTTTCTTGAAGTATTTTCAGAAGAGTTACCAGGTATGTCGCCTACACAGGAAGTTGAGTTCACTATCATCCTTATTGAAGGAGCTACACAAGTTCCAAATACACCGTACCAAATGCCTCCTAAATAATTGACAGAGTTAAAAATTCAACTGTAAGAGCTCTTAGATAAAAAAATATTCGACCAGGTACATCGCCATGGGGAGCCCATGTGTCTTTTGGTTATAAGAAGGATGGTTCGTTGTGATTATGTGTGAATTATCGTGAGTTAAACAAGTTGACAATCAAAAACAAATATCATCTACCCCACATTGATGATTTATTCGACCAGTTAGTAAATGCAAAAGCCTTTTCAAAAATTGATCTCAGGTCAAG
The DNA here is from genome assembly GCA_039513925.1 of Platanthera zijinensis. Lineage (NCBI taxonomy): Eukaryota > Viridiplantae > Streptophyta > Magnoliopsida > Asparagales > Orchidaceae > Platanthera > Platanthera zijinensis. The sequence continues at coordinate 136,270,503 of CM077094.1, forward strand.
ATATAATCATATGAAAATTAAAGAAAAGGACATTTACAAAATAGCTTTTAGTACACGGTATAGTCACTTTGAGTTCATAATGATGTTATTTGACCTAACAAATGCCCCAACAGTTTTTATGGATTTGATGAATCAGGTGTTTACTAAATTCTAGGATAAGTTTGTTATTGTATTTATCGATGCTATTCATATTTATTCGAAGGATAAAGATTAACATGCCGAACATTGCTACAAACCTTGAAATACCATGCTTTGCATGCAAAATTTTCAAAATTTGAATTTTTGTTAAATGAAGTTTTCTTCTTATGTCACGTTATTATGGAAAATGGGTTGTCAGTGGATTCGACCAAGGCAGGGAGTGCAAGAGCAGGGAGCGCACACGCAGGGAGCGTATGAGCAGGGAGCGCACGTGCGGCTACTCGCTGTGCGCGCGCTTAGGGGGCACGCGCGTGTGCAAGGCGCGCTCACGCGCGTGGTGCACGGGGAGTCACTGGCGGGGCGTGCGCGCACTTGCACAGTGTGTGCACTTGGGTGACCGTGCTTGGTTTCATCCCTTCTTTCGGGGTGATTTTCGGGGCTCTGGGTTAGTGCGGTTTGGTGTACGTAACTCGTTCGGATGTGATTGCTTTCCTTCATGTTTTGGTTGAAGTGCTACCTGTTTGACTCAGTAACCTCTAGGGGAATCCCATAAATCCTATTTCACCTCACATGTCTCAAGTGTACGATCCTCCAAAGTTAATTCTTTTTAATATTTATGGATCATCCACAAAGGAAAAAGTGTTGGAGTAATTAATATATTGTATAAACTTATGCCCACAAGTTAAACCCATAGTGTTCCTTATCTTGTGTCTGCATAATGATTTGCAAGGTTGACCAAATTTCAATGAGTCTTCCTTCCTTTTAATGAACTCCAATGCAACACCAGAAATAGAGCATACCAATTCAGAGTACAAAGAACCTCTAAACCTTATGTTTATCTGAATATAACTATGACCAAATGACCGCTTTATCTTAGTGTGTTGAAGATTGATCATTTGGTTAAATATTTTCCAAATAGTTGACAAATTTCCTATTGATACTTCAAGAAATCTTTTTACCTAGCTGTGACCACTTTTTGCTCGATTTATTGTGCATTTTCGTAGGTGTAATAATTTGTCCACCCAAGCTGAAATGAAAAGCTCTTTGTATTTTTCAATCCAAGTTGTAATTATGAAACAAATAACCTCTAAATAATTCTCACTATAAGTAGACATCATAAAACTAAGACAAGAATTAAAATCATTTACTATTGGAGAACTCACAACATTTAGCCAAGTACACATAAAGCCGTTAAACTTTTTTCCTTGCTTGAAATATTTCTTACAATGTGCATGAATATTATGATTAATATGAATTTGACATAAAACAAATCTAGAATGAGGAAAGACGACATACTAACATTCCACGAAGCTATTTCTCGATCTATCACAAATGCACCTATTAGAAACTTTTCATTTAACGTTCTTTAATTTTAAATGCCTCAAATGCCCATTTATTGCTTGATTCGGTTTCATTGGACATAAAAGTAAATGTGGAGAAAAGGGTAGATTAGTTAATGTCAACCAAACAATATAAAACAACGACATTAGATATTGATTTGTCTTGTATGTACAGTCCACCATAAAAACATCTAAAACATGTTGCTTAATTGAATTGACGTGGGATGAATAAAGTACAAGAAATCCCAATTTTTAGTAAAGGCATTAACCTGATTATAACATATATACTCTGCTTTTGTGATTCATTTGTAGAGAAAAAGCACTGGGGGTGACACCATCTAATTGCTTCTTGAACAACCTTACTGTTTCATTATAAATTCTCCTCATAACTGTAAAGTTATTAGGATTTCTTTTCTTCAAAGTTGATAAAGTTTTCCAAGGTTTCACATCGGATGTGTACATGTCGTGGAATACCTTCTATTTATTTTCATCTAATCTCCCACCACAGGCATGTGCCTCAAGATGAACAAAATTATGATTGTGAATTCCACATTTCACTTCTACTTTTCACTCTTTCAAAGCAGCATCTTTTTGACCAAGTAATAAGAACGAACACCCACAACACTTTGAATTTGTTTTTCTTGAATGTTTAACCACGCCTTTATTACATACATTGATTTTCCCGGGGAAACCCACCTTTATCGCATCCAAACATTATTCTAGGTCTCGCACGAGTGGTAATCTTATCAGCCTTTTGTATTGTGATAACAAATCATACTCTTCTTGCAACATTAAGAGCTCATTCAACCAAATATTTTTACTTGAAAGATAATACCAGTAATGAATTCAAGTCTCACATCTATGGATGAAATATTTTTGGAATCTTCAAATATTATTGATCTTAAATCTAAACTCATTTTAACACAAGCTAATAACCCCTGGAATTTGTAAAACCAAACACACAAACATTATAATTTCATTCCAAATAAATTTACTAAAAAAATTTCAACATAACTTGCAATCTACCACAAAAATAGTAATAAATGCAATCCAATACCATGAAAGCTATGTTTAGAGTTATACCTGAATTTTTTTTAGAGGAAAAATGAATAAACAAATCACCAAGTTCAATATTTTTTTCATAAAAATGAAGAAATTAATCACCCTAATACAATCACTAAACAAAGAGAATTCAACAAATATAAATAGAAATTGAACATACTGGGCGAAATGTTAACCCACCCAGGATATCTGTGAACTAAACATTGGCTATCTGCAAAACTCCAAGAAATGGATGTCGGACATCCACGAAATCCGGCGATGAAACTCCAAGAACAAGCGACAGAACTCTAGGAATTGGGCGACGGACCTCCACAAAATAGAGGGCGGTTCGTATAATGGAACTTAAGCAAAGGGTGGGTGGAAGCAATCGAAACTACTATCAGGGACAGATACAAGGGGGAGGGGGCAAGCTGGGGCCCGGACCCCTAAGATTTTTTTATTTTTTGCACGTTGTTTAATATTTGCACGCTAAATCCCTAATCCCGTGCTCATTTTTTGCAGCCAGCCCCCACAACCCCGCAATACAACAACATTACTTAGTCTGCCTTGGTCCTTCCTTTTTCCTCTTGCGGGCTTCGATGTCCTGCCATCTGCCAGGCGGCAACCTCTTCGTTGTATACAACCATGTAGGGATTTAGTCATGTTGGAACCGAATTTCGGTCTCAACCAGAGTTCAGACCCAAGTAGTGTAGCCCGCACCTACTTCTCCCATGCCTAGACACCTGAACAATGGCTAAGGACTAAGGAATAGACCTAGAGCCGCAGCAAGAAGGTTTTGTCATACACCCGGAAGATCTAAGAGAGCTTCCCCGCCTAAACTAATGTTAGAGCTAGGCACCTTGGAGGGCACTGGAAGCTAACCAAAGGAGGAGAAAGTCCAAAAAATGGATCCTCTCCAAAGGTGTCATTAAGGGTCTATTTATAGTTTTCCAAGTCTGGCCTACACATAGCGAAATTCCACCTTTATGTTCTACTATACATATCCCCAAGATTGTCTGCCAACAGCGAAACTCCGTTGTTTGGAGGGGCTATTAGCAGGCCAATAGGGACATTCTGGTAAAAACACTGTTAGGTGAGTGGTTCATGCAGCTACCACTCGTCTGGGGCAGCGAGTGTCGTGATAAGGCCAACACACATTGATACCCCAGGGCTGAGGGAGAGTGTGGGCCTATTTACCCCACTCGCCTCTCCTCTGCATAACTGTAGGGGAGAGCACGGGCCTTTTTGCCCCACTCACCACCATTCTTATGATGGCTTGATCTTATGTGATTTGGAGGAAATCCATTTTCACTCGCCTAGACCTCCCCGCCTAAGCCCAAAACTGCTCCCTTTACCACGGTCATCTTCTAAGGGGCCCACTCGGCGAATACGAGATTGTACACAATTCTCGTTCTTTGTGAGATTGTCTCAAGCTCAGAAAGAAAAGTCCAACCCCAAGTGTTCGGCAAGTGGTGGCCAATCTTGAAGGAATCTTTTGGTGGGCTCCACATCATGCCATATATATGCCGACCTAGGGAGGTAGGGAACTCCCTTCCCCTCTCTTCTCCTTTTTTAATCTTCATTGCATGATGCCTCTCTCCAAGGAATTTCAGGATTGTCTTGCCAAAGTGGGAGAGCTTAATTCATCGGACATCGTCGAACTCATGCGCTGGCTCTCGCACAGGTCTCTGAGTGAGCTGTTAAAGAAGAAGCCAACCAAGAAAGTTAAGCGCGACTTGATGATAGGTGAGTCTTACATCAACATTCTGCCTTCCACTTCGGTCACGGACTCACAATCCTTGGCGAAATATAGGTTTTGATGATTCTACTTACTCGGGCTATGTAAAAATGTCAGCGACTTGACCATCTTAAATATATTTGTAGGGAGACCACTATAAAGGAAAGGAAGTCGTAGAGGCTCTTCCAAGTCTTGGCACTCCATCTCGCGATGTCATAAGCCATTGGTTAGTCCAGGAGAACGTCTCCCTCGCGGATGCGCACCCTCGAACTATACTGACAGTCCCGTAAACACTCTTTGTAATTTGTCGACATATTGACTCCCTTTTCTTATCCATGTAATTCATCTCGCATCACCTAATTATAGTTTCCCCCTTTGGGGTTACCAGCCTAGGCTCCCTGCCGCTGAAGTCATCGGCCCATGTGCATGCACATGATCTCGCTCCCAGCTCGACACCCATGGAGAAAGGTGTCATAGACATCCCAGTTCCTTCCTCGGCCTTGATCCCTGGCCCTAAATCCTTTTTTTGGGTCACATGAAGGCGCTCACTATCCCTCTCGGCCAACCCTTCCAAGGAATACCAAGTTCTTCTTGCCAGCAGCCCAACCCGTGGACCACTACTTTGCAAGTTTTGTGGGAGCACTCGCTTCCTCTCCATATTATAGGTTAGCATTAACCTTTTTGACTTCAATTTCTCCAGGTCCCCCGGGGCGTCAGAAGCTGAAGAATCATTTGGATAGGAGTTCTTCTTGGCACTTCCCTCACCCGACATGGTTGAATATTTTCTGGGAGATCCAAGCGATCCCGCGGAGATGAAGAGGCGGATGGTAGAGGACCTCCGGAAGCATAGGTATATGCTGCAATAACTCTTGAGGGAGAGGGTAGTCAATGAGAAGTGGTTTCTTGACCTTGAGCACGACTACGTGTGGCTTGCTGAAGAGATAAGGCAAGGAGAGGGAGATGAGATGACCTCCCTTGGACCGCTCATCGACCGGATCGAGGAAAACATGCATCTCGTGCATCTGGACCATCAGTCCGTGCACGAGGTCAACAACCCTCGTAGACCACCAGGGGCAGGAACGCAAGGCCAGGGAAGATGGAAATTGCTCCGCTCTGAGCCTACCAGAACTCGCCCCTCCCCGCCCCCCCTATTGTTGTTCTTGCACTTTTTCCTTTGTTATCTGTTGATTTTTATCTTTCTTCTCTTTTGGAACATTCTAAGAACTAGCTCGTATAATAGTTGATGTAATAATTATTGTTTTCTTGCTTCATGCGAGTGCGGAGATCTAAATTTCTTACTCACCGCTTCATGATGAGATCTCTTGTTCGTCTCTCTTGAGAGCAGATAAGTCTCAGGGGGTCGACGTCGAGGTTAGCGAGTGGTTGTGAACTAGTTACCGCAGACCACCGACCTCTTGCTATAAATAAGGCCCCTTGCCCACTCTCTTATCTATCACATTTATTATTTTTGTACCCCCCTTTCATTTCTTAACTCTCACCCTCCATCATTCGCTCACACTATCTCGTTGAGATGGGTAAGGCAAAAGCGGATGTAGAAGGGAGATCAAAATGCACGAGACAATTCGCTAAGTACCCTTTCTTTGTGGGAATTTGACCAAGGAGGAGTATCTCATGTTTGTTGCTGACTACATCACCCCCGTGTTTGTTGCATGTCGATCAAAAAGAGGCAAGGCGATAAACACATTTCTCACCAGAGAACTCGCCTTCACTATCTCACACTTCGAGGTGCGGTTGCGACTCCCCCTTTGGCCGGAATTATGTCAGGCCCCTAAGTACTTTGGGTTCGTCCCTGCGCAACTCAACCCTAACGTGATCACCATGTTGATTACCTTCGTGTGCTTACTCCATAAGGAGCAGATCGAGTTCAACCTCGTCATTTTTCGGAAGCTTTTCATCTATCGGGACACTAACGATGGTGTTTCCTTCTTCATTGGCACGTTGTTCAAGGTGCACGAGATCGCCAACAAAAACCACAACTAGGTTATGAAGTTTGTCTTTATCAAAGGCACAACTGGGTTACGAAGCCCATTCAGTGGAATGTGGCGAAGTACCACGTGCGAACATTGTCAGGTGATGACACCAACCTCCACCAGTTCTTTCTCCACAAGAACTTCGAGGTCGCTTTCTTGAGGAGGGATCTTGACCTTCTCCCTCTGGTACTCCTGGGCGAAGGTATGCTTACTTCTCGCTCCATTTCGAACTTGCCGGTTATAAATACACCTCTTTTGAGAACACGGAGCCTTCTCCCTGCATGGGAGAGACTGATACCAGAGCACCCACCCTACACAGATGCTAAACTAAACACTAGCCGACTTACCCGGGAGAGGGCTGCTGCGACGGAATTCGGGAAGGAGCTAGAATCATCTACTCCCTTTAACAACAAGAAACAAACTACATCCACCAACCTTGACTCGCCTCGCTCCATGTCATCGCGCAAGAAGCTTAAAAAGGTAGAGGTGTCCAAGAGAAAGCAAGTCCAAAGGGACCACTTGAGGAGGGACAGGGCATGGGCGACCTCTTTGAACCATTTGCCGAGATGGAGCTCGAGGCCCACGAGGAGGATTTGTTGGGTACACTTCGTAACTTCATCCTAGGCGGGAAGGTTAAGGACCATGCCTGCGAGCCGATTGTGCTGTGGGATGAGAAGGCCAACAGAATCTCAGTCTCTTCGCTCCTTCCCTCCTGGTCGGAGTGTCAACCTTCTAGTGGGCATACCTTCGCCCTCAGCTTTAGGATTTATGCGCATGAGGAAGCGAAGGCCTATGATAACATGACCATGCAAAAGCTCTCTCACGGGAGCATACGAGATCAAATGCATTCTCTGAAGCTCGCACACATGGATGTCCGTCGCGGCTTCACTCTCAACCAAAAATGGAGTGATGTCGAAGAGGCGTGAGCGCTCATAGAGGACGAGGTGAAGGACCTGAAGTGAAGACTGGAGATCGCTGAGAGCCTTCTTGAGAAGAACTCCGACGGTGGGTGAGTGTCGATCTCTATGGGCCTCTGTACTATTATTCGTAACCATTTTTCTAATCCTCTGGCTCTCGCAGGATGTTGAGACCGTCGACTGAATGTGCACGTGCGTCGCCGACTTGGAGGAACAGAATAAAAATCTTCAGGATGAACTCAATCGCCTAGTTGACATCATCATACCTCCAACTCGCGGTGACTCGACCAGTAGGGGAGGTATACCATGGATGTACATCGAGTCTGAGTCAACGAGATGATGAGAGTCACCACTATCAAGGCCACCGACCATACACTCAAGATAATGAGAGACCTCAAGGTGCTGACGCCCGACTGCGAGAGGATTACTAATAAAGAACTGGTCCCCGAACTGTTCCTTCCCGTCACAAAATCCGATGAGGAGGATGAGTTAGCCTCTCTATTTGGCGACCAAGATGACGACCATGATGATCTGTCCAGAGGGGCCGACTAGGAAGGAACTTTTTCTCCTTTTCTTTTCCTTGTAACATTTTGGGCTTCCTTTTGTGCACTCGCTCGTGGGGTGATTTTTTTGTAAGCAGTTATTTCTAAATGGAAAAAATTCTTTTTATTATCATCATTTTACGTGTGCCTCCTCGTCGAGTACTTGATTCTCTCTTCTCTCCTCCGGGCTCTAGGCTTGTTTGCTGCGGACACAAGTTTCTAATTCGTAATCACGGTAATCTTCTAGGATCATGCCCTGTAACACTCCCGCGTACCCGTTATTTTCGAGGCATAATCATTCTAAGGTAAAAACTGATGCGTTGACATTCATCAGAGTTTGGCGATCCTAACGTCTCGCGTGCTACGAGCACTCACTACTTGAGGATCATCCATTCTCGCCCTTGAAGGGGTTAAACATGAGTTAGAAATTATAAAACACTCGTCACTTGACTTGACGGTGTTTGATGATTGCTCCTTGGGGTATAAGTGAGTTCATGGTCGGTGAGATCCGACCCCACTCGTCTACACCTTCCTTCAAGTCTCCTAGCCTCTCCATGTAGTGGGAGCCTAACAATAGGATCTTCTTAGTAGCATTCTTCAACAATCATTTTCAACCTACCACCGAGTGCCTTCTAGCCCTACCAACTAGGGAGAGCCTGAGCGAGATCTTCTCGGGGTCATTTTTCAACTATCATTTTCATTCTGCCATTGATTGTCTTCCACCCCGCCAGCTTGTGATAGTTTGACCGTGGGATCTTCTCGGGGTCATTTTCCAACTATCATTTTCATTCTTCCACTAAGTGCTTTCCAGCCTTGACAGCTAGTGAGAGCCTGACAGTGGGATCTTCTTGAGGTCATTTTTCAACTATCATTTTTATTCTGCCACTGAGTGTCTTCCAGCCCTGCCAGCTAGTGAGAGCCTGACAGCGGGATCTTCTCGGGGCCATTTTCTAACTTTCATTTTCATTCTACCATTGAGTTCCTTCCAGCCCTATCAGCTAGTGAGAGTCTGACAACGGGATCTTCTTAGGGTCATTTTCCACTATCATTTTCATTCTACCACTAAGTGTAACGGCCTCCCCATCACTCAGCTTGAAAGGACGACCACCGGCACCCCCAGCATCCAGCTTGAAAGTGTTCAGCATCAACCGGTCTGCAGACCATACACCCCAACCCCTCCTCACACTTATTTCTCAACCACGGTGGGTTGTTGAGACCAGGTATTGAACCCGAGACCTCCTTGATAAATAGCATTCAAACCACTCATCATCTCTAATTGAGTCGTGGGTTGCAAGCTAAAGGCTCGGGAGATAGTAATATCAGTACGGGTTGGTCGAGCGGGTTGGAGGCTCAGGTTGAGATAAACTTGTATGTGCACATAAACAAATTTGTGGTGGGCCTTTCGGTACTCGTCCTGTCAGCACAACGACGAAAGTACGGTTACTCTAGTGAGGTGTGATGGTTTATAGGGCTAATGGTTGTTTATACTATGGTCTGGAGGACTATCCCCTAAACGTGCACCTGAACATAAAGACTGGTGGATTTACAGTAAGTGTATGTAGGAGCTCCGATGTTATGTTCTTAGCGTTGAGGCGTACGTAAGTTCTAGGCCCGGTAATGTGCCTGCTCGCCTAGGAGTGGAGATACCCGCTCCACTGCCATCATGAGCCACAGTGGTTGGTACCTGAGAGGCTAGCTACCTCCAAAAAGTGGGGAATGTTTGAAAGGTCTTTGTACAGAGTCGGGTGGGTGAGTTGCATCACAAATCATTGCATTGCATCGCATAGCATGACATACATTAAATTGTATATCTTAGATTATAACTGCAAACCCTCATCATATAGTTTAGTATGGGCTCTTTTATATGATGAGTTACTTTAGAAATCTTAACTTATAAGTTGTATGAGCATTCATATAAGTTAAGTTACGTTCTGTGATGGTAGCATAGCTTGTTTACTTTACTTTTTTGTACATTACCGCACTGCTCTTACTTTACTATTATTGTATTATAATAATCCTCTTTATACATATATATACTACTAGTTAGAGCCATGTCACCTGCATTCTTATACTGCATTGTTGTCCTCCTCCTCCTTCCTCCCGTGCGGTGCCTGTGAGTCGCGGGGGTGAGGCGAGAATGAAGTGACTTAGTCTTTTGACTAACGGTCAATGGACTACATCATTTTAGGAGCGCATGGAGCCGCTTCAGTGGTACCACCCGGAGGACCAACAGCTCGAGGAGGCAGGACTTGAGGAACAGTTGTCGCACACTATTACTATCACTACTGGACGTCACGATGATGAGTGTTTTGTTTTAGCTTCCTCTTAGAGATGTTGTGAGAGAGTAGATTTTGTACTTTCATTTTGGACATATACCGGGCTTAAGCCCTTAACTCTCTTTCATTATGTACTCATTGTGGACTATTGCTCTTTTCTATTATATATATATATATATATATATATATATATATATATATATATATATATATATATATACACATTGAGGTGTGATTGTGGACTATGTTTTTGCTTAAATGTTCTTTTTGGCCTACTTATGAAATAATCGTACTAGCCGGTAGGATCGGCATCGTGTTGTGTCAACTAACTCAGTAGTTGGTGTCACCGTAAGGCGGCGGTCCTGGGCATAAGACCCGAGTAACTCTCTGGTTAGGGGAGGGGTTATTACAATGGGTATCACTTGACAAACGATCATATAGGAAAGTAGTCCACAACACTGGGTCACCCCGCTCGAGCATTAGTTTGCAGACAAACTATGCAGCAGAAGCTATGGTGCGCCCATGTGTAAAATCACAAAAAATAGTCCATTTAAGTAATGAGTTAGGCTAACCCAACTAGACCCCCACTTCAGTTCGACTTACTAAGACGATTTTGTGGCATATCCTAGTCAAAAATCGACCTCGGGTATAGATTAGTTAAGGTACGAGGATACCCAAAGTTACTAAAGGAAGAGTTTAATGCGAGAGTCGCTGCTTCAGACTTAAAACTCTGATGTTCCTACATCACCTATCAAGGATAACATCATATCTTACCCAAGTTAATAGGACCGCCTCAAGGAGAATCGGTGCCTGTAATTTAGTAGTTGAATATTAGGAGAATCGTAAACTTAGTCCTCGTACCAAGAACTTGTTTATATTGAAGCAACCACCGTGACAAAAACACAGAGGTCGAATATGAATTTAAATTTAAAAGAGGCCCATTTTGGGTTGGGTCATATGTTGACCTTGAGAAGATTGTCATAAATAGTAACTTTAAGGGTCTGAAGTATATAGCATATCAATAAGTCTCTAGGTGAAACTCGAAGTCTAAGATTGTTAGTCCTAAGGATTAAGTGCATATCTAGGATGAATGTACCATAGAGATATAAAAAAAACTTAGCCCAATGTGTATGGGGGCTGATCCTTTTGTTTATTGGGCTAATTTGATACCGACTTGGTTTTTCCTAGACCTTATTTAGAAGATATTATGTCATAAACATAGTGATCTCAAAGTTTGGAGTATTCAAATATTACCAGGGTGAAAGTTGAGACTTTGTGTATGCATGGTTGGTAAGATGATCAACCCTCCCTAAAGTTGGGATATACATAGAGGGTTGCCCGCTTATATATATTACAACCTTAGAACAAGGAAAGTCGGCATAAGATGTTAGAAACTTTCTCGAACTTTTGAATCAGATGATTACTTAACACAACTTAAGGAGAGGTCGTAATTTCACCAAAGCATAATGACATGTTATATGCAAATAGCAAAGAAAGTTGTGTACAATTCGCAACAGTTTGAACAAATGGCATTTTAAAAACCTAAAATTGAAGCAGTATCGACGAAAAAAAGTTTTTATGTGCAATTAAAGAAGTGTGTTACCTCAAAAAAGCACATTCATAGATACTCTAACACCTTAACCCAATTGATATAATGTACGCTTAGTGATTATATTTTCGGCTAAGGATTTGATTAATGAACTTAGGTATATTGCAAGAGAGAGCCGGTATGAATTGTGAATTCAGTACAAGTCTAAGTAGGATATGGATTGAGATTAAATTCCCACAAGTCAGAAGAGAATTTGGAATTTTTGTATTTCAGGGCATTCAATGGTGACATACATGGTTTATTCCAATAAAAATTAAGCTCTTTCATACGTGAACAATCCCCTTTATTATAATCCTTATCCTTATATTTTGGGAGATAGTTTGGTGCATAACTAGAACACTTAGACCAGAATTTGGAGAATTAAACATGATGATCGATCACTGCTACACACTTACCTGACATACCCAAGGTCATTACATTGGAAACTTGCATACTGGGATAGGGTAACATCATGTTGATATGGAGGAGGATTGTGGGACTTAACTATTACGTAATTAGAGGTCATAAAGTGAGAATTCAAAATGTTTGAATAATTATGACTATAACATTGGGTGGTCGAGGCGAGCATTGACATGGCTCCTAACGAGCTTTATATGAGAGAGAGTCTCAGACACCGCTATCTTTGGCCTAGGATGAGGATACAAAGGTACTTGATCAGAGTATATTAAGGATACAGACGCACTTATTCAGATGATCCATGACAGGATGCTGGAGGATCAGAGTAGGCAGACAAAGTACTATAATGTGAGGCAACGAAAGGTAGAGTTCTAGGTGGGAGATAGAGTTTACTTAAAGATACATTTAGTGCACGGTGTCTCGCGGATAAGAGGACACAAAAAGCTCAGCCCTCGATTTATGGGGCCTTATACCATCTTGGAGTGGATCATCCCCTTGGCTTATAGGTTGGAGCTGACACTAGAGTTGGCAGACCTGCATGACTTCTTTCATGTCTCCCCGCATCTGAGAGCCTTACTTCGGCCGGAGTAGCACATCACAACTACAATGGGCCCGTAGCATCTGATCGGTTAGTTCGTTTGGAGCCGATCTAGATCAACGATACAGAGGGAGCGTCCCTTTGATCAAGGTGTTGTGGTCCAATCATGAGCAGGAATAACACACTTGGGAGCCCATGGACCTCATGCAGTAGTGCCATCTGAAGCTCTTCACCTCAAGTACAACCTAAACCTTCTAGATATTTTGATCCACTTTTTAATGTGTTAAATCCCGTAGACCTAAACTTAAATTTCAGGGACGAAATTCTTTTTTATTTATTTATTGGGATTTATAACATCTCATTTTCTTTTAGACTCCCTTAACACAAATTAGGGTAGGACATGTTGTAACGGCCCCAAAACAAACAAAAATAAATAAAATAAAATAAAAGCAAAGTATAAGATAAAGGAAGTCCCGATGATGAAAAGAATTGGAAATCAGTGTCGAGTCGACGTCGCACGTTTAAGTTAGAAGTTCGAGATTTTCGATGTTTTGCGACGTTCGTCTCGTTTTGTTTTTGTTTACGATTTATCTGGTATACTTTGTATTCTAATTGGTTCAAGTTCTGGTTTAATTGTTGCATATGGGATGGTAGTGTTGGCTTGGTGATGATCTTGGTGCTGGTCGGTTTTCTTTGACTTGTGAACTGGGTGTTGTTGTAAGCTTTGTGTTGTTGTGGGCTTGGTTGGACCGGTTGGTGCTTGACTGTTTTAATAATGTGGCTGTACAAAATTTGTGAGAAACCGGGTGAACCGGTTGTTTTGCCCGGCTATTTAGGTTAAGCGGCGGAATGTTTTTATGCGGCGAGGTTTGCTTCACATGTGTACAGTGGCCCGGCTCCTTCTTTATAGCTGCCCGATCCTTATCTACTCTGGTTATTATCGCCGCTTGCGAGGTTTGATAGTCGACTGGAGCTCTTGGCGGAAGGATTTGTGCTTAGGGCTTTTCGATTCTCTTTTTTCTTGCTTGATAGTCGCTCCTCCTTGAATGACGGTGCTGGAAATATTCCTCTTCGGGGGGGGGGGGGGGGGGTTGCTGCTGTAGGTGACTTGGCTCTTCCGATAATTTGAGCTACACCATATTTGTAAGTCTCTTTCTCCTTCCCTGGCAAACGAATAAGAAAAAGAATTTCAGTGGGGTTAGAGCGGAGACCTCACACATGTGGTGATTATGATGAGTTAGACTAGGCGGTGACCTTAGAATCCAATGAGTTAGGGTGAACTCACATAGGGCCCATTATAGTGTACAAGTCAACCTTGATAAAACTAGCTCAAATTAAACTCACAAGTGCAAATTGACCTCACCACTATGTTCCTAACCCTAAAAGAGGCTTACTTGACCATAAGACCCATAGTGGGGTCAACCAATTGGTTCAAATAGGTCAAAGTCAAACCTAGGTCAACATAGGTCAACTAAACCCCAATTGGCTCAATTAGGCACCACATTGTTAAAGTGACCCCACCACTATATTCCAAACCCTAATAGGAGTGTATTGGATTGAAAAGCCTCATCATTTGGTCATCAAATAAGGCAAATTGACCAAAATCAACTTTGAGTCAACATAGCCCAAATCAAAGGTCAATTGGTCTTCAATTGGACAAATTGACCTAAAACCCAGCCATAAAACATCATTAGAGACTCAATGGGCTCAAAAGCCCCATCATTGACCAGCCAATTCATCCAATTTGACATAAGTCAAACTTCCCCCAATTTTGGTCAAAACCACACCTATTGGCTAAATTAGTCCAATTAGGGCATCGCCATGGCCCAATAAACATTAGGTGATGTAAATGGACTTAAGACGCACACATGGGACCAGACCACACATCAGTTGACCAAGTCAAACTCCCAATTCAACCATGGTCAACATAAGGCCTAAAGAAAAAAATGAGACTCAAGTGAATTCCCAATAGGCTAAGGCCTCAATCCCAGCCCACCAGCAGCTCATTAGGCTAATTACAACCCCCTACCATCTAAATTTGGAGGGTAGTGACATGCAATAGGGCAATTTGGACTTCCCCAATTTGCCATAAGTGACAAAATAGAATTAAGGAATGAAGGCCCTTGGTCACACATTCCTCTGCCCAGCCTCATCACTGAGCTTCCCATAGCATTTCCAGCAAGGGAGGTGCCACTTGGAGCCAAGGAGGAGCATCCAAGGTGGTGGCCAAAATTTATCTTAATGGAAGCCATAGATACAACCAATATCAGCTCATTTTGACCATTACATTAGCTTCAAAAGGCATTAAGCAGTCAAAATGCTATATTAGATCAAAGGTTTTGGTGGAGTGTCGGGAGATCGAGCAAGCTCGCTGAGATGGAGATTTTCATGGCCAACCACGACCATCGCCGCCGTCGAGCCCCAATCAAAGTTCATTTCTCCTCCTCTCCATCTGTGTTAGTCATCTAGATCAACTAGGAGAGACATCGGGCTTAATTGAGCCCGATCCCATGAGAGGAAATTAAGAAATTCCATGAAAATGTGAGTGCTCGGGTTTACCAAAAACCGCCACCTCCGATGGCCAAGTCGCCTCCAATCATCAGCCCCCACCTCAAAGGAGGTGGTGGTGGTGACCGGCCGGGGGATGGCCGGGAAATGGAGTTTGAAGAGGCTCTAGGTTGGGGCAATCCCAGCTCTTGGCTGGAGGATGAAGATGAACTAGAGGCCTTTGATCTGCTTTAAGATTCGTGCTTGATCAAATATTTATACATTATAGTTTGTATTAATTTGTCATACTTATACAATGATTTTCAAATTTTAAATTAAGCTCTTTAGAGGCTAAATTTGGAAAAGTTGTCTAAAACAACTTTTATAGCCCTTCCTGTATACTTTCTGTAGAAACTTAAATCAGCCAGTTTTAAGCATTGTATCCTCCTATAGATCACTTTTAGTGGGACTGATCCTTGGGAAGGATAGAATTTTGATCATAAATAACTTTCATATAAAGGCATGCATGAAGCTGAAATTTTGATCACAACTACATGTACCATAGATATACAATGTGACCAAAAAAAAAATTGGGGTATATTTTTATATAGCTTTGTCCAATATATGATTTATTGAATTATTGGAATAAAAGTGGTTAAACAACTTATATAGACCCAAATTTTGGGTGGGAGGTTCACTAGGTCATTATAAAATCCTGATAAAATTTTGTGGTCATTTGGAGCTTTGTATGTGGGGGTATTCCAATGCATGAGGCTATGACTTACTCTGTGTAGCGTGCATTTAGTCAAAAAGGTGTATCTTGTAAATTTAGTAATATTGGCTTGGTCAAATCTAGTGAAATTCTGTGCATGCACTTATTTAGTGAAAATACATCTCCTCAAGGTGTTTTAGAATATTTGGAGTTGGATTTGCTTGACAATTGAATTATTTTTCATATTTTTACATTTATGTATTGATGGAATTGATGTGACATGAATGGGTGCAAAAATCAATGAACTTTGTCAGAAGAATTATTTTAACATTGTACATTCTTAGTAAATTATTTGAAATTTTTGGAAGTCGAAATCTTCTGGTTGTTGTTATTATTACAATTTTGTCCCCTATTTTATTATTTAAGTAATTATGGTCAGATAGAGTTAGAAAATTATTAAACTCTAGCATAGGTAATTGTTGAACATTTTTAACCTCTAGTAATTTTTTTGGAATATTTTGATGAGCATTTATAGTACCTCATATGTAAAATGAATTAGTGGATCAGATTTTTATAATTAGAATTTAAATATGAAATATTACTGGAATATTTTGAAATTTGGTCCAGATATCTTATTTATCATTTCATTCTTATGAAAATTAATTGGCACTATTTGGACTCCTTGAAGTGATACTTCATGTACAAATCCACTAGTGGCTTATATTTTAAGATTATTCAATTATGGTCAAATTAATTTGAGAAATTGGGAAACTGTGGAATTTTATCATAATCGAGTATCTAGACCCCTGCAATTAATTATAGGACATTTGTATCAAAATAATTTGTTGTTATAACACATAGGCTCAAATCACTCATTTGGTCTGCATATAGTAACATCAAGGGGTGATGGTTAGAAGTGATACTAAATTAGATCTAGACAGTTTGGGGTATAATTAGGATCATGATATGAGGCTGGTTAGATTCCTATGAAATTTACCAAGAGATGATGTGAGTTAGTATACATGGACCCTAAGGGGAGTAGTTAATCTCGGAGATCGACAAAAGATCGTCGCTCCCCTATAAGAGGTATAACCCACTCTAAGATAAATCAAGAGTAATAATGAGAAAGGGTTTGATAAAGGGTAGTCACTAATAAAGTAAAAAATCTTAAGAAAGGGAGATTTGGGATTCAGCCCATCATATTTCCTAGTACCGCTGTGAGCCCTTCGCCTGGTAGCCCTTGGGAAGTCCAGAATCCACCCCTAAAACTTATAAGTACAATTATAATTACACAAGAGTAGTCTAATTAGGAGAACAAAAGATATGGTAAACCTCATCTCGAGGTATGGGATGAAATGGTAGAGGATGGGTTAGTCATACGAACTGAATGCTCGGGAGATAGTAATATCAGGATGAGTTAGTCCTGCAAGCTGAAGGCTCTGGAGATAGTAATATCAGGATGCGTTAGTCCTACAAGCTGAAGGCTCGAGAGATAGTAATATCAATACGGGTTGGTCCTGCGAGTTGGAAGCTCAGGTTGAGATAAACTTGTATGTGCATATTAATAAATTTATGGTGGGTCTTTCGGTGCTCATCCTGTCGGCACACCAAAGGAAGTATGTTGACCCTATGCGGTGTGAGGGTTTACGGGTCCAGTAGGTTGTTTATACTGCAGTCTGGAGGACTATCCCCTAAACGCAGACTGGACCATAAAGACTGGTGGATTTCCAACAAGAGTACGTAGGAGCTTCACTGTTGAGTTCTTAGCATTAAGGCGTATGTAAGGTCTAGGCCAGGTAGTGTGCATGCCTGCCTAGGACTAGAGATACCCGCTCCACTGCCACCATGAGCCACGATGATTGGTACCTGAGAGGCTAGCTACCTCCAAAAAGTGGAGAATGTTTGAAAGGTCTGTGCACAGAGTCGGGTGGGTGAGTTGCATCACAAATCATTACATTACATCGCATGACATGACATACATTAAATAGAATAGCTTAGATTATAACTGCAAATCCTCATCATATAAATTAGTATGGGCTCTTTTATATGATGAGTTACTTTGGAAACCTTAACTTATAAGTTTATATGGGCATTCATATAAGTTAAGATACGTTCTATAATGATAGCATAGCTCGTTTACTTTACTTTTCTGTGCATTACTGCACTGCTCTTACTTTACTATTACTGCCTTATAATAGTTCTCAATATATATATATATATATATATATATACTGCTAGTTAGAGCCATGTCACCTGCTTTTCTATATTAATTTATTGCCCTCCTCCTTCTATACTGCCTAGGGTGAGGTGAGGATGAAGCGACTTAGTTTTTTGACTAACGGTCGGTGCACCACATCATTTTTTTGTAACGTCCTCCCCATCCCAAAGCTTGAAAGGATGACCGTCGGCACCACTAGCATCCAGCTCGAATGAGTTCAGCCACAACCGGTCTACAGACCTGCACCCCAACCCATCTTCGGTCCACCGGCGGGTTGTTGGAGGCCGCAGCCTCCCTTCGATGAGAGAAAGTCAAGTTAAGCGGACAGCACGAGGACTTCTCAGGAGGTAACCATCCCAAGACTACTCCAGCCCAAGCATGCTTAACTATGAGTACTTTCAAATCTCATCACTATACAACTCCGTATTCGCAGAGTGAGGGTCCCCCAGCAGGCGCAAGGCTTGCTGTGCAGTTTTAAGCTTTTTTGAGGGTTTTGCACTCTTGGAGGAGCTGATAGAAAGGGCGGCAGAGGAGATAGCCATAGAGGCAGCCAACCCATCATTCGTCAAGAAGATGGCAAAGCTAACAGAGTTGGAGCCGAAGGAGCAAGGCAGCTCGAGACATCAGGAGGGGAGACGGAGAGAGGAGAATAGAGCTCTGGGGTTCCAGGGACAGGAGGGTCCAGATCCAGGGAGGAGGCAGCAGGGAGGACCTGCCCAGGGTCCATGAAGAGCTCTCATCAAGGGTGGGGGGGGATTTTCATGGAGGCCAAGGGAGGTTCAACTTCAAAAGGCAAGCTCCTAGACAGCTCCTACCCCCACCACAACAAGTGATGGAGATTGGTCGAAGGGAGAGGAGGAACCGGGCGAGAAGAGGAAGAGTCAGAGTAGTGTTACCCTACTATGAGTTCCACCAGGAGGAGGGCCATGCAACAACTACTTGCCCCGAATTACAGGATTTGAGAAGGACGAGAGCTCCGGCGCCACAGCCTCAACGACCTCAAGATCCGGTACGGATTGAAGAAGTCCCACCCAAGGTAGCAGGGGAGAGGTGTGAGGACAGGGTTGATGTGGGCACCCGGGAAAGGATCCCATGATTCAGGAGGGAAGATGAAGGTAGTGAAGTGGATCATCTCTTATAATGAACTTTGCTTGCGTTGTATTAACTGTGATTGATGAAAAAGACCGCCGAAAAACATTTGTGATTTGCGTCTTAGCTCCGAGATGATTCCGCAGAACAGTCTCCCACTAGCTGGCAGGGCAGGTTGATCTCTTGTGGAGGCTGTCCTTTTAGCTCCGAGATGATTCTGCTGACCAGGCTCCCACTAGCTGGCAGGGCAGGTCGATCTCTCGTGGAGGCTAAGTCCTTGTAGCTTCGAGATGATTCTGCTGACAAGGCTCCCACTAGCTGGCAGGGCAGGTCGATATCTCGTGGAGGTTAAGTCCTTTTAGCTCCGAGATAATTCCGCTGACCAGGCTCCTACTAGCTTGCAGGGCAGGTCGATCTTTCGTGGAGGCTAAGTCCTTTTAACTTCGAGATGATTCCGCTAACCAGGCTCCCACTAACTGGCAGGGATGGTCGATATCTCGTGGAGTCTAAGTCCTTTTAGCTCCGAGATGATTCCATTGACCAAGCTCCCACTAGCTGGCAGGGAAGGTTGATATCTCGTTGAGGCTAAGTCCTTTTAGCTCTGAGATGATTACGCTGACAAGACTCTTACTAGCTGGCAGGGTAGGTTGATCTCTCGTGGAGGCTAAGTCCTTTTAGCTCTGAGATGATTCCATCGACTAGGCTCCTACTAGATGGTAGGGCAGGTCGATCTCTCGCGGAGGCTAAGTCTTTTTAGCTCCGAGATGATCTCGCCACCCAGGCTCCCATTAGCTTGCAGGGCGGGTTACCCCCTCAGGGAGGTTAAGTGAATTCTACCCGGAGGGGATCTCGCCACCCAGGCTTCTACTAGCTGGCAGGGCAGGTCGATCTCTCGTGGAGGCTAAGTCCTTTTAGCTCTGAGATGATTCCGCTGACCAGGCTCCCACTAACTGGTAGGGCAGGTCGATCTCTCGTGGAGGCTAGGTCCTTTTAGCTCTGAGATGATTCCGCTGACCAGGCTCCTACTAGCTGGCAGGGTAGGTTGATCTCTCAAGGAGGCTAAGTCCTTTTAGCTCTAAGATGATTCCGCTGACCAGGCTCTCACTAACTGGCAGGGCAGGTCAATCTCTCGTGGAGGCTAAGTCCTTTTAGCTCCGAGATGATTCCGCTGACCAGGCTTCCACTTGCTGGCAGGGCAGGTCGATCTCTCGTGGAGGCTATGTCCTTTTAGCTCTGAGATGATTCTGCTGACCAGGCTCCCACTAGCTGGCAGTGCAGGTCGATCTCTCATGGAGGCTAAGTCCTTTTAGCTTCGAGATGATTCCGCTGACCAGTCTCCCACTAGCTAGCAGGGCAGGTCGATCTCTCGTGGAGGCTAAGTCATTTTAGCTCCGAGATGATTCCGCTAACCAGGCTCCCACTAGTTGACATGGCAGGTTGATCTCTCGTGGAGGCTAAGTCCTTTTAGCTCCGAGATGATTCCGCTGACCACGCTCCTACTAGCTGGAAGGGCAGGTCGATCTCTCGCGGAGGCTAAGTCCTTTTAGCTCTGAGATGATCTCGCCACCCAGGCTCCCATTAGTTGGCAGGGCAAGTTGACCCCTCAGGGAGGTTAAGTGATTTCTACTCGGAGAGGCTAAGTATTTTTTCAACCGCGCAAGAGAATTACACTCAGCGAATACGTTGGGTTGGATATTTTTTTCCGCGCTTGTTCCAACCTCGAAAAGAGCGGGGATTATGTACAACCCCATATTTACAGAGTGAGGGTCCCCCATCAAGCGCAAGGCTTGCTGTGCAGTTTTAAGCTTTTTTGAGGGTTTTGCACTCTTGGAGACCAATTTAGTATGAATTTGTGTTTTACACTAGTAGGGGGATGAAATATTTGTCTCCCCCAGCCACTTTGTGGGGTCGCCCAGGCCGAGTACTCCCCAGGCCGCCGAGTACCGCCCAGGCCGAGTACCCCCCAGGCCGCCAAGTACTGCCCAAGCCGCCGAGTACCCCCCCAGGCCTTGTCTCCTGCTCGCCCGACTTGAGGGTCTGCCCCTGGTGGACTGCAATTAATTGTTTAGTGTAGCGGGATTTGGCTGTCGGTAGACCAGTTTGGGGGCATTTTGGTCATTTCAGAATAGAAGGATGGGGTTATTGGCAGGTCATCCCCAAAAAACTATAAATATACCCTTGAGGGTGCCTTGGAGAGGAGGACTTCTTCATCATTTGAATCCCCTGACTTTCTTTTTCCAAGGCACCAAGCTCAGCATTGTCTAGGGAGGGGGAGACCTCAAAGGTCTTTCGGGTGTGAGGTGGGACCTCTACGCTAGAGCCGAGGGTCTGTTCCTATCTCCTTGAGCGTTTGGCCTGCGACGTTCTCCTGAGTGTGGTAGGTGTGAGGTCACCCCTTTCTTGGGACCCCGAACTCCACGAGAGACCAGTTTTTTGGTTTCAACAATCACCAATTGAGTTGCATGGTAGTAGTTTTGGGATGGTCTGCGTGGTAGTAGTCCTGGGTTGGGGTGTAGGGTCTACAGCAAAATTGGTGATGAGAGTTGAAAGTACTTCATAGTTAAGTGTGCTCGGGCTGGAGTAGACTTGGGATGGGTTAACTCCTCGGAAGTCCCTGTGTTGTCCGCTTAACTTGACTTTCCCTCATTAAAGGGAGGTTGCGGCCTCCAACAATCCGCTAGTGGACCGGAGATGGGTTGGGGTGTATGCTCTGCAGACCGGTTGAGGCTGAACCTTTTCGAGCTGGATGTTGGGGGTGTCAGCGGTCGTCCTTTCGAGCCGTGGACTGGGGAGGCCGTTACATTAAGTTCCTTCCAGCCCTGCCAGCTAGTGAGAGCCTGACAGCGGAATCTTCTCGATGTCATTTTCCAACTATCATTTTCATTCTGCCATTGAGTGCCTTCCAACCCTGCTAGCTAGTGAGAGCCTCGCAACGGGATCTTCTTGGGGTCATTTTCCAGCTATCATTTTCATTCTGCCACCGAGTGCCTTCTAGCCCTATCATCTAGTGAGAGCCTGATAGCGGGATTATACAACTCCGTATCCGGCGAGTGGGGCAGCAGGGGGCAGGTCGGCCAAGCCCCGCCTAGGCCCTGGGCCAGCTATACCCTGGCGCTAAGTTCAGTCGGTGCCCCAGCCCTAGCATCGAGTTCAGTCGGCTCCCCAGCCCTGGCGCCGAGTTCACTCGACGCCACCTGCCCCGGCCAGCTAGACTCGGCACCCGGACAACTCGCAGGGGTTTGTCGAGCCCAGTTCGTCAAACTCTTGGCTGTTCATTGAGCTCACAGCAAAAGAGTAGGGCGGGCCGAGCCCGTACTCGCCTAGTGCCGAGCTGAGGCGGCGAGTGCCAACTTCATCAGGCACTCGCCGCCCTTGCCGAGTAGAGGCCATCGTGGGACAACCCGCACAATCTGTTGTGGCGTGTCTTCATAATTTTGAACCTGCAGACCTGCCTTTATCCATTTAGAACAGCAGAGTCTCGCTGTTAGCAGACCCGGGTGGGCTGCACATAGCTGTTCAGAACAACGGAGGTTGGCTATTTGCAGGCCGTTTTCAGAAATCTATAAATAAGACCCAAGGGGTACCTAATAGGGCATGCTTACTTGCCTCCTAGCCTCCCCAGCGCTTTCTGAGGTGTCTTAGCCCGACATTTGGTTAAGGAGGGAAGCGCCTAGTGATCTGTCGGGTGTGTGGTGGGTCCTTCTCGCCGAGCCCTTGGGTCCATTCCCAGTTCTTTCTTCCTAGTCTCCCAGCTCACGGGAGAGAAGTAGGTGTGCGATCACCCCTTTCCCAAGGGTGAACTCTGCAAGAGACCGATTTTTGGTTTCAACATTCTGGTGCGGTGAGCGTGGAGTGTGATCAACATAGAAAATCTTCAGCGAGCTCAATGATTGGAGGAGAAGGGCAAGGATCGGACAGGACCGACTCGCCACCCCCTCCCCCTCTCGCCACAATGGGGATGCTCAAGGACTTCAGGCAGGAGGTACTCGGCCTGGTCCGATTCGTACTCGGCGAGTGTGCCAAATGCTCGACTCCAGCAATTCCGGTTCTCGCAGATCCGGTACTCGATGAGGTTGCTCATGTCAGGCGAGCAGGGAAGGAGATCGCTGAGGAGGGCAGAGGTGTCGAGCTCCCCGAGCGAGTACTCTTCCCGGGCTCGGGAGGCAGTGGCAGGTTTGGCGAGATGGGGGCGCGAGACCCCCCAGCTCACCAAGTGGGGGGGGGGAGACAGCCCATTCAGCTAGTTGGTCTCCTCTGCACCCGTCCCGGATGGGTTCAGGGAGCCCGAGATGTCCTACTACGTCGAGAAGGATGACCTAGTCCAGCACGTCCAGTGGTTTGAGGATGTTGTCTCGATCCAACAGATGTCGGATGGATTCAAGTGCAGACTCTTTGCCATCACTCTCAAGGAGAAGGTAAGGGAGTGGTTCCACCAGCTTCCGGCCAATTCCATCTACTACTTCGAGGACCTACGGCGGGGGTTCATGTTGAGGTTCACCACCTCCAAGAGGAGGAAGAAGGAGTCGGAGTCCCTGTTCCGTATCAAGCAGGGAGTGAATGAGACCTTGGGGAGCTACGTAGATCGCTTCCAGGAGGAGGTCACCCAGGTTCAGGAGATGTCGGGACACACTCTGATGATGACCTTCACCCTGGGGCTGCAGCAGAGTTTTTTCCGGATGGAGCTGAAAAGGGTACCACCCCTCTCGTATGAGGAGTTGATGGAGAGGGCGGCAAGAGAAGTCGACGGGGAGGCGTCGAATCTGGAATTTGCCCGGAAGTTAGCCAGGTGGGCTACGGAGGAAGAGAGGCCCCGGGGGGCCAGAGGCCAAGAGGAGAGGAGAGCTGAACCCCGGCAGAGGGAGCAGCAGCAACAACATCCCAGGTGGGAGCGCTAGGAGCCGAATCACTGGCTAGGTTGGAGGCCAGAGTGGCAAGATCAAGGGGCGAGGATAGGGTTCCATGGAGGGGACCATCGCTATGGAGTCCAAGGCCAGTTTTACCCTTCGGGCGGGAGACAGAACAAGAGGCCGCCTCTTCCCGATCAGGAATAGGCTATGGCAATAGCCATGGGGGAGAGAAGGAGGGCGGCAAGGAGAAGGAGAAGGGAGGTTAGAGTGGAGTTGCCCTATTGCGACTTCCACCAGGAGGAAGGGCACGCCACGGCCACATGCCCAGAGTTCCTCATGATGAGAGGAAACATGGAGCAACTTTAGCAACAGGGGCGTCAGGAGGTGTAGATCAAAGAGGTCCTGCCTCGTACGGAGGAAGATTGGTGTGAGGACCGGGCGGATGTTGGGACCAGGGGAAGGATCGGGGTGATCCACGGAGGGGTAGGTGTCGAAGCTTCCCGCAAGGAAAGCCTCCATACCATATATCGAAGGAGCGTCGCCTCCATGTCCCATACCCCACCCCTGGAGGAGAAGATCACCTTCTCAAGGAAGGATATGCTGGATCACGGGGATCCATTTTGTAATGCGCTGGTCATCCAGACAGTCATCGAGAACTTCACCATCGCCCGGATCCTCGTCGACAACGGGAGTTCGGTCAACGTCATCTTTAAGAAGGAGTTCGATGCAATGAAGGTGGAAGCAAAGAGGGTGCTATCCTCGGACGGATCCTTGTTCGGGTTCTCGGGGGAGAGGAAGGAGGTAGAAGGGGGAGTGGGGCTCCATGTCATGTTGGGGGGCAGTCCCGCACTTGCAAGTTCATCATTGTGGATGCCCCTAGAAGCTACACCGCCATCTTCGGGAGGCCCCTCATTAGCACCTTTCACTGTGTCCCCTCATCAACACCTTTCAGTGCCTGAAGTTCAACGTTGAGGATGTCCAGGTCCGGGTCCGCGGAGACCCTAAGGTGGCTAGGGAGTGCTACATCACCGCCGTGAACTCCATCTCATGGCAGGAGGGGGCCAAGGAGATGGGGCGAAGGTTGGAGGAGGCGGAGCAGGAGGCTGGCAGAGAGGAGATGGAGGTAGAGGTGACCCACCCTCGGGAGGAGGAGGCGGAAGAGGTCGGGGAGTCGGCCGAGGCGATGGCCGTGGAGGAAACTGAGGAGGTCCTCGCCCCCGGAGGGGAGGATGTTGAAGAGTGGGGAAAGTAGTCTCGTTTGGAGGCGGCTGAAGAGGTGGTGGAGATGGAGGTTCTCACCCTCGGAGGAAGGGTGGAGAAGGTCCTCGCCAATGGAGTGCTGACCCCAGAGGTTCAAGGCAGGGTGTTGGAGTGCATCCGAAAAAATGTGGACATCTTCGCCTGGAGTGCCACGGAGATGCCTGGGATTGATGCTGACGTGGCCTTCCATCGCCTCAAACTAGATCCAGAGGCTTGCCCCATTCAGCAGAAGAAGAGGTCCACGACAGATAAGCTGTCCGAGCCAATTCGGGAGGAGGTGGCCAAGCTCCTCAAGGCCAGCTTTGTATCCGAAATAAAATACCCTGGCTGGGTCTCCAATGTTGTAATGGTTAAAAAAGAGACGGTCGGTGGAGAATGTGTGCCGATTTTTCTTTACTTAATAAATCGTGTCCTAAGGATTGTTGTCCATTGGCTCGGATCGACGCACTGGTTGACTCAGCCGTCGGTTTCCCTATAATAAGTTTCCTAGATGCTTTTTTAGGTTATCATCAGATCAGGATGCACCCTCCCGACATCAAGGATGTCTCCTTCATCACAGAGGACGAGTGTTACTGTTATAAAATAATGCCCTTTGGTCTAAAGAACGTAGGGGCAACCTACCAGAAGATGATGGACAACGTCTTCTGAGAGCAGAAGGGGAGGAACCTGGAGGTGTATGTAGATGACCTTATGATCAAGATCCTATACATCGGCTCTCACCTCTTGGACCTGGAGGAGACTTTTGCTACTCTCCGTAAATACAAAATGAGGCTGAACCCCTTAAAGTGTATCTTCGGGGCGAGCAAGGGCAAGTTCCCGGGGCATCTCATCACCCCTGCCGGTGTAGAGCCCAACCCTGACAAGGTGAGGGCGATTATGGAGTTGGGGTCACCACGAAATGCTAAGGAAGTGCAGCGGTTGACAGGGAAGCTAGCGGGGTTGAGCAGGTTCCTCTCTCGGGCCGGAGAGAAGTGCTCTCCTTTCTTCAAAACTTTGAGGGGAGGTCAGAAGTTTGAATGGACCTTGGAGTGCGAGGATGCATTCCAGGCCTTGAAGAGGATGCTGACTCGGGCCCCCCTGCTTCAAGGGCCAAAGGAGGGGGAGGACCTGTCCTTGTATCTAGGGGTCGGGGCGGAGGCCCTGAGCTCTGTATTGGTTCAGGAAGAGGGAAAGAAGCAACTCCCAATATACTATGTGAGTCAGGTCTTGAGGAAGGCCGAGCTTCGGTATCCCATCTTGGAGAAGCTGGCCTTTGCTCTTGTCAACTTAGCTCGGAGGCTCCTCCCTACTTCCAGGCACACTTGATCCGAGTGGTGACTGACCACCCCCTCCGCAACATCTTCGAGGGGGTGGAACATTCAGGACGGTTGGCCAAGTGGTCAGTGGAATTGAGCGAATTCGACATATCCTTCATCCCTCGCCTTTTTATCAAGGCACAAGCAATGGCCGACTTCCTGGCAGATTACGTGGTTGAAGTGGCAGAACTCCCCCATCCTGTCCCCTGAAGGGTGATGGTGGATGGTGTGTCAGGAAAGCATTCCCTAGGAGTGGGGGTGATCTTAGAGAGCCTGCAGGGGACGAGGATTAAGCAAATGGTGGTGATACACTTCCCCACTACAAATAACCAGGTTGAGTACGAGGCAGTGATTGCAGGGCTGCGACTTGACAGGGAACTGGGGGTACTCGATGTGGAGGTCCTCACTGACTCCATGGTGGTGGCTTCCCAGATCAACGAGAAGTTCGAGTCAAGGGAGCCCACCCTCCAGCTGTACTTGACAAAAGTGAAGGGGGTTATTGGGATGTTTCAGACCTTCTTAATTCGATATGTCCCTCGTGAAGAGAATGAACAGGTAGACCAGCTAGCTAAGCATGGCCCCCGGGTGGGGGGTACTGCCACCAACCTATTCTGTCCATCCATCGAAGAAGGGGAGCTGATGGAGATCGAGCAACACCCCTCGTGGATGGATCCGTTCACAACCTTCCTTTCCACGGGAGAGTATCCGGGAGGGATGGACAAGAAGAAGCTCAAGTACAATTCGGCATACTACCTCATGCGCGATGGACAGCTTTACCGAAAGACCCTCTCGGGGATGTTGGCACGTTGCGTGGCTGAGAGGGAGGTCCCAAGGATTTTGGAGGAGGTCCACTCCCGAGAGTGTGGAAGCCACTCCGGGAGTCAGACCCTAGAAGGAACGATCATCAGGCAAGGGTACTTCTGGCCAACCCTGGGCCATGATGCTGCGAAGTTCACAAAGGAATGTCATAAATGCCAGCTGTTCGCTCCCCTCCAGCTACAACCGGCTCAACGCCTCAGAAGTATCACAGCACCCTGGCCATTTGCAATCTGGGGAATGGATCTGGTCGGACCCTTCCCCCAGGCCAGTGGTCGAAGAAGGTTTTTACTGGTCATGATCGATTATTTCTCCAAGTGGTTAGAAGTTAAGGCGTTGTCCAAGGTGACCTCCCAGGTCATGAGTAACTTTGTATGGGGGGAGATCATCTGCAATCACGGGTTGCCTCAAGCCATTGTCACAGACAATGGGCCTCAGTTTGCTAGCTCCGAGTTCATCAGCTTTTGTGGGCAACTTGGGATTGATCTCATGTTCGCCTCGGTTCATCACCCCAGGAGCAATGGATATGTGGAGGTGGCGAACAAGATCATCGTCAACCTCCTCAAACAGAAGGTAGAGAACCTGAAAGGTAGATGGGTGGAGCAGCTCCCCTCGGTCCTCTGGGCTCTCAGAACCACACACAACACGGCCATAGGGGAAACCCCCTTCAAACTTTCCCATGGGTGCGAGGCGGTGCTCCCAATAGAGTTTGAAGTCTGAATGCCTCGGGTGGTCGAAGCAGAAGAAGGCAGGGAGGAATGGAGGGCTGAGAATGAGGAAGAGTTGCGGCTCTCCCTCGACGTGGTGGAAGAGCTGTGTGACCTCTCTATCATCAGGCAAGAGGAGGTGAAAAGAAGGATGGCTAAGTACTTTGACAAGCACGTCAGAGTCAAGCAATTCGCAGAAGGGGACTTGGTCTTGAGGAAGGTGGATGCCGCAGGAGGAAAACTCAACCCCAACTTGGAAGGTCTATACATAGTGTAAGAGGCCTTGAAGTCTAGAGGGTATCGCCTTCGGAATGTTGAAGGCGAGACCCTAGGTCTCACATGGAGTGGTGACGACCTGAAGCATTTTTACCCTTAAGTCTTGTAAGTGTTCTGTTTTTTTTGGAATAAAAGCTAAGGTTCTTGCGCTCATAGTATGTTTTGTGCAGATGGAGGTGTTTGTCTACCCAGACCCCGAGTAGATCCTGCTGCTAGGCTCCCACCAAGCTGGCAGGGCTGGATGTCACTCGGAGGAGTCTACCCAAACCCCGAGTAGATCCCATTGCCAGGCTCCCATCAAGCTGGCAGGGCTGGATGTCACTCGGAGGAGTCTACCCAAACCCCGAGCAGATCCCGTTGTCAGGCTCCCATCAAGCTGGTAGGGCTGGATGTCACTCGGAGGAGTCTACCCAGACCCCGAGCAGATCCCACTACCAGGCTCCCATCAAGCTGGCAGGGCTGGAAATCACTCGGAGAAGTCTACCCAGACCCCGAGCAGATCCCGCTGCCAGGCTCCCATCAAGCTGGCAGGGCTGGATGTCACTCGGAGGAGGCTACCTAGACCCCAAGCAGATCCCGCTGCCAGGCTCCCATCAAGCTGGCAGGGCTAGATGTCACTCGGAGGAGTCTACCTAGACCCCAATTAGATCTTGCTGCCAGGCTCCCATCAAGCTGGCATGGATGGATGTCACTCGAAGGAGTCTACCCAGACCCCGAGCATATCCCGCTGCCAGGCTCCCATCAAGCTGGCAGGGCTGGATGTCACTCGGAGGAGTCTACCCAGACCCCGAGCAGATCCTGCTGCCAGGTTCCCATCAAGCTAGCAGGGCTGGATGTCACTCGGAGGAGTCTACCCAGACCCTGAGCAGATCCCGCTGTCAGGCTCCCATCAAGATGGCAGGGCTGGATGTCACTCGGAGAAGTCTACCCAGACCCCGAGCATAACCCGCTACCAGGCTCCCTTCAACCTGGCAGGGCCGGATGTCACTCGGAGGAGTCTACCCCTGACCCCAAGAATCAAGTTGAACATCGTTATGACTTGGGGGATAATCCCGGAAGATGCTCAACGCCAGCCATCAGGCTCCCACCTTGCTAATTGGTCCGGTGGTAGCACCTGGGAGTGAAAACACCCAGGATCCCCGAAGAAAGAGGGAGGGATACAGCTCGCAGACGAGTCAGGAACTCGCGGGCGGGGCGAGCGCTAGCAGGCGAGTCGAGCGCTCGCGGGCGAGGTGGGTGCTCGCAGGCGAGTCAGGCGCTCGCAGGCGAGTCGAGCGCTCGCGGGCGAGGCGAGTACCCGCAGGCGAGTCGAGCACTCGCAGACCTAAAGACTACCGGGGCCAACAGAAATAAGCATCCTAGCTCGGCATACTCTCAACAGAAACGAACTCGACAAGATCACGCAGGGTTAAAAGAAGA
The DNA here is from genome assembly GCA_039513925.1 of Platanthera zijinensis. Lineage (NCBI taxonomy): Eukaryota > Viridiplantae > Streptophyta > Magnoliopsida > Asparagales > Orchidaceae > Platanthera > Platanthera zijinensis. The sequence continues at coordinate 136,300,155 of CM077094.1, forward strand.
TAGAAAAATTCTTTACAACTTACGCATCACGGCAGTCAAGTACAAGAGAAAAAAAGATAGAAAAATTCTTTACAATTTTCATTCTTTTGTCTATTACATGATCAGAACTCGCCTTCGTGAGGTTACAAAAAGGGGGGAGAAGAAATTAAATGTCTTGCTCAGCTCTCGCCCTCCTCCCCGGATGTGCGACCTTCCTCGCCCCCGTGTTCTTGGCTCTTGCACATCCCCCCGAAGAGCGAGGCGAAGCTATCCTCCTTATCGTCGGGCAGGCTCGACGGGAACAGGCCTGGCATCAGGTCTCGGACCGCGACTTCTTCGCAACCCTCTGCCAGTATCCCCATGCCCCTCATGGCGTCCAGAAGGCACTCGGTGGACTCAATCTAGTTGACTCGCAGCCGCTCCGTGACCTCCTTCTCACCGAATATCCGTGGCCTCCGAAAGGGGTAGGGGGACTCGCCACCACCCACGGGGAGGAGAAGCTCTGCCTGCCAGAGGAGTTCGTTGTGAAACCCCCAGTTCTGCTCTTTTAGCTGCCCCACCTCGGCCTCCAGCTGGGTGGCGTGATCCTCCTGTTCAGCAGCGCGCGTCTCCTGCTCACCTGAGTGAGTTTCCTGCTCGGTAAGGCGAGCCTGCAGCCGGGCAACCTCCTCTTCCAACCCGGAGGCGCAGTTCTGCAACTCGTGCGTAGCCTCGGCATCCTGTGGATCTAAGACTAAGTACCGATACGGAAAAATCTTCTAAGTAAAAAAGGGAAGAGGCGGCCGACACTTACCAACCCGCCGGCAGCTCTCGCGAGTAGACCCTCGACAATCCCGCAGCGCCTTTCCACGTCGACGACCTTGTCCTTCGCAAGGTTGCGCTCCTGCTCGACCTTCAATAGGAGTAAGTCGAGGTTGAAGCCGCGGCGCACCATCATATGGTGCAGCTCAAAAGCCCGCAGGTGGGCGCGCAGGCCCTCATGACCAGCTGGCGAGGGGTTATAGTCTTGAAGGCCTCGACACTGTCTCAACCGTAGAGGCCAAAGCCGAGTGCGAAGGCGTGACTGGCGGGAGGCTGGTGAGCACCCCAAGAAGGGTGGCGAGTAAAAATGGAGACCCGGTGGGCTGACCCATCCCACTTTATCATCGGCTCACCAGCCGAGTCTTTTCACTTCTCCCTCATGCCGAATAGGGGGTGTTTCTTGGGCAGGACCCACTCGTGGGGTACCAGTCCTCCCGTGTCCTTGGGGGAAGGAGACTCGCGCTCTCGACAATCCTTCCCCGATGTCTCCTTCAGCGGGCTCTCCGGCGAGGTGTCAGGGGGGGGGGGTCTCAGGCAAGTCCATGTATTTGGGGGATTGCCTCTCCCCCAGGGACATTACCTTGGCCTTTTTTATCTTGTGGTCTAGAGGCCGGTGAGATGAGTCCGACCCCCCAATGACCAGCCGCCTCTTGCTGGAGGAAGGCTAGGACGCCGTCGCGTCATCTCGGCAGGCCAGCGCAGCCGCCCACGCGAGTTGGAGTGGGTCGGAGTAGATCCCAAAGTCTGCAAAGGGAGGGTTCTCGGGGATGAGCCTCTCCCCTGTGATAAAAACTTAGTCAAATTTTTGATATTATCTCTTCCGATCCTAGCGAAAGCGGAGGGGAATCTGGGCATACCTTCATCGGGGAGGACAGGTGGAAGAGAGTTGAGGCCTCGATGGAGGTAGGCGACCTCGAAGTCTTTGTGGAGAACAAATTTGTGGAGGTTGGCGTCGTTACCCGACACGGAGGGGGGGGGGGGGTTGCATACCTCCTCGGCCTTCTGCTGAGGCGAGAAGGGGATGTTGTCGAGATCACCCTTGATGAAGATGATCTTGGTCATCCAGTTGTGGTGCTTGTCCGCGAACTCACAAAATTTTATCAGGGAGCCGCCAAAGAAGGTGACCCTTTCAGTAGTGGCCTTGTAAGAGAACAACTTTCGGAAGACCGTCAAGTTGAACTCTATCCGATCGCGGCGGAGGAAGCAGACGAACACGATCATCATAGCGATGGCGTTTGGGTTCAACTGCGCGGGCACCATGCCATAATATTTCAGCATCTGGCGGATTTCCGTCCAGAGAGGCAGGCGCAACCCCATCTCGAAATGCGAGATGGGGAAGGCGAGCTCATCCGGGTAGAAGGAATTGATGGCCTCGTGCTCGGTCGGAAGGGCCGGAGGGGACGAAATCGGCCACACATTCGGCGAGCTCCTCCTCCGTGGTGTTCCCCTCAAAAAAGTAGTGCTCGATAAAGTGCCGAGCACATTTGGCCCTCCCATCAGAGTCAGGATTCCCCTTTCCCATTCCTGCCGAGATCGAGAACGCAAGCAATAGAGATAACGTAAGTATAGATAAAGTATGGAGGCAATAAAGGCGTGACGGGGGTTAGTGAGGAGGCCTATTTATAGAGGGGAAATTCGGGACCACACCAGCTCGCCTACCCCAGCTCGTTTACTCGCCGACTCTATCTCATCGAACCACCGCGGACCAACCCTTCACTATGGCGAGACGGGATTGACGAGACGCCGACGGCTATGTCTTATGCATATAAACAATAATAGAAAAATTGTCCAGATTATTACAAACATGGTTCAAATAATGTCCAGAGAAGAAAGTGAAAAATCCCCCAGCACGCGTGGACCAGGGTGAGAAGGGGCGAGTACCGGTAGGCCCATCAGGGGGGCCATTTCTAGCTACCCCAATCTCGCGACCCTGTCTCCGCAGGTTGCCACGCATGGAGCTCGCGGAGCCGTCCCAGGTTCCGGTGGACGATTTGTAAGTTCTCATCGATTTCGTCCAGAAGCATGGAAGAAGACGCCTCCTCCAACTCCGGGCTGACTCCCTCCATGTTTGCCAACCGCGTGCACTCCCGCTGCAGCCCGAGGTTGTCCCTCCGCACCTCGTAGAACTCGCGCACCAGCTTCTTGAGAACCAGGTGTTCTCGCCTTGACCGTTCAGGGCCCTCCAACTCGGAATCCAGAAAGCCGTTCAAGGTATGTAGTGAAGGGAGAGGCGAGTACCGAATCTGGCCCGCGGACTCATCGACCTCAGAATCCACCATAAGGTCTGCGCGAACAATTACAGGATCAAGAATCAGGGGCGAGTATCACCAGGATTGAACAGAATTTGGGAGAGTTAAAAGCCTACCGTGAACACACCGCTCCTTCAGGCCGACGCGAGGAGGGGGATTACCGAGAACCTTGCCACGACCATGGCGGGGGACCTCTGGAGAGAGGCGAGCAAAGCCGGGGGTGGGGATGATCTCGGTTCCTTCCCCCTAGATGCAGAGGCGAGATGTTGCTGAGAGGGAAGGGGAGTCGGCGACCCCGGCTTTTGGGAGTCCAGCCCCGTGGTGCCGAAGCTGGGGAGCGAGGCCCGCAAACGTGCTTCAGACGCCTGATTTCGCCGGCTTTTGAGAGGGCTCTTAGCCCACGATGCGGATTTTCCCCGCTATGCCCCCAGGTGGTTTGGCCGGCGGGAGGAACGACGACATCCTTGTCCCGGGGCTGCGGAGTCAGCTGAGTGGAGGAACCGACCCCATTATTTAGGGTTGTCTTGAGATCGCTGTAGATGGGTTCGACATCCTTTGGAAGGGGCTTCGCCTTTTTGCCCGAGCTGAACTCGGCAAGGTCACGAGGCGGGGCACTAAGGTCGGTCAGGCCCGCGACGCGAGCTGCTGTCTCCGCCCGGGATCGCGCCACTCGCTCCAGGACCTCTTTGGGAAGCGACATCTTGACAAGGTTATAGTGAAGGGAAGGGAAAAGGTCTGCCAAGTATGCATGCTCATGTATATATAGCCGCTGGTGGACCCCACCGAGAGATTCCCTCGGGACCTGCCACACTCGCTGAATCCTGCGGGGTTGGATGTTTCTTTCCAAGTTTGTGCCAACCTCGCAAAGAGAGGGGATTGTGTACAATCCCGTATCCGGCGAGTGGGGCAGCAGGGGGCAGGTCGTCCAAGCCTCGCCTAGGCCCTGGGCCAGCTATACCCTGGCGCCGAGTTCAGTCGGCACCTCAACCCTGGCGCCGAGTTCAGTTGGCGCCCCAGCCCTGGCGCCGAGTTCACTCGACGTCACCTACCTCGACCAGCTCGCCTCAGCACCAGGACAGCTCGCAGGGGTTTGTCGAGCCCAGTTCGTCAAACTCTGGGCCGTTCGTCGAGCTCGCGACGAGCGAGTAGGGCGGGCCGAGCCCGTACTCGCCTAGTGCCGAGCTGAGGCGGCGAGTGCCAGCTCTATCAGGCACTCGCCGCCCTTGCCGAGTAGAGGCCATCGTGGGACAACCCGCCCAATCTGTTGTGGCGTGTCTTCACCATTTTGCCCCTACAGGCCTGCCTTTATCCAGTTAGAACAACGGAGTCTTACTATTGGCAGACCCGGGTGGGCTGCACATAGCTGTTCAGAATAGCGGGAGTTGACTATTTGAAGGCCGTTTTTAGAATTCTATAAATTGGACCAAAGGGATACCTCAGAGGGCATGCTTACTTGCCTTCTAGCCTCCCCAGCGCTTTCTGAGGTGCCTTAGCCCAGCATTTTGTTAAGGAGGGGAAGCGCTCAGTGATCTTTCGGGTGTGTGGTGGGTCCTCCTCGCCGAGCCCTTGGGTCTATTCTCAGTTCTTTCTTCCTAGTCACCCAGCTTGCGGGAGAGAATTAGGTGTGCGATCACCCCTTCCCCAAGGGTGAACTCCGCAAGAGACCGATTTTCGGTTTCAACTGGGATCTTCTCAGTCATTTTCCAACTATCATCTTCATTCTTCTACCGAGTGCCTTCCATCCCTGCCAGCTAGTGTGCGCCTAACCATGGGATCTTCTCGAGATCATTTAAAACACTTGTCATTTTCACACAAAAAAGAGCACAAAATGAGAAGTACTAAGATACCGGGAAAGAGATATACTAAAAAGATAAGCATTCATATTATCCAATTCATTGGTAAAAATGCTTCAGGTCATCACCACTCCAGGTCATCACCACTCCAGGTATGACCGACGGACACCCCCTCTATATTTTGGAGGTGGTATCCTCCTGACTTTAGGGCTTCCTCAATTACATAGGTACCTTGCCAATTAGGATTGAGCTTCCTAAAGACTGTCGACCTCCTGGCTGCATCGACCTTCTTTAGAACTAGGTCTCCCTTTACAAACTGCCTGACCCAAAAATGCTTATCAAAGTACCTGGTCATTTGGCGCTTGACCTCTTCTTGCAAGATGATAGCTAGATCGCGGATTTCTTCTATTAGATCCAAAGAGAGTCGTAGCTCATCCTCATTCACCACCCTCCATTCTTTTCTGCCTTCTCTTGCGATGATCACCCGTGGTGACTTGACCTTGATTCTAATGGAAGTAAAACCTCGCAACTATGGGAGAGTTTTAACGGGGTTTCCAATATGGCTGTGTTTGGTGTAGTTCTTAGAGCCCAAAGAACTGAAGGGAGATGCTCCACCCATTTTCCCCTCAGGTTCTCCACCTTCTTCTTCAACAAGTTCACGATTATTTTGTTTGCCGCCTACACCTACCCGTTGATTCCGGGGTGATGGATTGATGCAAACCTGAGATCAATTCCCAGCTAGCTACAAAAGCTGATGAACTGCTCACTAGAAAACTATGGTCCATTATTGGTAATTAAGGCTTGAGATAGTACATGCAGACAAATGATATCTCCCCACACGAAGTTATGGATTACCTAGGAAGTTACTTTGGCTAGTGTTTTGAACTCCAACCACTTTGAGAAATAGTCGATCATGACCAAGAGGAACCTCCTCTTCCCACTTGCTTGAGGAAAAGGTCCTACCAAGTCCATTCCTCAAATCACGAAGGGCAATGGCACTGTGATGCTCCTAAGCCTCTATGATAGCGAATGGTGGAGTACTGCAAATAGTTGGCACTTTTGACACCTTTTGTGAATTCGTCCACATCCTTGCTCAAAGTCAGCCAGAAGTACCTTGCGCACCACCCTCCCCTCCAAAGTCCCTCTTCCTGAATGGCTGCCGCACCCGCCGGAATGAACCTATCCGAAAATCCTCAGGACCTCCTCTTTGGACACAAACCTTTCTAGGAGCCCCGAAAGGGTCTTCCGGTACAAACCTCCTTCGTATAACAGGTAGTATGTCGATTTGTGCCTGAGGCACCTTTTGTCTGGGACCTCCTCTGGGAACTTGTCTGTTGTTAAGTAAGTTACTAAAGGGTCTATCCACGAGGGATGCTGATCTATCTCCATCAACTCTCCATCTTTGATGGATGGGTGGAATAACTCAATCAAGGTCCCTCCAACCCTGGGTCCAAACTTGACCAACCGATCAGTAGGGTCACTTTCTTCCCATGGCACTTGACAAATGGAAAAGGTTCGGAATGTCCCAATGTGGCTCATTACCTTGGCCAAGTATCTTATGAGTGTGGGTTCCCTTGCCTCAAACTCACCCTTGACCTGTGACACTACCATCCTTAAATCTGTGAGTACCTCCACATCATGCACTCCTAGCTTCCTGACCAGGTGTAGTCTTATGATCACTGCCTCATATTCCGCCTAGTTATTGGTGATGGGAAATGTATTGTCAGAGCTTTTCTATTATTGTTCTTTATGCGCTTTCCAAAAACACCCCCTAGGGAGTGCCTCCCCGAAGCCTCATCTACCAGCACCTTCCAGGCGACATGTTGAGAAGATCCTTCCTCTTCCAATTCGACCACATAGTTTGCCAAAAAATCTGCTACCGATTGAGCCTTTATCGATAGGCAAGGGATAAAAGAAATATCAAATTCACCCAGCTCCACCGACCACTTGGTAAGTCTTCCTAAGTGTTCTACCCCCTCAAAGATTTTGCGAAGAGGGTGGTCGGTCACCACTCGAACTGAGTGCTCTTGAAAGTATGGTCTGATCTTTCTGGCATAGATGACCAAGGAGAATGCCAACTTCTATCTAATTGGATATCAAAGTTCTGCCTTCTTTAAGACCATGCTCATATAGTAAATTGGAAGTTGCTGCTTTCCCTCCTATCGGATTAAGACGGAGCTTACTACCTCCATCCTGACTCCATGGTATAAATTTAGATCTTCCCCCTCCTTGGGTCCATGGAGAAGTAGTGCCTTGGTGAGTTGACTCTTCAAGGCTTGGAAGTCCTCCTTGCACTCTCTTGACCATTCAAACTTCTGATTGTCTTGCAACACCTTGAAGAAGGGCGATCACTTTTCTCCTGCACGAGAGAGGAACCTTCTAAACCCTTCGATCTTCCCTGTTAGGTGTTGGACTTCCTTGGCACTTTGTGGTGACTCTAACTCCATTATGGACTTTACCTTATTAGGGTTAGGATCCACTCCTGTCATAATAAGGAGGTGGCCCAGGAACTTTCCCCTTCTAGCCTTAAAAACACTCTTCAAGGGGTTTAGCAGCATCTTGAACTTCCACAGAGTGGCGAAAGTCCCCTACAGGTCCCAGAGGTGATAACTCACGTCTTTGCTCTTCACCATAAGGTCGTCTGAAAACACCTCCAAGTTTATTCCCATCTGCTCCCGAAAGACTCAGTCCATCATACTTTGATATGTTTCCCCTGTATTTCTCAACCCAAAGAGCATCATCTTATAATAATAGCACTCATCTCTCGTAATGAAGGATACATCTTTGACATCCAGCGAGCACATCTTGATCTGATGATAACCGGAAAAAGCATCCAAGAAACTCATCACAGAAAAACCAACGGCTGAGTCAACCAACGCGTCAATTCTAGGCAAAGGGTAGCAATCCTTAAGACATGCTTTATTAAAAAGAGAGAAATCAACACACATCCTTCATCGACCTTCCACCTTCTTCACGATTACCGCATTTGAGACCGAGACTGGATATTGGATCTTCGATACAAAACCTGCCTTGAGGAGATTTTCCACCTCCTCCCGGATTGTCTCCTCCAACTAGTCGGTGATGGTCCACTTCTTGCGGATGGGATGAACCATTGGGTCAAGGTTGAGATGGTGGCATGTCACGTCCGCATCGATGCTCGACATGTCCGTCGAGCTCCATGCGAAGATGCCCATGATTTTTCGGATGCATTGTAGTATCTTTTCCTAATCTTCTAGGTTCAGACCTCCGCTGACCCGCACCTTCTCCCTCCCGGATAAGGAATTCCATTTCCACCACCTCTAGCTGGGATTACTCCTCTCATTCGCTCCTCTCCCTCTCTCTATGAACGAGGGTCTCATCCTCTTTTGCTTCTTCTACTGTCATCAACTCGGCTTGATCTTATAGTACATCATCCCCCCCCCCCCCGCCCCCTCCCTCATGCATGCGAATCTTCTTTTCCTCTACTTCCTATGTCATCCCCATCACTTCTCCCATCCCCCCAACTTGGGTGTGGACCTCCTTCTCCTCCACTCCTTCTACAGCCTCCTGTCCGGACAACTCCATCGCCTTCTCAATCTCCTCCTCTCCTTCCACAGCCTCCTATATGGACAACTCCTCTATCACCTTCTTCATCTCCCCCACTTCCTCTTGACAGGAGATGGTTTGATGATTGCTTTTTTGAGCATATTTAACTTGATGCAAATTCATTCTACACTTTAGAATAAACTATGTAGATGGGCATAAGCTAGATTGATTTATCATTCAGGCAAGTGCACCTATCAATCATAGTATAGGAGAAATCTACATCTCGTGTCGTATTCCACAAGGTCATTTCAAATACTCGTACTCACCCTCACTCTATTATCATACCTATAATTAAACTTGATTTTTAATCTAAATAATCCTAACTATGACTTCTTGGATAAAATAACATTGAAGAGTTAAAGATGATAAAAGACTAAAAGTAGGAGCATTCACGTGAACATACTTACTATTATATACAATTCTATGTAATCATGAAATAACAAAACTATCAAATTCATTGTATTGTAAAAGGGTTAAACATTTATCAAATTCTCTCTCGAGCAATTCAAATCCTAAACCTAAGTTGAGTAAATTTTCTCTCGAACAATTTACAACACTCAAATTTGCATTAATTACATTACCCTATCTCCTACATAAATTCATGAAATTATATCTCTAAAATACCATGAATCCATTTATCCGTATTAAAATTATCCAATTAGCATATCTCTCGATCATGAAAATTGAAATGCAAAGAGAAAGAACACCTAGATATGAATATTTATCCATCATCACAAACACCCAATTTCTCAATCTAGAAGTTTGGAATTCATGTAAAACAAAAACTAAATTCATAACTAGGATAATTCTCACTGTTTGCAAGCCTATATATGAATAAAGTACCATGAATTTGATGAAAACAAGAAGATGCATGATTACTAAATTGTTCAAAGGAAAAGTTCAAGCAAAATAAAAGATAAATAAGGTTAGATCACCAAGAGAAAAGAGAAATTAAGAGAGATACATGAAAGATTAAACACATACAAAATCTCTTTCAATTACTCCTTCGCTTGGGTGCTCCACCTTCGTCCTCCAGAAGTTCTCCAAAATAAAAATGATCCAAAAGTCCAGAATAAAATTTTCACATAGGTTTTTATAGTCTCCTTGCAAACAGGGTCAGAAACGGGTTCCAATACGACCGTGTTGACGGTTTTGAGGCGGTTCCACATGACTCGGCGTGTCTGAACGTGGGCCGTGTCAGATGACACGGGTACTAACACGGCCGTGTAGGTAGCCATGTTCAATGCACATGAGTTGGTTTGCGCCAGGCGTCGAGATCTCCAGAAAGGGACACAGGTTCACACACGGGCGTGTTCCAACCCGTGCGGTTCTCTGTCATTTCTTCTAAAATCTTTAGCTCTATCCTGAAAGGACACGGGTTGGCACACGACCGTGTTCCTACCCGTGTTTGCCCAAATTTTGTCCTGTCCTCAGCCATGATGACTCTGTGATCTCCTCCGTTTGCTCTGAGACTTTTAGTTCCACTGGTTAGCCATACCTGCATTAGAAAAATGATCGAGTAAGTACATAGCTCAATATATAAAATAATAGGAACTCCTAGCTATGCTCTTCTATTCATGATAATACGAATTCTCCACTATTCTTGCGAAATTACAACCTAGGGAGGTGGAAAATAGTAGACATGATTACAATTATGATAGCAAAAACTCTATCATAATTGTACTCATCAAATACCCCCCGACTTAGATGTTTGCTTGTCCCTAAGCAAACTAATTCAAACACTTGGATAAAATTTTTTTTGCTTCCGCACACTGGTTGCTATGAATTTAAAGAGAACTTTGATGATGTAATCGTATAGAAAATAGTGTAGCAGACTTTTCTAAATATACCTTTATCTTAAATTTCCTCCAATATATCTTTTAACTATCTTTCACTCTTTCTTAGAAATAGAAGTATAGTCATCCATAACCATCGTGAGGAGAAAATAACAATTTCAATAAGATATGCATTAGTGGTTCAATATTTATAGGTACCAATATTGATAGTCATGAACTTACCTTTTCACACTCTCTCCACGGCATTAGTTAGAATTAGTGAGGTTGGATCCTTAGGACTTGTATGGTGGTGTAACCTTTTTGGCTTAGGATAGGCGATTATAGGTGGGGTAATCAAAGATAAATTTGATGGTTTTTATCACACCTAGATAACACTTTGAGCCCTTTGTATGGCAAATACCTTAACATACATCAATATTATAAGAGCACCCCCAGACTTTGCCTTTATTATACTTCCCATTTTTTTTTTTGAAAACTCTATATTTTTATTTTTTATTAACCAAGGGTCCATAGTAGGGATCATTCCGAGTGGGTGCAAGTGTGCACGCACTCAGGCCACATATCACTATGTTTTTCTTTTAGGGGATTTATAGTAGGGATCATTCCAAGTGGGTGCAAGTGTACATGCACTCAGGCCACATATCACTATGAATAAACTCATTTCATGAAGATCTCAATGATATGTGTGCTAATAGGTAAGGATTGGCCTTGGTGGATTTTAGTGATAGTGTATCAAAAGGCATAAGGATTAGGTCCAAATTGGGTGTGCAAGGGTATGATGTTAAAGGTTTTGGGATTGCAAGGCTCAAACTATCCAAAAGGAGGCCTAAGTCATTTCCGCCCTCACTAAACAACCTATGCGAATGTTTTGAGGATTGCTAGAGGGTAAATTCTAGACATCAATAAAGAGTATTTTTTTCTTGATTCCCTAATACAAAACTATCAAAATGTCACACTCATCAAATCACTTTCTTATAGATAATTATATTTTTCCAAAATAGAGTGATTGATAGTTAATAATATAGAGGACTAATCTTAACAATAAATCATATAGAGAAAATTAGGCTAATCAATTTCTATACGTAATTACTTATCAACAAAGTTGAGCACTCAATGAGTCTACATCAATTCATTTTAATCACCGTGCAAAAGTAAATTAATTAGCTATAATCCCAAATGAATGAACTAATGAGAGCGTAAGGAAATACAAAAAAATTTATTAGGGGTGCTTAACAATCATAAGCACTATGATAGCAAGAGTATAATCAATTGTAATCATGTCCATCACAAAAATAATATAATTGACGAGCATGAACAGCCACCCCCAGACATAAAACTTGCAATGTCCTCATTGCAATGTAAAGAACTGAGAAATTTCACCAAAATATAACGAATTGACTATCTTGAATATAAAAGGGCACACACAGTAAAAGGGAGCAAATTTGATAATATATAAATAAACTGATAATGCAGTTGAAAAAGAAATGCGACAAAACTATATGTTCAAATACATAGTGATACATATCTGAAATATGCAGGAGGGCCATCCTGATCTTCCTGGGAGTGAGGTGGGAGAGGAGCTGTCTGTTGTGATGGGCTGGAGATCCCCAAATGATCTCTGATCTGCACAATAGCTTCTTTCGTCTTCCTCTGGGACTCCCCAATACTCAGTAGGCACGGCAAGAGCTGGGTGTCATAGAAATATTGTAACTCGCGGGCATACCGAGACTACGGTGGAGGCTGGGCAGCAGAAGACTCGCCCTGAGTGTAGGTGGAGTGGGCTTGGGGAATCAGGGGCTCATCGAGGTCAGGATCTACCTCGTCGTCATCGTCGTCAACAGCAGCATGAGGTCCACGTCTCGCAATGGCATAAGTAATCCCTCCCCGGCCCTGACGGGCGGTGACAAGGCGGAGAGATCGAAGACTGGCCATGGTGATGGGCATAATCTTCGCCACCACGGTCATCGGAGGGAGGGACGATAATATGCCCATATTCTTCGCCAGGCGGGTTATGTAGGGGGCTACACAAATAGACCTGATGCGGGAGTTGTCCGTCTGATGAAGTATGAACTGGGCGAGCATAAAGCCCAAGTGGAGGGGGTAACGAGAGGACATACTATATAAGTATAAGATGTCCTGCCTGCTAACTACGCCAGAGTTTTCTCCCCGGCCGCTCAATGTGTGGCTCAGTAAGTGGTGGATATAGTAGAGGGCAGGAGAGGTTAACTTGGAAGCCTTAGACCTCTTGGCCTCATACGGGTCTATATCAAAAGTAAGCCGAGCCCAGATGGTGCCGGCTTGGTCACGGTTGGGGAGATCCAAATGAAGTTCACGGAAGGCATCACTAACGAGGAACGTGTCCTTATACACCCCAAGATATTGGGTGAATTCTATAAGTCTAAGGGTATACGTGGTGCCTGCTACGCGAAATGAAATAATCCCTTCATGCCCGTTTCCGTGTTCGGTTAAGCTAGGTCTTAGGTTCAAGTAAAAGGTCGATAGGAACTCGAGTGTGAGTTCCTTAAAACTTATCTCCTCTATGGAGAAAAACTCTTTCCACCCCACTACAGAGATTAACTCTCGAACATCTCCTGTTAGACCATAGCTTCCAAGACATCCCAGTCTATTGTGCGTATGTCTTGGAATTTTTTTGATTGGAGACGGTTGAAATGATTTAGATGGTTCAGATTCGCAAATTGCGGTGGTGCAGCAGTGTCACACCCATCAGTGGATATCGCTTGAAGATCTGGACGATGTCGGCGACCGCCCTGTCCACGTGATGAAGACATTTTCTAGGAGAGATGATTCGTAGGAGGAAGCGAATCCACGAATGTTGAAGGTGTGGACGATGTAGCCGGATCTGGGCTGAGAAGGAGCAGTTTAACACAATGGGAAGGCTGAGGGTGTTGGTGAAGAAGCAGAAATCGGCCCCTATTTATATAAGATGAACACAGGTGGACACGGTCTCCAAGGAGACGTGTGGTCAAACGGAGGGAAATGTGCGCATCAGTTAAACACGGTCAACAACATGGCTGTGTCCGGGACCCGTGTCCTGACACGTTTTTAGTGCACTACAGTCTACACGGCTAGAAACATGATTGGGTGGCCAGCCGTGTTCTCCTTGGGAGGACATTTTCCCACTTAACATGGAGTAGAACACAGCTGGGTGTCCTGCCGTGTTCTCCTCGGGAGAAATTTTGTAAAAATTGCCAGATGAACACGGGAACCAACACGGGTGTGTGTATACCTGTGTCCTACCCTGGACGATATAGGCAAAAACGGATGTTTTGACATGGCCTCACGTACGGGTGTGTGTAAACCCGTGTTTTGCTCGGGTTAAATCCTGTCCTGGGGGACACGGGGTCGAACACGGCTGGGTGGCCACCCGTGTCCTCCTTGGGAGAAATTTTCCTGGTCTAATTTTTTTAAGGACACAGCTGTGACCAAGGTAGTGTGCTGGACACGGCCACGCACACAGGCGTGTCGATACCCGTGTACTCCTCTGACTTGCAAATTTCTCCTAAGTGATTATTTCACAAATTTTTGGGTTAAAATTTAACTAAACTTTTTACTAATTTTTTTTATAAACTATATAGACAATCTACTATACTATATGGATTCCTAGTCTAGATAGAGGCAAGATTCTAGACGAGCGAAGTCTTGAGGAAGCACACCGTAGAAAAATTTTAACCGGTGCCCGTTTACTTTAAATTCCTCCTTTTCAGGGTAAGTTAGCTCGACAGTGCCGTACGGAAAGACTTCTTTCACTTGGAAGGGTTCGGACCACTTAGACCTTAACTTCCCTGGGAATAAATGCAGTCTAGAATTAAAAAGGAGGACTTGGTCACCCTTTTAGAATTGCTTGGGTTTACGAAGGTGACGGTCATGAAATAGTTTAGTCTTCTCCTTATAAATCCGGGAGTTCTCATAGGCCATAGTTCTCCACTCATCTAATTCATTAAGTTGAAGTTTACGTTTCTCCCCTATAGAATTAGTATCAAAATTTAAAGAGCGTATTGCCCAATACGACTTATATTCTAATTATATAGGTAAGTGAAAAGATTTACCATAGACTAATCTAAAGGGAGTGGTCCCTATAGGTGTTTTAAAGGCGGTCCTATAAGCCCACAAACAATCGTTTAGTTTCCTAGATCATTGCTTCATATTCCCTTCTATAGATTTTTCTAGGATTCTCTTAAGTTCTCTATTTGATACTTCAACTTGACCACTAGTTTGCGGATGGTACTGTGTAGCTATCCTATGTGTGACTCCATATTTCTGCAATACTTTGTCTAGCTGTAGATTACAAAAGTGCGAACCCCTATCGCTAGTAAGTGCACGTGGTGTGCCAAATCGTGCGAATAAGGATTTCAAAAACTGAATTACTACTCTACAATCATTAGTAGGCAAAACTTGTACTTCAATCCACTTTGATACATAATCCACGGCTACCAAAATATATTTATTCCCATACGAAACTGGAAATGGTCCCATAAAATCAATTCCCCACACATCAAATACTTCACATTCAAGAATAAAATTTTGTGGCATTTCATGTAATTTAGAGATATTACCTGATTTCTGACAAGATTCACATGAAAGCACATACCTTTGGGCATCCCTGAATAGAAGGGGCCAATAAAAACTGGAGTCAAGAACCTTTTTTGCAGAACGATTCGCTCCATAGTGACAACCAGTAGGGCCTGAATGGCACTGCTCCAGGATTCTCCAACCCTCCTGCGTTGATACACACCTTCGAATAACGGAATCTGCACATATCCGAAAAAGAAAAAGGTCCTCCCAAAAGTAATATTTCAAGTCAGAGAAAAATTTCTTTTTCTGCTGATATGAAAAATCCTTTGGAAGGACCTTAGCCACGAGATAGTTTGAATAATCGGCAAACCATGGATAATCAGGATTTATTTTTATAGATAAGGCAAATAACGACTCCTCAGGGAATGTATCAGAAATCTCAGATTCATCTAACATTGATCGTAATGGATTTTCTAAACGTGATAGATGGTCTGCCGCTAAGTTTTCTGCTCCTCGTTTATCCCTATTTCCAAATCAAATTCTTGCAATAAAAGAACCCAACGGATTAAACGAGGCTTTGCTTCCGCCTTGGCTAGCAAATATCTAAGGGCAGAGTGATCTGTGTATACTACCACTTTAGACAATTTTAAATAAGATCTAAATTTATCAAAGGCAAAAACCACTGCTAGGAGTTCTTTTTCTGTGGTTGTATAATTCTCCTATGCATTATTAAGTGTTTTGCTAGCGTAAAATATAGGATGATAATGTTTGTTTCGGCATTGTCCTAAAATAGCTCCTACCACAAAACTACTAGCGTCACACATGATCTCGAACGGCTGAGTAAAATTAGGTGCGATCATAATAGGAGAATTAATTAATCTTTCTTTTAAGAACTCAAAGGCATGTAGACACTCTTGATTGAAAATAAAATGTGTATCCTTTTCTAAAAGTCTCGTAAGTGGTTTAGCAATTTTAGAGAAGTCTTTAATGAACCGGCGGTAAAATCTAGCGTGTCCTAAAAAGCTTCTCACTGCCTTAACGGAGGTTGGTGGTGGTAACTTTTCTATGGTTTCTATTTTGGCTCTATCGACTTGAATTCCTTGGCTAGAGATTTTATGGCCTAATACTAACCCTTCTTGTACCATAAAATGACACTTTTCCCAACTAAGGAATAGGTTTGTTTCCTCACATCTCCTCAGAACTTTTTCTAAATTATTCAAACACAAGTCAAATGAATCTCCAAATACAGAGAAATCGTCCATAAATACTTCCATGATATCTTCAACATACTCATTTAAGATGGCTAACATGCATCTCTGGAAGGTGCGCGGGGGCATTACATAGATCGAATGGTATATGCCTATAGGCAAATATACCAAATGGGCAAGTGAATGTTATTTTCACCTGGTCTTCTGGGGCTATAGGAATTTGGAAATATCCAAAAAGTCCATCTAGAAAACAATAATAAGAATGTCCTGATAATCGTTCTAATATTTGGTCAATGAAAGGTAAAGGGAAATGGTCTTTCTTAGTGGCAATTAGCTTCCTATAGTCAATACAGGTATGCCAACCCGTTACGGTTCGCGTTGGAATTAACTCATTCTTATCATTTGCTACCACTGTTAGAACCCCCCTCTTAGGAACTACCTGTACAGGACTAACCCATGAACTATCCGAAATAGGATATATCATACCAGCATCTAACAACTTAACAATATCAGCCTTAACTACCTCTTTCATATTTTGATTTAGCCTACATTGCAGTTGAATAGAGGATTAATAGTTTTCTTCCAAAAGAATTTTATGAGTACAAAAACTAGGATTAATACCTTTTATATTAGATATTTGCCAAGCTATTGCACATTTACATTTCTTCAGCACAGTTATTAATTTAGCTTTCTCAGTATTACAAAGTTTAGAAGAAATAATAACTGGGTAAGAAGAATTAGTTCCTAAGAATGCATACTCAAGATGATCCGGTAATTTTTTAAGTTCTACCACCGGTGGATCCTTAGTATTATTCTTATGAACTTCATGTCTCCTTCGATAATCAAACTATATTCAGTAGTTCTACTCAAAAAACAGAATTATCTAGAAAAAATAAATGCTCAACAATTTCTTCATTCTTTTCATCTTCTAGATAACAGTTAGTTATGCAAATTTCTAAAGGATCTCGATAAAAAAATTAGAATTCATAGAATTCAAAAAACTATCAACACCATGAGAAAATAGCAATAATCATCATTATCTAAGGATTATTTCATAGTATTTTCAATTTGAAAAGTGACTTCATTTTCCCCTACTCGCAAAATAAATTTACCATCAAAAACATCAATAAGAGCTCTAGAAGTGGCTAGGAATGGACGACCTAGTATAAGTGGCACTTCGATATTTTCGTCCATATCTAGAATAACAAAATCAGCAGGAAATATAAAATTATCTACCTTAACTAATACATCCTCAACTATGCCTCTAGGATACTTAACCGACCGATCTGCTAGTCGAATACTCATTCTAGTCGGGCTAAGTTCTCCTAGACCTAGTTTCAGATATAGTTTATAAGGCATTAAGTTTATACTAGCTCCTAAATCCACTAAAGCTTTATTAACTTGTAAATCACCGATTAAACATGGAATTGAAAATGAACCGGGATCCTTAAGTTTTTGAGGTAATTTGTTTTGTAAAATAGCTGAACACTCTTCACTAAGTGTGACTAAGGATAATTCTTCTATTTTCCTTTTATTTGAAATTAAATCCTTCAAAAATTTTGCATACTTAGGCATTTGAATAATTTCAGAAAAAGGTAAATTGACATGCAATTGTTTAAAAAGAGATAAAAATTTATCATATTGCGCATCCATGCGCTCCTTGTTTAGCTGTGCTAGATATGGTATTGTTGGTTGATACTCCATTGGTTTCACGTTCATCTCATTCGGTGCTTCGCTGCTAGACTCCTCTTGGGGTGCTTCCTTTGAAAGCCTTGGGTCTTGCAATTCCTTTCCACTCCTCAACTGGATTGCTTTTGCATGCTCCTTCGGGTTTGTATCAGTATTACCCAGAAGTGTTCCTTGTTGTCTTTCAGATACCATCCTTACGAGCTGACCAATCTGATTCTCCAAATTACGAATTGAGCCTTTATGGTTCCGGAAGGCTACTTCGGTAGTTTGCATGAAATTGGTAAGGACATCTTCCAATGTTGGCTTCCTTTTCTCCAGTTGTTGTTGTCCAAACATAGGTTGCTTGCCTTGATTTCCTTGCCCTCCCCAAGAGAAATTGTGGTGGTTCCTCCATCTAGGATTATATGAAAGACTATATGGGTTATTTACAGGATGGAAAGGTGGTCTAGTATTGTTACCCATATAGTCAACATGCTCTTGCAATTGAGGTTCACCACTAGACATTCCACAAAGTGATGGGTCCCATTATTGAGGTACCTTGGAGGGTGATGCTAAAGAAAGGTTGTCCATCTTTTGGTGAAGCTTCTCCACTTGAATGGCTAAGGCAGTAACAACATCCACTTCATACAATCCTGCAGGCTTAGTAGGCTTTGGTCTCACGGTAGTCCAATGATAATTGTTCATAGCCATATCTTCTATCAACTGTTGAGCCGCTTCTGGTGTCTTATTATTCAAGGTGCCCCCACTAGCCGCATCGATCATTTGTTTGGTGGTTGGATTAAGACCATTAAAGAAAGTCTGAATCTGAAGCCATGAAGGTAAGGCATGATGAGGACATCTCCTTAATAGATCCTTGAATCATTCCAATGTGTCGTACAACGATTCAGATTCCAGTTGAACATACATAGAGATCTCGTTCCTTAACTTTGCAGTCTTCACCGGTGGAAAATATTTCATCAAAAACTTCTCAACCATCATGTCCCAAGTAGTAATCGACCCTCTAGGTAAAGAGTTAAGCCACTGCTTCGCCTTATGCCTTAGTGAGAATGGAAACAATCTCAATCGAATGGCATCGTTGGAAACACCATTGATCTTAAAGGCATCGCATATCTCTAAGAATCCGACTAAGTGTGTGTTGGGATCCTCATCTTGCAGGCCATCATATTGGACATACTGTTGAACCATTTGTATAACACTCGGCTTCAATTCGAAATTATTGGTTGGATTAGGGAGGGATTCTTCTCGTTCAATGATTTTACTCAACTATAGAATCCCCTTTCGCTGGTTCGAGTCAAGCTCGTGACAAGGCCATTTTGGTCTTACTTGTTCTTTTTCTATTTCCTTCCTCAGCCAAATTCGGGTTCACTTCTTTCTCCCCCACCTGGCTACTCAATCTAAACCATTAGGGGTGAGGAAGATTGATCAAACTCCCCAAGGGGATAGGAACGTACTGAATCAACAGAGCTTTTTTACGAAGCGAGCAGTATACTTCTAGGACTTTTAGGTGGTCTAACGATGCTCGACCTAATACCTTGGAGATTGGGCCTAGCAAAGTCAGACATGGTTTGCTCATTATGGTGTTCCATGGTATCTAAATTCTCTGGATGATGTTCTCCTTGGTTTACTGTTTCCTCTTCTAACAGTCCGTTTGAAATATCTGTGGCGTTAGTTCCCACGTTCCTTTGGTTAGTGTTATGAATAATTCGTTCCGGGTCAGGATGAAATGGTGCTAGCCCAAAATTTCTTCCCCTGGTCATAGACTAACAGACTACAAAACAGAGATTAAGTAATATAATTATACTAAAAACTAATTTACAATTATTTGTTATTAAGCAAAAATGGTAGATTAATAGAGTTTAAGCTTTCTAAATATTGAAATCGGATCCCCGGCAACGGCGCCAAAAACTTGATGATTGCTTTGCTGAGCATGTTTAAATTTATGCGAATTCATTCTACTCTTTAGAATAAACTATGTAGATGGGCATAAGCTAGATTGATTTATCATTCAGGCAAGTGCACCTATCAATCATAGTATATGAGAAATCTACATCTCGTGTCGTATTCCACAGGGTCATTTCAAATACTCGTACTCACCCTCAATCTATTATCATACCTATAATTAAAATTGATTTTTAATCTAAATAATCCTAACTATGACTACTTGGATAAAATAACATTGGAGAGTTAAAGATGATAAAAGACTAAAAGTAGGAGCATTCACGTGAACATACTTACTATTATATACAATTCTATGTAATCATGAAATAACAAAACTATCAAATTCATTGTATTGTAAAATGGTTAAACATTTATCAAATTCTCTCTCGAGCAATTCAAATCCTAAACCTAAGTTGAGTAAATTTTCTCTCGAATAATTTACAACACTCAAATTTGCGTTAATTACATTACCCTATCTCCTACATAAATTCATGAAATCCTATCTCTAAAATACAATGAATCCATTTATCCTTATTAAAATTATCCAATTAGCATATCTCTCGATCATGAAAATTGAAATGCAAAGAGAAAGAACACCTAGATATGAATATTTATCCATCATCACAAACTCTCAATTTCTCAATCTAGAAGTTTGGAATTCATGTAAAACAAAAATTAAATTCATAATTAAGATAATTCTCAATGTTTGTAAGCCTATACACGAATAAAGTACCATGAATTTGATGAAAACAAGAAGATGCATGATTACTAAATTGTTCAAATGAAAAGTTCAAGCGAAATAAAAGATAAATAAGGTTAGATCACCAAGAGAAAAGAGAAATTAATAGAGATACATGAAAGATTAAATGCATACAAAATCTCTTTCAATTACTCCTTCGCTTGGGTGCTCCACCTTCGTCCTCCAGAAGTTCTCCAAAAGAAAAATGATCCAAAAGTCCAAAATAAAATTTTCACACAGGTTTTTATAGTCTCCTTGCAAACAGGGTCGGACACGGGTTCCAACGCGGCCGTGTCACAGGCCGTGTTGACTGTTCTGAGGCGGTTCCACGTGACTCGGCGTGTCTGGACGTGGGCCGTGTCAGATGATACGGGTTCTAACACGGTCGTGTAGGTAGCCGTGTTCAATGCACACGGGTTGGTTGGCGCCAGGCATCGAGATCTCTAGAAAGGGACACGGGTTCACACACGGGCGTGTTCCAACCCGCGTGGTTCTCTGTCATTTCTTCAAAAATCTTCAGCTCCATCCTAAAAAGGACACGGGTAGGCACACGGCCGTGTTCCTACCCGTGTTCGCCCAAATTTTGTCATGTCCTTAGCCATGTTGACTCTGTGACCTCCTTCGTTTGCTCCGAGACTTTTAGTTTCACTGGTTAGCCATACCTGCATTAGGAAAATGATCGAGTAAGTACATAGCTCAATATATGAAATAATAGGAACTCCTAACTATGCTCTTCTATTCATGATAATTCGAATTCTTCACTATTCTTGCAAAATTACAACCTAGGGAGGTGGAAAATAGTAGACATGATTACAATTATGATAGTAAAAACCCTATCATAATTGTACTCATCAGTGTTGACGACTGTAACGTAGTACTGCCTTGCCATCTTGGGATTTTCTTGGATGTGGACCTGGACTCCTCCGTTATTGAGCTTGAGGCTCTAGTGGAAAGATGAAGATACGCAGTGGAAGGCATTAATGAGGGGTCGCCTAAAATGACATTATAACTCAAGGAGCGTCCACAATAATGAACCGATAGTTCCTGGACTGTCCCCCAACGTAACGCGGAATCTAACCCCTCCTTTTACCTCCTTTCTCTCCCCTGAAAATCTGAGTAGAGATCCATCTGAGGCCAGCACCCTCCTGGCCTTCACCTTCATCTCGTCAAAGGATTTATTGAAGATCGCATTCACGAAACTCCCATTGTCAACTAGAATCCAAGATACTGTGAAGTTTTGATGGAAGTTTAGATCACTAAAGCATCGCAGAATGGATCCTCATGGTCTGGCATATCCCTTGACGAGAAAGTGATCCTCTCCTTAGGGGGTGGGGTTTGAGAAGTCGAAACAATGCTTCTCCTGAACATCATTTGGAGCCTCCCCTTGTAAGTGTCCTTAATCCCCACTCCCCCAATGGATCACCTCAATTCCTTCTTGGGCTCCTACATCGACATGGTCTTTATATTTATCTCCATCTCCTGCTTCGGGTAGAACCTCTTTGATTTGCTCCTACTATTACTATAGTTTTTGTGGTAGGCTCCTCTCTCCCCTCAACTCGAAGAACTCCGGGCACGCGGCCGTTGCATGACCTTCTTCCTGATGAAAATCATAATAAGTTAATGCCACCCTGCCCATTTTCTTTGCCCTGGACCATTCCTCTGTCCTCTTCCCCTTCCTTGGCTGATCTTCATGGCTTTCTGTGGTGGGTGTAGAAGAGGCATCGGGCCCTGTCTCGATCCTGAGGGTTTGAACCATCCCTGACCTTCGTGATAGTTCCCCCTTCCTAGAATCCTCTACCTTGACCTTGCAGGGTCCCTCCATACGGTCTCTAGTATTGAAACCAAAAACTTGGTCTCTCGTGGAGTTCGGGGTCCCAAAAGAGGGGTGACCTCACACTTATTACACTCAGGGGAATGCCATGGACCAAAGACTTGGGAAACTAGGAACAGACCCTCGGCTCTAGCATGGAGGTCCCATCACACACCCGGAAGGTCATAAGAGCACTTCCCCTCCCTCACCAATGGCTGAGCTGGGTATCTTGGAGAGCTCTCTCAACTCAACCAAGAAGAACAAACCAAGGGAGGAGGAAGCCAAAAACTCATCCTCTCTAAAGGTACCCAAGGGGTCTATTTATACTTTTTTTGGGATGGCCTGCCAATAACCCCATCCTGTTGTTCTGAAATGACAAAAATGCCCACAAACTGGTCTGCTAACAGCCAAATCCCGCTACACTAAACAACTAATCGCAGTCCACCAGGGGCAGACCCTCGAGCCGGGCGAGCAGGAGACAAGGCCTGGGGGATACTCGGTGGCTTGGGGGGTACTCGGCAGCCTGGGGTGTACTCGGCGGCCTGGGGGGTACTCGGCGGCCTGGGCAGTACTCGGAGGCCTGGGGGGTACTCGGCCTGGGTGGTACTCGGCGGCCTGGGCGGTACTCGGTGGTACTCGATGGTTTGGGCGGTACTCGGGGGTCTGGGCGGTACTCGGCGGCCTGGGGGGTACTCGATGACCTGGGCGGTACTCGGCGACCTGGGGGGTACTCGGCGGCCTGGGCGGTACTCGACGGTCTGGGCGGTACTCGGCGGCCTTCGGGGTACTCGGCGGCCTGGTGGGTACTCGGCGGTCTGGGCGGTACTCGGCGGCCTGGGGGGTACTCGTTGGCCTACTCGGCGGCCTGGGGGATACTCGGCGGCCTGGGGGGTACTCGTCCTAGGCGGTATTCGGCGGCCTGGGTGGTACTCGGCGGCCTGGGAGGTACTCGACGGCATGGGGGGTACTCGGCCTGGGCGGTACTCGGCGGCATGGGGGTACTCGGCGGCCTGGGGGTACTCGGCGGCCTAGAGGGTACTCGGCGGCCTGGGGGGTACTCGGCCTGGGCGATCCCTCAAAGGGGCTGGGGGGAGACAAATATTTCATCCCCCCTACTAGTGTAAAACACAAATACATACTAAATTGGCCTCCAAGAGTGCAAAACCCTAAAAAAAGCTTAAAACTGCACAGCAAGTCTTGCGCCTGCTGGGGGACCCTCACTCTGCGAATACAAGGTTGTACACAATCCCTGCTCTTTTCGAGGTTGGCACGAGCTCAGAAAGAAACATCCAACCCAACGTATTCGCTGAGTGGCCCCTTCTCGTGGTTTAAAAGATACTTGGCCTCTCCGGGGAGTCGACCTGTCATGCCAGCTAATTGGAGCCTGGGTGGCGAGACAGCCTCGGGGTGAAAAACACTTAGCCTCCCGAGGGGTAAACCTGTCATGCTTGTTAATGAGAGCCTGAGTGACAAGACAGCCTCGGGGTGAAAACACAGCCTCACGAGGGGTCAACCTGTCATGCCAGCTAATGAGAGCCTGGGTGACGAGACAGCCTCGGGGTGAAAACACTTAGCCTCCCGAGGGGTCAACCTGTCATGCCAGCTTATGAGAGCCTGGGTGGCGAGACAGCCTCGAGGTAAAATCACTTAGCCTCCCGAGGGGTCAACCTATCATGCTAGCTAATGAGAGCCTGGGTGACGAGACAGCCTCGGGGTGAAAACACTTAGCCTCCCGAGGGGTCAACCTATCATACTAGTTAATGAGAGCCTGGGTGACGAGATAGCCTCGGGGTGAAAACACTTAGCCTTCTGAGGGGTCAACCTGTCATGCCAGATAATCGGAGTCTGGGTGACGAGACAGCTTCAGGGTGAAAACACTTAGCATCCACAAGAGGTACCACCGGACCTGCCAGCTAGTGGGAGCCTGGTAGCGGGACCGTCATCGGAGCAAAGGACTTGGGCTTCCACGAGAGGTACCACCGGACCTGCCAGCTAGTGGGAGCCTGACAACGGGACCGTCATCGGAGCAGAGGACTTAGGCTTCCACGAGAGGTACCACCGGACCTGCTAGCTAATGGGAGCCTGGTAGCGGGACCGTCATCGGAGCAGAGGACTTGGGATTCTACGAGAGGTACCATCGGACCTGCCAGCTAGTGGGAGCCTGGCAGCGGGACCGTCATCAGAGCAAAGGACTTGGGCTTCCACAAGAGGTACCACCGGACCTACGAGCTAGTGGGAGCCTGACATCGGGACCTTCATCGGAGCAAAGGACTTGGGCTTCCACAAGAGGTACCACCGGACCTGCCAGCTAGTGGGAGACTGGCAGCGGGACCCTCATCGGAGCAAAGGACTTTGGCTTCCACGAGAGGTACCACCGGACCTGCCAGCTAGTCGGAGCCTGACAGCAGGACCGTCTTCAGATCAAAGGACTTGAGCTTCCACGAGAGATACCACCGGACCTGCCAGCTAAAGGGAGCCTGACAGCAGAACCGTCATCAGAGCGAAGGAACTTGGGCTTCCACGAGAGGTACCACCGGACCTGCCAGCTAGTGGGAGCCTGGCAGCGGGACCGTCATCGGAGCAAAGAACTTGGGCTTCCACGAGAAGTACCACCGGACCTGCCAGCTAGTGGGAGTCTGGCAGCGGGACCGTCATCGGAGCAATGGACTTTAGCTTCCACGAGAGATACCACCGTACCTGCCAGCTAGTGGAAGCCTGGCAGCGGGACCATCATCAAAGCAAAGGACTTGGGCTTCCACGAGAGGTACCACCGGACCTGCCAGCTAATGGGAGCTTGACAGCGGGACCGTCATCGGAGCGAAGGAACTTGTGCTTCCACGAGAGGTACCACCGGACCTGCCAGCTAGTGGGAGCCTGGCAGCGGGACCATCATCGGAGCAAATGACTTGGGCTTCCACGATAGGTACCACCGGACCTGCCAGCTAGTGGGATCCTGACAGCGGGACTGTCATCGGAGCAAAGGACTTGGGCTTCCATGAGAGGTACCACCGGACCTGCCAACTAGTGGGAGCCTGGCAGCGAGACCGTCATCAGAGCAAAGGACTTGGGCTTCCACGAGAGGTACCACCGGACCTGCCAGCTAGTGGGAGTCTGGCAACGGGGTCGTCATTAGAGCAAAGTACTTTAGCTTCCACAAGAGGTACCACCGGATCTGCCAGCTAGTGGGAGCCTGGCAGCAGGATTGTCATCGGAGCAAAGGAACTTGGCTTCCTCAAGGTATCCTCAACCCATCCAGCCAGTGAGAGCCTGACATGAGGAGGTTCTTTTGGGGGGGGGGGACTAAGCATCTCAGCCAAACCTCACCAAATCCAACATCCTCCAAAGTGGAAAACATTACGGGTTACATGACCCCCCCGACTCAACTGGTTGGGGGCTGAACTCATTACAACATGAGAAAAAATACAAGACTCTGTCGAGGCTAGGCTTCTTCAGGGGGTCTTGGCACGATGGCTATTATCCTTCCCCTCGAATATCTCCATCTTGCTCAGGCTCTCCATGATCTTCTCCATCTCCTCTGCCTTGGCCAACCAAGAGATGGTGTTGACGGCCGTGACATAACATTGCCTTGCCATCCTGGAGTCTCCCTTGACTCTGACCTGGATCCCTCCTGAGCTAAACTTGAGGCACTTGTGGAAAGAAGACAGCACACAACGAAAGGCGCTGATGAGGGGCCTCCCGAAGATGGCGTTGTAGATGCTCGGAGCATCAACAATGACGAACAGGCAGTTCCTTGAAGTCCCCCCACCAATTTCACTTGGAGTCCTACTCCACCTTTAACCTCCTTCCTCTCCCCTGAAAATCCAAACAGGGGTCCGTCTGAGGCGAACACTTTCCTTGGCTTCACCTTCATCTCGTCAAACGCCTTCTTGAAAATGACGTTGACGGAGCTCCCGTTGTCAACCAAGATCCGGGAGATGGTATAGCCCTCGATGGCTGTCTTGATGACCAGCGCGTCGTAGAACGGATCTTCATGGTCTGGCAGGTCCTTCTCCGAGAAGGTGATCTTCTCTTCTGAGGGCGGGGTCTGGGATGTCGAAGCGATGCTCCATCGGTACATTACATGGAGACTCACCTTTCGAGTGGCCTCGATCCCCACTCCACTGTGGATCACTGCTATTCCTCCTCGGTGTCCTTCATCGTCCCGATCCTCACATATGTCTTCCTCCCCCACTCGGGGTGGAACCTCTTCGACCTGTGCTGGCGGCTGAGGCTGGGCAGGGCCTCTCGCCCCCCCCCCCCCCCCTCACCTCTAGGAACTCAGGGCAGGTAGTTGTGGTGTAACCCTCCGCCTGGTGGAAGTCACAGTACGACAACGCTCCTCCTCCTCCCCTTCGGCGGGTCCAGCTATCTCTCATGTTGCCTCTTCCTCCTTCACCTATCGCCAAGGCTTGTTGTAGTGGGGGTAGGAGCTGTCTCGGGGCTTGCCTCTGGAAGTTGAACCTCCCTTGGCCCTTGTGAAAGTTTCCCCCACCCAGGATGAGAGCTCTTCCTGGACCCTGGGCAGGTCCTCCCTGCTGCCTCCAGCCTGGTTCCGGACCCTCCTGTCCCTGGAACCCCTGAGCTCTCTGCTCTTCTCTTCGTATTCCTTCCTGATGCCTTGAGCCACCTTACTCCTTTTGCTCTGACTCTGTTTGCTTCGCCAACTTCTTGACAAATGCCGGTTGGCCGCCTCCATGGATATCTCCTTCGCCGCCCTTTCCATCAGCTCCTCGAAGGAAAGGGGGGCCTTTCGGGTCAGGCTCATCTTGAATAACCCTTCGCGCAACCCTATCGTGAACGCCATATAGAGGGCATACCTTGTCATCTCCTGAATGTCCAGAATCTCTTCTTGGAACCTGTCAACATAGTGGGCCAGCGACTCCTCGGCCCTCTGCCTTATCAGAAAGTTGGACTTGGGATTCCTCTTCCTCTTCTTGGAGGTGGAGAAGAGGAGCTAGGAGCTCTGGCTCAAGTCCTCAAACCCATAGATTGACCTAAGAGGGAGTTGATGAAACCAGTCCCTTGCCTTCTCCTTCAACGTGATCGCAAAGAGGCGACACTTGAAGGCATCCGTCATCAGCCTGATGGAGATGACATCCTTGAACCATTGCAGGTGCTAGACGAGATCATCCTTCCCGGTATAGTAAGCCATGTCTGGCTCTCTAAACCCCTCGGGAATGGGAGCTGAGATGATCAGCTCACTGAAGGGTGACCCCCTGAGGTGTGGTCTCGCAACCTCTACTCGCGCGACCTGCTAGCTCGGAGGGCTAGCACTCATCGGGCTGGGGAACAGCTCCCGGCCGGGGAGGTCTTGCTCGACCCCCTCTTCCCATCCTCTCTTTCCCAGGTCGCCTACCTGGTGCACTTCCTTCTCCCCCAGCTGGGGTCATCTCGTCTGTGCCCCTGGGAGGCAGCTCGTCGAGACCACTCTGGGTCAGCTCGACAAGAGCCCTGGGAGCTAGTCCCTCGCGAGTAGTGGTTGAGCTGTCAGCCCGAGGGGCAATGCCTCTTAGCATCTCCATGATTACTTGGATGGAAGCCATGAACTCCTCCCTTCCTATGAAGGGTCCGGGGTTAGGGAGCTCGCCGAGTTAATCACCACCTCCCTGATCTCCAGCCATGACACTCTCCCGAGATCTTTTGTGCTGGTCACTCTCCACACTCACCGCACCAAAATGTTGAAACCAAAAACTTGGTCTCTCGTGGAGTTCGGGGTCTCAAAAGAGGGGTGTACTCACACCTATTACACTCGAGAGAACCTCACATACCAAAGACTTGGGAAATTAGGAACAGACCCTCGGCTCTAGCGTGGAGGTCTCACCACACACCCGGAATGTCGCAAGAGCACTTACACTCCCTCACCAATGGCTTAGTTGGGTACCTTGGAGAGCTCTCTCAACTCAACCAAGAAGAACAAACCAAGGGAGGAGGATGCCAAAAACTCATCCTCTCCAAAGGTATCCAAGGGGGTCTATTAATAGTTTTTTGGGGATGGCCTGCCAATAACCCCATCCTGTTGTTCTAAAATGACCAAAATGCCCACAAACTGGTCTGCCAACAGCCAAATCCCGCTACACTAAACAACTAATCGCAGTCCACCAGGGGCAGACCCTCGAGTCGGACGAGGAGGAGACAAGGCCTGGGGGGTACTCGGCAGCTTGGGGGGGGTACTCGGCGGCCTGGGGGTACTCAGCGGCCTGGGGGTACTCGTCCTGGGCAGTACTCAGCGGCCTGGGCGGTACTCGACGGTCTGGGCGGTACTCGGCGGTCTGGGCAGTACTCGGCGTCCTGGGGTGTACTCGGTGACCTGGGCGGTACTCGGCGGCCTGGGGGGTACTCGGCGGCCTGGGCAGTACTCAGCGGTCTGGGCGATACTCGGCGGCCTGGGGGGTACTCGGCGGCCTGGGGGGTACTCGGCGGCCTATGGGGTACTCGGCAGTCTGGGCGATACTCGGTGGCCTGGGGTACTTGACGGCCTGGGCGGTACTCGGCGGGCTGGGGGGTACTCGGCGGCCTAGGGGGTACTCTTCCTGGGCGGTACTCGGCGGCTTGGGCGGTACTCGATGGCTTGTGGGGTACTCGACCTGGGCGGTACTCGGTGGCCTGGGCGGTACTCGGCGGTCTGGGGGTACTCTACGGCCTGGGGGTACTCGGCGGCCTGGGGGGTACTCGGCGGCCTGGGGGGTACTCGGCCTGAGCGACCCCTCAAAGGGGCTGGGGGGAGACAAATATTTCATCCCCCCTACTAGTGTAAAACACAAATCCATACTAAATTGGCCTCCAAGAGTGCAAAACCCTCAAAAAAGCTTAAAACTGCATAGCAAGCCTTTCGCCTGCTGGGGGACCCTCAGTCTGCGAATACGGGGTTGTACATCAAGGCCAGCCAGTTGTTCGGCTCTTGGTTACCTCATCCCTACTATTGTCCCTGGAACCCTTTCCCTTGGGGTTCTTCTCTTCTCCTTGCTGCCTCCTACTGCATGCTTCCTCCCTACTCTTTCGCCTCTTTCGCTGCTAACCTAGCCAACTTTTTAGCAAACTCCGGATTTGTCGCTTCCCCTTCAATCTCCTTTGCCTCTCTCTCCATAAACTTCTCAAAGGATAGAGGAGGCTCTAGCTTCAGCTCCATACTAAAGAACCCCTGACGAAGCCTCAGTGTGAAGGCTAGTATCAGGGTATACCCTAGCACTTCTTAGACCAGGAGAATTTCTTCTTAGAACCTATCAACATAACTTCCCAACGTCTCTTCTGCCCATTACTTGATCAAAAACAAGAACTCTGCTCCCTTCTTCCTCTTCTTTGATGTTGAGAACCTCAACCATAAGCCTCGGCGCAGATCCTCATAGCAGTAGATTGAGTTCGCTGGGAGCTTGTGGAACCATCCCCTTGACTTTTCCTTGAATGTGATCGCAAAAAGTCGATATTTGAAAGCACCCTACATCTGCCTAATGTAAACGGCATCCTCGAACCAGTAGACGTGCTAGACAGGGTCATCCCTGCATGTATAATAAGACATCTTTGGCTCCCTGAACCCCTCTAGAATTAGGGCTGAGATGACTAACTCGCTGAAGGTACCCCCCCCCCCCCCCCCCGCATGGTGAGCTGATAGTTCACGCATCGGCTCGCCGGCTCTACTGGCACTTGCTGGGCTAGAAAAAAGCTCTTGACCTGTGAGATCTTGCTCACACCCTTCGACCAGCAACTCCTTCCTGGGTCACTTTATTGTGGCATTCTTTCCTAGTGATCAGGGTGAGACCACCAGTATCGATGGCATCGAGCACTCGCCACGTACTGTGAGTGCATGTTGTAGGGTCTCTAGGATCTCCCTCTTGAACTATTCAAACATCCCTACTATTTCTACTCCCACTGGGGGTGGAGAGCCACCCAGATTGACTCCTTGTCTTTCACCTCCAACTATGGAGCTAAACTCAAGATTTTCTTGTACAGGCTATGGTCCATGCTCACCGCACTAAGAATGTTAAAATCGGATTTCAGTCTAACCCAGAGTTCGGACCCAAGAGGTGTAGCCCGCACCTACTTCTACCGTGCATGGACACCTGAATGATGGTTAATGACTAAGGAATAGACCCAAAGCTGCAGCAAGTAAGTCCCGCCACGCACACAGAAGATCTAATAGAGCTTTCCCTCCTGAACCAATGCTAGAGCTAGGCAGCTTGGAGGGCACTAGAAGCCAACCAAAGCTAACCAAAGGTGGAGAAAGTCCAAAAAATAAATCCTCTCCAAAGGTTCCCTTAAGGGTTTATTTATAGTTTTTCAAGTCTGGCATGCACATAGCAGAATCTCACCTTTTAGTTCTATTATACACAGCCCAAGTTAGTCTGCCAACACGAAACTCTGTTGTTTGGAGTGACTATTAGCCGGCTAACATGGGCATTTTGGTAAAAACACTGTTAGGCGAGTGGTTCCTGCGGCTACCACTCGCCTGAGCAGCTAGTGCCTCGATGAGGCCAGCACTGCCTGCCACCCAAGGGCTGAGGGCGAGTGTGGGATTGTTTACCCTACTCGCCTCTCCCCTGCCTTAGCCCATAGGCAAGTGCGGGCCTATATGCCCCACTCGCCACCATTCTGATGGTGGCTTGATTTTATGCGAGTTGGAGGAAATCCATTTCCACTCGCCTAAAGCGGCTCGCCTGAGCCCAAAACTGCTCCCTTTACCATGGTCATTTTCCAAGGAGCCCACTCGGTGAATACGGGGTTGTGCAAGTCTATTGTCCAAGCTCTGAAGCTCCAGTAGTCCAGACTCCAGTCTCCAGCAAATCATTGAGGTTAGGATGTTAGGTTTTCTTCAAATTTTGATGTTTTATTTTGCAATTTGCTATTTAGCTCCAAGATATTGTTGTCATCATGAAGCAACTTTGAAGCAGTACTCAATCCCTACCAATCAGTGCGATTTGCTATTTTGCGAATCTTTTATGGCTTGCTTCAGGATGACATGATCTTTAATGGTTTGCTTGCCTTCAACTATTTAGCTCCAGTATTATTCATTTATAAAATTACTTTAGGTAGTGGATTTTACCGATCAATGTATTTATCCCCTATAGATTTTTTTTGTTTCTACTTTCATATATGAATTTTATGCTAAAATGCTTAAGGTTTACTTTCTTAAGTTTCCTTCATTAATGCTACTCAAAATGACAAAATATCAAAGGTGTTCCTTATTTGGTGAATTGGTGCACATGCGTAGGTCATTTTCCATCCAGGTTTTAGATGTTTTTGGAAGACTACGAACTACAAAGTACCAAGTTGCCAACTTCTTGTTAGAGTTTCAATTATTGCTTCCATGTTCTACTTTATTTCTTGAGGTTAGTATTTTTCCTACTTTAAATTAGATGTTCTAATTTTTTTGAGATGTTTATTTTCTTCGAAGTCCCAATACATTGTATACTTGTAATAATGTTGGCTGAATGTTTTAATATAGGTTAATATAAAGAAATTGAAAACTATTAAATCATTTTTTAATAAAAAGTTGTCAACATAAGTTGAAAACTATTCTTCACCTGCAATTATTGATTCTTCTTTAACAAATGTTTGTTCTTCTTTGGTTTAGAAGATTACACTCATTTTCGAGCATGATCCTGAATTATGACGTCAAATTTGGGAATATCCTATAGATCAACAAGATGAAATGCGTCAAGCTTATGTTAAAGCGGGATCTTATCAGCACAAACTTCAAGAGAATCCATCCTCAGCATCAGGTAAACATAATAGAAGATTTCAACAGTCTTGGTTTGAGAAGTTCTCATGGTTGGAGTATTCTCCTGTAAAAGATGTTGCATATTGTTTACTGTGCCATGTTTTCAATAAACAACCTAACGGTCGCTTTGGATCAGTTATGTTCACTATTGAAGGGTTTTGAAACTAGAAGATAGTAAATGGAAAAAAAATTATGCCTTTTTGACTCACATAGGAAAAGATCATTGCTCTCAACACAATATTGTTGTCAAATATTGTGTAGATTTAATGATTCAATCTCAACATATTGATAAGGGGATGGAAAGATAAACATCTCAACAAAACGCAATGAATGATTTGTGGATTGGAACTTCAATTGATGCCTTGTGTTATTGTGTATTTCAAGGAATCACATTTCAGGGCCTCGATGAAAGTACAGATTCTATTAATCTGGGTAATTTGTTAATGTGATTAAATTGCTTAGAAATTATAACAAAGATGTTGATGAAGTTGTCTTAGAAAACACCATATAAATGCTATATACATCTCACCAAATATTTAGAAGAAGCTTGTATCCATTATGTTAAGAATGGTGCAAAATACAATTCGAAAAGAAATTGAAGATTATAAATATTGCATTATCGTTGATGAATCTAGAGGTGAGTCAAAAAGAGAGAAAATGATTATTACGCTTCGATTAGCAGATGTTCATGGGTTTATACAAGAAAGTTTCTTAGATCTTGTTCGTGTTCAAGATACAAGTACACTAACACTTAAAAATGAAATTTTTGTAGTTTTATCTAATCATAATTTTGAGTACTCAAGATATGCAAGGTAATTAATATGATGGTGTAAGTAACATGCGTGATGAATGGAATGATTTACAAGCTTTGTTCCTTAACGAATGTTCACGTGCTTATTATGTTTATTGTATTGCGCATAAGCTTCAACTAGTTCTTGTTACAACATCAAGAGAAGTGAAAGCAGTACATAATTTTTTTTAATGAACTGATATGTATTGTAAACACTATTGGTGCTTCTTCAAAATGCAAAGATCAATTACGAGTTGCACAAAAATAATATTTTGATCACATGATTGCTCTTTGGTGAAATTGAGACTAGCGCAAGAGCAAATCAAATTTGTTCACTACAATAACATGAGGACAATAGATGGCCATCTTATCTAAACTCTGTTTATAGTATTATTAATATATATAATGCCACTTGTTTTATGTTACTTAATATTAGTGAAAGCGGAGGGATATTAGCATAACGAAGAGATGCAGAAGCAGCTTTCAAAAAGATGAGTGTTTTTGAATTTTTATTCATCTTACATTTGATGAAAGAAGTTTTGGAAATAAGTGATATTCTATACTAAGCAGTATAACATCAATCTTAAGATATATTAAATGCTACAATTTAGTTTTAACAACAAAAGCTCTCATTCAAAAATTACTGTCATTTGGTTGGGAAATGTTTTTACAAACAGTGAAAATATTTTATGAGAAAAATAAAGTTGAAGTTCCTGATATGACTGCTAAATATAGTGATAGTCATTTTCAAAGTTCACACGATATCATTACAATGGAAAATCATTTTCGGGTGGATATTTTCAATGTAACAACAGATTGTGGATTGCACGAACTGAACTCTAAATTCAATGAAAATTCTATAGAACTACTTCGTCTTAGCATGAATTTAGATCTAACCAATGTATACAAATCTTTCAATATTGATGATATATATTCTCCTTACAAAGAATTTCTACCATAAAGAATTCAATTAACATAAGCTTTAAGTGTTGAAAACTCAATTGCTATATTATGAATTTGATGTTCCTTCTCATAAGAATTTGGGTACAATTTCCGAATTTTGTGAAAAATTGGTGGAAACAAAAAAATCAAATACATATTATCTTATTGATAGATTGATTCGACTCATTTTAACCCTTTTGGTCTCAACAACAACTAAAGAACGATCTTCATGCATGAAGGTTGTTAAAACAAGACTTCACAACAAGATGGAGGATGAATTTCTACCAAATTGCATGACTTTATACATCGAGCAAGAAATATCTGAGAAGTTCGATAAAAATTGGATTATAGATGACATCTATGAAATGAAAAATCGGCGTGCACAATTGAAATGGCTTGATATTATAGTTATTTATGTCTTCTTTTTATTAGTATTGTTGTTTTACTTCTTAAATGTTTGATTAAGAATTAAAAAAAACTATCATTTGCATTTACAATTTTATTACATTTGCTTCTTTGCAGTATTTTTTCATCTAATCTTAATGCAATTTTGTGAAAACTCAGATTATATAGTAAGAGAAATCTCACAAAAAGAGAAGATTGCATAGGATGAGACTTAAATGGACATATAGGGAATGAAAATATAGATTACATATCCGTTCATGGAGGATATGAATATGGAAAAAGAAATGAAGAAGGACAAACCATTTTAAACTTTGTCATAGCACATGAGCTAATTGTATCAAATATGATTTTCATAAAGATGAGAGAATATTTAATTACATTTAAAAGCAGACCAAATAAGTCACAAATTGATTATTTTATGACTCGCGAAATGGATAAAAGGATTTGTAAGGATTGCAAAGTCATACCAGGGGAAAGTTTGACAACACAACATTGGTCAGTGGAGTTAGATGTACAAATTAAATATAATAAATTTAAGGCAATAATAAAAATGTTGTAACAAATTCGATGGTGGAACTTAAAGAATGAAAAGTAGGTTGCTTTCATGAAGGCAGTTATGGAACAACTAGTTGATGCCCCTTATATTGATCCTATTACCTCATGGGAAGTTATATCTTCACATTTAAGGATATGTGAAAAGAACATAGTTGGAGTATCAAAAGGTCGTGCTCTCTAAATAAAGAATCTTGGTGGTGGAAAGAGGAAGTGCAAGACAAAGTGAGGGCAAAGAGGGACAGCTATAAATCACTCTACACTAGTAGGATTGATGAAAACGTAGTCATGTATAAAGTCGCCAAAAAAGAAGTTAAACAGGCAGTAAGTAGAACAAGAAGTCAAGCTTATGAAGAATTTTGTAAGCTACACGATATCAAAGATGGAGAGCATGACATATATAAAATTGCTCGAGATAGAGAAAGAAAGGTAAGAGATATAAGTCAAGTAAAATGCATAAAGGATGAGACATATACAAATTTGATGGATGATGTGGATATTAAAGAACGATGGAAAAGATACTTTTATCAACTCTATGATGAAACAAAGGACAATTAATTGAAATTGGAAGAGTTAAGTAAATCAGAGAAGTATATGAACATAATGTTTTATCGTAAAATTCAAGTATCATAGGTAATAGATGATCTAAATAAGATGAAAATTGGAAAGGCGGTTGGGCCAGATGATATATCCATCAAAGTATGAAAATGTCTAGGAAATAAAGGAGTTTTGTGGCTTACATATTTTTTCAATAAAATACTTATGTCAAAGAGGATGTCATACCAATGGAGAGAAAGTATCTTGGTACCTTTGTATAAAAATAAAGGAGATATACAAAATTATGTTAATTAAAGAGGAATTAAATTAATGAGTCATACCATGAAACTATGAAAATGAGTAATAGATAGAAGATTAAGACGAGAACTAACATCTCAGAGAATCAATTTGGATTCATGTCAGGGAGGTTGACCATGGAAGCTATACATCTCTTGAGGAGACTCATTGGCAACTATTGAGAAAGAAAACAAAATTTGTATATGTTGTTTATTGATATTAAGAAGGCTTATGATAGAGTTCCAAGAGAGATCTTATGGAGAGTCTTGAAAAGAAAGGTGCAAATGTATCATATATTGACATAATCAAAGATATGTATACAATTCAGTGACAAGGGTGAGGATGTCTTGAGGATTAACACGGGAATTCCCTATTACTATTGGATTACATCAAGGTTCAACTTTAAGCCCTTATCTCTTTACCCTTATCTTAAATGAGCTCACTAGACATATCCAACAAGTAATACCTTGATGTTTATTTTTTACGGATGATATCATTTTGGTTGATGAGACGCGCAAGGGTGTAAACACAAAACTTGAATCTTGGTGAGATACTTTAGAAAATAAGGGTTTTAGGTTGAGCAGGGCAAAGACAGAGTATATGGAGGTAAATTTAGCAGTATAAGAAGGACAGATGACTTCATTATTAAGTTGGGTGATCAAGATATTTCCTGCAGTGAGTGATCTTGAATTAATAGTTCAAAAAGATGGGGGTATTGATAAAGATATGACACATAGAATCCAAACGGGTTGGTTGAAGTGGAGAGGCACATCAGGGATCTTATGTGATAGTAAAGTACCCCTAAAACTTAAGGGCAAGTTTTACTATACTGCAATTACACCCATGATTGTCACAACCAACATTTTCTCAGTATTAAAATACTATCAGAGTGAGAGAAAATACGCGATTGTGATGCCACGTCGTGCATGGGACAACTGCAGATGTTCAGGCAACCCTGTCCTTTCATTTAATATTTATAAAAAGACATAATTTATGTTTAAAAACATAATTTGCATTCTTAAAGTTTTATTGACCGTGTCCCTCTATTCGGTTGATCAACTAGTCCACAAATGAGAAAGTATATATATACATCAGAAAATTACGTAGTTACTTCATTTAATCCTACATGAACATGAGGATCCAACAAACATGCATATGATATGCAATTTCTAAATTTAGTATAAGTAAAAAGAAGTTCTATATATCTTAAAATAGAGTGACATTCAGTTAAAAGAAATGCCACGAGTCTACACTAGAATGCAGCTTTTATATTTAAAATACCTAACATGCATCCTATCATGAATCATTCCCAGAGAGCAGGTATGTAAACTAACTAGTAAGTATGTAACTGCAGAAAAATCTAGCAAGTAGTCTAACACCGTAAAACTAAAGTTATAGGCGTCAACAACCTGACACGAACTGATAACAAACAAGTCAAAAATCTAAGCTAAAATAAAAGAAACAAGTGCCTCACAATAGCGAGGGGAAAGCAAATCGACTCCAACAACCCATAGTTCCAAAAAACACCAACTGTACCTATCCAGCCTGCTACTACTCTGAGCTTGAGGCATTCAAAAGAAAGAACACCTCAGAAACAAGTTGTGAGCGGAAGTAAAAGAAACAAAAGGAGCCACAACAAACCTCCGGGCAAAAGGGGAAACCCAAGTCCAGACTATTAACATTAGGTAGCCATAAATCATTAATAACAAAATTGAAGAAGGTTTACTATGCAATTGTTAGTTAAGCAATTTTAGCACCAAGTGCAATAAGATTATAAACATCACATTAGATGTTATTAGCGAATTAAATGAGACTGATCAGCTCTAGAAAGGGCATCATTAACACCATGTAAAACACGGTACTGAGGAGGTGGCTCATAGTCCAACACGAACCATCAGTCCAAAAAAAAAGGCACTGTGGGGGTGGCTTGCTTACCAACACAACCCAACTTTCCAAAACCATAGCCCTGAGTGTATGATCCCCAAACAAAAAGGGGTGGTGTGTCGGTGGATTAGACCACAACGCACACAGCTTAACAAATATCGTATATATATATATATCATATCATAATAATCTGAGTTATACTGTCGTCATAAATATTTAAGCCAAATTTTATCACACGGTCAACATGATGATACAGACTAGTCTAGCAAAACTCTAAGGCCTTCACAACGATGTTTTCCAAGGACAAATAACATAGACAAATTGTACGATGTTTATGATCAATACAATGATCCAAGTGATATACTTTGTCAAAACGATGTGACGATCCAAACGTCATAACGAACAAATGACGTGATGATATCGGTTGACACTCCTCGAATAACACCAATCACACGATAAATCGACCCTTGACGAAATGCATATCCTCGGGCGATCAACACTCTGAAATAAAACAAATAATTATTAGATTTTTTGAAAATTTAAGGAGGAAGAAAGAACGAAGAAAATTACGCAAAAGGGATAGGCTAGCACTATCACAACCCACATTTTCTCAGCATTAGATAATGTATATTAAAATGTGAGAAAATACGCACCGTGATGCCATGCCGTGTAGGGGACAACTGCAGACGTTCAGGCAAGAACCTGCTACTAATACTTTTCATGAAATCCTCCAGTTTGTTATGATAAAAATATAATTTGAGTTTAAGTTTTGATGGATGTGTCCCTCGGCTCAGTGGATAAACTAGTCTACTGGTAAAATATACGTATACACAGCGGAAAATACTTTATTTAGTTCATTTATTATCCTATATGAGCATGAAAATCCACTAGAACAATTCATGATATGCATACCTGTAGATTTAATATAAGTAATAGAAAAACTTTTACGTTCTTTAAAATAGAGTGACATTTGATTTAAAAGGATGTCATGTGTATGAGATAAGAATATTGATCTTTTTATACTTTGAAAATAACTAACATGCAACCTAACATAAATCTTTCTTAGAGAGCAAGTTGGTAAGACAAACCAATAGTAGCATAGCAGTTAGCATATAGTCTAACATCTATAATAACTCACTGTCAGTGTCAACAAGCTGACACAAACCCACAGAATAATAGGTATGTCTGAACCAAAGTAAGAATAACAAAACTACCTCACGAAGGTGAGGGAGGAAAATCACAGCTACTAAATCCTATGCCAAAAACAACCAACTCTAGCTGCTCAGACCGCTACTCCTCCGAGCCTAAGGGAATCAAAAGAAAGAATGTCTCAGAAAGAATGAACAGGTAGCAGTAAAAGACCAAAAGTAAATAAACAAGTG
The DNA here is from genome assembly GCA_039513925.1 of Platanthera zijinensis. Classification (NCBI taxonomy): domain Eukaryota; kingdom Viridiplantae; phylum Streptophyta; class Magnoliopsida; order Asparagales; family Orchidaceae; genus Platanthera; species Platanthera zijinensis. Next base: position 136,338,776 of record CM077094.1, read on the forward strand.
AAGTCAAATGATTACCAACCCAAGACAGAATAGTTGTCAAACCACAGAATCTAAATCAAAAAATAATAAGCATTGAAGAGTTCAAAGAAGTTTAAATATGTGAAGTTGCACCAAGTGTGCTTTAGAGTTATGCTCCATTAACATCTGCAAGAGTATGCATGTAACATATGTATATATATATAAGAAAAGACTGATCAGTTTTAAAGCTTGAATCATTAACACCGATATAAGAAACACGGTACTGGGGTGGTGGCCACTTGTCCAACACAACCCATCAGACCAAACATCCAAAAAGGCACTGTAGCGGTGGTCATCTATCCAACTCAAACCAACAGTCTAGAAGAAGAAAAGAAAACTCATTAGGTGTAATGATTCACAAACCGGCACTGAGGTGATGGCCCTTTATCCACTGCCAACCAAAGGCCACAATTAATCATTCAAATATACTAATAAATGAAAAGAACTCCAGACATAGCATCAGATTTCCACAATGACGCAAAAGAAAGAAAACCCAAAAGAATTTCTCAAGGTATACTCGATGAATTACTATTCACTCGACGAATTGGAAGATCACTCGACGAAAAAGTTCTAAGTCAACACAGATTCGTCGATAATACTAAATGAATTGGAAGGTTACTCGACGAATTTTACTCGGCGAATTTAAATAAAACCTAATGATACTCGACGAATTGACTTGACCATGCATCGATACTCGACAAATTTAAATTGATGAATAAGGCCCGACTCGACGAATTTGTTTCAACGGATTCAGAGACACTCGACGAATTGGACTTAGCAAATTAGAGGACACTCGACGCATACACTAAATTCACTCGATGCCAACTCTGAAATCACTCGATGCCTAGGCAACACTCAATGCCAATTCTAAATTCACTCGACTCCAAGGCAACACTCGACGCCAACTCTGAAATCACTTGATGCTAACTCTGAAATTACTCGATGCCAAGGCAACACTCGACGCCAACACTATAGCCACTCAACGCCTTTCTGCTTCACTCGACGCAAAGTCATAACTCGATGCCAACACTGGATACACTCGACGCCAAGGCATCACTCGACGCAAACACTGAAATCACTCGACGTAAAGGCAACACTCGACGCTAATTCTAAAATCACTCGACGCCCAGGCAACACTCGAAGCCAAATCTGAAATCACTCGACGCCATGGTAACACTCGACGCCAACACAGTAGTGCTCGATGCCTTTCTGCTTCACTTGACGCCAACACTTAAATCACTCGATACCGGCACTGAATTCACTCGATGAGAAAGTACAATCAGGACTTCAATGGGTAAAGAAGAAAAGACCTGGTTCCTGACTAACCTGGGCAAGGATTAACCTAACAAAATTCTCATAATAAAACTCAGGCTTGACAATCATTAAAAAATAACTACAACATAAAAATATTCCTCAAAATTTTGGAGGAGAAAGATCAGAATGAAAACTACTCAAAGGGGGAAACCACCACTTGCCTTAACCCTCCTTATCTCAACCTTCTGAACACTCCACGACATATATCGGCCGAAAAAGAAAGTGCAGCAATGAAATCTGGAGAGATTTGGGCAAAATAAAATTTTAGGGCCACACACTCCAATGCCAAAAGTCCACGAAAACAAAACTACCTACTATCAATGCGTAGATCTCAGCGAGAGCTTTCCGGATCTATGCTCCGCTGAAGATTTCATCCTCCGGAGCTCCCGAAACGGCTGTTGGAAGGTTTACGATGAAAAACTTTTCGCCTCTCTCACGACCCTCTCGATCAGAGCCTTTTGGGGAAGAAGGATGAATAGGGTTTTATAAATATATATATATAGAATATTATATTCTTAATATAATTAACTTGAAAAACTCAAATGACGAGAGTGACCAAATCACCTTGATTTCGATGAAATTCACACCAAAGCTAAATGCCGGTGCTACGAATCCAACGATAAAGTCGAAATCATGATCCGATATACCAAACTTTGGTTAAAATTTCCTGAAGTTAAAATAACAATAATCCTTACAAAATTCACTGAGACTTCAAATTGGCCCAGATCGACACAAAACTTTACATGCATGATTAGGATGAAATACTTTAATTTTCTAAAGCTTAAAACCCCAATTCCGATGAGTCTAAAATCTAGTCAACTCGGCCCAACAGACGCAACCACGCACTAATGACGACGCACCATTAATTACGCGCCAACGTAACGCCCTAACGTCATTAATATGTCACTAAAGAGATTAAAATAATTATAAAAAAAATCAGGGGTGTTACAGCCACTCCCCCTAAAAAGAAGTTTTGTCCAGAAACTTGATATACAAATCGAATCCAAAGCAGAAAAGGAATAACCAAAGGTTATCAGATGAAAAACTTACCAAGGAAGTTAGGAGAAAAGGTGAGGATGAGACTTTCTCATAGCCCATTCCAACTCCCAAGTCACGCTCTCGACGTCTTGGTTTCGCCAAAGAACCTTGACCTTGGGAATCGTCTTCCTCCGCAACACCCGATCCTGAGTCTCGAGAATACAAACAGGCTCTTCGACATAAGAAAGATTAGGCTGCAACTGGGACACTGAGTCAAGGACATGTCGATCATTGAGCACACATTTTCATAGTTGGCTCACATGAAACACATCGTGAACACTAGGGAATGTAGCGGGCAAATCCAACCTATAAGCTGACACTCCGATATGCTTGACAATCTGGAAAGGTCTCACATACCAAGGATCCAACTTGTGGTTCCTTCCAAATCTCTTAACACCCGGCTTCGGAGAAACCTTCAGAAAAACCATGTCCCCAACTGCGAACTCCAGATCAACCCTTTGTCGATTTGCATACTTCTCATAATCCTACTAGGCTACACGAAACTTTTCACGAATATGCATTACAGAAATACTCATTTCTTTCAAGGCTTCTGGACCCAACAACGGTCTCTCACCAACCTCAGCCCAAAATAAGGGAGTTCTGTAATGTCTCCTATACAAAGTCTCCAAGGGGGGGGGGGCATTTGCAAACTCTCTTGATAACTGCTATTATAGGCAAATTCCATCAGTCTAAGACGCTGATCCCATGCTCCACCATGGTTCAAAATATAGCATCTGATCATATCCTCCAAAATTGGATTAACTCTTTATGTTTGACTATTGGTCTGTGAATGGTAAACAGTTGAATACCTAAGGTCAGTGCCCAACCCTTCCTGCAAACTTTGATAAAAATGCGACATAAACCTGGAGTCCCGATCTGACACAATACTTACCGACACTCCATACAATCTGATGACTTCATCTAAATACAACTCCACTATCTTTTCCATGAAATAACCAATCTTGAAGGGAACGGAGTGAAAACACTTTGTCAATCTATCAACTATGACTCACACAGAATCATGCCCTTGGGGAGACCTCGGCAAACCGGTAATAGAGTCTATAGAGATTCTCTCCTACTTCTAACTTAGAATATCCAAAGGCGTCAGCTTACCATCAGGCCTTCTATGATCTGCCTTAACACGCTTGCAAGTGATGCACTCAGACACGAACTTAGTTATATCATTCTTCATCCCATACCACAAAATAATCAACTTTAGATCTCTATACATCTTTGTAGAGATAGGGTGGTAGGCCATACCAGAACCATGCACTTCACTACAAATCATTGCCCGAATATCACCAATAACTGGAATACAATATCTGTTGCGGTACTTCAAGGTACCCACATCATCAACTGAATATTCTGGTAATTCCCCTTTTTAGTTTTACTTTGGATATGCTGCAAATTAGGATCATCCTTCTGATGCATCCTTGTAAGCATAATCCATGAAGGCTCTGCCACTTCCAAGCTACTCGGCGAGTCGCTACTCCCAATAGTTATTTTCATTAATAAGAAATCCTCCACCAAGGATTGCACAGAAAGGTTAAAGATTTACATGGTCTTTCTACTTAAGGTGTCAGCTACCACGTTAGTTTTGACCGGATGATAAAGGATATCGACATCATAGTCCGCGACATACTCAAGCCATCTGCAATGGCGTTAATTCAACTCCTTTTGAGTGAAGACATACTTCAAGCTCTTATGGTCTGTGTAAATCTTTCACATCACGCCATACAACAAAAGTCTCCAAAGCTTCAAGACATAGATCACTGCCGCAAACTCAAAATCATACACATGATACTTCTTTTTGTGAACCTTCAATTATCTCGACTCATACGCAATCACTTTTCCTTCTTGCATCAAGGCGCATCCAAGATCGACGTGTGATGTATCCACATAAACAGTATACTCCACCCCTTTGGTAGGTAAAGTCAACACTAGAGCAATGCACAATATCTTTTTCAATTCCTAAAAGGCTCCTTCACACTCATCGCTCCACACAAACACTGCATTCTTCTGCGTAAGCTTAGTCAGAGGTACAGTCAAAACATAAAATCCTTCCACAAACCTTCTATAATAGCCTACCAATCCTAGAAAGCTTCTTATCTCCTTAAGTGTGGTAGGTCTTTTACAATCCATCAAAGCAGCTATCTTTTCTGGGTCAATAGAAATTCCATCTTTATTCACAAGATGACCCAAAAAGGACACTTGAGGAAGCCAAAACTCGCACTTACTCAACTTCGCATACAACTTATGCTTTGTTGGGTACACTGAAAAATATGTACCAGATTTAGAGAAGCCTCATCTTACTCAATGATATACATCAATTTGTATTTGATGTATGTTTGAGTTTCATTGTGCAGGTATAAGATTTGCAAAGAATTTTTCTAAGTACAAGTGTCGACACTTGTGAAGAATTGTGTCGACACCCAGAAGAAGTTGTGTCGACACCAGGAGCAAAGTTGTGTCGACACCCAGAAGTTGTGTCGACACCAGGAGCAAAGTTGTGTCGACACCCAGAAGTTGTGTCGACACTAGAAGCGAAGCTGTGTCGACACCCAGACATTGTGTCAACACATGAAGAAGTTGTGTCGACACCCAGAATTGTGTCGACACCTAAGGTAGGAATTGTTTCAACACCTAAAGCAGAAGCTATGTCGACACCCAGGAGTTATGTCGACACCAGAAGAAAGGCTGTGTCGACACTCAGGAATTGTGTCGACACCTGAAGAAGGTTTGTGTCGACAGCTAGACACACACTCAACACCATCTTATAGCAACATCTATTCTGAGTCAGAAGGCTTGTGTCGACACACAGGACTTGTATCGACACTCACTCAATGACAGCTATACACACACTCAATGCCATTTGTCTGCAGCAGCTAAGTCAATACCAGAAGCAGTTGTGTCGAAACACAGGACTTGTGTCGACACACACTCAATTACGGCTGGACATACAATCAATGCCATCTGTCTGCAGCAGTTATGTCGAGACCAAGAGCAGTTGTGTCGACACACAGGACTAGTGTCGACACATACAAACAGAAGATGTGTCGAGTAGCTGAAGAATAACTATGTCTACACCTGGAGTGTTATGTCGACATCACCAAGACTTGTGTCGACACTTAGTCTATTTTGTGTTGATGCATATGGAGCAGTCTGCTGAGTAGTTCATGCTGACTTATAAAATCATTAAGGAAACAACTGTCTTGACTGGTGACTCGAAAACTGTCATTACCAACAGGTCAGACACCTTTGTCAGAACTGTCAGAAGATTGTTACAAACTGGATCAGACAGTAACCAAGAGAAATCTTTATATAAAGGACATATCCGTGATAACTTAAAGAAAGGGAGACAGAGATGAAACGTGAATCATCCAAAGGAAGAATTTCACAACAAGAAAAGGGGTGACCCTTAAGTAGGCAGATTTTTGAACAGTCTGCAGAGGAGATTCAGATCTTATTCTGAAGTCAAGGAAGGAGTTGACAGGAGATCAACTTCTACATCAAGAAGAGTTCAACCTTATTTTGTTCTATCAAGAAGCTTTGAAACGGCTAAGTCAGGTTGGATCTGAAGTTTCAGTTCATTCAAGAACTGATCAAGAAGCTCTCACTTATAGAGTGATCTATCTTGTGATATTTCTTAATCTTTCAAATACTCAATTACTTGTAGGATCTTTTGTTAGATCTGAGTTGTAAGCCTATAATTATAAAGGCTGAGGTAGGGCTGAGTGCCTGAGGTTTAGGAATATTGATAGTCTGAGTTGTAAGCCTAGTTATAAAGACTGAGGTAGGGCTATGGCCTGAGGTAGGGCTATGACCTGAGGTAGGATTCTTGGGGATAATCTGAGGTAGGACTTGTATAAGTCTGAGCTGTAGGAACCATCTGGTTCTGAGTTGTAAGATCTGTGGATCTGAGTAAGTGGAAGGAAGTTGGGCTGAATCCAGTTCTCTACTGGATAGGCAAAGGGGGAAAGTGGATGTACTCATACCTTGGGGAACCACTATATATCTATTGTATGTGGTGCTATATTTTATGTACTGTGTTTTGCATTTTCTGTGCTAAGTAAGAACCTGTTAAATTGCCTAAAATTCTTAAAGATAATTAGAACCTATTCACCCCCCTAGGTGTTTAGGCTCTTGAAATAAGTCTTTTAAGTGGTATCAGAGGGAGGTTACTCAAAGATTGACCTAACAGTCTGAGTGAATCTCCAAGGCAATTATCAGATTTCAAGAATGGATTCAAATGAGAATCAAAAGGAGTTTGGATCTATGAAAATGCCTATCTGCAAGAAAGAATGCTTTGGCATATGGAAGGAAAGGGTTAGATTGTTTATGGAAGCTTCTGATCAAAGAATCTACATTACAGTTCAAGAAGGCCCCTTCACTCCAATGAAGGTATCAATTCTGGATGCAAATATTAGAACCCCAAAGAATTATTCTGAAATGACAAAGAATTAGATCATCCTGGCAACACTTGATAAAAGAGCACAGAACATTTTTGTAAGTGATATAGATGATGCCACATTTCAGAATCTGGTGCATTGTAAAACCTCCAAGGAAATGTGGGACACCCTGATTGTCTACATGGAGGGAACAGAAGAAGTTAGAGAGGACAGAAAGTCTATGCTGAATCAGGAATATAAGAGCTTTAGACAAGCCAAGACTGACAGCATAGCTGAATGCTACAAAAAGTTCTTCAGGATAGTTAATGAACTGATGACGTATGGTTGAGTATTCAGCACATATGAACTGAATGACATGTTTCTCAGGTCTCTGACAAAGGACTGGGACACAAAGATTTGTACCATCAGAGAGGTGGCTAAGCTTGCTGATACACCTCCTCTAGTACTATTTGGAAAGCTGCTATCATATGAAATACAGCTCACTGCCAGAAAGGAGAAAGAGAAGAGCAGCAGGTCTAAGTACAAGGATAAGTCAGCTGCCTTCAAGGCTGAATGCACAAGAAAGGGCAGGAGAAAATCTCCTTCTCCACCCAGAAGGAGTGCTGAGGCAGAAGAAGGAATTCCTGACAACAACACATCAGATAGCCACACCTCTGATGAGGAATTTGCTGCCTTTACATGGCAGTTCCAAAGGTTCATGAAAAAGAAGAAGTGGAGAACCAGACCATCAACATCCTTTTCCAAGGATGAGTATTGCAAGAAAAAGAAGACTCCCAAGGAGGATAGGTATGCTTCTAAACCTAGTAAACAATCTAATTCTAAGATTGTTTGTTATTGTTGCAACAGGCAAGGACATGTCATAGCAGACTGTCTAGACAAGAGGGCTGAATCAAAGGACAAGAAAAAGCAACAAATGAAGTACAAGAAGGAGAAATCCTTTGTTGCCCAGAAGCAGAAGAGTTGGACAGACTCTTAATCATCAGGATCAGGAGAAGAAGAAGATGCAGAAGCATATGTTGGGCTATTCTCAACTGAAGAGGATTCTAAGGAGTTATAATTCCTACAAATGCTAGACTCCATAAATGGAGTGAATGATTATTGCTGTAGAGGGCTGATGGCTCAATCAGAAGATGATCAGTGCTAGGATCAACCTGGTCCAAACAAGGTACACAGTTCTCCCTCAACTTCTGATTATTTCACTGGATCAGAATCAGAAGCATCTGCATCAAGAGATGTGGATTGTTCTGAGTCTGAAAGGGATGTACACCAACTCATTGATGAGTATGATGGGTTGTTGCAAGCTCTAAAGAGAAGCAAGCTTCTTGTCAAGGAGTAGGCTAAGAAGATTAAATCTCTTAAGCAGGCAGCATCTGAATCAGCTAAGCTGATTGATTTGAAACTAAAAGAGGTTGTCAAACTGAAGAACATAATTGTTATTCAGATGGGCACAATCACTTTCAAAGATAATCATAACAAGAATCTGGAGGCAAGACTATAGAAAGAATAAGAGTTAGTGGCTAAATTCTCTAAGCTAAAATCTGTCTTACCCTTAATAGACAACTTCATTTCTCAGAATGGAAAGACAGGTCTAGGTTTTGAGGGAAGAACTAGGTCCACCAATCCTCATGGAAAAGGCCGTAAGGCTCCAGTTCATCCACTAGCCTCTAAGCCCCCTATTTTCTTTAGGAAGGTGATGCAACCTACAAACATGTATGATCATGAAATTACTCATGGTCACTGTGAGTATGGAGATCACATTGGCAAGTGTTCAAATACCAGTAGGCCACTCTATAGGCAAGCCCATTAGGTTCAAAAGAAATTTTTAGGGCTTGCTGCTCCAGCACCTACACTTAAAAAGACTGCTGGCAACAAGGTTGTGAAGTCTGTACCTAAGAGAAGGTACAACAGATTTGAATGTTGGTGTTGTGGTAAGGTAGGGCACTGTGCCATGGATTGTTGGTTTAGCACAAGTGTTAAAACTAAGAGTACTTTACCTATCAGAAAATCTGTAGTTAAATAGGTTATTTCCCAAACTAACAAGAACCTAGGACCCAATAATAATTTGGGTTCTAAGGATGAGTGATTCTTTATTTGATGCAGGTGAATCCAAGTGGTCATACCCCTATATGGTACTTGGATAGTGGATGTTCCAGACACATGACTGGAACAAGAAGAATGTTGAGGGACTATGTACCCATAAAGAATGGTTCCAAAGTCATCTTTGGTGGATCAGAAAAAGGAGTCATCAAAGGATTTGGTGTAACATCCCAATGTTACTTCTAGACCCCTTAACTTAGATTGGGTTAGGCATGGGGTGGGCGTTAGGGTAATAAGCTAGGTTTGACCCTAGGTAGTGGGTTGTAGCCATGTGGGGCCCACCATGGGACCAAAGTCAAACTAGGTCAAACTAGCCTAAACAGGAACCCTAGCCACACCATGACCCCACCACGATGCCCTAACCCTAAATACAATCTAAGTGGACCCTAAGGTAGGCCATGGGGCCAACTAGTTGACCCATATTGAGTCAAGTCAACATTTTGACCTAATTAGTGAAAATGGTGCCCTAGCCCAATTCACTGGGTTGGGTCCACCCAAACCAACCCAAAATCACTAGGTGGGTCTAAAGTAACCCTATACCCCCCTATGGAAGAGAAAAATATGGGCATGCAATGGTAATTTTGGGAATTACCTGGGAGAGAGAAAAGATGATAAATAGGAGAGAGAAAGTGTTAAGAAATTGGTTTGGGCCACTTGGGCTCATCCCATCAACTCATGATTGGTTGGCTGACCATATAGGTGTACTAGAAGGTGTGGGGACCCACCATGCAGCATTGGGTTAAGCCCAAGCCCAAAACCGAGCCCTCCTCTCTCCTATCTCATTCATGTGAGCCAACCCTTCTCTCCACTCACCCAATTCAACTCCTACCCATGGAACCCGACCCATTAGGGTCTAGTTAACCCAGCTGGAGCAGTGGGGCCCACTCCCACACACCCAACCAGCCCACACCCCCCAACCCGAGCCCACCTTGGTGAAATCGCCCACCTTGGTGAAATCGCCCCCCCCCCCCACTCTTATCTCAACCCAAAACCGAGCCCACCCCCTCATTCCCACTTCATCCCTACCCCAGAGAGAGAGAGAGAGAACCAGCTGCAGCCATGGCTAACCGAGGAGGAGCTCGCCGGAATTTTCATTCCATGGGAACCCGCCGCCACCCTCAACCACAATCGCCGCCGATGGTCCGTATCCCTTCTCCTCCAAGTGTACTAGTATCCTAGATCCACTAGGCTAGAGGTCGAGCTCAAACGAGCTCGACGTTAGGAATCAAAAAGCTCGAAATTTTCTGTTGAAAATGGCGCCCTAGAGCTTTCGGCTCGGTTGCGCCGCCGCCGTCCGCCGCTCTCCTCCGCCCAGCCGCCGGCCAGCTCAAGCCCCGACCACCGTGAGGCCGGGGAAGGGCTTGGCCGGAGGTTCCGCCGCCGGCGATGGCCGGGAACCGCCCCGCAAAACCAGCCTGCGTCGGGTGGCCATGCATGCTTGCATGGAGAAGAAGATCCAGATGCCGTCCGATCTGCCTTTAAGATTCGTGCGGCTTTATTAATCCTTATTATTAAATTCTGTTATTATTATATGTAGAAATAATGAGTATTCTGTCACACTATAACAGTCAGCTTGCATGTTAATTTGAGGGTACCTAGGGACTTCACCATGGGTTGGGCCCTGAATGAAAAATGTAGGTGGATGTGTTAACTTTAATATGCCACCCTAAAGATAGGTTTTGGTCCAGTATTTTGTCCTGTAGGGCTGTTTTTCTAGGACTGCTCCTAGGCTAGGGCAGAAATTAAAAATGATGCCCATGCCAAACCAAGTGTCCTCATGACCTGAAATTTTGGGCATGTGCATTCTTAGGGCATACCTAGCCCCTGCCAAAAATTTGGAATTTTTGGAAAACATTTTCCTATAGTTTTTATCATTATATCAAAAAGTAAATTAAGGGTATAAATGTAATTATATGCACCCAAATGGCCCCAAATTTTGGTGGCATGTCCTTAGGGACATTATTGGTGTCTGGTAGAAATTTCAGAACAATTGGATCACTGCATGCTGGGTTAACCCACTTGCATGTGTTGGCTAATTATAACCTTGGGGTGCATTTAGCAATAAATGATATTTTGTGTATTTAGCCTAGTTGAGGCATCCAAAAATTGTGGAATTTATTCCAGGGATTAATTAGAGTAAAGTTCACCCCTAGAATTTATTATAGGATTTTTGGGATTAAAAATCCTATTATTTGGTATTTCCAAAAATAAAGGCCTTTTTGGGAAATAAATTGAAGGAATAGGTTTTGATCAAGGTAAGATCCCCAAAATCAGTCAAGTCAAAAATGAAGCTTTTATTTGACTTAAGAAAATTCTATATCTCTGTTTGACAACTATTACAGCAAAATTCATTGAAATGACTATTTTACCCTTTTTGTAATTGTTCATGAATTGGTATAATTACATGTTGGAAAATTGTGGAAATAATTCTAGAGTTGCATAATTGTTACATTAGTCTTGTAGAATTATATCAGAATTTTTGGATACACTGTTAATTATTAATTAGCATAATGGCATTTTGGTAAATAATTAAGAATGGATTTTGATAGACCATTACACTGTAGAAGTTAATGAAACTCTGTCATTAGTCATAAAGTAGTGATATAAATGCTCAGTAATTTTCCTGGAATTTTGGTGTATATATTTCTTGCGCTTCATTTGGAAAATGATAAATAGGTAGAATTTATATTAATTATGGGATAAATAGAAATATAAAAAGGAAAATTATGAGATCTTGTAGACTGTAATATTTTACTCATATGCAACTCAAGAAAATTCCCTTAGGTCAGTAGATTTTAATTGATACTACTTCTTGTGTAAAATGACCTAGGGGATAATTTAAAGGATTTAATTAAAGGCCTTAATGACCTAGGAAAATTATGAAAATCAACACATTCATTTCATTAGTCCATACCACCTTAGGATAAATATTTGGGGACAGTTGGACCAAGGATTTAGAAGTTCAATTTCAGGGTGGTGTTAGGTCATGGGCTGCGCATAGTAAAAGTAGGCTGTACTATAGGCCGCCAGGGGATGAATCAACAACTGAGTTAGAGTCTAAGATCGGGAGTATAACCCTGGATGGCAGATGCATTCTAGAGACGAGAGTAATAGTGCAACATTAGACTTGCCTAGAAAGAGTTGACGGAAGACCGTCACTCCTTAATCCATACCTTAAGTCACTAGGTCACTCTATGTAATAGGAGAGAGGAAAAGGGATTCTGGGTAGACATCAACTAAAGTAAATATCCTTGAGAAAGGGAGCTTTGAGATTCAGCCCATCGTAGCTCCTAGTGCCCCTGAGAGCCCTTCACCGGGAATACCTTGGGCAGTCCTGGGATTAACCTTAAGACTCTAAGTATGATAATCTGTAGACAAGAGTAGTCTAATAGGTTAAGTGAACTGGACATGTGCTCACTCGTGCCGGGTTGGAGGGACTTGGAGTCTTTTGACTACTTGCTCACCCGTGCAGAGTTGGAGAAAGGGATTGGTTTATATACACTCACCCAGGCAGGGTTGGAGGTTTTGTAGCACATACTCACCCGTGACGGGTTGGAGAGATTTGGGGACTGGATAGTCCATCGAGCTGGAGGCTCAATATACTATACTTGCATGTGCATATACTAGTGGCGGGCCATGCGGTACTGGCCGGTCGTCACACCGACGGCAGTACGGTGGACCAGGCGGGTGCGAGGGTTAGAAGGACCAGTAGGATGTTTATACTGGAGTCTGGAGGACTTTTCCTAATAACGCGCACCCGACCCAACAAGACTGACGGGTTGTCAGCAAAGTGGTACGCAGAGACTCTAGAGTGCACTGGCGGTGTATAGAGGCGTACAAGAGAGGTTTAGGCCTGGTAGTGTGTATACCCGCCTAGAAGGCGGAGACGCCCGCTCCGCTGCTGCCGTAGCCACAACGGTAGTACCTGAGAGTGATGCTAGCTCTCGAAAAGTGGGAACTAAAGGTCTGTGATCACGGAGTTGTGTGTGTGTGTTGCACTACATGTTCATATCATACCCACCATATAGTTGCATAACATTAACCTTCATAACAACTTAAGACACCTAATGTATAAGTGGTATGGGACGCTTATACATTAGGACCTGCTATACGATCCCTTAGCCTATAAACTTGAGTGGGCATGTTTATAGGTTGAGGTTACTTTCTTTTATATATATATGCTTGTGACACCTGACACCCCATTGTATAAAATGGTATGGGACATTTTATACAATGGGAGCCCTGCAGAAGACCCCTTGCTTATGCGTACCCGCATAAGTGAAGGTTACTTTTCATTATTTACTTGATTACATATTCTGCTTAGTTTCCTGTCACCTGCTCCGCCTTTGTCACCCCTTGTTTGTCCTCCACTTCGTCCTCCCGCACGGTGCCTAGGAGTTGCAGGAGGAGGGGTTGAGGATACGACTTAGTCTTTTTGACTAATGGTCGGTGACCTTACTATTTTAGGAGCTCGAGGAGGTGGACCAGCACGACGAGGAGGCAGGACTTGAAGGGCAGATACCGGCTACCACTACTGGAGCGCATGTTCAGGTGCGATGATTTTAGATGATAGATTCCGCTGCTGTTAGTGAGAGAGAGATTTGATCATGATGTACTGGGCATAAGCCCTATTTACTTTCATTTTACTGTACTCATTATGGACTGGCATGTGTACTTCAATTTGATATATATATATGTGATGTGGCTGTGGACTTCTACTGCGTTTACTCTGTTTCTGTACTTTTATTCTCATATTGGCCGATAGGATATGATCGTACTAGCCGGCAGAATCGGCGTCTTGCGGTGTCGACTAACCCGTGTGTTAGTGTCACCGTAAGGCGGCGGTTCTGGGCATAAGATCCGGGTTAGCCTTGGAAAGGGGAGACAGGATCTTACATTTGGTAACATTTCTAGTGACTCAATTACTATCACTAAAGTGGCTTATGTGAAGGGTTTAAAACATAACCTGATTTGCATAAGTCAACTTAGTGATCTAGGTTATGACATATCTTTCCACAAAGGGGAGTGCCAAATTAAGAGGTCAAGTGATCAAGAGATCATTTTGACTAGCACTAGGAGAGGGAATGTATATTGTCTTAACCAAGATTGTGAGTATAACAACTCACCCATTTTCCTAGTTGCAGGTGAGAAAGCTTCACTATATGTCAAATGGCACAAGAGGTTAGCTCATCTGAACTATAAGTCTATAGGACTGCTGTTTAGTATGGGTCTAGTGAGGAATGGTCCTCAAGTCAAGTGCATTAAAGAGGGAGTGTGTTCAGCTTGCCAAAAGTGCAAATAGACCAAGTCCTCTTTTCCTGCACTTGATACCAAAGATTCAATGAGATGTTTATATCTCTTGCATATGGATTTGTTTGGTCCTATGCCAGTTCATAGTCTTGGTAGGAAAGTATATACTTTAGTTATTGTGGATGACTATTCTAGATATACATGAGTTTTCTTCTTGAGGCAAAAATCTGAAACCCCTAGTGTTTTCTAGACTTTTGTTAGACAAATTTAGAATGAATTTAACAGTTCAGTGGTCAAAATCAGAAGTGACCAAGGAACTGAATTTCAGTCTGAATGTATGACAAAGTTCTGTGAAGAACTTGGGATTCATCAGGAGTTCTCCTCACCTAAAACACCTCAGCAAAATGGAATTGCTGAAAGAAAGAATAGAACTCTTATTGAGGCAGGTAGAACTCTACTCAGTGACACTACTCTCCCTGAATATTTCTGGGCTGAGGCAGTAAATACTGCTTATCATGTTCTCAATAGAGCATCCATAAATAAGAAACTTAAGATGACTCCCTATCAGATTTTGAAAGGCAAAAAACCAAACATTTCTTACTTTAGAATCTTTGGTAGCAAGTGTTATGTCCTAGTGAATGGTAAGCACTACCAAACAAAGTTTTCTGCCAAATCCCTAGAAGGGATATTTGTTGGGTACATCAATAGCAGTAGGGCATACAGAATCTACAACTTGACTACTCAAGTTGTAGAAGAGTCAGTCCATGTTATTTTTGATGAGTCTAGATTGATTAACAATGAATTATCTTGTTCTTCAGTTAGTTCTACAGGTCTAACAGACAGGCTGTACAAGATGGCCATCAATGATGAAGCTCCTGCTAGGATGGATGATGGAAAAGATGCATGCTATCCAGGGGGAGAACAAAACTCACTGGATGATGAAGACAATGAGGAGCATTAGGTGGAGGAAAATAAAGAAGGCTATGAGGTAGATAGGTTTCCTCTAGCTAGAAGACACCTAAAGGATCATCCGGCCCACCAGATAATTGGTGATGCAAGTCAAGGTGTTCTAACAAGGAGAAAAAGCATGAACACAGTTCAATGTTCTAGCTTCTTGTCTCAAATAGAACCCAAAAAGTTTGAAGAAGCCATGCTAGATACTAACTGGGTTGATGATATGCAAGAAGAGCTGAATCAATTTAGAAGATGGAAAGTCTGGAAACTGGTTTCTAAACCAAAGGATCACAACATTATAGGAACCAAGTGGATCTACAGAAACAAACTTGATGAGAATGGCACCATTATCAAGAACAAGGCAAGGTTGGTAGCAAAAGGCTACAGGCAAGAGGAAGGGATTGACTTTGATCAAACCTTTGCCCCAGTAGCAAGGTTGGAGGCTATAAGGATGTTCTTGGCCTATGCTGCTTATCAAGGGTTCAAGGTATATCAAATGGATGTAAAGTCAGCATTTCTGAATGGTGACTTAAAAGAGGAAGTCTATGTTAAGAAACCCTCAGGTTTTGTAGATTCTCATTTTCCTGATTATATATATAGGCTTAGGAAAGCTCTATATGGTTTGAAACAAGCCCCTAGGGCTTGGTATGAAATATTGTCTACTTTTTTATTGAGAACAAATTCTCTAGAGGAAAGATAGACAAAACTCTATTCTTTAGGGAATCTAAAGGCAAAATAATCCTAGTCCAGATATATGTTGATGACATTATCTTTTGATCTACTGAAAACAACCTTTGTAAAAAGTTTGCCAAACTTATGCAAGGGAAGTTTTAGAAGAGCAGTATGGGTGAACTGAAGTTCTTCTTGGGACTTCAAGTCAGACAGACTGATAATGGATTATCCATATCTAAGTCTAAGTTCACCAAGGAGTTGATTAAGAAATATGGTATGGACTCAGCCTCCACCATGAAAAATCTAATGGGAACAAGTATGCTTATAGGCAAAAATGAGACAGGGAAACCTGTTGATGAGTCTTTGTATAGAGGGATAATTGGCTTCCTACTTTACTTGACTGCTAGTAGACCTGACATCATGTATGCAACATGTGTTTGTGCTAGGTACCAAGCTTGCCCAAAGGAATCTCATTATACTGCAGTTAAGAGAATCTTGAGATATCTTAAGGGCACACCTAATCTAGGTCTTTGGTACCCAAAGAATAGATATTTCATACTAACAGGTTTATCAGATGCAGATTTTGAAGGATGCAAGGAAGACAGGAAGAGTACTACAGGAACCTGTCAATTCCTAGGTGGAAGGCTGGTGTCTTGGTGCAGCAAGAAGCAGACCAGTGTAGCTATATAAATAGTTGAGTCTAAATATATAGCTGCAAGTAGTTGATGTGTACAATTATTATGGATAAAGCACCAACTGGAAGATTATAACATCAAGATAAGTAGAATTCCACTGTTTTGTGTTTCTACTAGTGCTATTTCTATTGCTAAGAATCCTGTATCACATAGTAGAACCAAGCATATAGAAATTAAGTTTCATTTCATAAGAGAACATGTGGAAACAGAAGATATTAGTCTAGAATTTGTAAACACCAATAATCAAATTGCTGATATTTTTACAAAACCTCTGTATAAAACTAAATTCAATTATTTTAAAATTAAATTAAGTATGTTGAACCTAGAATAGGTTAGCACAAGTATTCCTAAGTAGAATAAGTCAGTAGAAAATTTCTCTAGAAATTTGTCTAAGTACAATGTTTCTATCGACACAAGCAGACTTTGTGTCGACACACTAAGTATGTTGTGTCAACAAAAAAAAAGGATGTGTCGACACAGAAAAATTTCTATGTCGACAGAAGTATAGGTGTCGACACAACTCTGTCGAGACTTTAAGTTAGCTGATTTTTGTGTGTCGACACAAAAATCAAAGTCGACACTCTGTGTCGAGACTTAACCAGTCCATGTCGACACTGACATAAGTATGTCGACTAATCCTAAGTATTGTCGAGACCTAGTCTTATCACTAAGGCGCGTCTTTTCAACTCCCTTTTAGACCAAGACTATAAATAGGTGAAGCCAGAATCTGGCCGACTACGCCTTCAGCTTTCTCGACTCTAGACCTTGTGTCGACATAGATATTCTCTTCTCTTCCCTCTCTCTCCCCCAACAATGGTGCCTCATCAAGATGACAAAGTGAACGAAGGGTATGAGCTGGTTCGTGGTGGTTTCACGTCAGCATCTCTAGAAATTCAGGGTTTCATTACCCTAATTTCAGAAAATGGATTGGAGTTTTTGGTCTCAGAACCGACAAAGATTTGGAAGAAGGAGGTCATGGAATATTATTCTTCTGCAACTGTGGACACAGATAGAAAGAAGATCAAAGCCACTATACAGGATTCCAGAGTGAAACTTACACTGAAATCGATTAGGAAATCTCTCCAACTTCCAAAGGTTAAGGATGAAGCTGACATTATTTCCTCAATGACAAAAGATGCCTTAAGCTGGTGCGGGTTAAACCCTAACACCGAGGTTGGATCATTCATCAACAGGAAAGGGATGAATTCACAAGGGAAGTTTCTATCAGAGATACTAGGTAAGGTAATCCTGTGCAAAACAGGTGGACATGATAGGATTTCAGCCTCTATGTTCTATCTTATAACAAGAATAATTTTCAAGCTAAAGATAGATTGGGCATCCATAGTATTTGACAAGATATAAGAAGGAATCAAGAAACCAAATCTGGGAAGAATCCTGAGTCTGTGTTTATCTTCAGTAATACCAGATATAATGAACCAACTTCCAGGATCAAAAATCAACCATATAAGAAGGATGGACACAAAAATCATGTCTAGGTGGGATAGAGTGTTAACCAAGGAGGTTTTTACTCCTCAAAAATAGACCAAGAAATAAAAAAAAGGAAGTTGTTCAGCAAGTAGAATCCTCTAGTGGTTCAGAAGAGGAAGTGGTCTTTAGTTCAGATGAAGACAGGCAACAAAAAGATGCTCAAGATCAAGTAGAGAGCAGTGTGCTCCAAGAGCAGCAGATAGTCACTTCTCTAGGGGGAGAAAATCCTTAACTAGTAGCAAGAGATACTGTACTTTCAGAACTGCCTGCTCAAGGGGGAGCAATTGATGGAGTTACTCTAGAGAGTGAATATGCAGCTGATATAGTAATGGATATTGTATCAGATATCAACAAAGAGGCACTGCTAAATGTGGAGAAAGAGGCACAAGATGTGTAGTTGAAAGATAATGCTCAGGATGAGCAAGTAAGTATTCCCTTTCTAGAGAGGTCCCTGGACAAAGATCTGGATGTCCAGGGAAAATCTTTTGTTGTTCAAACTAATCTTGTTCCTCCTATACAGGTGCAGCAAGAGTTCACTATGGAAGAGATCTTTTCTAATTTCCCTGCTGCAATGACTGAGGGGGAGCAATCTCAGATTGAAAAAGATCTGCCAAGGACTGAGGGGGAGGAGCTGCTAAATGCCCTATCTTATAAGGAAACTGTTGATATAGATAGCTCATCTCAACCATCTGATAATGAGGAAGCCACTTTGGCTAAGAAGAGAAAAATTGTTGAAATTAAAAAAAGGAGCTCAGGCTACAAGAGAGCCTTGCATTCAGTCACTCAACAGCCAGCTCCAAGCATGGATTTCAGTTCATTACTGGTCCAATTGCAAGTTAAGTTGGATGAGCAAAGGAAGACTCTGGAAAAATATGTGGATGAGTCCAATAAAGAACTGCAGTTTCAGCTGGCTCAGGACATTAAGTCTATCAAATTTGAAGTCAATCTACACAAGAAGGAGATGACAGATTGTTTCCATAAGGGAGGCAATGTTGTAGTTTATTTGGCTGAGCAACAAAAGCTTGTCAAGACTGAGATTGAGGACATTGACACAAAGCAAGGATATGTTTTGGAAAATCAATTCAGGTCCAATGAAAATCTCAAAGACTCTCATGAAGAAATCATCAAAAAACTTAGAAGTATCAACACTGATCTGAAATCTGAAATATCAAAGCAGATACAAGTAGATCTAGCTGTTGTTCAAACAACTATTGGAGCCTCTCAAAAGATAATTTCTGATACCTTAATTAAGTTTAAAGACTATTACAAAGAAGGAACAGAATATCTGGCTAATCAGATAAGGTTTCAGAAGACTGATCTAAGGGATCATATTACTAGAGAAGTCATAAAGGGGGAGAGATTGTTAGTCAAAGCTAGCTCTGATCATGTCAAATGGGTCTCTAATTCCATCAGAGCTACTCTTGGCTTTCCTCCTTTATGTGATGATGACAATGTTGCTGAATCTGGAGTACAGCCTGCTCATATTGAAGGAGATCAGCCTGAAGTTGCACAAGTTATTTACCCTCCTGCTGATTTTGACATGGTTCAACAAGAAGTGCAGACAATGTACAGTCCTTCACAGGAGGCATCAAATGTGATCATTGAAAAAGTAGAAATGTCTGGGGCTGCCAAGCAAGCTCAAAAAGAGGCACAATTATCCAAGAAAAGGTTCAGGGAACAGGCTGAGTTGAAGCCAGATTTTGAACAATGGAGCCCTACTTTAAGGAATATCATCTTGACTGCATGGAAGGCTATAAAGGATAAGATCCATGACAGGGGTAAGTGGTATTCTGAGCAGGAATGGAACAAATATCAAGCTAGGCAGGAAGCCATTCTTCAGCATAGAAGGAGTGGAAAAGCTGGGAAGTTATCTGCTAATGCTCTGGAGCCTAGCAGGTTCTTTCCCAAGCCCTTTCACTATTTTGAAAGGCAAAGAATAAAGGCTGAAGAACAAAAGAAGAAGGATCTCAAAGGGAAGAAACCTGCTGATGATACAGGCCCTACTTTGTAGGCAAAGATCAATCAGGAAAAGGCATTGTAATTAAGGAGCCTAGCCAATCATAGGATAAATAGGCTTAAGCATAGAACAATGTAACTTTTTGTTTTTGTTCTAAGGAAAACATGTAAATTGGTGATTTTTCTGATTAAATAATAAAATAAGCTTCTCTATTAATTTTAGTTGTTTACATTGTTTTTATGTTATTTTGCACTGAAATATATGTACATCTATTCTTATGTGCTTTATTATAAGTGATGTATATCTTTAACTAAGGGTTATGACTTCTCCAAATAGGGGGAGATAGTTGGGTACGCTGAAAAATATGTACCAGATTTGGAGATGCCTCATCTTACTCAATGATATACATCAATTTGTATTTGATGTATATTTGAGTTTCATTGTGCAGGTATAATATTTGCAAAGAATTTTTCTAAGTACAAGTGTCGACACTTGTGAAGAATTGTGTCGACACCCAGAAGAAGTTGTGTCGACACCAGGAGAAAAGTTGTGTCGACACCCAGAAGTTGTGTCGACACCAGGAGTAAAGTTGTGTCCCAGAAGTTGTGTCGACACTAGAAGAAAAGTTGTGTCGACACCCAGGCATTGTGTCGACACCTGAAGAAGAAGTTGTGTCGACACCCAAAGTTATGTCGACACCTAAGGCAGGAATTGTGTCGACACCTAAAGCAGAAGCTGTGTCGACACCCAGGAGTTATGTCGACACCAGAAGAAAGGTTGTGTCGATACTCAGGAATTGTGTCGAAACCTGAAGAAGGTTTGTGTCGACAGCTAGACACACACTCAACGCCATCTTACAACAACAGCTATTCTGAGTCAGAAGGCTTGTGTCGACACACAGAACTTGTGTCGACACTCACTCAATGTTAGCTATATACACACTCAACGTCATTTTTCTACAACAGCTAAGTCAAGACCAGAAGCAGTTGTGTCGACACACACTCAACGACGGCTGGACATACACTCAACGCCATCTGTCTGCAGCAGTTATGTCGAGACCAAGTGCAGTTTTGTCGACACACTTGACTAGTGTTGACACATACAAACAGAAGATGTGTCGAGTAGCTGAAGAATGATTATGTCTACACTTGGAGTGTTATGTCGACATCACCAAGACTTGTGTCGACACTTAGTCTATTTTGTGTCGGCGCATATGGACCAGTTTGCTGAGTAGTTCATGCTGACTTATAAAATCATTATGGAAACAACTGTCTTGACTGGTTACTCGATAGCTGTCATTACTAACAGGTCTAATACCTTTGTCAGAACTGTCAGAAGATTGTTATAAACTGGATCAGTCGGTAACCAGGAGAAATCTCTATATAAAGGACTGATCTGTGACAACTTAAAGAAAGGGAGACAAAGATAAAACATGCATCATCCAAAGGAAGAATTTCACAATAAGAAAAGGGGTGACCCTTAAGTAGGCAGATTCTGAACAGTCTGCAGAGGAGATTCAGATCTTATTCTGAAGTCAAGGAAGGAGCTGACAGGAGATCAACTTCTACATCAAGAATAGTTCAACCTTATTTTGTTTTATCAAGAAGCTTTGAAACAACTAAGTCAGGTTGGATCTAAAGTTTCAGTTCATTCAAGAACTGATCAAGAAGCTCTCACCTATATAGTGATCTATCTGGTGATATTTCTTAATCTTTCAAATACTCAATTACTTGTAGGATCTTTTGTTAGATCTGAGTTGTAAGCCTTTAATTATAAAGGCTGAGGTAGGGCCGAGTGCTTGAGGTGTAGGACTATTGATAGTCTGAGTAGCCTAATTATAAAGGATGAGGTAGGGTTGTGGCCTGAGGTAGGATTCTTGGGGAGAATCTGAGGTAGGACTTATATAAGTCTGAGCTGTAGGAACCATCTAGTTCTGAGTTGTAAGATCTGTTGATCTGAGTAAGTGGAAGGAAGTTGGGTTGAATCCAGTTTTCTACTGGATAGGCGAAGGGGGAAAGTGGATGTACCCATACCTTGGGGAACCAATATATATCTAGTGTATGTTGTGTTGTGTTTTCTGTACTGTGTTTTGCATTTTTTGTTCTAAGTAAGAACCTGTTAAATTGCCTAAAATTCTTAAAGATAATTAGAATCTATTCACCCCCCCCCCTCTAGGTGTTTAGGCTCTTGAAATAAGTCTTTCATGCTCTCTTAAAGTAGATATAACTAAACACAAGTACTGGGCATGCTCCTCACCACTCCGGGAATTTACTAGAACATCGTCGATGAAAATGACCATAAAATGATCCAAGAAATCTTAAACACTCTATTCATCATGTCCATGAAAGCAGAGAGTACATTTGTCAGTCCAAAGGATATTACCAAGAACTCAAAATGTCCATGCCGGGAACGAAAAGTGGTTCGCGGAACATCCGACTCATGGATTCTTAGCTGATGGTAGCCTGAACAAAGATCAATTTTCGAGAACACTGTACTACCACACAACTGATCAAACAAATCACTTATCTGCGGCAAGGGATACCCATTCTTAATTGTTATCTTATGAAAGTTAGGGTTAGATCTGATATACTCTAGGGGGGTGAATAGAGTATGTCTGTGTGTTATTTTAAAATTTTCTTCTTTAACAATAAACTATCTTTACCTTTAACAACTATATCTAACTATCACAGATTAAAGTAAAAAAAAGATCATAGAATATCTAACTAACACAGCCACAGCAAGAACAGAAGAGAAAGAGCAACCAGACAACACAAAAAATTTATAGTGGTTCCCCAAACTAGGTACATCCACTCTTCTACCACCCTTGGTAGGAATCCACTACAGGTTTTGATCAGGTGACTGTCACCAATAAGCTTTTAATCAGGTGCTCAAAAACCAATCCAAGTCTTTTGGAAGGAGACTTGTAACCAGAATAATTTTGAAGGGAATTAAAACCCTGTACAGAGGTGGGAATGAGAGAGAGATGTAAGTCTTCTTTTCTCAAGTCAAAATGAGAAGACTGTGTGGATTCTTATTTGTTGTCAAAGCTCCCTCTGAGATCTTTAATGGTTCAGGAGTGGAAGTTATGTTCAAGGGTGTAGGCCTTCAGCTTTTGATGATTGCTCGACAGCAGGCTTTTAGACTGATAAGGATGTTTGTCTCTTGGAAAGCCTTGGAGCAGAACGAGGACAGATGAAGAAGAGCAAGATTTTTGTCTCTATGTATTGTTTATCTCGTGTATCTTCTTCTTTCAGCAGAATGATAACTTATTGGTTTGTCGACGACCATTTAAATTTTCAAATTCCTCCTATAATCAATGCTGATGATGTTGAGAATTACATGGCATTGATTACTTTCCCCAACTGTTTCATTGAAAAAATGGCAGGCAATAATCCTGATGAAGACCATAATTAATGCTTTGTCTAACGGTAATATTCAGAGAATGTTAGAGCATTAAATACACAGGAATTACTGCAATATAATAGAAACAGAAGGAAGGAAATAACTTAGTCTGGAATTGTCGACCAGAAGACAGAATTCGTCGAGCTGAGTCCATAGCTCGTCGAGCAAAGTATTGCTGTTCGTCGAGCTAAGTATTGTTGTTCGTCGAGCTGAGTTATAAGATCGTCGACCTCTGAATAGCTAACTACTGCTTGATGAAATCTTCTTGTTCTGTGCTCTATGTTCGTTGACCTGAGACTGTGGCGTTAGTCGCCCTAAGAACTTGTTCAATCTGTCGGCGTTGAGTGAATAGCACATTTGGCGTTGAGTGTTCTTTGTCTCTGAGTCAGCCTTGGCTTTGAGTGAATTATGGCGCTGAGTGTTGAAGAGTTAGTCGATCTGAGAATGAAGTTCGTCGAGCTCAGCTCAGAGATTTTATCTCTGAGTTAGTTGAGCTGAGCATGAAGTTCGTCGAGCTCAGCTCAGAGATTTTAGCTCTGAGTTAGTCGAGCTGAGCACGACTATCGTCGACCTGAGTTCGACGAATGTAGATCTCTTTCTCTAAATCTTGATTTCTCTAAGTCTTGAGTCTCTGGCAGTGTTGTAGGTTGGTCCTTTGATCTGTTGACTCTAAGAACATGGCCTAGACTCTAGAAACACATAAAGCTTTGACCCTTCTATATAATATGGGTCACAACCTAAGAAGAGAACCTAGCCCAAATCACCTAGGGGTTCCAACACCTTA
Source organism: Platanthera zijinensis (assembly GCA_039513925.1). Taxonomy (NCBI): domain Eukaryota; kingdom Viridiplantae; phylum Streptophyta; class Magnoliopsida; order Asparagales; family Orchidaceae; genus Platanthera; species Platanthera zijinensis. Next base: position 136,362,854 of record CM077094.1, read on the forward strand.
TTCAACTCCCTATAATCAATGTACAACCTAATAGAACCATCCTTCTTTTTCACAAACAAGATGGGAGAACCCCCAAGGAGAAGAACATAGCCTAAAAAATCCACACTGCAGTAGTTCATTTAGCTAGGTATGTAACTCTTCCAGCTCACGTGGGGCCATACGGTATGGTGCCTTTGCAATAGGTCGAGTACCCGGCTCAAGATCAATAACAAATTCCAAATATCTCTCGGGCGAAAGACTGGGAAGACTAACTGGGAAAACATAGGGGAACTCTCGCACCACAGAGATATCCTCAATGTGCGGCAAACTACTAACCATTTCCAAAATAGAAATCAATTAAGCAAAACAACCGGAATCTAAGAGTTTCTGAGCACATTCTGCAGAAATAATCCGGGAATCCTTGCGTAGAAAACCAAAAACACTCATGGGGTAGTCGTTGTCCATCTTGAAGTCCAAACACTTTACCTTGCATTAGATAACAACATCATATCTGGACAACCAGTCCATGCCCAAAATCACATCGAAGTCCTTCGGGTCTAGCACCTTCAGATCGGCAAAAGCCAGGAAGTCACCCAAAAGGATAGGACAACTCTAGATCCCCTGGTCCGACACCACTGAGTCGCCAGAGGTAAACTTAATGCAAAACGAATCACCAACTTGATTGAGAGTCAGATGATGATGTTCTATGAAAATCCTATCCATGAACGAGTGAGTAGCACCAAATCAAAAAGAACGTGTACCCAACAGTTCTTTACCTTAAATTCCCCTATAAAATTGTACGCGTAACTAGCTAAATTAACATTGAAGTCATAACTGAAAGCAAAGAACTATATTAGTATCTAACCTGAGATCACTTGAGTGGAAGTTTACGCTTCTTGCATGGTCACCACATTCAACTTACCCTTCTCTTTATCCAGATGCTACGACGGAGGCAAGGCTTGAAGTGGAACTGGCTGCAGTAGGGGCTGAGACTTTGGGCACCTAGACTTCAAATGCGCTTTCTGCCCACACTGGAAGCAGACCTTTTGCTTTGACCAACAATAGGAAATATCGTGCCCCTTCTGCTTACATGAGGCACAGACCAGGTCTCCTTTGGGTGTGCTCTAAATAATAAGCACTTGTTGCTGCTTTTGCGCTCCCAACCTCTTGAAACACTTCTCGAAGAGATGGCCCGGCCGGCCACAGAAACTACACGATTCTTTGCTTCCTTTCTTCAAAGTAGGGCCAGATGCCCGAGAGCTTCTACTATCATCAGACTTTTTCTTGTCCTTCATTGCCTGCAGTCCACGATTCTTTGCATTGTCGATAGCCTCAACTTTCAGAGCAGCTTCTACTGCTTCAGCATAAGTCTCTGATCTGTACGCGCTAGCCAACTACTAGATGTCGCTACGAAGTCCTCCCAAGAATTGCTTTCAAGAATACACAATATCACACAAGGTTCCCCAAGGTATGGGTACATCCACTGTCCATCCCACCTTTCTAATAATGTGTTAGACAAGACCAACTTCTCCAATCTTAACTCCAAGAGCTTACAACAAAGATCCCTTAGGATATCTCAAATTCCTCCAAGTCCTAGCTCAGGACCAAGGCCCTACCACTCAGAGTAAATGATGATCCTACAGCTCAGTGATCCATAGATCACCTACCTCAGACTTTAATCAAATTCCTACAACGCAGGCTAGGAAGATAGCCATACACTCAGATCCACCATAGGATCCTACCTTAGAGAATGAATCTCCTACAGCTTAGGCAGACAAGCCCTACCTCAGATCTACAGAAGGATCCTACACTCAGATCCATAGAATGATCCTATCTTAGCCTTTATAGTGCAGGCTTACAACTAAGATTAGGAATGATCTTATAGAGAGAATACGTTTATTTGTGATGAATGACTCTAGAGAAATTATCTCTGAGTCAGTTTCTTCTTGAACTGAGATGACTCAGTCCTATCTCCTTCGCAACATCAAGAAAAGATCTTAAAGGTTATTTCTGCTTGTGTTGAGAAGTAACTGTAGAGGTTGCTTCTTTTTTCTCAGACAGAAACCTTCCTAACCCTGCTATTGAAGATGTGACTATCAACAACTATCTGTCTGAACTTCTCAGACCAATAGTAAGAGTATTTTCTTCAAGCTCTACAACTTTGTCGAGAGGAAGAAGATGAAGCTCAAAACCTTGTTTCCAAAAGTTATTTTATCTTTCCTCGAAACTCTACTTTTGTATTCCGTCATCCAACGGCTCTCTGTGCAGCATAGACCACTAGGTTTGGTAACTGCAACACTTTCTTTTTGCATAATAGCTGTACTAAAGGTGTAACATCCCATTTCCGACCAGACCCCTAGGAGAGGTTTTGTCATGTCCAAGTCATGACAAAACCCTAGGAAGCCCAAGAAGGCCAAGTGACCCGGGCTCAAAGTGAAAATCACCTTGGTCTGCAAATAGTAGGGCAAAAATTTACTTAAAACAGGATTTGGGCTTGGTTGAGCGCGTCGAGTGCACTCAACGCCAAAAGCTGAAAGGTGTTGAGTGCATCACTGCACTCAACGCCATTCTGTGTAGGATGGATGGCGTTGAGTGAGCTGAGCTAACTCAACGCCATAGTCTGGATGGCATTGAGTGAGCAGAGCTCATTCAACGCCGTAATCTGGATGGCGTTGAGTGAGCAGAGCTCACTCAACGTCGTGGCATGGATGGCGTTGAGTGAGCAGAGCTCACTCAACGCTGTGGCCTGGATGGCATTGAGTGAGCAGAGCTCACTCAATGCCATGGCCTGGATGGCGTTGAGTGAGCTGAGCTCACTCAACGCCGTAAGCTAAATGGCTTTGAGTGAGCCGAGCTCACTCAACGCCATTTTACATAGAAAATTTTCTGGCATGGTTTTAGCTTGGCTGATGGTTTAGTTGAACCGGGTCGTTCAAGGAAGTGGGCCAGAATGCGTTATTGGGTCGTTTCTATTATTAAGACTCAGTTAAGTTTTATTTTAAAATGTTGACTGGGGAATGCCACGTGGCATCAGTTTTGAAAACAAAGAGAATAGTCTCAGCCATGGCCGAAAACTGGCGTTCATGACCAGTAATGGCACTTGATGTCATGGCCCTTCCCCTCCTCTTTAATGGCTAGATTCAACTCCTCGAGGTAAGAGGAGGAGTTTCCAGCCGTTACTTGGCTGGATTGAGCCAGGTTCAGCCCCCTCCATCATGGCCGAAATTGCCTTTATGGATAATTAATGGACACCATCGGTTAGGCCTTCCCCCTCCCCTTTTACTGGTTTAAAAGCTTCCCTAGACCTCAAGAATTCGTTTCCACACCTTGCCCAAAGGAGACGATAGAATTCTGCGTCCTGTTGAAGAGTGTCGGCGACACCTCCACCACTAATGGCTTTCTGTCGATCTACACGCCTCCAGCCAGCGAACAAGGTCCTCCTCTACCTCTTCTTCTATGGATAAATCTTAGGAATTATTAAGAGAGATATCGGGCTCAAAAGAGCTGGATCAAGTGAGCATTTCCATGGTTTTTCCGAAATTCATGGTGGTTGGGTTCGCCGGAAACCGCCTCTCCGGCGGCCGTGCCGCCCCCTAACGGTAGCCCTCACCTCAACGGAGATGGTGGTGGTGGTGGTGGCCGGCCAGGGAGATGGCTGGGTGGACGGGAAATCCACTTGGAAAGCTACAGGTTTTATGCATTTTAGGGTTGCTGGTTTTCGGGTTTTTGAGAAGATGAATAGTGTCATGCTGTTTTAATTATATTTAAATATATTAAATAGTGTATTGTTTCACTAGTTATTCTCCTCCTTTTATAGGCCGTTTTGGGAAATATGGCCAACATCAAAGTTGAAGCCCGTGAAGTCTAGTTTATTTTAAAATTTGTTTGAACCCATTTGGGTAAGTGGTTTGACCACAGCACCCATTTTGGTGGGACCTATACCTAGGGCTATCCTGATATTCAAATGGATGCCCACCCTTCATCCCTTGTCCAAATGATATGAAATTTGGGCAGAGAGTCTACCCTAGCTATACCTAGGTCTTATCCAAAAATAGGAATTTTTGGATAATATTTTTCTATAGTTTTTAGAAAAATTTAATAATCATTATATAAATTAATTAGGTGTCCAAATGACTTCCAAACCCTCCCAAATTTTGGTGAGTAGTCCCTGGGTTCATCATAAGGCTCTGTATAAATTTTCATCTCATTTGGAGATGTTTTAGATTGGAAATGAACAAACCTAAGCTTTGCCCTATTAAGGGGTTTTTAGGTCAAAGGTGCACTTTGTGATTTGAGTGGTCAAATCACCTCAACAGAGGCTGAGATTGTGACAACTAACTTGGAATGACCTATAACACCCTCCCATGAGAGATGGGGAGGATTGGGGTAGATTTGCCCTAGGACCCAAGACCAAACCCTAAGGATGGTTCTTGGTACTTTGTGAAGGGCAGGTGGTCGAATGACCTTGATATGATTTGAAACTTGGTGGCGAGGATTCTAGGGTAGCTAGAATCCTCTTGCAGAAATCTAAGTGGTTTTTAAAGTAAATAAGCCCACAAAACCCTAACCCTAGTTTAGGGCACAAACCTTGTAGTGATAGAAAATGTCACTAAAACTCACTGAACAGTGATGAGATTTGGATAGAATAGTGTTTAAAGTTAGTACAAGTTTTAGAGATTTTTTTATGAATTTAGGACTATTATTTTGAATACTTCATTAACAATTTAGTAATTTGTATTATTTACTTAAAAATTAATTATGGAGTAACTACTTTCTGGAAATTGATGAACTTTAGCCAGAGCACTTTTTATTATATTTTAAAGCTTTGTGAATTTTTATGGGATTTTTGGAAGATTATTTCTAAGGGTTGCTTCATTAAGTATTATTTCCCATGAAAATTTAATTAAATTTATTTTGGTATCTAGCAAGCCTGTAAAATTATGATTTTTCACAATGACCCTTTCTGTACCATATTAAGATTCTGTAATTGTTATATAATTTTCTGATAAATAATTTTGGTACTTCCTTCTTTACATATAGTTAATGGAATTATATTGGATAAATTAATTAGAGGCTAAATCAATTCTGTAAAATCATGGAAATTAATATTTATTGATATAGCTCTGTTATTTAGTGATTATAATTTTTGGGTGGGTCATTACTTAAGAAAATCATGTAGTTAATGTTTAAAATTACTCATGGCTAATCTTTTGGGAAAATTAAATAAATATCAAATTAATTAGGAAAATTATAAATTTCTGTATTTAGGCTAATTATGTCATGATAGACCTCCAGTAAATTTTATAGGAGATTTTAAAGACAATTTGGAGTACCTCCCTTGTATACCTCATATAGCTTAGGATGGTCTGCGTTTAGTAAAATCTGTTGAAATTATATTAAGCTGCAGGATTAACCTAGAGGATTTGGATATTGGGATAATGGTTTGGAAATGTGTATGAATGCATCCTCAGTAACCAAGATGAGGATAGGTTGGTAGGTTGTCTAGTCATAAGAGGTGCTCGGGACTGACAAAAGATCGTCCTCCCCGGTAGGAGAGGAAGAGTCTTAATACACTAGGTTTAGATCCAAAGTAATTTGAAAGGGATCGGGTAATGGGTAATAACCAATAAAAGTAAGTGCCTTGCGAAAGGGAGCTTTGGGCTTCAGCCCATCGCAGTTCCCAGTGCCCTTTGAGAGCCCTTCACGGGGTATGTCGGGGGGCAGTCCTGGGCTAACGTAAACCGTAGGAGTAATAAACTAAAAGAGTAACTAGTATAACTAGGGTTGCACATACACACACACCCGGTAGTTAGGGAGGCTGAGTAGGTTGGTTTAATTGCCTTTCAGTTGGTAGCTTTCGAAGGTAGATGCACGGACGGGACAGTCCGGGGAGCCGAGTGCTCGAGGGTTTAAATATAGAATAAGGTGGTGGGTCTTTGGTATTTGACTGTCGTTCACACCGACGTCGGTACGTAGGCTCGGCGGTATGGGAAACTTAGCCAAAGAAAGTCTGGTGGATACAGCCAGCACTAGTACATTGATACTCTAGGTTGTGTTCTTCTAGGGGCGTACGGAAGGGCTAGGCCTGGTAGTGTGGATACCCACCTAGGAGTGGGGGGGCCGACCCACTATCTCCGTTTGCCACTACGGAGGTTCCTTGGAGTGAAGCTAGCTGCCCAAACAGGAGGAACTAAAGGTATGTGCGCATAGAGTCGTGTGCGTGGGTTGCACTTGCATGAATCATGGCATAGCATATCACTACACTCATATTTGCATACAACCGACACCCCAACGTATAAATCAGTATGAGACTTTTTATACGATTGGAGCCTTGCAGAAGACCCCTTAACTTATAAGTTTGTATGGGCATTCATATAAGTTAAGGTTACATATTTAATTTCTACTTATCCTTTCATATATATATTGATTTACTACATGTTTACCTTACTGCTCACTATTTTAGAACTGCTAGATGTACCTTTCATACTTAGCTGCTTATACAATATATATTTACTGTTAGACTAGTTCCGCTGTCACCCGCCTTGCTTATTCTCCACCATTGTAGCTTTCCTTTCCTCCTCTTCGCTCGGTGCCTAGGAGCCATGGGGGGAGGGGTAGGGGATGATAGGGCTTAGTCTTTATGACTAATGGTTTTCGAACCACAACATTACAGGAGCTCCGGATGGGAGACAGGGACCAGCAGTCCAGGGACCAGCACCAGCAGAGTACGGTGCGCATGGAGGTGGGCAAGTCTAGTTCCGGAGTACCTGTGACCAGCTCCATGAGTGATTAGTCCCTCTTATAGCTTCCACGATGAGTGTCTTGTAGTGAGGACTCTGATGTACCGGGCTTGAGCCTGTTTATATATTTCATCTTTACTGCTCTTTTGCAGTAGATTCTACTCTCTTTATTTTATGGACTTTTTTGTGATTTCCTTTTACATATGATTCTGTGGACTTGTTATATTCAGTTTATACTTACTTCTATCTCTTTGTGATCGAAAAAGGCCGGCAGAATTGGCGTTTTGTAGTGGCAGTCTTCCCGAGTGTCGGTGCCACCGCAAAGCGGCAATTCTGGGCATAAGACCCCGATGGTTGAAAAGAAAAAAAAGGGTCTTACAAAAGGCAAGCGGCGCATTTTGTCTTCTAGCAAGCAAAACCCGCGTTATTTGAATTTCTGCTGACGTCAGCATGACTTAGCTCCTGTGGACTTAGCAAATTCAAGATATTCTGCACAGGTGTTGAGTGAAGACTTATCTTTCAACGCACAAGTACTTAGCAGAATTTTGACTGGAGATGTTGAGTGTGTTGAGTCATCCTTCATTACGTAGCGAATATAGACAATTATAGTCTAACAACTTAGGCGTCGAGTGAGCCTTCATCACTTGACGCATCTAGACATAGTTGATTTGCTATGCATGTAGGCGTTGAGTAAAGCTTCTTCACTCAATGCTTTTTGACTTTGCCTGGCTTCTTGATGAGGCGTTGAGTGGCATGTCTTCACTCAATGCTTCTGTACTTAGTTGTAGAGTCTTTTGAGTAGGCATTGAGTGAACTACCTTCACTCAACGCTTCTTGACTTAGACAGTTTTCTTTGACAGCATCACTGCGGATTTGACTGTATGTAGTTCTGTCAATGCTTTTGGCTCTAGGCGTTGAGTGAACTGCCTTCACTCAATGCTTCTGGACTTAACCATATTTCTGCTTTGGTAATACTGAGGCTTTGACTTCTTGAGCATTAGTCGACGCTTTTAGCCACTTGGCGTTGAGTGAACTGTCTTCACTCAATGCTCCTAGACTTAAACTGAATTTCTTCTTTGCCAGCATCCTATCATAAGTATATCTATCTTTGTGATTCATACAACCTGTCAAATCATTTCAACAGAGCACAACCTACATACATTGAACATAAGACATGCATCAAATACATTCATGTATATACCATTGACTTGTGGGTATTCTTCAAATCTAGGACATTGTGATCAAATACAATACATAGTCAATAACATACACTACTTAATTTAGCACATAAACATCACAGAATATGAAATCAATAAGATATATATGAAATCAATAAGATGCAAACACACAGAAATATGATTTTTATTGAAGAAAAGATTCATAAAAAGATTGTGTGCTTATTATAAAAAGTTCGCATTCCTATAACCCTTTAAGGAAAATATGAAACATCTCAAGTTTTTGGTTCCTTAATAATAATCCCCCTATTGGGTTTCTTGGTAGCGTTCTCCTTGTCTCTGTTATCCTTTTCCTTTTCCTTCCGTCTTTCAAAGTAGCTGTAGGGCTTGAGGAAATACTTGCTGGGCTCCACAGCATTTGGTGGCACTGCACCTAACTTTTTTTCCCTTCTGAATTTTCTCCTTAGTTCCTCATTCCTTTCAAGATTGGCCCATTCTATGGAGCTATAGAGCTTTCCTCTTTCAGTTTTCTTGAATTTCACTTGATCCCAGACAGACAATATGATAGTTCTTGATTGAGGACTTCATTGCTCAAAGTCCGGCACGGTCTCTATCTTTTCTCTATATTTTTTCTTGTTGAGCCTTACTTCTTCCTCTTTTTCAGCAACTGACTTGCCTTTGGCCCTGAATATCTGATCAACAGTGGGGCTTTATGTAGGAATTACATCAGCAGTTGAAGGTTCAGCCCACTGAGCACCACTTTGTTCTGCATATTGAACACCACTCTGATCACCAAATTGAGCACCATACAGATCTTTAGGGATTTGTGCAGTTTCAATGTTTTCATATTGATGATTGCTTTGCTGAGCATATTTAACTTGATGCTAATTCATTCTACACTTTAGAATAAACTATGTATATGAGCATAAGCTAGATTGATTTATCATTCAGGCAAGTGCACCTATCAATCATTGTATAGGAGAAATCTACATCTCGTGTCGTATTCCACAAGGTCATTTCAAATACTCGTACTCACCCTCACTCTATTATCATACCTATAATTAAAATAGATTTTTAATCTAAATAATCCTAACTGTGACTACTTGGATAAAATAACATTGGAGAGTTAAAGATGATAAAAGACTGAAGGTAGGGGCTTTCACATGAACATAATCATTTATATAGATAATTCTATGTAATCATGAGATAACAAAACTAGCAAATTCATTGTATTGTAAAGGGTTAAATAGTTATCAAATCCTCTCTCGAGCAATTCAAAATCTAAATCTAAGTTGAGTAAATTTTCTCTTGAACAATTTACAATACTCAAATTTGAATTAATTATATTACCCTATCTCCTACATGAATTCATGAAATCCTATCTCTAAAATACCATAAATCCATTTATTCGTATCAAAATTATCCAATTAGCATATCTCTCGATCATGAGAATTGAACTACAAAGAGAAATAACACCTAAATATGAAAATTTATCCATCATCATAAACATCCAATTTCTCAATCTATAAGTTTGAGAATCATGTAAAACAAAAACTAAATTCATAACTAGGATAATTCTCAATGTTTGCAAGCCTATATACGAATAAAATACCATGAATTAGACAAAAACAAGAAGATACATGATTACTAAATTGTTCAAATGAAAAGTTCAAGCGAAATAACAGATAAATAAGGTTAGATCACCAAGAGAAAAGAGAAACTAAGAGAGATACATGAAAGATTAAACGCATATAAAATCTCCTTCAATTACTCCTTCGCTTGGGTGCTCCACCATCGTCCTCCAGAAGTTCTCCAAAAGAAAATGATCCAAAAGTACAGAATAATTTTTTCACACAGGATTTTATAGTCTCCTTGCAAACAGGGTCGGACACGGGTTCCAACACGGCTGTGTCACAGGCCGTATTGACGGTTCTAGGACGGTTCCGCACGACTCGGCGTGTCTTGACGTGGGCCGTGTCAGATGATACGGGTTCTAACACGACTGTGTAGGTAGCCGTGTTCAATGCACACTGGTTGGTTGGCGCCAAGTGTCGAGATCTCCAGAAAGGGACACAGGTTCACACACGGGCGTGTTCCAACCCGTGTGGTTCTCTATCATTTCTTCCAAAATCTTCAGCTCCATCCTAAAAAGGACACGGGTAGGCATACGGCCATGTTTCTACCCGTGTTCGCCCAAATTTTGTCCTGTCCTCAGCCATGTTGACTCTGTTACCTCCTCTGTTTGCTCCGAGACTTTTAGTTCCACTGGTTAGCCATACCTGCATTAGGAAAATTATCGAGTAAGTACATAGCTCAATATATAAAATAATAGGAACTCCTAACTATGCTCTTCTATTCATGATAATACGAATTCTTCACTATTCTTGGAAATTACAACCTAGGGAGGTGGAAAATAGTAGACATGATTACAATTATGATAGTAAAAACCCTATCATAATTGTACTCATCAAATACCCCCAGACTTAGATGTTTTGCTTGTCCCTAAGCAAACTAATTCAAACACTTGGGTTACCAAAATAAATAAACTTTACTTCCGCACACTAGTTGCTATGAATTTAAAGGGAACTTTGATGATGTAATCGTATAGAAAATAGTGTAGCAGACTTTTCTAAATTTACCTTTATCTTAAAATTCCTCCAATATATCTTTTAACTATCTTTCACTCTTTCTTAGAAATAGAAGTATAATCATCAATAACAATCGTGAGGAGAAAATAATAATTTCAATAAGATATGCATTAGTATTTCAATACTTATAGGTTCCAATATTGATAGTAATGAGCTTACCTTTTCACACCCTCACCACAACACTAGTTAGGATTAGTGAGGTTGGATCCTTAGGACTTGTATGGTGGTGTAACCTTTTTGGCTTAGGATAGGCGATTATATGTGGGGTAATCAAAGATAAATTTGATGGTTTTTATCACACCTAGATCACAAATTGAGCCATTTATATGGTAAATACTTTAACATATATTAATATTATAAGAGCACCCCCAGAATTTTCATTTATTATACTTCCCATTTTTTATGGAAACTCTATATTTTTATATTTATTAATCAAGGGTCCATAGTAGGGATCATTCCAAGTGGGTGCAAGTGTACACGCACTCAGGCCACACATCACTATGAATAAACTCATTTCATGAAGATCTCAATGATAGGTGTGCTAATAGGTAAGGATTGTCCTTGGTGAATTTTAGTGGTAGAGTATCAAAAGGCATAGGGATTAGGTCCAAATTGGGTGTGCAAGGGTATGATGTTAAAGGTTTTGGGATTGCAAGGCTCAAACTATCCAAAAGGAGGCCTAAGTCATTTCCGCCCTCACTAAACAACTTATGCGAATGTTTTGAGGATTGCTAGAAGGTAAATTCTATACATCAATAAAGAGTATTTTTTTCTTGATTCCCTAATACAAAATTATCTAAATGTTACACTCATCAACTCACTTTATTATAGATAAGTATATGAAAGTCCACCTAGTGCCAACTAGCTTCACCTATGGGGGGGGGAATAGGTGTCTTGTAGCGTTTTTGCGGAATTAAAAACTGTACCTGCACAAATAAATCAAACAACACAGCACAGAAAAGACTCAAGCAATTTATAGTGGTTCCCCGATTTGGGTACGTCCACTTTCCCCCTTCGACCTATCTCCCAACCAGGGACGACTCGGTCACTTCACCAACAGGATTGAAATCCAATCCTTGCACTAACGGAAGGAACCCTTCCACACGTAGGAGTCACCACTCCCACATCATGGGTTGCACCCAACCCTTACAACTAGGAACCAATCGTTCCTTTACAATGAAATTGAAAATAGAATGCATTAGAAATACAAACAACTTATGGAGACTAAGGTGTCCCTCTTTGTTCGGCGACGTGTTCTTGAAGTCAACGAAGAGTCCACAACCCTAGATCTCTCTTGGAGAGAATCTCCCCGAAACCGGCGGCGGCAAAGGGCGGCGGCTTGGCTCTCGGGATTGGCGGCGGCAACGGAGTGCTGCGGCGATGCAATGGAGATTCAACCTTCGTAGCACAGGTAGCAAGGTCTTCCAACGGTCACACTAGGATCGATCATCTCGATCGATTCGGAAGGGGATGGTTTTCCCGATCAACGAATCAAGAGACAAAAGATCTCTGGTTAGACGCGTGAGACGCTGTGCTAGGCTAAGCTTCTGTCACCGGAGATCTGGAAGAAACCTTGATCAGCAACGGCGACAAACTGTACGAGCGGCGACGACGGCGGCGGAGCAAGATCGCGATGTAGGTCACATCGGCGGCTCTTCTTTTTGAAATCGTGTATTCGTATGTCTTCCGCTCAACCATACGGAGGTATATATACATTAGGTCATCCTACATGACCATTGTGGGCCCCACCAAGAAGAAGACCTAAGTCCGGTTCGAGATAATCCAGGTAACTTGGACCGGTCCAGAGAATGGGAGAAAATTGCCTAAGTCAAATTCGGCGAGAATCGTAGGTGATTCTCGCCGAATCGGTGAGAATCAACTACGATTCTCGCTGAATTCTACTTAACAGAAATCAATCTCTACTGATAACACAAGCCGGTGAGAATCGGCGAGAATCACAATTGATTTTAGCCGAATCGTCGAGAGTGCAAAGTCATTCTCGACGATTCTTCCTTAGAAGAATTCAAGGTGGCTTCGAGACAACCGGCAGCAATCGGCAAGAATCAGTTCGTGATTCTCGACGATTCGGCGAGAATCACTCGTCGAATCGGCGAGAATCACTTAGTGATTCTCGTCGAATCGGCGAGAATCACTTAGTGATTCTCATCGATTTGTACTTAGACGATTTTCGTCTTTCTTCCCGTGAGCTGGTCTTTGGCCCATCCTTGCTCCTTGTCTGCTCTTGATCTTACATAACCCTGTGCTTGAAAATAAGTACACGGGTCTGTACACATTACACAGACCCGTGTATATTGACCTACTACACCCTGATATTGGTGTGTACTTAGCGATGAATAACTGCAAGCACAACTTGAAGACAAGTAATCAAATACATTGTCAATTCACCTTAGCTTGTTCAGGGAATTCTTCAAATCAGGTACATTGTGGATACAATACCTAACAATCTCCCCCCTATTTGAAGAAGCCTAAACCCTACAAGCTAAGGTGAATATAACGGCTTGGAAGAAAACACAACTTTGAAAAATGAGAGTGAGTTGAAATTCCATACCATTATCTTTAGAGAATTTGGAGCATACACCTTAGCACCTTAGCCGTGAGGGTAATCTCCACCTTTTCGGCTTCTGCAAATCTGGGTCTGGTGCATTTGACACCATGCTCCCCCTCAGATCTTGCACCTGTGCTTACCCTTGAGTTCCTGGTAGAGGCTCCTGATGTAGGCCACGGGTTTCGACACCGTAACGGCTAAGTGATTCACACGCTCGCTTAATTATAATTACTATTACGCTCACACGAAGATGAAACACAGCCACTACGCAAGTTGCAACAATTACTTTAATAGGATTCGGGGGGTTCGCTAGGCCCCTTAAGATAATATCAAGGCTATAGGCCAAGATCCTCTTAAGCGAAATGAACCCACACGGTTCGATCGAGCGTACGTTGTACCAAAAGAGACACCACCGAAATAAGGATTCGGATAACGGGTGGTTCTCTCCCAACGAAATAAAAATGAGGGCCGCCACGCCTCACGAATTCAAATGGGAATCAAATAACAATAACAATAATTTAATAGATATTATCCACGAAAATTCTACCAATCACAAATCACACGATATGCTAAATGCCCAAAGAAAAGATCTAAGAGTGAAACACACAAGAGTGGAGACGTTCGTTACCCAACCGGAATGGATGATTCCGATTTAACTCTCTTTGGATCGCTCCGTTCCGGATCCACCGAAAGCGTGCCGGTTGGAGGGAAACTCCAAGTTCTTCGTTGCCTTCCGACGCCGTTGAAGTTTCACAAGATTCACCACAAGCTTTGGCTGATTCTTCTCTTGGATTAGAAGATGGGGCTGATTTGGATCTCACCAAAGGAATCGGTTTTTGGGAAGAGGATATATGTGATGGTCGGGTTTTGTTGAGAGGGATGAGGACGGTTTTGTGGAGGAGAGGTGGTGGTCGGGTTGATGTTGAAAGGGGGGCTCGGGTGTGGTGATGGAGGTGGAGGCCGATGGCTAGGGGAGGTTGCAAGTGGTCGGCCTTCTTGAAGATGAAGAGGAGGGCTCGGTTTTTGGAGAGGGATTGAAGGTTATGGTTGATTATTGGAAAGGAGGAGGTGGAGGTAGAGAGGAGGCCGAAATAGGGAGAGGAAGGAGAGGGGTGGCCGGCGGCCAAGGAGGAGAGGGGGTAGGGGAGCCGAACTCCAAGAGGAAGAGGGAAGAGGGAAAACCAATTTAGGGTTTCAATTTTAATTCATTCATTCACTAATCTCAAAATCCAATACAACATAGCCTTATATAGGCTTTACAAAGACAAGAGTTATAAGCACCCCAAATGTGGCTAAACAAAGGCCAAAATGAAATGACAAATAATTAAAACTTTTGGCTAAACAAAGGCCAAAATAAAAACATAATTAAAATCTGAAATAATATTTAAAATGACGCGGCGGAGATTTGACACGACATTGGCGGAGATGTTGACGCGGCCATGGCGGAGGATGTAACAAATCTTCATCTCGAGGCGGCAAAGGAACATCAAGCTTGAGTCGGCACCAACATAAACCGGGTCATCATTATCATCTGGAAGGGGATCTTCTTCGGCAACATGACGTGGATCTTTGACATGTACCGGATCACCAACGTCGTCCGGTGGGGGACGCTCCAAGTCAACATGTCGGGGGGTGGCGGCGCCATCAATCCTCCCCCTCTCAAAAATACTCATCACTGATGAGTAGTCCCGGGTATAATCGTTGAGGAAGAGGAACCTGCAAAGCAAAAGGTGGTCTTGGGGGGACCTCAAAGACGCATTAGACAAATAAGAACAAAGTATTTCCACAACATCAACCAACATACCTCCGATGGAGACCGGAGAAGAGAACGATCCAAACAAACTATCACCACCCAACCCAATAGAAAGCATAGTGGAATATGTAAACGGAGAGATAGACTTTTCAAGGGGCATATAAGCATGACGCGTAAAGTATGAAAAGTAGAAAATAGGAGCGATGCCCCAATCAATGGAAAATTCTACAAGAAATGTCATGCTACTAAATTTCCATAAGATTCGCAAATAATGGACTGGCCGGTTCATAAATATTTCTGAGTTGCCCGGAGGCATCCGTTCAGGGACGAGACAAACCAAAACCAAATCACTTATATAACGGTAGGATACTCTCTGATTCCAACAAACAATCTTAGAACTGTGTGGGGAGAACTCATGTGCAACGTGACTTGCTTTAACAGTGGGCAGTAACGGGACCAAGTCAGGGTGCACGGGTGCTATAAAAGCAGTGGTGAAATCAACGCCATACAACGTCGTAGTTTTAAATTTAAACTTAAATTTAAATTTTAAAACGTCATGAATAAAAGCTAACAGAAAACACTCACCACTATATATAGAACGGGGCGCTCCCGGATTTGACATGACGTGCGGGCAACACAACTTAACATTCGTAACTACGTTCACTAGCGTGTGCGTGCACGGGTCATCAAAAGGCGGGGGATAAATGCGTGCGACCGGGCTTGGCAAATAAGTTTGTCGAGGGGACATCACGTCATAAGGCACCATCGCCAAGGTACCACTAGTAATCCAATTCGAAACTTCAAAACACGGATTTGACTTCCAATAAAGATCATCCGGGCGCAACCCAATAAAGTCGTAAGAAAATTCAAACAGTGAATTCGCTCTTACGAAAAAATCATCCGACATGTCTTCTAAATCATGTGGTAAATCATGTATTTCAGATTGAGTGATCGTATCATAGATCGGCAACACTACAACGAGATCAGGCGTTACAAACGGTAGAGAGTTAAAATCACATTCAAGTTTAGGCAAAGCAGTTAGCATTAGGGGATGCTCATCCGATTCCACTTCAATATCGTATTCCAAAAGTTTAACTCCTTTACTAGAACAATCTTCCAACACATCAGTCCTGACATCAGTTATAGTGAAAATCTCAGAAACGGGCACTTCGATACGTCTTGGACTAGAAATAGCAAGCTCATGTCCTAACAGATCGTCAAATGAATCACGACTGGGTAATCTCTCAGTAGACTGTAACTCTTCTGACTCAGCTAGAATATCAATCGACTTAGGATCATCAAAAGGCTCCACAACAGTCAAAGGGGATGGCTCCAAAATGTCGTCGAAAAGGAGTGGAGAGGGTTCCTCAAATAAGAAATCCTCATCCAAGTCACTCGGGTAACCAATCTCCTCATCGTCGCTCATGTTGTCAACATTAACAGCATCGTCCTCAGTGACGGGCGTACTCGTAATCGCAAGCTCAGATTCAATCACGCTGATAGAAACACTCTCATAAACAGGAAGGGGTCTAGTGCCCTGGCGGGGAGAAATAAAATCATGAGACGTCCTCATACGGGAGTACGAGGGAACATGCTGGTTCGATGTAGGCAAAATCTTAGGCGGCGACTCACTCAGATAATCAGTAGACGGAGAGCGGCAGTATGGAGGGTAATACTCATCCGTTAATAAATTCTTCATAATCTGCCAACCTATACGTGGGTCGACGGAGGGCATTCCTAAACGTCTTTCCTCATTGAGCCAGAAAGTATGGGCTCGACCAAATAAATGCAGTCTCGCAACGGGAATCCTGTGGGGATCCACAATACGATATTGCTCAAAATAATGCTCCATGTTGTTCACTCAACATAGAAACACTCGCGGTCCACCTAGCCCATCATATGTCGGAGCAGGAATCCTAACACGCCTAGAGGTGCGCGGTGTAACTTGATTAGCCTTTAGTTGGCCAATCAACCCCTTAATCTCTTTCACTACCGGGCAATGGACTGGCTTTCTAACTTTCATGACGGAACCTAAAGATTTCATTCGGGAAACATGAACATCGTAGGCCATTTTTTTGTTTTAATTTTCAGCGGGAAAATGGGGATAGACTACTCGGATTAAGTGCACAAATACAAAGAAATATAGTCTGGTTCTATTTAATTTTCAAAGATCGATTTGTTCCCGCTAATATTTCAAAATACTATATATATTTTTTGATAGTCTTGCTGGCAAAAATATGGAGATTATTAATAAATTTTTTATTTTTGAATTTTGCTGAAAAAAATAAAAATATAGGCCGCTACTGGCAAACCAACTATTAAATTTTAAAATAACTTAATAAAAATAATGACTTAATGAAAAAAAAATTTGGATTTCTTATTAAAAATAAGATAGAGAATTTCCAGAATTTTATTTTTTTTTTATTTTGAGAAAAATTTAAAATTTAGAATTTGAATTTGAAATTTTAAATTTTGAAATTTGAAATTTGAAATCTTGAAATTTAAAATTTGAATTTTGAATTTTGAATTTTGAAATTTGAAATTTTGAAATTTGAAATTTGAAATTTTTAAATTTGAAATTTGAAATTTGAAATTTGAAATTTGAAATTTGAAATTTGAAATTCGAATTTTGAATTTTAAATTTTGAAATTTGAAATTTGAAATTTTGAAATTTGAATTTTGAATTTGAATTTTGAAATTTGAAATTTGAAATTCGAAATTTGGAATTTTAAATTTTGAAATTTGAAATTTATATTTTCTTTAGCCTACCTAAAAATAGAAGGATGGTGCCGATTAGGAAATCGACAATAACCTCCCTCTGATACCAAATTGATGTAGGCCACGGGTTTCGACACCGTAACGGCTAAGTGATTCACACGCTCGCTTAATTATAATTATTATTACGCTCACACGAAGATGAAACACAGCCACTATGCAAGTTGCAACAATTAATTTAATAGGATTCGGGGGGTTCGCTAGGCCCCTTAAGATAATATCAAGGCTATAGGCCAAGATCCTCTTAAGCGAAATGAACCCACACGGTTCGATCGAGCGTACGTTGTACCAAAAGAGACACCACCGAAATAAGGATTCGGATAACGGGTGGTTCTCTCCCAACGAAATAAAAATGAGGGCCGCCACGCCTCACGAATTCAAATGGGAATCAAATAACAATAACAATAAATTAATAGATATTATCCACGAAAATTCTACCAATCACAAATCACACGATATGCTAAATGCCCAAAGAAAAGATCTAAGAGAGAAACACACAAGAGTGGAGACGTTCGTTACCCAACCGGAATGGATGATTCCGATTTAACTAACTTTGGATTGCTCCGTTCCGGATCCACCGAAAGCATGCCGGTTGGAGGGAAACTCCAAGTTCTTCGTTGCCTTCCGACGCCGTTGAAGTTTCACAAGATTCAACACAAGCTTTGGCCGATTCTTCTCTTGGATTAGAAGATGGGGCTGATTTGGATCTCACCAAAGGAATCGGTTTTTGGGAAGAGGATATATGTGATGGTCGGGTTTTGTTGAGAGGGATGAGGACGGTTTTGTGGAGGAGAGGTGGTGGTCGGGTTGATGTTGAAAGGGGGGCTCGGGTGTGGTGATGGAGGTGGAGGCTGACGGCTAGGGGAGGTTGCAAGTGGTCGGCCTTCTTGAAGATGAAGAGGAGGGCTCGGTTTTTGGAGAGGGATTGAAGGTTATGGTTGATTATTGGAAAGGAGGAGGTGGAGGTAGAGAGGAGGCCGAAATAGGGAGAGGAAGGAGAGGGGTGGCCGGCAGCTAAGGAGGAGAGGGGGTAGGGGAGCCGAACTCCAAGAGGAAGAGGGAAGAGGGAAAACCAATTTAGGGTTTCAATTTTAATTCATTCATTCACTAATCTCAAAATCCAATACAACATAGCCTTATATAGGCTTTACAAAGACAAGGGTTATAAGCACCCCAAATGTGGCTAAACAAAGGCCAAAATGAAATGACAAATAATTAAAACTTTTGGCTAAATAAAGGCCAAAATAAAAACATAATTAAAATCTGAAATAATATTTAAAATGACGCGGCGGAGATTTGACACGACATTGGCGAAGATGTTAACGCGGCCATGGCGGAGGATGTGACAAATCTTCATCTCGAAGCGGCGAAGGAACATCAAGCGTGAGTAGGCACCAACATAAACCGGGTCATCATAATCATCTGGAAGGGGATCTTCTTCGGCAACATGACGTGGATCTTTGACATGTACCGGATCACCAACGTCATTCAGTGGGGGACGCTCCAAGTCAACATGTCGGGGGGTGGCGGCGTCATCAATCCTCCCCCTCTCAAAAATACTCATCACTGATGAGTAGTCCCGGGTATAATCGTTGAGGAAGAGGAACCTGTAAAGCAAAAGGTGGTCTTGGGGGGACCTCAAAGACGCATTAGACAAATAAGAACAAAGTATTTCCACAACATCAACCAACATACCTCTGATGGAGACCGGAGAAGAGAACGATCCAAACAAACTATCACCACCCAACCCAATAGAAAGCATAGTGGAATATGTAAACGGAGAGATAGACTTTTCAAGGGGCATAGAAGCATGACGCATAAAGTATGAAAAGTAGAAAATAGGAGCGATGCCCCAATCAATGGAAAATTCTACAAGAAATGTCATGCTACTAAATTTCCATAAGATTCACAAATAATGGACTGGCCGGTTCATAAATATTTCTGAGGTGCCCGGAGGCATCCGTTCAGGGACGAGACAAACCAAAACCAAATCACTTATATAACGGTAGGATACTCTCCGATTCCAACAAATAATCTTAGAACTGTGTGGGGAGAACCCATGTGCAACGTGACTTGCTTTAACAGTGGGCAGTAACGAGACCAAGTCAGGGTGCACGGGTGCTATAAAAGCAGTGGTGAAATCAACGCCATACAACGTAGTAGTTTTAAATTTAAACTTAAATTTAAATTTTAAAACGTCATGAATAAAAGCTAACGGAAAACACTCACCACTATATATAGAACAGGGCGCTCCCGGATTTGACATGACGTGCGGACAACACAACTTAACATTCGTAACTACGTTCACTAGCGTGTGCGTGCACGGGTCATCAAAAGGCGGGGGATAAATGCGTGCGACCGGGCTTGGCAAATAAGTTTGTCGAGGGGACATCACGTCATAAGGCACCATCGCCAAGGTACCACTAGTAATCCAATTCGAAACATCAAAACACGGATTTAACTTCCAATAAAGATCATCTGGGAGCAACCCAATAAAGTCGTAAGAAAATTCAAACAGTGAATTCACTCTTACGGAAAAATCATCCGACATGTCTTCTAAATCATGTGGTAAATCATGTATTTCAGAATGAGTGATCGTATCATAGATCGGCAACACTACAACGAGATCAAGCGTTATAAATGGTAGAGAGTTAAAATCACATTCAAGTTTAGGCAAAGGAGTTAGCATTAGGGGATGCTCATCCGGTTCCACTTCAATATCGTATTCCAAAAGTTTAACTCCTTTACTAGAACAATCTTCCAACACATCAGTCCTGACATCAGTTACAGTGAAAATCTCAGAAACGGGCACTTCGATACGTCTTGGACTAGAAATAGCAAGCTCATGTCCTAACAGATCGTCAAATGAATCATGACTGGGTAATCTCTCAGCAGACTGTAACTCTTCTGACTCAGCTAGAATATCAATCGACTTAGGATCATCAAAAGGCTCCATAACAGTCAAAGGGGATGGCTCCAAAATGTCGTCGAAAAGGAGTGGAGAGGGTTCCTCAAATGAGAAATCCTCATCCAAGTCACTCGGGTTACCAATCTCCTCATCGTCGCTCATGTTGTCATCATTAACTGCATCGTCCTCAGTGACGAGCGTACTCGTAATCGCAAGCTCAGATTCAATCACGCTGATAGAAACACTCTCATAAACAGGAAGGGGTCTAGTGCCTTGGCGGGGAGAAATAAAATCATGAGACGTCCTCATACGGGAGTACGAGGGAACATGCTGGTTCGATGTAGGCAAAATCTTAGGCGGCGACTCACTCAGATAATCAGTAGACGGAGAACGGCAGTATGGAGGGTAATACTCATCCGTTAATAAATTCTTCATAATCTGCCAACCTATACGTGGGTCGACGGAGGGCATTCCTAAACGTCTTTCCTCATTGAGCCAGAAAGTATGGGCTCGACCAAATAAATGCAGTCTCGCAACGGGAATCCTGTGGGGATCCACAATACGATATTGCTCAAAATAATGCTCCATGTTGTTCACCCAACATAGAAACACTCGCAGTCCACCTAGCCCATCATATGTCGGAGCAGGAATCCTAACACACCTAGAGGTGCGCGGTGTAACTTGATTAGCCTTTAGTTGGCCAATCAACCCCTTAATCTCTTCCACTACCGGGTAATGGACTGGCTTTCTAACTTTCATGACGGAACCTAAAGATTTCATTCGGGAAACGTGAACATCGTAGGCCATTTTTTTGTTTTAGTTTTCAGCGGGAAAATGGGGATAGACTACTCGGATTAAGTGCACAAATACAAAGAAATATAGTCTGGTTCTATTTAATTTTCAAAGATCGATTTGTTCCCGCTAATATTTCAAAATACTATATATATATTTTTTGATAGTCTTGCTGGCAAAAATATGGAGATTATTAATAAATTTTTTATTTTTGAATTTTGCTGAAAAAAATAAAAATATAGGCCGCTATTGGCAGACCAACTATTAAATTTTAAAATAACTTAATAAAAATAATGACTTAATGAAAAATAAATTTTTTTGGATTTCTTATTAAAAATAAGATAGAGAATTTCCAGAATTTTATTTTTTTTTATTTTGAGAAAAATTTGAAATTGGAAATTTGAAATTTTGAATTTTGAAATTTTAAATTTTGAAATTTGAAATTTGAAATCTTGAAATTTAAAATTTGAAATTTGAAATTTCAAAATTTGAAATTTGAAATTTTTAAATTTGAAATTTGAAATTTGAAATTGGAAATTTAAAATTTGAAATTCAAATTTTGAATTTTAAATTTTGAAATTTGAAATTTGAAAATTGAATTTTGAATTTTGAATTTTGAATTTTGAAATTCGAAATTTGAATTTTAAATTTTGAAATTTGAAATTTATATTTTCTTTAGCCTACCTAAAAATAGAAGGATGGTGCCGATTAGGAAATCGACAAAAACCTCCCTCTGATACCAAATTGATGTAGGCCACGGGTTTCGACACCGTAACGGCTAAGTGATTCACATGCTCGCTTAATTATAATTACCATTACGCTCACACGAAGATGAAACACAGCCACTACGCAAGTTGCAACAATTAATTTAATAGGATTCGGGGGGTTCGCTAGGCCCCTTAAGATAATATCAAGGTTATAGGCCAAGATCCTCTTAAGCGAAATGAACCCGCACGGTTCGATCGAGCGTACGTTGTACCAAAAGAGACACCACCGAAATAAGGATTCGGATAACGGGTGGTTCTCTCCCAACGAAATAAAAATGAGGGCCGCCACGCCTCACGAATTCAAATGGAAATCAAATAACAATAACAATAATTTAATAGATATTATCCACGAAAATTCTACCAATCACAAATCACACGATATGCTAAATGCCCAAAGAAAAGATCTAAGAGAGAAACACACAAGAGTGGAGACGTTCGTTACCCAACCGGAATGGATGATTCTGATTTAACTCTCTTTGGATCGCTCCGTTCCGGATCCACCGAAAGCGTGCCGGTTGGAGGGAAACTCCAAGTTCTTCGTTGCCTTCCGACGTCGTTGAAGTTTCACAAGATTCACCACAAGCTTTGGCCGATTCTTCTCTTGGATTAGAATATGGGGCTGATTTGGATCTCACCAAAGGAATCGGTTTTTGGGAAGAGGATATATGTGATGGTCGGGTTTTGTTGAGAGGGATGAGGACGGTTTTGTGGAGGAGAGGTGGCGGTCGGGTTGATGTTGAAAGGGGGGCTCGGGTGTGGTGATGGAGGTGGAGGCCGACGGCTAGGGGAGGTTGCAAGTGGTCGGCCTTCTTGAAGATGAAGAGGAGGGCTCGGTTTTTGGAGAGAGATTGAAGGTTATGGTTGATTATTGGAAAGGAGGAGGTGGAGGTAGAGAGGAGGCCGAAATAGGGAGAGGAAGGAGAGGGGTGGCCGGCGGCCAAGGAGGAGAGGGGGTAGGGGAGCCGAACTCCAAGAGAAAGAGGGAAGAGGGAAAACCAATTTAGGATTTCAATTTTAATTCATTCATTCACTAATCTCAAAATCCAATACAACATAGCCTTATATAGGCTTTACAAAGACAAGGGTTATAAGCACCCCAAATGTGGTTAAACAAAGGCCAAAATGAAATGACAAATAATTAAAACTTTTGGCTAAACAAAGGCCAAAATAAAAACATAATTAAAATCTGAAATAATATTTAAAATGACGCGGCGGAGATTTGACACGACATTGGCGGAGATGTTGACGCGGCCATGGCAGAGGATGTGACAAATCTTCATCTCGAGGTGGTGAAGGAACATCAAGCTTGAGTCGGCACCAACATAAACTGGGTCATCATAATCATCTGGAATGGGATCTTTGATGGCGCCGCCACCCCCCGACATGTTGACTTGGAGCGTCCCCAACCGGACGACGTTGGTGATCCGGTACATGTCAAAGATCCACGTCATGTTGCCGAAGAAGATCCCCTTCCAGATGATTTTGATGACCCTGTTTATGTTGGTGCCGACTCAAGCTTGATGTTCCTTCGCCGCCTCGAGATGAAGATTTGTCACATCCTCCGCCATGGCCGCGTCAACATCTCCGCCAATGTCGTGTCAAATCTCCGCCGCGTCATTTTAAATATTATTTCAGATTTTAATTATGTTTTTATTTTGGCCTTTGTTTAGCCAAAAGTTTTAATTATTTGTCATTTCATTTTGGCCTTTGTTTAGCCACATTTGGGGTGCTTATAACCCTTGTCTTTGTAAAGCCTATATAAGGCTATGTTGTATTGGATTTTGAGATTAGTGAATGAATGAATTAAAATTGAAACCCTAAATTGATGTAGGGTATATCCTAGAGATTCGTCACGGAGGCCACGATAACGCTTATGACACGATCTACGCTCTCTAATCCACACACTAACGAAAACGCAGGCACAACAATTATTTTATTTATCGTTCGCGCTAACAATACGGATCGCCGTTCCGCAAATAGATCGAATGTTGGCTATAGGCCAAATTCTTTCCGGCTAAATGGGATAATCTTGATCCCGAATGAGCTTTTGGGTTATACCAAAATAGATCCACCAAGAACAAAATGATTCGAAAGATGGTAGGATCTATCCCAACAAAAGAAAGCGAGGATCGTCAATCCTCTTACGAATCCTTCGAAAATCCAAACGAAAAATACCGATCTATTATTTGATTAACCGCGAAGAAAAACAAATCGGAAAATAACGCAAAATTCGTCCACCGCAAGAACTATCTAGAAAAAGAAAACTCTTGGTAGAAATTTTCGTTACCCCTCTCGGATTTGTAGATCCGCGATGCGTGGATCCACCAAGTTTGATCGCTCCTCCGTTGAAAGTCCACGGGAAGCGCACTACGAATGATGAACGTGCTAATCTCCTTCACTTCACGCCGTGGAGGAAACCCCTATCTTCTTCCTTGCAAGCAACCTCTCATGCATGGGCCAAAGTATCCTTGGAGAGAGAGGATCTCGGGTGGCCGTGAGCAAGAGGGAGATGAGAGTAGCCGAACACTAGAGAGAAGGGGGGCGGCCGAGAGCAAGAGGGAGAGAGGAGATGGCCGAACTCTAGAAGGAAGGAGCCTTGAGGCCGGCGGTTTGGAGGAAGGAAGAAAGAGGGGGGCGGCGGCTAGGAGAAGAAGAGAGGGAAAATTAGGGTTGGCAAATTCAAATTTTGATTTCAATTAAAGTATACCATCAAATGAAAAGTTCAAGGCCTTATATAAGCTTACATCTCAAAGAAAATAACAAGTGGCTAAAGGCACACCACATAAAGAAAATGCAGAAATTAAATAATGTTTTTTAAAAGAGCCATCATGAAACGGCTATTAGCACACCAAAACTAAAATATCAAATATGAGTCTTGTTGCGAGGGCGAAGCTTGTAGCCATGACCGCTACGACGTCGCATGTCCTTTGTCGGCACATCTTCAACATAATCATTCCCAAGTTGGCCGTCCTGGTGGCCGTCGCCATCACCGTCGCCATCACCATCGCCATCAATCCTCCGCCGCTCAAAAGGACTCATCTCCGATGAGCGGGCTGAAATATAACGGCGTACGAGGTCCGCGCCAAGAAGATCCACCTGTGTAGCAGAGAGCCAAGAGTCGTCCGAAGCCGGACGACCACTCCAACGAACCAAAAACCTGTGAATGTCGCCGTCGGGAGTGGGAAACACATCATCCTGCAAAATCCTATCAGGCAAGAAATCCATCCGGGGAAACCTCGGAAAAACGTTATGTGAAGCAGAAAAACAAGTTTCATCATCAATAGACGGCATACCTCCCATAGGATTCGAAGGAGAAAGCGATCCAGAATTGAGCTCACCCCCCACCCCATTAGATTGTATAGTGGAATTATTAAACGGAGAGACAGACAGTTCAGGTGGTGGAGCAAAAAAAGCGTTAAATCCGAAATGTTAAACACATGGGAGATTCCCCAATCAACGGGTAATTCTAACAAATAAGCATTTTCGCCTAATTTCTTCAAAATTCGAAAAGGACCGGCTTTCTTGTTCGCTAATTTGTTTATGGTGCCCGAAGGCATCCGTTCAGGGATAAGACGAACCATAACCAAATCGCCAATGTTCAAGGAGACTACTCGCCTATGTACGTTAGCATTCGATTGATAGATAGAATATTGCTTAGCTAACGTCTTGCCAATATGCTCATGGAGAGAGTGAACGTGTGAAGCGAAGTCCTGTGCAAATTGACTTGACTTAAAAGAAGGCGGTAACGGAACCAAGTCAAGAGGCACTGGCGCCTTATAACCATGCACTATCTCATTCAGAGACAACCCAGTGGACCTGTTCTTAGAATTATTGTACGCTAGTTGAGCATGCGGAAGGATAAGATCCCACGTACCTTTATGTTCGCCCACTAAACAACGAAGTAACCCTCCCAAGCTACGGTTGACAACTTCCGTTTGCCCATCTGTTTGGGGATGATAGGCCGACGAAAACATAAGTTTAGTGCCCATGAGTTTCCAGAGTGTCTTCCAAAAATAACTTGTAAATTTTACATCCCTATCACTCACTATCGTCTTAGGAACACCCTGATGTGCCACGACCTCCTTGAAATACAATTTTGCTACATTTGAAGCATCGTAGGTGTTATTACTAGCGATAAAATAGGCCATTTTGGAGAAACGGTCTACTACGACTAAAATAGAATCGTGACGCCTCAATGTCATGGGTAAACCCAAAATAAAATCCATGCTGACATCTTCCCATGGTACCGACGGAATCGGAAGTGGAGTGTAAAGACCCGCATTGGTCTTGTTTCCCTTTGCTAGTTGACAGATACGACAACTTCCTACGATTTTGTTGACCATGGATCTGAGGCCCAGCCAAAAGAATTTATCCTCTACGAGTGTTATTGTTTTGTCTCTACCAAAATGTCCGCCTAACCCTCCGCTATGTAATTCCCATATGATAAAATGTCGTAATGACGAGCGGGGAATACATAGTTGCAAATGTTTAAATAAGTATCCGTCACGGATATAGTACGCCGAAATGGTGGTAGGGGAATTATCCTGAGCGGCGAAATAAATTTCCTTAAAGTCTGGGCATTGGACATATTCATCTTTAATCCTCTCAAATCCTATGACTGACACTTCCATGGTAGTTAGTAATAAGGTGACCCTACTTAATGCGTCTGCCACACGATTTAATGTACCCTTCAGATGCTTGATAATGAAAGTGTACTCCTGTAGGTACGAGATCCATTTAGCGTGCCGTGGGCTAATCTTATTTTGAGAATTAACAAATTTGAGGGCCTCATGGTCCGATAATATCACGAATTCTTTTGATATAAGGTAATGTCGCCAATGTTGGAGACAACGAATCACGGCATAGAATTCGCGATCATAATTCGAATAGTTTAACTTTGGGCCGGCTAGTTTCTCGCTAAAATATCCTAGCGGATGTCCCTCTTGACTTAATACTCCTCTGATTCCTATCCCCGATGCGTCGCATGATAGTTCAAACACTTTACTAAAATCCGGTAATCGTAGTAAGGGGGCTTCAGACATCCGTTCCTTAATCGTTTGGAAAGCACTAGTGGCCGCTTCCAACTAAATTCTCCTTTCTTCATACACTCAGTGATGGCTGCCATAATACTACTAAAATGCCGAATAAATCTTTGGTAAAACGTGGCCAACCCGTGGAAACTTCGAACTTCCCTTATATTCTTGGGTTCCGGCCACTCTTTAATTGCTTGAACCTTCTTTGGATCCACATGAATGCCATCTGAACTCACGATGTATCCTAAGAACTCTACGGAAGACACACCGAATGTGCATTTTTTAGATTAATAAATAAATTCTCTTTGCGCAATGTGGTAAGGATTGTTCTTAGGTGAGTTTCATGATCCCCCAGAGAGATGCTAAACACCAAAATGTCGTCGAAATAGACCACTACAAATTTTCCCATGTAGGGTTTAAAGACTTGGGTCATCAATCGCGAAAACGTACTAGGTCCATTGGTAAGTCCCTCTCCAAGCACTAGCCATTCATATAGTCCATCCTTAGACTTAAATGTCGTCTTCCATTCGTCTCCCTCCCGTATTCGTATTTGATGATAACCGCTCTTAAGATCCAATTTAGAGAACACGGCGGCTCCTGATAACATATCTAGTAAGTCATCCAAACGGGGAATGGGGAATCGATACTTGACAGTTATTTTATTTATAGCCCGATAATCGACACACAATCGCCACATTTTATCTTTCTTCGGGACTAACAAGGCAGGGACGGCACAAGGACTTTAACTATGACGTATAAATCCTTTCGCTAACAAATCTGAAATTAATTTTTGCAACTCCTCATGTGAGGAGGGATTGAGTCGGTAATGGGGCTGATTCGGCAACGAAGAACCCGGGACAAAATCTATCTCATGTTGGATATCACGCATAGGTGGCAACTGAGGTGGTAAGTCCACCGGGTAGACATCCTTATACTCTTCTAAGAGAGTTCGAAGGGATAACGAGAGGCTCGCTAATGAGGGTGCATCCTCCTTAGCTTGTAAACAAACTAGAGCGTAGATAACGCCATCCATGAAAGTCTCACGCTCTAAATCTTTCCTACTTATCAGACTTATCGTTTTCTTTTCTACAGGAACAATGGTATCTTTGGACGCAGGTGACGGATCCTTGGGCGACGATGGTTTCAAAACAATGGTCTTACCATTGAATTTGAACTCATAAGTGTTGGCTCGTCCAAAATGGGTCACGTCATAATCATAAAGCCAAGGTCGTCCTAATAAAACATGACACACGTCCATGGGGATGACGTCGCACCACACTTTATCAACGTAGTTTTTTAATGTTAGTGGCACCAAGCATCGCTTAGAGACTGATATTGACGTCTTGTTTACCCACGCGATTTTATAAGGATGTGGGTGCGGCTCGGTGACTAAATGCATGCGTGCGATGGCGTTTTCCGAAACGACGTTCATGCAACTACCTCTATCAATAATTAGTTTGCACCATTTTTCACCGCACTTAAAATTTAAGGTAAATATATTTGTCCGGTTATACTCGTCCAACGCTCGCGGTGTGGCCAAAATACATCTCATCACCATCATGTAAGAATCGTCCTCAATGTCACTCGGCTCGGCATCAGATTCTTCTCCCGCGCCATATACGATATCGGCAGGCTCAGACGTGGAGTCTAATAGGGCTAACGGTTTGCACTTCGTGGGGCACTCACTAGAGTAGTGCCCTTGGATTCCACAAGAATAACACGTGACATTAGTCTTGCTGATTCGTCCTATTGGTACTCGCTCACCGGTGGGATTTCTGTTATTCCTAGCGGTAACAATAATGGACTCCGAATCCGTTGATCGATACTTTCCCTTATCTCGCGTGGAGGAAGATGGATGCGGTCCTAAGAGGGATTTTCCCTTCTGAAAGTTTCGTCCTTTGACTTTGTAGGCGTTGTGTTTTTCAATATCCAAGGCGGCATTGAATGTGGTGTTAAGGTCCGTGTGACCATAACGCAAGAGCTTGCCTTGAATGTCCGAGTTAAGTCCCTTACGAAATCGGGAGAGTGTGACTTCGGGCATCTCACGAACATCACACCGCACCAACATATTCTTAAGTTGTCCCATGTATTCTGCTACCGAAGCGTTACCTTGACGAAGGGAGGCTAAGTCGTCGAACATTTGGGTCCGGTAATAAGTGGGAACATATTGGTCGTGGAGAAGTGCTTTCATTGCAGCCCACCCAATTGGGGGTGCTCCATTAACCGTACCTAATCGTCTCTCTTCGTTCAACCAGTATGTCTTGGCCCTTCCTAGTAGTTTCATCTGTGCAACCTTCACTTTCTCAACGTCCGTCAGGTCGTGCCATTCAAAATAGCACTCGATTCTCATGATCCAGTCTAGGAATAGTTGGGGCTCTCTCATACCATCATATGAGGGTGAGTCTATTTTTACGTCCCTAGTTACGTCGAACTCATAATGACCTCGAGGTGGGTACTCATCGTCCTGATCACGTGGGTGATTGTCTTTCCTCTCGCTGGTTGGCGGTCGGGGGTTGGGGACCCGGTCGGTTTCTGCCAACGCCGTTGTTTCGGGGCGCCGCTTGGTTTACAGCGAGCCCTTCAATTAACTGTGTCAGTGCGTCAAACCTAGCGTTAAACTCTTCGCGTAGCTTAGCGATCGTGGCCGGAGCATGCTCATCACCTTGGTTGTTTGCCATGTGTGAGGTGGAGGGAAGATATTCCATGCCCAGCCTAGTGCGCATGAACGAACGGGACAAACACAATTTGGACCTGATTTAAATTACGCGTTTGAATTTTTTGACACTAAACAATTGAGCAACAGGAAAAACTTTTTCAGACTTTTTTTCTTAAAAAAATGAGGAGAAAATTCAGAATTTTTTTTATAATTTTCTGCAGAAAAATTTTAATTCATTCATTCACTAATCTCAAAATCCAATACAACATAGCCTTATATAGGCTTTACAATGACAAGGGTTATAAGCACCCCAAATGTGGCTAAACAAAGGCCAAAATGAAATGACAAATAATTAAAACTTTTGGCTAAACAAAGGCCAAAATAAAAACATAATTAAAATCTGAAATAATATTTAAAATCCAATACAACATAGCCATCAATCTTCTTCGGCAACATGACGTGGATCTTTGACATGTATCAGATCACCAACGTCGTCCGGTGGGGGACGCTCTAAGTCAACATGTCGGGGGGTGGCGGCGCCATCAGCTCCCCCTAGATGCACGAGTCTGGAGCTTCTGTAGTCTTCATTCCTCATAGTTTAGCATTCCCAATTCAGTTTTGAAAAGACTGAACTTGGCCTCGTCTAAGGGCTTTGTGAAAATATCTGCAATCTGCTTATCCGTGGGGACATAGCAGAGAGAGATGTCCTTGTTTTCCACGTGCTCCCGAATGAAGTGGTAGCGCACTTTAATATGCTTCGTTCTGCTGTGCGATACCGGATTGTTGGCAATGGCAATTGCATTGGAGGAGTCGCAGTACATTGGTACTTCCTTGAACTGAAGGTCATAATCAGCTAACTGGTTTCTGATCCAAAGGAGTTGTGCGCAACAGCTGCCAGCTGAGATGTACTCAGACTCTGCTGTGAAAGATGCTACACAATTCTGCTTCTTGTTGTTCCATGAGATAAGCCTTCTTCCGAGGAATTGACACATCCCGGAAGTGCTTTTCCTGTCATCCCTACTCCCTATAAAATCAGCATCTGAAAAACCTATTAGCTCGATATCATTATTTCTCGGGTACCACAAGCCAAGATTAAGGGTACCTTTAAGGTATCTAAGAATTCAATTTGCAGCGACATAATGAGATTCCTTAGTGTTCACCTGATATCTGGCACAAACACATGTGGAGAACATGATATCCGGTCTACTTGCAGTAAGGTAGAGCAGGGATCCAATGATGCTTCTGTATTTGGTTTCATCAAAAGGTTTCCCTTTCTCATCCTTATCTAGAGACATGGTGGATCCCATTGGAGTCCTCATAGAGGTTGCATTCTCCATTCCGAATTTCTTGAGGAGTTCATTGGTGAACTTTGTCTGAGAAATGAAAATTCCTTCCTCAGACTGTTTCACTTGAAGTCCCAAGAAATACTTCAGCTCTCCCATACTGCTCATTTCAAACTTTCCTTGCATAAGTTTAGAAAACTTTTTGCAAAGATTATTGTCCGTTGAGCCGAATATAATGTCATCGACATAGATTTGCACCAGCAAGATCTTGCCTTTGACTTCCCTGAGAAACAATGTCTTGTCTATTTTTCCTCTAGAGAACTTGTTCTCAAGAAGAAAACTAGACAAGGTCTCATACCAAGCTCGAGGAGCTTGTTTTAAGCCATATAGAGCTTTATTAAGAAAGTAGACATGATTAGGATAAGTAGGATTGACAAAACCTGGAGGTTGAGCGACATATACTTCCTCTTTCAAGTCTCCATTCAAGAATGCCGATTTCACGTCCATTTGATATACTGTGAATCCTTTGTGAGAGGCATAGGCTAGGAACAGATGGATTGCCTCGAGCCGTGCAACTGGCGCAAACGTCTGGTCGAAGTCAATCCCCTCCTCCTGTTTGTATCCTTGAGCCACCAGTCTGGCCTTGTTCTTGATGATGACCCCGTGTTCATCCAGCTTGTTTCGGAAGATCCACTTGGTTCCAATCACGTTTTGCGTCTTAGGTATGGGAACCAGCGTCCAGACTTGGCATCTTTCGAATTGATGCAGCTCATCTTGCATGGCCAATATCCATGACGCATCTTTGTTCGCTTTGTCGAACTTCTTTGGCTCAACCTGCGACAGGAAGCTAAAATGCAGAATCTCGTTAAGAGTACCTCGGCGAGTTCTGACACCGTCTCGGGGATCTCCAATGATTTGATTTCTGGGATGATCCCTCACGTGTCGGAGCTCTAGAAGTCTTGCATCATGAGCTCTAGTAATTTCTGGGGCTCCTTCTTCTTCAGGGAGGACTGCTCCATCCTGATCGTCATCCTCTCCGATCGGCGTTGATGTGGTGACCTTGACGTATTTTGGAGTTGCATCTTTCTCGGGCTCATCCAGGTGTAGCTTTTCGAGTCTGACACCTGCATCTTCAAGAAGACTACTAGAAGACTTGTAATTAAGCAAACTTCCTTCATCAAATACAACATTTATTGATTCCTCTACCACTAGGGTTTTCTTGTTGAAAACTCTATAAGCCCGGCTATGGCTACTATAGCCCATGAATATGCCTTCGAAGCATTTTTCACCAAACTTAGTACGCGAGTACTTCCCATTGTTCAGTACATAACATCTGCAACCAAAGATCCTCAAATAGGACATAGTTGGTTTCCTGTCTTTCAGTAGCTCGTAGGGCGTCTTACGATGACTTTTGTTGATCAATGCCCGGTTTTGAACATGACAAGCGGTATTGACAGCCTCGGCCCAGAAGTATTCTGGGAGTGAAGCGTCATTCAACATTGTCGTGCAGGCTTCAATGAGTGTTCTATTTCTCCTCTCCGCAACTCCGTTTTGTTGAGGAGTGCGCGGGGAGGAAAACTCATGAAAGATACCAAGTTCTTCACAGAACTCTGTCATAGCACCAGACTCGAACTCTGTTCCATGGTCACTTCTGATTTTGACCACTGAGCAGTTAAGTTCGTTCTGAATCTGCTTGACAAAGCTGGTGAAGATGTCAAACGTATCAGACTTGCGTTTTAAAAAGAACACCCAAGTAAACCGAGAGTGATCATCTACAATCACTAGCGTATAAGACTTCCCTCCTAAGCTATGAACTTGCATTGGACCAAACAAGTCCATGTGCAGAAGATAAAGACATCTGGAGGAGTCTTTGTCTGAGATGCCCTTAAAGGTAGCCCGAGTCTATTTGCCCATCTGGCATGAAGGATAGGGACTATCTTTGATGCACTTAATAATGGGAGCATCCCTTACTAAATCTTTGGAAAACAGCATATTAATTGTCTTGTAATTAATATGTGTCATTGTTCACAAAGAGATGCACTGCCTTTTGCTACTAGGCATACGGGGGTAGAAGAATCTAGACTGAGAAAATCTAAACAGAAAATATTTCTGCTCCTAATGCCGGTTAATACCGTCTCCGAAGAGGCACATGATATTATCAGGCATTTATCCTTGCAGAACTTAACGTCATACCCTTTATCACATAACTGGCTTACACTGATCAGGTTATGATTTAACCCTTTAACATAAGCTAAGTCAGTGATAGAGAGTATACCGTTGGAAATCATACCGAAACCTCTGGTGACTCCCCGATCAGATCCCCCAAAGATGACTTTGGGTCCATTCTCGACTGGAGAGTACTCCCGCAGCAGGATTCTTGTCCCAGTCATATGACGGGAGCATCCACTGTCCAAATACCATATGGGAGTTTTGGTGGCCTTTGGACATTCCTGCAAAACAGAATTAATTTGTCTTAGGAACCCAATCGAACTTGGGTCCTAGATTCCTCGTTAGCATGCTCCCCCTCGAATGGTTAGCCCTACGAGTGGTCTGCCTCGCATTGCCAACATGAAGAGTCTCGTTATTCCTCGGATTAAACCAGCAATCCATGGCAAAGTGACCAACTTTGCCACAGCACCAGCAGTCAAATCTGTTATACTTTCTCCTAGGCACCTGCTTCACTCTTGGAACAAAAGGTTCAGCAGGGGCCTCGGACCTGGAGGTGGAGGCATCATGATAATAACAGTCGTATGATTTGTTCACCTCCTGGTTTCTCAGTGTTACAGGCATGACCTTGGGTGCCTGCTTCCTATTATGGCCGCTAGAGAAGTGGCCATAATCCTTCATCTGAACTTCCTCATAAGGTGCCTTGAAGACACTCTCGCCAAAATTGCGGGGGAAGGTCCAACCATCATATCGGCTCTTTGGCTTTGCAACCGAGGGCCTGAAGTGATGGCCATATGTTGACTCAAAGTCATGTTGGTTACAGGGAAGGCTGGGCTTTCTGAACGCAACAGGACTGAGTGGGGCCTTTCCCTTTTCAGCAGTAGAGGCCTTCTTAGCAGCCTTATTCTTCCTCTGGTTCCTGTTTCTCCTGGATGAGGAACCAGGTACCCCTACGTGCCCCAAACCAGCTCCTTTGGCCTGAGCAGTGAAGGTATCAACCAGTGGAAGAACTGTCTTTGGCATAGAGAAGCTCTTAATGATCTTCTTTTCTGCCACAAGTTATTCTTCCAACCTGTCAATTTCCTCCTGCTTAAGATCGAGGAGCTTAAGAGACTCTAAATGCTTAGAAGTCAGGTCCAAGTGCTCCTGTCGGAGGGAGATCAAACTGGTGATCTCTTCCCTCAGGGATACACTCTCACCTTTAAGGAATTTAACTTCCTTTTTCTCAGCCTTCAGTCTCTTTCGACACTTTTCGAAAGTATTGAGCAGAAGCTCATACTTATCGAGGAGCTCATCTTCACGGGCCGAAGGGCTATCCTCAGGTTCATCATCCTGAGACTCAGGATCAGAGTCAGAGTCGGAGAGAGGGGTGTGAGCTTTTACCTTCCCAGTGAATGGGGGGCATTCTCCTTCTGAGTCAGAGCGACCCACCAGCCCGAAGTAGGCTTCCTCATCATCACTGGAGTCTGAGGAATCAGACTCACTCTGTGTCTTTGACTTTTTGGCAATGTATCTCCTCTCCTTCTTCTTATCTCTAGAGGTCTTATGCTCTTCTCCCTTCTCCTTCTCTCTCTTGCCTTGATGGCAGTCGGCCACGACGTGTCCTGGCTTATTGCATCCCAAACAGATGATGTCAGTATTACGATGTTTGTTCGGTTTTGAATCATACCTGTCAGAAGAATAATTCTTCTTCTGAAATCTGGAGGAGGAACCGTCTCTCTTTCTTTGATTCCTCATCTTGAAGAACTTCTTGAATTCTCGGGTGATGAGGGAGAAATCTTCTTCAGACAACTCTGAGCCAGAGGAGCATGGCTCGGAGTCTTCCTCCTCATCCTTTTTCCCGGCACGGGATGAAGTCGCACCCTTGCCCTTCCTGGAGTGAATGGCTTTTAGGGCCACAGTCTTTTCCTTGGTTGCAGCCTTCTCTGCCTCTTCTTCAGCTTTTCTCGTGTTCAACTGGAGCTCATAGGACATGAGCTTCCCAAAGAGTATCTGGCGATCGGTTTCAGCTAATCTGCCAAACTCTCG
The DNA here is from genome assembly GCA_039513925.1 of Platanthera zijinensis. NCBI lineage: Eukaryota > Viridiplantae > Streptophyta > Magnoliopsida > Asparagales > Orchidaceae > Platanthera > Platanthera zijinensis. Next base: position 136,398,123 of record CM077094.1, read on the forward strand.
GATGGCGCAGATCTTCGTGTCCCATTCCTTAGTAAGGGACCTAAGGAATTTATCATTAAGTTCACCATTAGTGAACACTCTTCTGTATCCCTTGAGAGCATTGACGATCTTGAGGAAGTTTTCGAAGGTAACTCTGATCTCTTCCTTGGGCCCCTGCCTGAAGGCCTCATATTTCTGATTCAGGAGGGATCTCCGATCATCCCTCACTTCGTCTGTGCCCTCCATCAGGATAATCAGGCTGTGCCAGATATCCTTAGCCGTCCTGTAGTTGCAGAAGTTCTGCATCATGGAGTCATCGACTGCACTGATCAGTATGTTCTGTGCCTTCTTGTCAAGTCTGACCAGCACCATCTCGTCCTTGTCCATTTCAGAAAATGTCTTTGGCACCATTTTGGTAGGATCAATGGTGGAGGCCTTAGTGGGAATATACGGTCCCTCCTCCACAACCATGAAGAGTCGAGGGTCGACTGCTTCCATGTAGAATCTGATTCTTTCCTTCCAGATAGGAAAGTTCAGTCTGGTGCACACTGGGATTTTGCCGGAGTACTTGAGTCCGTCCATGGTAGATATTTGTCTTTTTCTTGACACTGGTGGCAGGATTCTACTTAAGGTGTGAACCTTTTTGATGAGTAACCTCCCTCTGATACCACTTGAAAGTCCACCTAGTGCCAACTAGCTTCACCTATGGGGGGGAATAGGTGTCTTGTAGCATTTTTGCGGAATTAAAAAGTGTACCTGCACAAATAAATCAAACAACACAGCACAAAAAAGACTCAAGCAATTTATAGTGGTTCACTGATTTGGGTACGTCCACTTTCCCCCTTCGCCTATCTCCCAACCAGGGACGACTCGGTCACTTCACCAACAGGATTGAAATCCAATCCTTGCACTAACGGAAGGAACCCTTCCACACATAGGAGTCACCACTCCCACACCACGGGTTGCACCCAACCCTTACAACTAGGAACCAATCGTTCCTTTACAATGAAATTGAAAATAGAATGTATTAGAAATACAAACAACTTATGGATACTAAGGTGTCCCTCTTCGTTCGACGACGTGTTCTTGAAGTCAACGAAGAGTCCACAACCCTAGATCTCTCTTGGAGAGAATCTCCCCGAAACCGGCGGCGGCAAAGGGCGGCGGCTTGGCTCTCGGGATTGGCGGCGGCAACGGAGTGCTGCGGCGATGCAATGGAGATTCAACCTTCGTAGCAAAGGTAGCAAGGTCTTCCAACGGTCACACTAAGATCGATCGTCTTGATCGATTCGGAAGGGGATGGTTATCCCGATCAACGAATCAAGAGACAAAAGATCTCTGGTTAGACGCGTGAGACGCTGTGCTAGGCTAAGCTTCTATCGCCGGAGATCTGGAAGAAACCTTGATCAGCAGCGGCGACAAATTGTACGAGCGGCGATGACGGCGGCGGAGCAAGATCGCGATGTAGGTCACGTCGGAGGCACTTCTTTTTGAAATCGTGTATTCGTATGTCTTCCGCTCAACCATACAGAGGTATATATACATTAGGTCATCCTACATGACCGTTGTGGGCCCCACCAAGAAGAAGACCTAAGTCCGGTTCGAGATAATCCAGGTAACTTGGACCGGTCCAGAGAATGGGCGAAAATTGCCTAAGTCAAATTCGGCGAGAATCGTAGGTGATTCTCGCCGAAGGCGAGAATCAACTACGATTCTCGCCAAATTCTACTTAACAGAAATCAATCTCTACTGATAACAGAAGCCGGTGAGAATCGGCGAGAATCACAATTGATTCTAGTCGAATCGTCGAGAGTGCAGAGTCATTCTCGACGAATCGGCGAGAATCACTTCGTGATTCTCGACGATTCTTCCTTAGAAGAATTCAAGGTGGCTTCGAGACAACCGACAGCAATCGGCGAGAATCAGTTCGTGATTCTCGACGATTCGGCGAGAATCACTAGTGATTCTCGTCGAATCGGCGAGAATCACTTAGTGATTCTCGTCGAATCGGCGAGAATCACTTAGTGATTCTCATCGATTTGTACTTAGACGATTTTCGTCTTTCTTCCAGTGAGCTGGTCTTTGGCCCATCCTTGCTCCTTGTCTGCTCTTGATCTTGCATAACCCTGTGCTTGAAAATAAGTACACTCCAATAGAGAGAGTACACGTAAGTCAACACACGGATCTGCTCAACGAGGGATTACGTTGCACAGACCCATGTATATTGACCTACTGCACCCTGACATTGGTGTGTACTTACCGATGAATAACTGCAAGCACAACTTGAAGACAAGTAATCAAATACATTGTCAATTCACCTTAGCTTGTTCAGGGGCTTCTTCAAATCATGTACATTGTGGATACAATACCCAACAGTATATTTTCTAAAATAGAGTGATTGATAGTTAATAATATAGAAGACTAATCTTAACAATAAATTATATAGAGAAAATTTGGTTAATCAATTTCTATAGGTAATTACTAATCAACAAAGGCGAGCACTCAATGAGTCTACATCAATTGTAATCATGTCCATCACAAAAATTTTATATTTGACGAGCATAAGCATGAGCATCCACCCCGAGACGTATAATTTGTAATGTCCTCATTGCGAAGTAAAAAAAAGAGCAATTTCAGCAATATTTAGAAAGAATGATGGACTGCCAAAATATACTAGAGCACAAGAAGTAAAGGGAATGTGAACATATATATATACAGGCAGAATACAAATAAAATTGTTCCACAGATACATGTCCAATAATAATAATAAAAATCATGAAAATCAGAAATAAGCAAGAGCATCGTCCTGGTCATCCTGGAGGCGAGGGGGGTGAGCAGCTGGTCATGGCGGGCTGGAGATTCCCATATGAGTTCGGATCTGCTCGATGGCCGCCTCAATACCCAGAAGGCGCGACGAGAGCTGAGTGTCGTAGAAGTGATGTAATTCCCGCGCGTAGTGAGACTGCCGTAGAGGCTTAGCAGTGGAAGACTCCCCCTAAGTGTAAGTAGAGTGCGCTGGGGGAATGAGAGGCCCATCGAGGTCAGGATCGACCTCATCATCATCATCTTCGTCCGCCACAGGAAGTCCACTCCTCGCAATGGTGTAAGTAACACCGCCCCGGCCCTGACTGGCGGTGACGAGACAGAGTGATCGAAGACTAGCCATAGTGATGGGCACTGTCTTCGCCACTACAGTCATCGCTGGGAGAGACAAGAATATGCCCATATTTTTTGCCAGGCGGGTGATGTAGGGGGCTACACAAATAGACCTGATGCGGGAGTTATCCGCCTGATGAAGTATGAACTGTGCGAACATATAGCCCAAGTGAAGTGGGTAACGAGAAGACATACTATATAAATATAGGATGTCCTGCCTACTGACTACGCCAGAGCTTTCGCCCCGGCTGCTCAATGTGTGGCTCAGTAGGTGGTGGATGTAGTGGAGGGCAGGGGAGGTGAACTTGGAGTCCTTGGACCTCTTGGATTCATAAGGAGAGACGTCGAAGGTGAGACTGGTCCAGATAGAGCCTGCTTAGTCACGAGAGGGGAGATCAAAATGTAGCTCAGGGTAGGCGGCACTAAAGAGGAATGTATCCTCATACACCCCTAGGAACTGGGTGAATTGTAGTAGTGAAAGGGTGTAGGTAGTGTCCGCTACGCGAAACGAAATAATTCCCTCTTGTGGGTTTCCATGCTCCATCAAGGAATGTCTAATGTTTAAGTAAAAGGTCGATAGGAACTCGAGTGTGAGTTCCTTGAAGCCTACTTCCTCTATGGCAAAAAATTCCCCCCACCCCACCACTGAGATTAACTCTCGAACGTCTGTCGCGGGACCTATTTTTCGAGAACGTCCCAGTCGATAGTCCGTATATCTTGAAATTTCTTCGACTGTAGACGATGGAAGCGGTTGAGATGGTTCGGATCCGCATATTGCGGTGGTGCAGCAGCGTTGCGCCTCTCAGTGGAGAGCGCTTGAAGATTTGGGCGATGTCAACGACTGCCCTGTCCTCGGCTTGATGACATTATCTGTGGAACATCGAGGATTTTTTTTCATTTTTGTAGAAGGGGATCAACAAGGAGAAATCCGAGAGGGGAAGAAGAACTAAGATTAAAAGGGTTAAAAGAATGTAAATACAAAAAGCAAATCAAATTTCTACCGGAAAAATAAGTTGAGGAAGAGTGTCGCGCATCCACGGATTTTGAAGGAGGTGCTGTAACCGGCTGTGAGGAAGCAAGAAATGGATGTGGGGAGGCTGGGATGAAAGTGAAGGATCACACAAAAAATCGGCCCCTATATATATAAGATGCACACGGGTGGACACACGACCGTGTGTTCACCCGTGTTGGGGAATCAAAACCGGCGGGAAACACGGCCTCCAAGGAGACGTGCGGTCAAATGGCGGTAAAACTGCGCGCCAGATGGACACGGTAAACAACACGGCTGGTTGGCCAGCCGTGTCCTCTCCGGGAGAAAATTCGCACAGTTAATACGGGATAGAATACGAGTTAGTGTGCTGCCGTGTTCTTTTCTGAATGAAATAAGCAAAATCAGATATTCTGATACGGCATCACACACGGGTGTGTGCAAACCCGTGTCCTTCTCTGGAAAAAATCCTGCCTAAGAGCACACGGGGTAGAACACGGCTGGGTGATCAGCCGTGTCTTCCTCAGGAGAAAATTCCCTGTTTGAAATTTTTAAAGGACACGGCTGTGTCCAAGGTTGTGTGCTTGACACGGGCACGCACACGGGCGTGTGTTATCCTATGTGGTGCTCTGGACGAATATGGGTAATTGAACGCTTCCAAATACGGCATCACACAAGGGTGTGTGGGTGGCCGTGTTGTGCTCGGTAAAAAATGATGTTTTCCCAGGTTTTATATGGGACACGGCCGGCTGAGTGAATGTGTGATGGACACGGCCAGGCACATGGCCGTGTGCTTGGGCGTGTACTCCTCTGACTTCGAAATTTTCCCTAGGTTATTTTATGGATAATTTTTGGGCTAAAATTTTAACTAAACTTTGCACTAAATTTTTTAAAAAAACTATATAGACAATCTACTATACTATATGGATTCCTAGTCTAGATAGAGGCAAGATTTTAGATGAGCGAAGTCTTGAGGAAGCGCACTGTAGTAAAGTTTTAACCGATGCACGTTGACTTTAAAATCTCCCTTCTCAGGGTGAGTTAGCTCGACGGTGCCATAGGGAAAGACTTCTTTTACTTGGAATGGTCTGGACCACTTAGACCTTAGCTTCCCTGGGAATAGACGCAGCCTGGAATTAAAAAGGTGGACTTGGTCACCCTTTTGTAATTGCTTGGGTTTGCGGAGGTGATGGTCATGAAATAGTTTGGTCTTCTCCTTATAAATCTTGGAATTCTCATAGGCCATAGTTCTCCACTCATCTAGTTCATTAAGTTGAAGTTTACATTTCTCCCCTATAGAATTAGTATCAAAATTTAAAGTGTGTATTGCCCAATACGACTAATGTTCTAATTCTATAGGTAAGTACAAGATTTACCATAGACTAATCTAAAGGGGGTGGTCCTTATAGGTGTTTTAAAGGCGATCCTATAAGCCCACAAACAATCGTTTAGTTTCCTAGACCATTGCTTCCTATTCCCTTCTATAGATTTTTCTAGGAGCCTCTTAAGTTCTCTATTTGATACTTCAACTTGACCACTAGTTTGCGGAAGGTACGGTGTAGCTATCCTATATGTGACTCCAAAGTTCTGCAATACTTTATCTAGCTGTAGATTATAAAAGTGAGAACACCTATCGCTAATAAGTGCACGTGGTGTGCCAAATCGTACAAATAAGGATTTCAAAAACTGAATTACTACTCTACTATCATTAGTAGGCAAAGCTTGCGCTTTAACCCACTTTGATACATAATCTACTGCTACCAAAATATACTTATTCTCATATGAAACTGGAAATGGTCCCATGAAATCAATTCCCCAAACATCGAATACTTCACATTCAAGAATAAAATTTTACGGCATTTCATGTAATCTAGAAATATTACCTGATTTCTGACAAGAATCACATGAAAGCACATACCTTTGGGTATCCCTGAATAGAAGGGGCCAATAAAAAACTGAGTCAAGAACCTTTTTGGCAGAACGATTCGCTCCATAGTGAAAACCAGTAGGACCTGAATGGCACTGCTCCAGGATTCTCCAACCTTCCTCCGCTGATATACACCTTCGAATAACGGAATCTGCACATATCTGAAAAAGAAAAGGGTCCTCCCAAAAGTAATATTTCAAGTCAGAGAAAAATTTCTTTTTCTGCTGATATGAAAAATTCTTTGGAAGGACCTTAGCCACAAGATAGTTTGCATAATCGGCAAACCATGGATAATCAGGATTTATTTTTGTAGATAAAACAAATGACGATTCCTCAGGGAATGTATCAGAAATCTCAGATTCATCTAACATTACCCGTAGTGGATTTTCTAAACGTGATAGATGGTCTGCCGCTAAGTTTTCTGCTCCTCATTTATCCCTAATTTCCAAATCAAATTCTTGCAATAAAAGAACCCAACGGATTAAACGAGGCTTTGCTTCCGCCTTGGCTAGCAAATATCTAAGGGCAGAGTGATCTGTGTATACTACCACCTTAGACAATGTTAAATAAGATCTAAATTTATCAAAGGCAAAAACCACTGCTAGGAGTTCTTTTTCAGTAGTGGTATAATTCTCCTGCTCATTATTAAGTGTTTTGCTAGCATAAAATATAGGGTGAAAGTGTTTGTTTCGGCGTTATCCTAAAACAGCTCCTACCGCAAAACTACTAGCGTCACACATGATCTCGAACGGCTGAGTAAAATCAGGTGTGATCATAATAGGAGAATTAATTTATCTTTCTTTTAAGAACTCAAAGGCATATCGACACTCTTGATTGAAAATAAAAGGTGTATCTTTCTCTAGAAGTCTAGTAAGTGGTTTAGCAATTTTTGAGAAGTCTTTAATAAACCGGCGGTAAAATCTGGCGTGCCCTAAGAAACTTCTATTTGCCTTAACAGAGGTTGGTGGTGGTAGTTTTTCTATGGTCTCTATTTTCGCTCTATCTACTTGGATTCCTTGGCTTGAGATTTTGTGGCCAAGTACTAACCCTTCTTGTACCATAAAATGACACTTCTCCCAACTAAGCACTAGATTGGTTTCTTCACACCTCCTCAGAACTTTTTCTAAATTATTCAGACACAAATCAAATGAATCTCCAAACAAAGAGAAATCGTCCATAAACACTTCCATGATATCTTCAACGTACTCATTGAAGATGGCTAACATGCACCTTTGGAAAGTGGCGGGGGCATTACATAGACTGAATGACATACGCCTATAGGCAAATGTACCGAATGGGCAAGTGAATGTTGTTTTCTCCTGGTCTTCTAGGGTTATAGTAATTTGGAAATACCCAGAAAGTCCATCTAGAAAATAATAATAAGAATGTCCTGATAATCATTCTAATATTTGGTCAATGAAAGGTAGAGGGAAATGGTCTTTCCTAGTGGCATCATTTAACTTCCTATAGTCAATACATACACGCTAACCCATCACGGTTCGCATTGGAATTAACTCATTCTTATCGTTTGCTACCACAGTTAGACCTCCCTTCTTAGGGATGACTTGTACAGGACTTACCCATGAACTATCTAAGATAGGATATATCATACCAGCATCTAATAGTTTAACAATTTAAGCCTTAACTATCTCTTCCATATTTGGATTTAGCCTACATTGCGGTTGAATAGAGGATTTATAGTCTTCTTCCAAAAGGATTTTATGAGTTCAAAAACTAGGATTAATACCTTTTATATCAGATATTTGCCAAGTTATTGCACATTTATATTTCTTCAGCACAGTTATTAATTTAGCTTTTTCAATATTAGAAAGTTTAGAAGAAATAATAATTGGGTAAGAAGAATTAGTTCCTAAGAACGCATACTCAAGATGATCCTGTAATTTTTTAAGTTCTACCACTGGTGGATCCTTAGTATTATTCTTATGAACTTCAAGATCTCCTTCGGTAATCAAACTGTATTCAGTAGTTCTATTCATCGAAAAAGAATTATCTAGAAAAAATAAATCCTCAATAATCTCTCCACTATTTTCATCTTCTAGATAACAATTAGTCATGCAAATTTCTAAAGGATCTCTATAATAAAAATAAGAATTCATAGAAGTCATAAAATTATCAACATCATGAGAAAAATAGCAATAATCATCATTATCTAAAGATTGTTTCATAGTATTGCCTATTTGAAAAGTGACTTCATCTTCCCCTACTCGCAAAACTAATTTACCATCAAAAACATCAATAAGAGCTCTAGAAGTGGATAGGAATGGACGACCTAGTATAAGTGGCACTACGATATTTTCGTCCATATCTAGAATAACAAAATAAGCAGGAAATATAAACTTGTCTACCTTAACTAATACATCTTCTACTATTCCTCTAGGATACTTAACCGACTGATCTGATAGTTGAATACTCATTCTAGTCGAGCTAAGTTCTCCTAGACCTAGTTTCAGATATAGTTTATAAGGCATTAAGTTTATACTAGCTCCTAAATCCGCTAAAGCTTTATTAACTTGTAAATCACCGATTAAACATGGAATTGAAAATGAATCGGGATCCTTAAGTTTTTGATGTAATTTATTTTGTAAAATAGCAGAAGATTCTTCACTAAGTGTAACTAACGATAATTCTTCTATTTTCCTTTTATTAGAAATCAAAGCCTTCAAAAATTTTACATACTTAGGCATTTGAATAATTTCACAAAAAGGTAAATTAACATGTAATTGCTTAAACATAGGTAGAAATTTACCATATTGTGCATCCATGTGCTCCTTGTTTAGCTTTGCTGGATATGGTACGGTTGGTTGATACTCCATTGGCTTCACATTCATATCATTTGGTGCTTCGCCACTAGACTCCTCTTGAGGTGCTTCTTGTGCAAGCCTTGGGTCTTGTAACTCCTTTCCGCTCCTCAACTGAATTGCTCTTGCATGTTCCTTTGGATTTGTCTCAGTATTTCCTGGAAGTGTTCCTTGTTATCTTTAAAACACCATCCTTGCGAGCTGACCAATTTGGTTCTCCAAATTACGAATTGAGCCTTCATGGTTCCGGAAGGCGACATCGATAGTTTGAATGAACTTGGTAAGGACATCTTCCAATGTTTGCTTCCTTTGCACCGGTTGTTGTTGTCCAAACATGGGTTGCTTGCCTTGCCCTCCCCAAGAGAAATTAGGGTGGTTCCTCCATCCAGGATTGTATGAAAGACTATATGGGTTATTTGCTGGATTGAAAGGTGGTCTGGGATTATTACCCATATAGTCAACATGCTCTTGCACTGGAGGTTCACCACTAGGCATTCCACAAAGTGAAGGGTCCCATTGTTGAGGTACCATGGGGGTTGATGCTAAAGAAAGGTTGTCCATCTTTTGGTGGAGCTTTTCCACTTGAATGGCTAAGGCAGTAACATCATCCACTTCATACATTCCTGCGAGCTTAGTAGGCTTTGTTCTCATGGTAGTCCATTAATAGTTGTTCATAGCCATGTCTTCTATCAACTATTGAGCCGCTTCAGGTGTCTTATTGTTCAGGGTGCCCCCACTAGCCGCATCGATCATTTGTTTGGTGGATAGATTGAGACCATTGTAGAATGTCTGAATCTAAAGCCATGAAGGTAAGGCATGATGGGGACATCTCCTTAATAGATCCTTGAATCGTTCCCATGTGTCGTACAACGATTCAGATTCCAGTTGAACATACGTAGAGATGTCGTTCCTTAGCTTCGCAGTCTTCACCGGTGGAAAGTACTTCATCAAAAACTTCTCAACCATCATGTCCTAAGTAGTAATCGATACTCTAGGTAAAGAGTTAAGCCACTGCTTAGCCTTATGCCTTAATGAGAATGGGAACAATCTCAATCGAATGGCATCATTGGAAATACCATTGATCTTGAATGTATCGCATATCTCTAAGAATCCGGCTAAGTGGGTGTTTGGATCCTCATCTTGCAAGCCATCATATTGGACATATTGTTGGACCATTTGTATAACGCTCGGCTTTAATTCGAAATTGTTGGTTGGAATAGGTGGTCTAACGATGCTCGACCCAGTACCTTGGAGATTGGGCATAGCAAAGCCAAACATGGTTTGCTCATTCTGGTGTTCCATAGTATCTAAATTCTCTGGATGATGTTCTCCTTGGTTTACTGTTTCCTCTTCTAACAGTCCGTTTAAAATATCTGTAGTGTTTGTTCCCACGTTCGTTTGGTTAGTGTTATGAATAATTCATTCTGGGTCAGGATGAAATGGTGCTAGCCCAGAATTTCTTCCCCTGGTCATAGACTAACAGACTACAAAACAGAGATTAAGTAATATAATTATACTAAAAACTAATTTACAATTATTCGTTAGTAAGCAAAAATGGTAGATTAATAGAGTTTAAGCTTTCTAAATATTGAAATTGGGTCCCCGGCAACGGCACCAAAAACTTGATGATTGTTTTGCTAAGAATGTTTAACTTGATGCGAATTCATTCTACACTTTAGAATAAACTATGTAGATGGGCATAAGCTAGATTGATTTATCATTCAGGCAAGTGCACCTATCAATCATAGTATAGGAGAAATCTACATCTCGTGCCCTATTCCACAGGATCATTTCAAATACTCGTACTCACCCTCACTCTATTATCATACCTATAATTAAAATTGATTTTTAATCTAAAAAATCCTAACTATGACTACTTGGAAAAAATAACATTGGAGAGTTAAAGATGATAAAAGACTAAAAGTAGGAGCATTCACATGAACATACTTACTATTATATACAATTCTATGTAATCATGAAATAACAAAACTATCAAATTCATTGTATTGTAAAAGGGTTAAACATTTATCAAATTCTCTCTCGAGCAATTCAAATCCTAAACCTAAGTTGAGTAAATTTTCTCTCGAACAATTTACAATACTCAAATTTGAATTAAATATATTACCCTATCTCCTACATGAATTCATGAAATCCTATCTCTAAAATACCATAAATCCATTTATTCGTATCAAAATTATCCAATTAGCATATCTCTCGATTATGAGAATTGAACTACAAAGAGAAATAACACCTAAATATGAAAATTTATCCATCATCATAAACATCCAATTTCTCAATCTAGAAGTTTGAGAATCATGTAAAATAAAAACTAAATTCATAACTAGGATAATTCTCAATATTTGCAAGCCTATATACGAATAAAATACCATGAATTTGACGAAAATAAGAAGATACATGATTACTAAATTGTTCAAATGAAAAGTTCAAGCGAAATAATAGATAAATAAGGTTAGATCACCAAGAGAAAAGAGAAATTAAGAGAGATACATGAAAGATTAAACGCATACAAAATCTCTTTCAATTACTCCTTCGCTTGGGTGCTCCATCTTCGTCCTCCAGAAGTTCTCCAAAAGAAAATGATCCAAAAGTCCAGAATAATTATTTCACACAGGATTTTATAGTCTCCTTACAAATAGGGTCGGACACGGGTTCCAACACGGCCGTGTCATAGGCCGTGTTGACAGTTTTAGGACGGTTCCATACGACTCGGCGTGTCTGGACGTGGGCCATGTCAGATGACACGGGTTCTGACACGGTCATATAGGTATCTGTGTTCAATGCACACGGGTTGGTTGGCGCCAGGTGTCGAGATCTCCAAAAAGGGACACGGGTTCACACACAGGAGTGTTCCAACCTGTGTGGTTCTCTGTCATTTCTTCCAAAATCTTCAGCTCCATCCTGAAAAGGACACGGGTAGGCACACGGTCGTGTTTCTACCCGTGTTTGCCCAAATTTTGTCCTGTCCTCAGCTATGTTGATTCTGTGACCTCCTCTGTTTGCTCCAAGACATTTAGTTCCACTGGTTAGCCATACCTACATTAGGAAAATTATCGAGTAAGTACATAGCTCAATATATGAAATAATAGGAACTCCTAACTATGCTCTTCTATTCATGATAATACGAATTCTTCACTATTCTTGTGAAATTACAACCTAGGGAGGTGGAAAATAGTAGACAAGATTACAATTATGATAGTAAAAACCCTATCATAATTGTAATCATCACATATGAGAGTTGCTCAAGTCCCATTGAGCCTCTAATTGTATTTGTAATCCAAACTGCATTTTCAGAATTTTTTATCATTGCTTTCTCTCCCTTTTCGACTTCTTCAGATGTAGTCTTAGTCAGAAAGGTGTTGGCTTCAGCTATCTTTACATCTAGGTAGTTTACACCCTTAGTGACATGGTATTTGACCTGGAGCAGGTGGTCATCTAGAATTTAAGTGCATGCATCCATTCTCCTTTCAATTGTGATCCTGTGTGCATCCATTAGTGTCTTCTGGGCCTTGTGGACCATATCCATATTGTTAAATGTGATGTTCTGGTTTTCGCTAATGTCATTTTGAGTTTGTCTGATCTGTTGAAGTATATCTTCAGTGAATGTGACGGCAGGTGCTTCCCTCATGAAGAATGCCACAGTGTTTGCTTTCAGCATGTTAACCTCAAACCTAATGGAATTTATCCTAGTAGAAAGACTTTATCTCACTTCCTTGATGGAGTCATCAATGTAGTGTTCCAGTTGTCTTCTCTGATCATCAAGTAAACCTTTTAGTTTGGGCTAGGAAGGAGGATGACATTTGATCAGCTTTATAAGATTTGCCTTGGTCACAGACCTCCTCATCCCTATCCCTGATAGGAATCCTGACTTCTGAATCAGCCATCATATATTCTGAAGAATGTACATCAGCTTGTACATCAGCAGTAACAATTTCCTTGTTAGATTCAGAGGAGACAATATCATGCAATGTATCTTGAGCAGGGAGTTCAGAGTGAATCTCCCCCTCAGCCGCAGCATTGTCCTTAGAGACAATCTGATCTCTTGCATTCCTCATGGGAATTTGTTTCTCTAAAGTGGTTGTGACTAGAGCATCTTCCATCATCCTCTCAAGGGCTTGCTCCCCCTCAACTTGAAGATAGAATAGAACAACTTTAGGACCCTCTGGAGTTTGAGCACTCTTTTTCTACAGATTCTCAATGAAGGAGTCTAGTTGTTCTTGAACTGATTGGATAGTAAGTATCCTCCTCAATATGAACAAGTATTTGGGAAGTCTCCCCCTCAACTTTTGTACATATATTTTGTACTAGCTAACCATCTAGTGTGTCCATGACATCAGCTTGGATTTCTTCAGACTGTGTTCTAGCCAATTGGTTCCTTGCAGCAAGTTCAGAAGATATTGATACCTGAGTGTTGATGTCTCTTTTATTCTCTTCAATAGACTCAGTGAGCTGGGGATTATGTGGCTCCTCTTCACTCTTCTCGGAGGAACTGCTTTTTATGCTCTCCTCAGTAATCAGAACAACTTTCTTCTTCTTCTTTTCAACCGTCTGTTGATGTGGCAACAGAACTCTGTCCCACCATTCAATCATCTTTGAGTCAATCCTCCTCATGTGATGGATTTTTGTTTCTATCCTTATGTTTAGGATCCCTGGAACAGTGTTGTGAAGATATAGAGATAGAATCCTCCCCAAGTTTGGCTCTGGGATGCATTCTACTATTCTTTCAAAAAGTACCTTTCCCCAATATGTTTTCTTAGAAAGGATTATTCTTATTATCAATCTAAACATCTTCTTAGATATCTTATCATGAGAACCAGTCTTGCATAGCAGAACCTTCCCAACAATATCTGCTAGAAAATTTACCTTTCAGATTCAGCACTTTTCTCAAAATTGATCCAGTGGAGTGCTTTGACAGTCCACACCACTTCAGGGCATATCTGACATCAGTTTGGCCCAGTTCTTCTTCTTCATCCGACGGCCTGAACTTGGGCAGTTGCAGTGCCTTGCTCAATCGTTTGGGGGTAATCTTGACCTTATTTCCGCTAATAAAAGATCTAATTTTAGTGGAGGATGGGTCAACCTTAACATTAGAGTATAACTCAAGCACTTCCCTAGCAGACTCGGCTCTAAAAGAACATATTCTAGGACAGCAACCTGCAAGAGGTGGAGAACGAGCTGAACTTCCTCTGGTGCATCCTTGAACCCATTTCTCACTAACTCTGATCCCTCGAACAGGAAATCCAATCCTCTTAGCGACATTGCTTCTGTGAATTTATATAGATTTTTCAAGCTTTCGTCGTTTTGTTGCAGGGGGCAGAGAAGGGCGAGGAATAGTTTATTTTGTTCTAAGCACACACCTTTCTATTTATACATATCTCTAATTTGATAGTGTGGAGAGGCGCATACCTGTTGCGATGATCATGAGGAGATCAACAACTGAGATTAATCCTACAGATTAGCCATAAATAGAAGTCCCTTAATGTTTACGTTGAGTGGATTCGACGCACTCGATGCTCTCGACGCATGATGTTGACTCAACGCACTCGATACCTGAGCCCTTAGACTAAGTGCATTCGATGCCTGATGTTGACTCTGCGCACTCGATGCTTGGACACTTAGTCTATAATTCCTTTATTATCCTGCATAGGTAAATACTACCTGCAATTATAAGACATGAAGAGCAACTGAAGCTATACTAAGCTCATCATACCCAATTCAAATTTGAAGGAGTTGAACTTGGCTTCATCTAGTGGCTTAGTGAAGATATCAGCCACCCGTTTGTTTGTAGGGAATAATTGAAGACTGATGTCCTCACATTCCACATGCTCTCTAATAAAGTGATACCTAATCTCTATGTATTTAGTCCTGCTATGAGAGACATGATTCCTAGCAATAGAGATAGCACTAGTAGAATTACAAAACATGGGGGTTCTACTTAGCTTGAGATTGTAGTCCTGGAGCTGATGCTGATCCATAATAGTTGAGCACAATAGCTTACAGTAGATATGTATTCTGATTCAGCTGTTGATATTACAACACTTGTTTGCTTCTTGCTGCTACAAGATACAAGCCTCCTTCATATAAATTAACAAGATCTAGAGGTGCTTTTCTTGTCTTCTCTGCAGCCTATAAAGTCTGCATCTGAATACCCAGTTAATTCAAAATCATTATTCTTAGGGTACTATAGGCCAAGATCAGGTATGCCCTTGAGATATCTCAAAATTCTTTTAGCTGCAGAATAATGAGACTCTTTAGGGAAAGTCTGGTATCTTGCACAAACACATGTAGCATACTTGATGTCTGGCCTACTAGAAGTAAGGTAGAGGAGGGGCCAATTATGCCTCTGTCCAAGGTTTCATCAACAGGTTTCCCAGTCTAATCCTTGTCTAATGACATTTTTACCCCATAGAAGTTTTCATATTGGAGGCACTCTCCATTCCAAACTTTGTAATTAACTCCTTGGTGAACTTAGACTGTGAGATTGATAATCCATTCTCAGATTGTCTTACTTGGAGGCCCAAGAAGTACTTGAGTTCACCCATACTGCTCATCTCAAATTTCCCTTACATAAGTTTAACAAACTTTTTGCAAAGGTCATCATCAGTAGACTCAAAAATTATATCATCTACATAGATTTGGACTAGGATGATTGTTGAAACCAAAAACTAGCCCTCAACGAGAGTTTGGACCCTGGGGTGTACCTAACACCTACTTCTCCCAAGCCTAGACCCCTGACCAGCAATAAGGAACCAAAGAACTGACCCTAGGCTATAGCACGGAGGTCCCTCCACTAACCCGAAAGATCTCAGAGTGCTTCCCCTCCCTAGCCAAGTGTTGGGATAAGGATACCTCAGAAAGCGCTACAAGACTTCAAAAAATGAGAAAGCTTGCTTTCTGAGATACCCTGTGGGCCTATTTATAGATTCCAAAAAAGCTGCTCTGTCAATAGCGTAGCTTCGCTATTCTAAATAGCTATATGAAGCCTAAAGTGGTCTACCAATAGCCAAACTCTGATGTTCTGAGGAGCTAAATGCAGACCTCTAGGGGTAGCCAGGTAAATTTACCTCTGGACCATACCGGGCAAAAGGCTTCTTGCATATATAGGCGGAAGCCCTTCCACCTGCCCCAGCGAAAGGCTTTTCAATCGCCTGGCCGAATGTGGGTCTGATTGCCCAAGAAAATTGGTCTAAGAACTGATGCGTTGATTACAGAAGGATCATTCAATGCCTTAACTCAAAAAGCACTGAGAGCATTGAGTGAAGGGTGATCACTCAGCGCCTAGAACAAAAGAGCGCCGAGAGCGTCGAGTGAAGGGTGATCACTCGACGCCTAAGGCCTAATGAGTTTTAGCAACTCCATGGGCTTTCCGCCTACACAGGAAGAAGCCTTTTCGCCTACCTAAGCGGAAGCCTTTCCGCCTGCCCTGGTAAAAGGCTCTTAAGTTACCTGCCCTGGGGGAAAATACCCACTCAGCGAATACGGGGTTGTACAATGATCTTTTCCTTAACTTTTCTTAGGAATAATGTCTTGTCTATCTTTCCCCTTGAGAATTTGTTCTCAATAAAAAAATCTAGACATGGTTTCATACCATGCCCTAGGGGCTTGCTTCAACCCATACAAAGCTTTTCTAAGCTTAAAAACAAAATCAGGAGAGTTAGGATTAACAAAACCTGAGGGTTGCTCAATATAGACCTCTTCTTTCAGGTCACCATTTTGGAAAGTCGACTTGACATCCATTTGGTAGACCTTGAATCCTTTATGTACAACATATGCAAGGAATAGTCTTATAGCTTCCAATCTTGCCACTGGTATAAAGGTCTGATCAAAATCAATACCTTCTTCTTGTCAGTATCCCTTAGCAACTAGTCTGGATTTTTTCTTGATTATAACACCATTTTCATCAAGTTTGTTCTTATATATCTACTTGGTTCTAATAATGTTATGTCCTTGTGGTCTGGAAACTAGCTTCCTGACATTGCACCTCTTGAATTGGTTCTATTCTTCTTGCATTGCCACAATCCAAAATGGGTCTATATTGGCATCTCCAAACCTTTTTGGTTCAACCTAAGACAGAAAGATGGAGTACATGATAATGTTGAGGCTTCTGCTCCTGGTTGTAATCCCTTGGCTAGCATCTCCAATGATCAGGTTTCTAGGATGATCCCTCAAATGCCTGACAGCTGGAGGCATACTAACTTCATCATCATGACCTTCAGTGGCTGGATCATGCTGGTCTTCAGCCATATCCTACGAACTTTGTCCTTCAGGAATGCACACAATATTCTCTTCCTTTTGGGCAGTAGGAGGAGGGTTCTTGATGGTCAGGTTTTCTATCTAAAACTTTATACTTGCAGATCTAGAGGAGCTTGGCAGCTCACTTTTAATCATTGATGACTCATCAAAGACTACATTAACAGACTCTTCTATAACTTGATTTTTCAAGTTGTAGACCCTATATGCTTTGCTATGATTGTTGTACTCAACAAATATCCCTTCATAGGATTTGACAGCAAACTTAGTCAAGTAGGACTTCTCATTATTAAGCACAAAGCATTTACTACCAAAGATGTTGAGATATGCTAGATTTGGTTTTCTGTCTTTCATAATCTAATAGGGAGTCTTCTTGTGGTACTTGTTGATAGAGGCTTTATTTAAGACATGATAATCAGTGTTCACTACCTCAGCCCAGAAGTATTCTGGGAGAGAAGTGTCACTGAGCAGTGTCCTTTCAGCCTCTATGAGAGTCCTATTTTCCCTCTCAGTTATCCCATTTTGCTGGGGTATTCTTGGAGAAGAAAACTCCTAACAAATCCCTAGTTCTTCATAGAACTTTGACATGCCTTCAGACTGAAACTCAGTACCATGGTCACTTCTAATTTTGACCCAAGAACTATCTTTTTCATTCCGAACTTGCCTAATAAAGGTCATCAAGATGTCTAGGGTTTCAGACTTTTTCTTTAGAAAGAAAACCCAAGCATATCTGGAAAAGTCATCAACTATCACAAGTGTATAGACTTTTCTACCTAAACTATGAACTGGCATAGGACTAAACAAGTCCATATGTAGGAGTTATAAATATCTCATAGAATCCTTGGCCCCAATGCTCTTAAAGGATGCTTTAGTGTGCTTGTCCTTTTGACATGCAGAGCAAATGCCCTCCTTGGTGCATCTTATATTGGGTCCATTTCTGACTAGCTCTTCACTGAGCTTGCTAATGGTCTTGTAGTTCAATTAGTCAAGCCTCTTGTGCCATTGCACATAGTAAATGACTTTCTCATTAGCAACTAGACACACTAGTGTGTCAGAACTTAAACATAAAAGTTTAAACAGTAAATATTCACACTCCTAGTTCCCATCAACATGATCTCTTGGTCACTTGACCTTTTGATTAGACACTCATCCTTGTGGAAGACAATGACTTAAACAAGATCGTATAGTTGGCTTATGCTTATCAGGTTGTGTTACAACCCTTCCACATAAGTCACTTTTGTGATTGAGACTATGTCATTGGTGATCATACGTACCATAGCCCCTGATAACTCCTGTTTCTGAGCCTCCAAAGACCGCCTTAGGTCCATTCTTTACTGGACAATATTACTTTAGATGACACCTTGTTCCAGTCATATGCCTGGAATAACTACTGTCCAAGTACCATATTGGTGCATGGGTACTTGGACTATCCTGCAATCACAATTTAGTTTACCTTAGGACCCCAAAAAGGTTTGGGCCTTGGTTCTTGTTAGTCTGAAAAAGAACAAGTCTACTTGCAACACTTTTGACAGGAAGACTTGCTCTTGCCCTAGGCATATTAGGGTTGTGCCAACAATCTATGGAAAAGTATCTCATCTTTCCACAACACCAATATTCATGAATATTGTATCTCCTCTTCTGAACATCCCTTTTAGATTGCAAGCTGAAAATAGCTGACTGTTCAGAAGGGAGAGCAACAACCTTTTTCTTATTTCTTTTAGCCATAATTTAACTGAAGGTGAGTCTGCCAGTAGAAGTACTTGACTTACCTTGAGTTCCACCAATAGTGATCTTCTTTACAGTAGATATACTATTGATGGCCTTAGAGATAGCCAAGTCAGGCGTACTTACTGACTTATCTTTGGTCTAAGATGATTCTGGAAGAACTTAAGAATAGGTCACTGCCTTATTCTTAAGTATGGGGGATGGTGCACCAAACACAAATGGTCCATGATGGGCTATCTAGATTTCCTCATGTGGGGCCTTAAAAGAATTTAAGCTTATGCCCTTCCTCCCACCACAGTTGTGAGCATTTTTATTCACACTAGTGGATCTTCTATTCAACAAGTGACCATATATACTCTTTTGGTCATACTTGTTGGATGGAAACACAACCTTCTCAAAAGAGATAATAGGCTGAATTGGAGCCTTGCCCTTACTCCTATTCCTTCTTTTGGTATTCCTCTCAATGTACCCCAGCCCCTTCTTATTAGTTTGGGAGGTGAAGGTATCAATGAGTGGCAATACAGATTTAGGTTTGGAGTATTGAGCCACTAGCATCCTCTCTTTAAGGAGCTTATCTTCCAACTCTTTAATTAAAGCATTCTTACTGTTTATGGTTGAACCTTGGATAATGGTGATTGTTTTAAGTTGGGATATCTCTCTGCTTATCTGGTTCAGCAGTGAGTCTGACTCAGTGTGCAAAGAGAGATCTTTTCTTAAAGAGAAAATCTCCTTGGCTTGTCTTTTGACAATCAACTTGCTCTTCTTCAGAGCTTCCAAGATTAATCAATTGATTGACATCTTCCTAAGATTCTGAGCCATACTCATCACAGGATAAGGGAGATTTAGAATTGGGACTTATTTCACAATCAGATTGAAAGGAGGAAAGAGAATGAATTAGTACCTCCTGTTGATCAGACTGATCCTGGCTAGATTCACCATCTGTCATGGCCATAAGTTCATAACAACCACTAGCATCTTCATCCACCTCATTGTCACTATATAAGTGTGATAGAGGGGCCCTGATTCCTATCCTTACAAATGGATAGTCCTCATCTTCTCCAACTACAGCAGCAGCAACAAACAACCCTATATAGGCTTTATCTTCTTCTTCAGAGTCTGAAGATGCTGAGTCAGTTTGACTCCAACTCTTCTCATTCTTGGCAATGAAGGTATTTTCCTTCCTACCCTTATGGTGGAGGTGTTTATTTTCACTTGTCTCTTTCCTCTTGACTAGGCAATCAATAATGACATGTCCAGGCTTGCTACAACAATAACAAATAATTTTAGAAGAAATATGTTTGCTGGGTTTGGAATCATACATGTCTCTTTTGGAGAACTTATTCTCAGATTTGTTGTGATCCCTCTTGTAATATAAAGAGGGTGAAGGTTTATTCCTCCACTGCTTCCTCTTCATCATCTTCTGGAATTGCCTTGAGAAGGCAGCAAGCTCTCCATATGACGTGTTGTTGTCAGATGAGATGGACTCGGGGCTTTCTGAATCAACTGGCCTTCTTGGGGGAGAGGCAATCCTCTCCTTGCTCTTCTTAGAGCTCTCGGCCTTGAAGGCAACTGTCTTTCCTTAGCATGGGACCTGTTGGTGGTCTCCTCCTCCTTTCTAACAGATAGCTGCATTTCATATGAAATCAGCTTTCTAAATAAAGTGTGAGGAGGAGTTTCAGCAAGCTTGACAACTTCTCTGATTGCATAAATCTTTGTGTCTCAGTCTCTGGTTAGAGATCTTGGGAACTTATCATTATGCATATAATTGCTGAAGACTCTCCCATAAGTCCTCGGCTCATTGATCACTCTGAAGAACTTTTCATAGCAATCAACTATATTATCCTTGTTGTTTTGCCTGAAGGCCTCATATTCCTAATTAAGTACGGATTTCCTATCATCCCTAACTTCTTCAGTGCCCTCCATGTAGACAATCAGGTTGTCCCACATTTCCTTGGATGTCTTGCAGTGGACAAGATTCTGGAATATGGAATCATCTATGACACTGACTATTATGTTTTGTGCCCTCTTATCCATGGTTCTCAGGATGACCTCATCCTTGGTCATCTCAGTGTATTTCTTTGGAGTTTGGACATTGACATTTAGGACAGAAATCTTTATGGGTATGAAGGGCCCTTCCTGAATAGTGATGAAGATCTTAGGGTCAAAAGCTTCCATGAATAACCTAGCCCTCTCTTTCCAAATAACAAAAGTATCGTTTATGCAAATTGGAAGCTTCATAGATCCCAACTCCTTATAGTTCTCTCCTGAGCCCATAAGGATAATCTTAAGCTACTTTTGGAGATCTGTTCAGACTGTTAGTCTTTATTTTCAAGAGTAACTCAACACCTAGAGGGGGGATGAATAGGTTTTTATGTCTTTTATAACTATCTTTTTGCTTTGGTGTGTTGTAACTTAGTTTTAAGTTAGCTTTCAAGAATACACAACAACACACAAGTGTTTATAGTGGTTCTTCAAGGTATGTGTACATCCACTGTCCTTCACACCTTTCTAACAGTGTGTTAGATAAGACCAACTTCTCCAATCTCAGCTCAAAGAGCTTATAACACAGATCCCTCAGGATCTCTCAGACTCCTCCAAGTCCTACCTCAGGCCCAAGGCCCTACCACTCAGAGGAAATGATGCTCCTACAGCTCAGTGATCCACATATCACCTACCTCAGACTTTAATCAAATTCTTACAACTCAGGCTATGAGGATAGCCCTACACTCAGATCCACTACAAGATCCTACCTCAGAGAATGAATCTCCCGCAGCTCAGACACACATGCCCTGCCTTAGATCCATAGAAGGATCCTACACTCAGATCCATAGAAGGATCCTATCTCAACCTTTATAGTGCAGGCTTACAACTTAAGTCAGGAATGATCTTATAGAGAAAATAAGTTTGTTGATGATGAATGACTCCATAGAAATTATCTTTAAGTCAGTTTCTTCCTGAACTGAGAAGACACAGTCATATCTCCTTCGCAACATCAAGAAAAGATCTTCAAGGTTGTTTTTACTTGTGCTGAGAAGTAACTATAGAGGTTGCTTCTTTTTCCTCAGAAAAAATCTTCTTGACCTTGTTGTTGAAGATGTGACTATCAACAGCTATCTATCTGAACTTCTCAGACCAACAGTAAGAGTATTTTCTTCATGCTCTGCAACTTTGTCGAGAGGAAGAAGATGAAGCTCAAAACCCTTATTTTCAAAGGTTATTTTCTTTTTCCTCAAAACTCTCCTTTTGTATTCCGTCATCCAACGACTCTCTGTGTAGTATGAACCACTGGGTTTGGTAACTTCAATACTTTATTTTTGCATAATAGTCGTACTAAAGGCAAGCGACGCCTTTTGTCTTCTAGCAAGAAAAACCCGCGTTATTTGAATTTCTGCTGACGTTAGCATGACTCGGCTCCTGTGGACTTATCAAATCAAGATATTCTGCACAGGCGTTGAGTGAAGCCTTACCTTTCAACGCACAAGTACTTAGCTTAATTCTGACTAAAGGCGTTAAGTGCATTGAGTGATCCTTCATAACTCAATGAATATAGACAATTATAGTCTAACATCTTAGGCGTCGAGTGAGCTTTCATCACTCGATGCATCTAGACATAATTGATTTACTCTATATGAAGGCGTTTAGTAAAGCGTCTTCACTCAATGCTTTCTGACTTTGCATGGCTTCTTGATGAGGCATTGAGCGGCATGTCTTTACTCAACGCTTCTGTACTTAGTTGAATAGTCTGTTGAGTAGGCATTGAGTGAATTGCCTTCACTCTCAACGCTTCTGGACTTAAACAGTTTTCTTTGACAACATCACTGCGGCTTTGACTGTATGTAGTTCTATCAATGCTTTTGGTTCTAGGCGTTGAGTGAACTGCTTTCACTCAATGCTTCTGGACTTAACCAGATTTCTGCATTAGCAATTCTGAGGCTTTGTCTGCTTGAGCATTAGTCAACGCTTTTACCTCCTGGCATTGAGTGAACTACCTTCACTCAATGCTTTTGGACTTAAACAAGATTTCTGCTTTACCAACATCCTATCATGACTCCCATCTATCTTTGTGACTCAAACTACTTGTCAAATCAGTTCAATATAGCACAACCTGTATACATTGAACTTAGGGCATACAATAAATATATTCATGTATATACCATTGACTTATGGGCCTTCTTCAAATCTAGGACATTGTGATCAATGGACCCAACGCTCAGGCAAGAACCTACTTCTAATATTTTTTATGAAATTCTCCAGTTTGTTATGATAAAAATATAGTTTGAGTTTAAGTTTTGATGGTCGTGTCCCACAGCTCAGTGGATCAACTAGTCTACGGGTAAAATATACGTATACACAGCGAAAATAGTTTATTTAGTTCATTTATTATCCTATATGAGCATGAAAATTCACTAGAATAATTCATAATATGCATACATCTAGATTTAATATAAGTACTGAAAGAGATTTTACGTTCGTTAAAATTATGTGACACCTAAGAGATTACCCAGCTGATCAAATCATTGGAGAGCCAGGCGACGACGTTAGAACCAGAAGAGGTACAACCAATGAAATTTTGCATCTCAACTTTCTATATCAGGTTGAACCAAAGAAGTTCAAGAAAGCGAACAAAGATGTCTCTTGGATAATGAGAATGCAAGAGGAGCTCAACCAGTTTAAACGATGCAAAGTCTGGGTGCTAGTGCCCAAGCCAAAGGGACAGAACGTGATTGACACCAAATGGATATTCAGAAATAAGCTGGATGAACATGGAGTAATTATCAAGAACAAAGCTAGGCTTGTAGCTCAAGGATATAGACAAGAAGAGGGGATCAACTTTGACAAGACATTTGCTCCAATGGCTCAGCTCGAGACGATCAGGTTATTTCTTGCATATGCTGCCCTCAAAGGCTTCACTGTCTACCAAATGGACGTGAAGTCAGCATTCCTCAACGAGAATCTGAAAGAGGAAGTATACATAGCGCAACCCCTAGGTTTTGTCAATTATCAATTCCCTGACTATGTTTACTTTTTAAATAAAGCTCTATACGGTTTAAAGCAAGCTCCCCGAGCTTGGTATGAGACATTATCTAGCTTTCTTCTTGAGAATAAGTTCACAAGGGGAAAGTAAACAAGACATTATTTCTTAGGGAAGTTAAAGGCAAGATTTTGCTAGTGCAAATCTATGTCGACGACATCATTTTTGGCTCTACAGAAGACAGCCTTTGCAAAAAGTTTTCTAAACTTATTCAAGGGAAGTTTGAAATGAGCAGTATGGGTGAGCTGAAGTATTTCTTAGGACTTCAGGTGAAGCAATCTGAAGATGAAATTTTCATCTCTCAGACGAAGTTTACCAAGGAACTTCTTAAGAAATTCGGAATGAAGAGTGCAACCTCTATGAGGACTCCAATAGGTTCAATTGTGTCTCTGAACAAGGATGAGAAAGGGAAACCTTTTGACGAAACCAAGTACAGAAGCATAATTGGATCCTTGCTCTACTTGACTACCAGTAGACCAGATATAATGTTCTCAACATGTGTCGGCGCTAGATATCAGGTGAACACTAAGAAATCTCATTACGTCGCTGCAAAGCGGATTTTAAGATACCTTAAGGGTACACCCAATCTTGGCTTATGGTACCCAAGAAGTAATGACGTCAAGCTAATTGGCTTTTTAGATGCTGATTTTGTAGGAAGTAGGGACGATAGGAAAATCTCTTCTGGGACGTGCCAATTCCTTGGAAGACGGCTTATTTCTTGGAGCAGTAAGAAGCAGAATTGTGTGGCAACTTCTACTGCTGAGTCAGAGTATATCTCTACGGGTAGTTGTTGCACACAACTTCTATGGATCAGAAATCAACTTGAAGATTATAATTTGAAGTTCAGAGAAATTCTGATGTATTGCGAATCATCCAGTACAATAGTTATCGCAAACAATCCAGTTTCCCACAGCCGGACCAAGCACATCGAGGTGCGCTATCATTTCATCCGGGAGCATGTGGAGAACGAGGACATAGCCCTCAGCTATGTCCCGGTGGACAAGCAGATTGCAGATATCTCACGAAGCCATTGGACGAGGCCAAGTTCTCCTTTTTCAAGACAAAACTTGGTATGCTTAACATGGAGTCCTAAAAAGCTCAGGTTATTAATTTCTCAAGAAAAACTTAATGGATTTCTCGAAAAGCTACTGGATTTCATGAAAGACTCTGAATTTCTCGAGAAGAACCTTATTTCTCGAGAAACAATTTATACTTCTCGAGAAAAATAGATATGATTTCTCGAAAGCCTGTAAATTTCCCGAAAAGCCCTATCCTTCTCGAGAAAAGCCGAAATCCGCCAGCAGAATTTTCTGAAGAATTCAAACAGCCATTCCAGGTATACCTTTCCCTAATTCTTCAAAATTTTCAATTTTATATAAATAGATAAGTCCATGAAATATCCAAATCCACGAATTCGAAAAAGACCTTTCTCGAGAAAGACGGTTCAGTTCCGCGAAAGCCTCCATCGTTCTTCACGCAAAATCCATCGGTTCTTCTTCGAAAAGTCAGAAATCTCTCATTCTTCTCAATCAATGGCTCCTAATGAGAAAAGTGGAGTCGATAGTGAATTTGTTTGGGCAGGTATCGAAGAAATTTCAGAGGATTTTGAGAATGTTCTTCTTCTTCTTGAATCTGCCAGACTCACCTTCATACTTGAGCAGCCGTGCAAAGCCCCGATAAAAGACATAGAAGAGTTTTTCAGAAATGCCAAGATTAAGAGGAGTGGAAAGTTTCTGAAAACTTCAGTCAGAGATATGAAATTCAAAATCAAGCCATCTTCTTTAACAGAGCTTCTGAGATTGTCGTCCATAAATGAAGAAGACTACCTGGAAGAACCAGATTATTCCAGGGCTTTGTCATTTTGTGGCCTCTCCCAATCTACTACCTCCATTCGTTGACAACAAATGAATGATGGGAGCAAACTTCTGGCAGATATACTTGGAAAAGTCTTACTCTGCAAAACATGTTCAATTAATTACATTTCCTCTGATTTTTTTGCATGATGACTGTTGTGATATACCGCAAGAAATTCCAGTGTAGACATATGTTGTTTGACAAAATTAAGGAAATCATGAAAACACAAAACTTTGTAAGGATTATTTCTCTTTATTTGAATCAAAAGCACCCTGAAATCTTTAACTTATCCAAAGGTGTGTCCATTCACCACCTAAAGAAAATCACTATCTCCTCCTTCAGCAGATGGGAGATCAGAATTCCTAGGCCAGTCCAGGCCAGGCTCTTGTAGTTTCCAGGAGAGTAGTTGTCGAGGACAGGACCCCATCTCCCTTTCGCATTGATACAGTTAGTGCATCTGGTGTAGCTGTTGAGGGGGAGCCTGCTCCTTCAGTTCATGAAGAAGTTTAGCATGTTGAGGTTCCAGAACTAGAGTTTCAATCAGATGTTATTACATCGCAAGTTGTTGATGAAGATGTGGCAGTAGAAAAAGAAAGCACAACTCAGGTTGATGTTGAGCAGAGCACCTCTGTGCATGAGGGTGGCTTGGGTATGGACATTGAGACTCCTCAGATCAAGAACATCTTGATGATGATCAAATGGATACTACTACAGCTGACACTGACAGGATGATATAAATTCAAACTTCTGATGATCACCTGCTCATCATTCCTGAAAAGACTTCTGAAAAGATTTCTGAAGATATCTCTAAAGAGACTCCTAAAGAGACCCCAGAAGATTCTCTACCCAAGGCACGAAGTGAGGGGGAGAATGTGTTGTTACTTTCTGATGAGGAAGGAGTTATTCCAGAACCTACAAAACCTCCACTCCGAAATTTAGATCTATCTATACCTACCATTCTTGGAGAGGAAGGAGATATTATGACTTCTGCCCAAAGAGAGAGAAGTATATTTGTTATTGAAGAAATCCTAGTATGGACAGCTCCAGCTCTACCTACTCCACCTCCTCCAGCTGTTATTATTCCTGAAGATACCCTTTTGGGTAAAATGGAGTCTATGTTGTGTAGGCAAAGAGAGTACTTTGACAAGACTCTTCAAGAGGTAACTGAAAAAGTAACTGCTCTTGAAAAAGAAATGAGCAGAGGATTTGCTGAAATTTAGCATAATACAGATGAGTTTAAAAGACTACTAAACATTGGTGGCAAGGCTCTAGACCACACTATCACTAGTGTTGGTCAAGTCATGGATCAAGTAGTTACAGTGACAAACAATCAGATCCAATTACTAAAGAAAACTGAATCACAAAACTTGAAAACTTGTGAAGAAGTTGGAAAGTTTAAGAAAGATGCCATAGAGACCCTCACTGAAAAAGTCAGAAAGGGGGAGGATAAAGAAAAAGAAAATCCAGACAAAAAAGTTCAAGAGATGAGAAATCAGTGATATGATCAACTGAAAGAAATAAATACAAGCGTGGAAAAGCAGATTAAAGGTGTACACCTCTATACTTATGATACTACTGTATGGATGCATAATCAGATCTTTCCAGAATTTCAAGTTGATCCAAATGAAGCTCCACCTCCTCATCTAGATCCAAATGTCTTTAATCCAAATGTCTGCAGGCCTACCTTTTCTCCAAGATCTGAACAACATGGTATTCTTCCTGAAAGTTATTCTCAAGTATGGACTTCTGAACAGCCAGAGATACATTAAGTCTACCTTCTGAAATGCCAGTGCATAAGAAAATAAAGTATGGTGATGGTGCTTCAGCTAGCAGATCCATCCCAAGCCAAGCAGCTGCCCAGAGGATAGAAAAAGAATTTGCTGAAGTTTGGAGTCCAACTTCCAAGTCCTTAATTCTTGACACTTTGAAATTAGTTGTGGATTTTAATGAAAAGAAGGATGATCACTATAGTCATAAGGAGTGAGAATTGTATGAAAAATTTTTGACAAAGAGGAGGATTTATGATCGTGAATATGGTCGTAATAATCCTACTACTCCTCCTCGACCTTCGAAGTACTATCCAAAGCCACTAAGTTATCAAAAGAGACAACAAGAGAAGAAGGAAAGACTGCACCAACAATAATTCAAATAATTGTATGAGTGTCAGTTGTATAGAATTTTGTGGACCAAGATATTCCTATGTACAAACTCTCTCTATATATAAAAATTTGAATTTTGTTGATCTTATTATTTCTTATTTCTCATTGCATATATTGTTTTACTTGTTAGCTAATTATTTGATTATCTTGATATAATTCACCTTAGTGTAGAGGGTTCTGACTTCTACAAATATGAGGAGATTGTTGAGTATTGTATCCACAATAATCTAGATTTGTATGAAGTCACCCTTGAACTAAGATGAATTAAGTTTGTATTTGATGCTATTCTTTAGTTTAGTGCTTGCAGGTCATTATTGCTAAGTGTGGACCAATGTCACTTTACAATGAGTCACTAAACACCAGACCATGTAATGTAATCCCTCATTGTGTGATTCATGCTATTGACTCATGTATAACCTCTCTATTGGGATGCACTTTATTTTCAAGTACTAAAGCAATGGAAGAAAGGAAGGGTTGCTGGTTTCAACAAGAAGAAAAGAAAATTTTTCTGAAAAATTTCGTAAGTTCATTTCTCGAGAAATGACATGTATTTTTCGAGAAATCTAAGTAAATTTCTCAAGAAAGCATAACTGTTCTCAAGAAACCATAAGACTTCTCGGGAAATTGTCTGAAAACATTTTAAGTACATTTCTCGAGAAATGCCTTGTAAATTTCTCGAGAAGCCAAGTTAGTTCTCGAGAAAAGCAAAGTAGTTCTCGAGAAAGCTAAGTCTTTTTCTCGAGAAATCAGTCTTTAAGTTCACAGAATTTTCGTCAAGTAAATTTCTCGAGAAAGTCAGATCATTTCTCGAGAAATCAGGTATTTTACTTTAAAGAATTTTCGCCAAGTCTTTTCTCGAGAAGCTATGTCTTTTTCTCGAGAAACTAGTCATTTCTTGAGAAATGTATTTCTTCTCGAGAAATGAACTTCAGATTTTTCTTTTCAAATATTTTAACGG
The DNA here is from genome assembly GCA_039513925.1 of Platanthera zijinensis. Classification (NCBI taxonomy): domain Eukaryota; kingdom Viridiplantae; phylum Streptophyta; class Magnoliopsida; order Asparagales; family Orchidaceae; genus Platanthera; species Platanthera zijinensis. The sequence continues at coordinate 136,426,988 of CM077094.1, forward strand.
GATTTCGATTGAAATCCTAATTCTTCATGATTGGTACCGTGGATCATTCTTTAATGATTTATGACTGTTAGAAGATGTTCTATAAATAGTCATTTCAGATTGATCACTAACCCTAATGATATACTAATCAGAATAATTACGGCAATCAGAATCATATTCGCAATTTCTAAATTTGGGAGAAGTCGTCGTCTTCATCATCGTTCCTCTCTGCGACTTTTCTCTCGATCCAGCGATTCAAAAGGAGAAGAGATTCGATAGATCCAAGTTTCCAAGATTCTTCAGCATCTATTTGATCTTGTCGGATCCAAGGTTTTCAGATCAAGTTTTCTCGGTTTTCTTCCTCGACCTTCTTCACAAAGAATTTCAGCTTTCAAGAAGGAAGATCCCTGAAGATTTCAGATCTGGAACAGTAACATTTTTATTATTGTTGTAAAATTGTTTTAACATTTGTAGGAGCTTTGTCTCTGAGATTGTAGTAGGTTTGTTCCTCTGAGTATAGATCCGTTAGTGGATCGAGTTTGTAGATCCATGTGTGGATCGAGTTTGTAGATAATCTTTATTCCGCAAAAAGACACAAACATCACTTATTCACTCCCCTCTAGGTGATTTAGGTAGACGCTAGATACTTTCAATAAGGTCCGTGTTGGTACCCTAGTTTGATTTGAGTTTAGTCTTCTCCTTTTGTCCCTTGACCCAAGAAATATCTATGGTCAATGGTTAGTGGTCTAGCTGTAGAGTCCCCGCTTTTCCAGATAAAGAATTTGGTTAAGTAGTTTGTTCGTTCGACTATAGTCGAACGCCGCTCGACTATCGTCGACTAACTGTTCGACAATCGTCTATCAGTTGCTCGACGTTCTGTCTACGAGGATAGTTCGACTATCGGTTGATAGTTCGACTATCTGGCTGAGATAGTTCGACTATCTGTTGATAGTTCGACTATCTGTTTGTTTGATAGTTCGACTATCTGCTTGGATAGTTCAACTATCTGATAGCTCGACTATCTGTTTGATAGGTCGACTATCTGCGTTGTTCTGATAGTTCGACTATCTGCTGATAGGTCGACTATCTGTTTTCCCTTGGTAGTTCGACTATCTTCCTTGATAGTTCGACTATCTGATAGCTCGACTATCTGTTGATAGTTCGACTATCTGTCGTTCTCTGATAGCTCGACTATCTGTTGATAGTTCGACTATCTGTTCTGCGTTGATAGTTCGATTATCTGTTGATAGGTCGACTATCTGTTTTCGCTTGGTAGTTCGACTATCTGCTTTGATAGTTCAACTATCTGATAGTTCGACTATCTGTTGATAGTTCGACTATCTGTTTATCTTTGATAGTTCGACTATCTGTTGATAGTTTGACTATCTGTTTCGCCTTGATAGTTCGACTATCTGTTGATAGGTCGACTATCTGATAGCTCGACTATCTTCTGATAGTTCGACTATCTGCTGTGATAGTTCGACTATCTCCTGTGATAGTTCGACTATCTGGATCGTTCGACTATCTATCTGATAGTTCGACGATCTTCGTTCTTCGGTCGACGATCTCCGAGGGTCGTTCGACGTTTTCTGTCTGCCTTTTTATTTTGTATTTATTTATTATATTTAATTAATTAATACATTATCTGGCATGTTTTATTTCAGTTGTTTTATGATAATATTTCCAGGCAATATCTGCTCCATCCCTTTTGCCTGAGTCAAATCTTTTCAGATAAAGTTGTTTGTCTTATTAGCTGACATTATATTTTACTTTATCTGCTGTCAGTCCTTTATAGCCGTTAGACTGAAAGTCTTTCTTCTGCTATAAAGAGTTTGTTTCTGATGTGACTTTATTTAGTACTTTATTATCAGATTGCTTCCTACAGCTTCTTCGAAAGAGGTTTATTCCTTTTATAGAATGTTTTTGCTGCAGAGATTGTTTGTCTTTTTGATATTTGCAGCCCAGGTCTCAAGTTTCAGAAGAAGACAAACAATTCAAATTGAAGAGAGTCGTTGCTTGTTGCTGCTATAAAAGGAATCCTTTGGAGAAGGATTTCAGCTAGCTAACCAGTTATTCATTTAAGCATTCAAGCCTTCATCAAGACCAAGTTTTCTGCTCTCAACAATTTCCATTCATCTGAGAAGTGTTAAGCTCTTATGTTCTTCTTCAACCTGAGTTCTCCTATTCCAGGAAGTTTAGACTCAGAGTTCTTTTGAAGAAGAAGAAGAAGAAGAAGACAGCTGCTTGAAGATTTCTAATTTTATTATTTATTATCTTCTTGTAGTTTTTCCTTCAGATCTTTCTGAAGAGTTTTCTGCACTGAAGCAAGACTTCACCTGGACATTTTTGAGCCAGGGGGAGCCTTGATTCTTTAGAGCTTTCTAGCTCAGTGCAAGTCTTTGTGCTTCTCTAATCTATTGTAAAATAGAGAAGACATCTTAACCTTCTTTCCCCCTCCTGTATAGGGTTATTACTCCCTTCAAAAGTATCCCTTGGTGGCAGGGCACCTGATCAAAAACCTGTGTTCGGTTTTTAGACACCTGATCAAAAGTCTAAAGGGTTTCTGGATCTACCTGAAGCAGATCCTGTTGGTGGCAGGGCACCTGATCAAAAACCTGAGTGAATTCCTACCTTGTTGGTAGAAGAGTGGACGTACCCAAGTTGTTTGGGGAACCACTATAAATTCCTTGTGTCATCTGGATTGCCTTGTTTAATTCCTGCATTGTGGCTGTGAATAGATATAACTAGGTTTGCTAGTTGCTGATTAGGTTTTCCAAGCCTTATTTGTAATTACAGTTAGCTTGAGTTTGTGCACAACACTTGTGTTAGGCTTTAGGGTTATTTCTATATCTATAATCTTTTCATTCCGCATTTCACTCCAAGGGAGTTGGGTAGACTATTAAGTTTTGTCTAGTGCAAAATTTGATAACTCTATTCACCCCCCCTCTAGAGTAGTATCTATCCCTTCACTTTCAGTCCGACTCGATGAATTTGATTCAATGGATTCAGAGACACGCGACGAATTGGACTTAGCAAATTGGAGGACACTCGACGCATACACTAAATTCACTCGATACCAACTCTGAAATCACTCGACGCCAAGGCAACACTCGACGCCAATTCTGAAATCACTCGACGTCAAGGCAACACTCGACGCCAACTCTGAAATCACTTGACGCCAACTATAAAATCACTCATAGCCAAGGCAACACTCGACGCCAACTCTAAAATCACTTGACGCCAACTCTGAAATCACTTGTTCCCAAGGCAACACTCGACGCCAACAATGTAGCCACTCGACGCCTTTCTGCTTCACTCGACGCCAAGCCATCACTCGATGCCAACACTAGATACTCTCGACGCTAAGGCATCACTCGACTTCAACACTGAAATCACTCGACGCCAGGGCAACACTCGACGCCAACTCTGAAATCACTCGACGCCAAGGCAACACTCGACACCAACAATGTAGCCACTCGACGCTTTTCTGTTTCACTCAACGCCAACACTGAAATTACTCGACGCCAAGGCATCACTCGACGCCAACACTTAATTCAGTCAATGAGAAAGTACGATCATGACTTCAATGGGTAAAGAGGAAAGGACCTGATTCCCGACTAACCTGGGCAAGGATTAACCTAACGAAATTCTCATAATACAAACCGGGCCTGACAATCATCAAGAAATAACTACAGTATAAAAATATTCCTTAAAATTTAGGAGGAGAAAGAACAGAATGAAAACTACTTAAATGGGGAAATCACCACTTGTCTTGAACCTCCTTATCTCAACCTTCTGAACACTTCACATCACAGATCGACCGAAAAAGAAAACGCGACAAAGAAAGCTGGAGAGATTTTGATAAAATGAAAGTGTAGGGCCACACACCCCAATGTCAAAAGTCTACGAAAACAAAAATACTTACCACCAACGCGTATATCCCGGCGAGAGCTTTCCGGATCTATGCTCTGCTGAAGATTTCGTCCATCGGAGCTCCCGAAACGGTTGTCGGAAGGTTCACGATGAAAAACTCGCTGTCTCTCTCACGACCCTCTCGATCATACCCTTTTGGGGAAGAAGGATTAATAGGGTTTTATCTCTACTAATATACGAAAACTACTCTTTGGTGAAACATTGCCTGGTATGCCTATATTGCCCTTATAATTGTATTCATAATTACACAATTATACCAAACTTTATATTAGTATATTATAAAGACAATATCTTTTTAGGTAATTACACAACTTTACAATATTAAAATGCAAAAAATAAAAATACTAGATACCCTAAACCTATTGTCTCTAGCTAGAAATGATAAGAGAAAAATTAATGTTTTAACGTTAAAATATAATTTGTTTTACAAAATAAAAATTGTATTCTTGATTTATATTTTTTTACGGTCATTTTGAGTACTCAAATGTAAATATTGCGGAGCGGGAGGAGCCCGCCGGGAGAGGGCGGAGCCCGCCGTCGTCATTCGGGTACTGTCGCGCGAGGTCATAGAGGCGGGTACTGTCCACGACAAATGTTGCCGCCCACGACAAATGTCGCCGCTCACGACAAATGTCGCCCGCCCACGACAAATGTCGTCCCCATGACAAATGTCGCACCACCGGCGAATGTCGCATCCCGGCGAATGTCGCACCCCGCCGAATGTCGCACCCCGCCGAATGTCGCACCACCGCCGATTGTCGCACCCTCGCCGAATGCCCCCAGGGCCGAAGGCCCGTGCCTGTCACTTGTAAGTATATATATATATATATATATATATATATATATAATTAATATATTTAACTTGAAAAACTCAAACGACGAGAGTGACCAAATCACCTCGGTTTCGATGAAATTCGCACTGAAGCCAAATGTCAGTGCTACAAATCTAGCGGCGAAGTCAAAATCAGGATCTGACAAACCAAACTCGGGTTAAAATTCCCCGAAATTAAAACAACAATAATTCTTATAAAAATCACCGAGACTTCAAACTGGCCCGGATCGCCACGAAACTTTACATGCACGAATAGAATCAAATACTTTAATTTTTTAAAGCTTAAAACCTCAATTCCGATGAGTCTAAAATCTCGCCAACTCGGCCCAACGGACGCAATCACAAACTAACGATGACACATCGTTAATTATGTGCCAACGTAACGCCCTTACGTCATTAATATGCCACTAAAGAGATTAAAATAATTATCGAAAAAAATCAGGGGCGCTCAGCCACTTGCCTCGATTTTTACCGGATTTCCAACCTCTGAAACACTCCACGCCAAGGATTGACCCAAACGAAGGCGCGACAAGGAGGAATCTACAAAAATTTGGCTGAAACAACGGTTAGGGCCGCAAAACCTAACGCAAAAGTCCACGTAATAGACAATACTTACCACGCACACGTAGCTCTCGACGAGAGCATTTCGGATCTATGCTCCGATGAAGATTTCACGCACCGGAGCTTTGGCGGCGGCGACCGGAAGGCTCCTAGAAACGTCCCTCTCTCGCTTGGCGGAAGAAAACAGCGTGTGAGAGATAAAGGGGAGCGTTTCGGTTCCTTTAAGGGGCGATGAAGCTATTATATAAATAATACTAATAAGCAGCTTAGCTTGTGATGAGAACTGTTGAAGGTTCTTATCAAGGGTTACGGGTTCGAAACCAAGCGTCAACAACGCGTTGTTTGCTGAGAAACAGACCGGAGAGGCGTTGGCGTGTACGGGTTGCAGGCCTGTAGCGGTGCCAAATGGGTCCCATTAAAGCTCTAATAGGAGTCGGGCTTGGGCCGTTACAACGATGCTCAATGGTTTTGAGTGTTGGGCAGTGAATTGTGTACATGAGCAAAAATGGGAGTTGCGGAGATGAGAATGCTTAGGTGGATGTGTGGATACACGAGATTGAATAAAATTAGGAATGAAAGTATCAGAGATAAGACAAGAGTAACACCAAATTCAGAGAAAATGCAAGAAACTTGTCTAAGATGGTTTGGACACGTACAAAGGGGACCATTAGAGGCACTTGCTAGGCATTGCGAGAGTCTAGTCACTATGCATGTTATACGAGGGAGGGGTAGACAAATAAAGACCTGGAATGAAACTATGAAAAAAGACATGATGTACTTAGGCATTAGCGAGATTAAGACACAAGATAGGACACAATGGCGACAACGGATCCATCAAGCCGACCCGCTATAGTGTGATAAAAGCTTCAATGTTGTGTTGGTCTTATGTCTCGGCCCTCCTTATTAAAATTCCTAGATCCTCCCCTTACTACTGCAACAGCGGGCGTCAGACCTCCTCAAAACATCGAGCAGTGAAAATGACATGGAATGAGGGTTATCGAGAGAATATGAGAGCGTGGTGTGTGCTTAGGTTTAGGATGGGTGGGATTGGAAAATAATACTATTTTTTTTATTTTGAGAGTTTGATGTGCACATAGCCAGAATTGATGTGCATGTAACAACGCCTAATTTATTTCACGACATGTGTCATGAGCGCAATGAGACCCTTAGCATAGCTGGGCGCAGGTCTGGATATTGCGAATGAGTTCGAACTAGTTGTGTTCAAAAAGCCGGATCGGGCCGGGTTAGGACCGGGCCGATCGGGCTCGGGCTTTTTGCCAACTGGGCTCGGCCCGGGACCGACATGAGCCGGGCGTGGGCTTCCTCTCAAAGAAAGGGTCTGATAAGGCCCTCCATGCCGGGCATGGGCGAGTCGGGCCCGAGCCGACCCAATTTTTCGATAGGCGGGATTAAAATCCCGCCAATTAAATTTAGTAGGCGGGATTAATCCCGATTGGAATTAATCTCGCTTATTGGAAATCTCGCCTATTGGAAATCCCACCTGCTGGCGGGATTTCCTACCGGCCCGAGTACCGGGCTTGGCCCGGGCCAGACACCGAGTCAAAATGGTGGCCCTGTAAGGCCTCTAGCCCGGCCTAGGCCCAAGCTTTTTCTGGGCCAAGCCTAACCGGATTTTTTCTGGGCCGGTCTCGCGCTGGCCCCCAGGCCGGGTCTTTTTGCTAGTCGGAACACATCAACATTTTTATTTATTTTATTAATTTTAAAACATGGGCAGCACGTGCAAAAACGAGGGTAATACCCTGAAGCTGTTAACTCTCCCACTTCAATGCGTCCATAACGTCTGATCAATCTCTACTGTCCGCACGATTCAATTTATTCTGCGAATCAACGGCCATGATGTGCTAGGTGGGAACGGATTTAAAGCCTTAAAAAATTATTAGTTAATACAAAAAAAGATTCAATATTAATTATCGTCTTTTAATCGGAGAAGACACGGCAATTTCTTATCCTGAAACTCTTCGTCTTCCTCCCCGCCTCGTATCGCTCTCCCGAGCTCCACGATCACGAAAACTCTACTTCTAGGCGGAGGACATGCCGTCGAGTTTAGTTATGGAAGTTTTCGTCTCGATTCATCTCTGACGTAGATCTCCGCGGGAAAAATTCTTGTCGTTTTGGTAAGCTTCTGAATTGATTGAATGCATGCTCATAAGAGGTTTTTGTTTGCGTATTTTGCTCATAAGAATTGTTGACAAGCCCACGCAGAGATGATTGCTTTGTTTATAGCGGTTGTCCACTTGTCCCAATTTAGTCTGTTCCTTGTTCGGTGAACGTGACCTTCATTTTATTCGTTATTTGGTGGGGGGAAGCTTCTTAATTTATATGGACTTTAAATGCATTTTCGTGATCACTCTGGTAGATTTCTGCATCGTTTATGTTAGTGCGCTCGTTACATTTCATAGGTTTTGATGTTCATTACAAATAAATGATGTAAGATCAATCTGCCCTTCTTAGGGATATGATTTGTAGTTATTGTTAATAATGATGATATTGTAGCTATTCGGGGATGCATCCGATTTCTTGACATTGTAATGCGGTTTAAAATGAGATTAATTTGTACTGTCATGTGTTTCTTTTCTCAGAAAGTCGATTTGGTAGATGGGAGTCATGGATGCTGCCGAGATAGAGGAGAGTCTCTTTTCTGTTGGCGATGCCAAGGTATTGACACATTTTGTTGTAAAAATCTTACTTTTACGTCGGGATGGTTGTTTCTTTTGCTTTTATGTTGGTTGTGTACATGAGCAAAAAATGGGAGTTGCGGAGATGAGAATGCTTAGGTGGATGTGTGTACACATGTGACTGGATGAAATTAGGAATGAATGTATCAAGGATAAGACAGGAGTGACACCAATTGTAGAGAAAATGCAAGAATATCGACAAAGATGGTTTGGACACGTATATAAGAGAGAGACACCTGTTAGGTGTTGTGAGAGTTTAGTAACTAGGTATGCTAAACGGAGGAGGGATGGACCAATAAAGACGTGGAATGAAAGCATGAAACTATAAGGAAAGAAATTGGGCGAATTGGGCGCCGAATTTGCTGGAATTGGGCGCCGAATTCGCTGGAATTGGGCGCCGAATTCGCTGGAATTGGGCGCCGAATTCGCTGGAATTGGGCGCCGAATTCGCTGGTATTGGGCGCCGAATTCGCTGGTATTGGGCGCCGAATTCGCTGGTATTGGGCGCCGAATTCGCTGGAATTGGGCGCCGAATTCGCTGGAATTGGGCGCCGAATTCGCTGGAATTGGGCGCCGAATTCGCTGGAATTGGGCGCCGAATTCGCTGGAATTGGGCGCCGAATTCGCTGGAATTGGGCGCCGAATTCGCTGGAATTGGGCGCCGAATTCGCTGGAATTGGGCGCCGAATTCGCTGGAATTGGGCGCCGAATTCGCTGGAATTGGGCGCCGAATTCGCTGGAATTGGGCGCCGAATTCGCTGGAATTGGGCGCCGAATTCGCTGGAATTGGGCGCCGAATTCGCTGGAATTGGGCGCCCAATTCGCTGGAATTGGGCGCCCAATTCGCTGGAATTGGGCGCCCAATTCGATGGAATTGGGCGCCCAATTCGCTGGATTTCATTTTCCCCCAATTTTTGCGCCTTACGTGCCTCAGGCGCACTCCTGCACCTTGCGCGTAGGCTCCAGGGTCCCTTTGCGCCTCAGTGCGCCTTGCGCCTTTGACAATGTAGCCTGAATGGCGCCATCATCGGGCTCCTCGAGTTCACACCAAAACAACATTCGGTAGCGTGTCGAGCTAGCCGGGGCGATGATGAGTAGCGGCGGTTCCGTCAGGAGAACATGCGGCGGAAGGAGTGGATCTGGAGGGGCTGACAAAGTGGTGGTGAGCAACAATGACAAGGAGGAGGGGGAACAATGACCGATGAAAGGAACGAATCTTGATGTATCGGCTACACAGGGACTGGTGGAGTATGAGCCGACAAAAAAGGGAGGCGTGGTGGTTAGAGGGACCAACAAAGCAGAGGCCGGTAGGGAAAGGGCTGACAGATGAGGTGGTGAGGTGGTTGGAGAGACTGGCAAGGCAGGGTCCGGTGGAAGCGGTGGAATGAAGACCACCGTGGAGAGTGGGGGAGGTTCTACGAGTGGTGGCAGTAACGATGACTGTGCCTTGGCGTCCTGAAGTTGTTTGTTATATAATTCCTCAAACAACATGGGAAGCTCAATGATGGGTGCGTCAAGTGCTTGGAGGCTAATGTGAGCATCCATATTGCAAGTATAAAGACTTAATAATTAATTAATCCAAGGATTGATTAATTAATTAATTTTCTCTGAGGAATTAATAACGCAACTGACAGAGGTGTCGATGCTGCTGTGGTGGGCTCGAGACGAGAACAACTGCACAGTCGAGTGGCGCATGACTCAAAGGATAAAGGCAGTGTGCGATGGGATCAAGTGGAGACAAGTGCGCTTGGGTTGGGTCTCAGTGGAGTTCCTCTGGAGGCTGATGTTAGTGAAAGATGAGCGACTATCTGATCGATTTGTCAAACCAAAGGAAGAAACAGACGATTGGTAGAAGTGTAAACTACTTTTGTTTCTGACGTGCGGAAGTCGACAAAGCGAAATGAGGAAGCAAATGAGGAAGGAGTAGCATAGTGAAGCTAGATCAGATTGAAGGAACTTGGCTTGCTCGCAAAGATGGCGCTCAGAAGTGTCGATGTAGGAGAGATGTCGTGTGCGGGCGCTGGCGAGCGTGGTGGATGAAGGATGGTAGGGGTACTTGAGGGTGAGGTTGACGAAGCAGTGACTTGTAACAAAACAACGATTAGTAACCGATCGACAGAAGCGTGCGTTCTGGAATGACGAAGTAGCGACTAGATCTTGGCTGGAATCAGTAAGGGTCCGGGATTCGCAGTAGAAGAAGATGAGCAAAGGGAAGAATGAGAGTTTTGTTACCAATTTGTTATGAGCTTGATAGAGTGGTGGCCGGAGGCAGAGGAGATGCTATGGAGCCATAACCATGGCTGCCAAAGTGGGGTTTGCTCGTTAGAGGAAAGAGTTACCAAGATCTCAGACATGGGACAAAGAATTTTAACTTCTTTCTTTGATACCATCGTACCACATACAAGACCCCAAGGGCCTCTTAAATAGAGCATACTGGGGTATTTGTGCAAATAACCCAACACAACCTAAATTAAATCTAATACAACAATAAATTTTAATGCACCCTAACGATCGGGCTACGAACATAACCATATAATAAAACATAACAACAGAGACAACATAGTAATTGGGCCCGAAGCCCATAACTTGACTCGATAATAAGACTATATAAATGACGACATAGTTTCCATGACACATCGTTGTTAATTATGCCTGAGTGCTAACTTTCACACTACCAAGCAATTTAGACAAGTATTGAGAGAGCATCAACATCATCATGCACATTTCAAGACATGTAATAGTTTTTCTAGAACGTATTCATAGCTGAAATGGATGAGAGTTAGGGACTCTGTTTATGGTGCAATTAGAAAATACTTTTCAGAACACAAATGCTAGCTACGAAGCACAGATAATAAAAATGTTATATGTATCGGCTCGAACACATATCAGATACGAGAAAGACCCGAAAATATGCGGAAATGCGTTTGCGAAACTCTAGGAAACACATTTTTAAATAAAAATTAATAAATTTAATTTGGAATCACATATCCCATAAGCGGGATACGCAATTTCCGTCCGATAAAGTTGTGCCCTTATCTATTTTATTTCACGTTCGTCGAATTTTATGTTTACGCGATTCACAAGCTGTCGCGCTGCTCCAGATCCCGCTCCAGATCTAGATCCCGCTCCAGATCCAGATCCCGCTCCCACTCCCTGCTCTCGATTCCGCTCCCGCTCTCAGCTTTCGATCCCGCCCATCTAGTAAGCCCTTTCTTATTCGTAGTGTCGACTTCTATGATTGAGTGTTTAAATGTCGACCCTATGATTTCGTTACACATTATAGTGAGCACATTTTATTTTTCTTGAGTGACCAAATCTGAGTATTATAATGCTAGCTAGCTTACCATTTAGCTACTAAGTACACTTTTATACAATTAATTAGCATTTTGCTTTGTAAGCTTGATAGATAAATTATTATTGTAAAATTTAAGCTATCTTTTGTAAGGGTATACTAGTTATCACTCAAAACATCTGTCAAAATGTTCAAGCAAAAGAGTATGGGGCTAGCTTGCTAAATAACTTATTATTGATAAATGAGCTGCATTTTGGAGACTGCAATTAAAGGTGCTGCATTTTGGAGACTGCAATTAAAGGTGCTGCATTTTCACGACTAAGGCTCTATTTGTTTGGGCGTTTTGATACTCCGTTTTGGGCAAACGCCGCCGGAAGGAGGGTAAACAAATGAACCTCCGGCGGCGTTTGCTCCGTTTCCACCCGCCCGCCTTGAGAAACGCCCCAAAAAGCTCCGTTTGGAACAACCACCTCCCCCCTCCGGTTCGAACACTCCGTTTCCACCCGCCGGATCGATCCGCCACCGCCGAATCAAATGAAGCCTAAACTTGATAAACAAATTATGCCTTGTCATTCAAAAAAAAAATTTATCATAAGAAAGCACCAACACTCAAGCGACAACCATTTCAGTGGACAGAGTGTACTAAGGCGGGGTTTCATGTACAACAAACCGCATGGTTCACATTATTAACCCAGAATTGCTTGAAGCAATACTCTGATGGCCTCCACAAAGAAGTTCAATATATGGAAGTAAACTGGGTCTGGCTATGGTTATAATCTCATGGCGAAACCTTCGTTGCTCAACGAACAAACTACATATCATCCCATGATTTTATGGTCCTTATTAGGTCACAACTTGCATTGGAGAAGGGACATATCAACTTAAATTTCTGGGGCAAAGATCCACAATGTCTTCCACGCATCCTCCTTCAAATCATTCAGAGGATAGCCTCCTCCCGTCCCAGCCCCACTGCCTCATATAGTGGAAGAACAAGTTCAACTCAAACCTATTCACCTTCTTCATGTCAAGGAGGTATTGATGCAATGGGAGAACTAGAACACAAAAGAAGCCGCATGACAAACATGAGTCATTTCAAGAAGATTATGACTGGTCCGAGATTCCATCAAGTTACTTTGGAAGAGGTAGATGATGTTGCGAACGCATTTTGGGGGCACACGTACATCCGACATAACACCGACTCCAACACATGATTGGCATGAAGGAACTTATTTTCAAATTTGCAATTAGCTCCACTTAATTTCAAATTTAAATGTGCTTTTATTTTTCGAAAGACTTTTAATTTCAACATTTTATCAGGGCTTTTCTTTTGTAAGAAAGAAATTATTAATATTTGAGGAACTGAAAACTCAAGCAAGTTTTACCTAATCTCTATTTCTCTTTCTCTCCTCCCTTCTTCCTCTCATTCCCTCTCACCATTGATTAGGGTAGAAACCTCCAAGGGAAGAGCTCCCCACTTCTCTCATTCCTCATTCAATTTCAACTTTTCAAATAGAAGGCAACATTGAGGGATATAGAGGCATCCATGGGTTGAAGTTTGCTTCTCTTCACTTCGATCCGTCTCTCCCTTGGCCAGTGACTCAATCCGTATTGCGGGCACACAACAATTGTCTTCCCCAATCCATCTCCACTCCTAATATTCTCTCTTCAGGATTCCAATCGCTCTCTTTGTAGAAGGGGACATATCAGTTCAATTGGAGAACTTCCTCAACACATTTTGTCATGATGATCTGGCAGCATGACATTTTCTCCACACCAAGATTTTTCTGTTATTGTTTTTATCGGAATGCTTTCCTAGAAGTTTCTACTCGGTAGCTGCAATATTACTCTTAGACTGTTAATGTATTAATGATAGCAACGTTACCTTTCAAGCAGAGAATCTGAAAAAGGATCCATGCCTAGATTTTTGTTTTGTTATATTTTATCGCTCACCCTTCTCTATCTCTCTCATTAGTCTTAGACTATTGATGTATTAATGATAGTAATTTTACCTCATGCAGAGAATCTGAAAAGTGATCAATGCCTACATATTTGTTTTGTTATCTTTTACAGCTCACCCCCACTCTCTATATATAATATATATATATATATATATGTATATATATATAACCTTTTCAAGTCCAACATTTTTTATTTTATTTCTTGTTTTCCACAACCCTTCTGAAGCTGTTGTTCTGGTACTGTTGTTACTACTTCTCAGAGGACTCTGTAATTCATTGATTATACTCTTTCAAATGCAGTTGCATGGTGGCATGTGTAAACAGCTTTCAGCAATTCTTTATAAAGTTTTGGTAATCTTTCCAGTTTTGGAAGGAGCTAGACCCAGAAGTAAGTCTGGAATACAGGCACTATGTTCCCTGCATGTTGCTCTTGACAAGTCAAAGAACCTCCTTCAGCATTGCTCGGAATGCAGCAAGCTGTACTTGGTGAGTTTTTTCTTATATTTGTTCCCAATGACAATCATATAGTCTTGTTTTAGTAACCCTTGGAAAGGGGGATGCATTTGGATGATGCTACTTAATGCATGGGTAAGTTGATGATGGAAGCCCTAATATGGCGCCCTAAATGGAATGTGGTGCTCTTACTAATAACCCTAGTGTGAGTGTAAATGCAATGAACGGTCCACTACAAACTAACAATAGACAATTGATTAAGATAAGACTTAAGCAAGTACACAATTGTTCACAATAAATTTTAATTGCCAAACAAATGTTTATCCACAAATAATAGAGGTGGAAAATATTTTAAGTGCGTGCCAAATAAGTCCTGCAAATCAATAATTTCACAGAAGAAAAACATATAATATCATTTGGGAAACAAAAATAGGAAACAAAAATACCACGTACACATGTAGGAGGCGATGAAATGCAGCTAAAGGTAGAATTCTGAGGCTGTTATCTCCACGTGGGTGTTGAAAACTGATGGTGGCTGGTACTGGAATGAGTTTGGTAGGATGTGGGAGCTATGAAGCACCGACACTTCAAAATGCCCAGCGTGTCGGTGTCGGACTCTCCGACACTCGTCCGACTCTCCGACACTCTCCGACAATAGTGTCGAAAGTCCGACACGCTGGCTCACGCGGGACTCGCGTGTCCCGCTCAATCGGACACGCGTGTCCCTCTCAATCGGACACGTGTGTCCTTAAGCTAGCTACTCATGGTGAGCCGAGAGGCAATTATCTTGGAAGTGCAATTTTTGTGAAAAATATTTTATAAGTTCATATACAAGAGTGAAAACACATTTATTATTATTCATTGGTGGAAAAGGAATTGGAATGTGTGTAAAGTCTTAAGGAGTGATTTATTTGAGGTGAAAAAACTATAAGAAGAGGTAATATGTTAATGTTCTATCATTTTTTGACCTTTGGTTAAGTTTTGTATTTGAATATTTGTTGAGTAATATTTAAACTTGTCTTAGTTTATTTGAATATTTGGTCATTTTTTATTTTTTTGTTAAATGTTTTAGGATTTCATAATAATAAAAAATAAGTATTTAATATACGTGTCCCAGCGTGTTGAAATAAGATATTTTTTGAGAATTTACGACTCGCGAGTCGCGTCGTGTCGTATTGCGTGTCGCGTGTCAGTGTCGGCGCAACATAATGTGGGAGTGACATGGGTGGTTGGTGGGGGCTGTGGACAGAAGATAGGATTACTGGAATCAAAATTCTGGGTTCTGGATTGAGATTTCAGAACTCAGAAATGAGTTTCGGGTTTCCTGCGTCTGGAATAGAAGAAGCCTGTAAGAGGGGATGGTCCTAGATGAATTCAGGGCGCTGAAATTAATATTTTGGGTTTTGAATTGAGATATCAACTTATAAATGGGTTTCGAGATTCTTACGCCTGGAATAGAAGAGGCGTATAAGAGGGGATGACCCTAGATGAATTTGGTAGGGTTGAAGTGAGTGGAGGAGTTGCGTTGGAGTGGCGGTGAGGAGTTACGATGTTCGGTTTATGTGGAAGTTGCAACAAGGTTGACGACGGGGTGTGCACAGTCCGAACCATATCTAGGTTCAGACTGTGCGCAGGATATCGACAAGGGTGGAGGAGGAAGACGATGGTTGCTTGAGAGTCACACCAAGAGTTCTCTCCCGGCTTCGCACCGAGAGAGAGAGGGGACCGACAGTTCCAAAGTGGAAATAAACCCTTGATGCCACCTCCAAACCGCTGTCTGCACATATATATACTAATACCAAGATTGGGCAACTAGATCAGACTGTTCATAATGTTTGAACCTAGATATAGTTTTCGGGAACCCTCATGGTGGGACTCATCAGGCAAGGGTTGGGAGGAGTCAAGTTGAGGTTGAGGTGAGCGGAAGTGAGGGAGCTGTTGCTCGGGTATGGAAGTGAGGAAGAGATCCACATACACGTGCTCATCATAGTAATGCGTCAAGTCCTCTCTATTGAATACTCGGTTTATCCCCATATGTGTCAATCTCATATGAATTAGTTTTGATCCGTCGTATGATTGTATAAGGACCCTCATGGTTTTCGGGAACCCTAGATATAGTTTTCGGGAACCTAGATATAGTTTTCGGGAACCCTCATGGTGGGACTCATCAGGCAAGGGTTGGGAGGAGTCAAGTTGAGGTTGAGGTGAGCGGAAGTGAGGGAGCTGTTGCTCGGGTATGGAAGTGAGGAAGAGATCCACATACACGTGCTCATCATAGTAATGCGTCAAGTCCTCTCTATTGAATACTCGGTTTATCCCCATATGTGTCAATCTCATATGAATTAGTTTTGATCCGTCGTATGATTGTATAAGGACCCATTCGACGAGCACTTAATTTTCTTGTTGTTCCCTGTGCAACTTTTCAGGTCATATGCGAATCATTACTTGCTCCCCAATTTCAAAATTATGCTCCCTCTTGTGCTTATCCGCTTGAGCTATATAATAATCATTACCCTCTACAATTTTCTTTCAAACTAACTCATGAAGTGCATGCAAATACTGAATGAAAGACTATTGACTCACTAGGTTGGTCTTATAAAGGGACTTGGATCATATCAATGAGCTTCTTTGGTTCATAACCTAACATGATATAAAGTGGACTCAGACCCGAGTCCTATTGGTTGAATTATTGTATGCAAACACAACTATGGGTAATGTGAAATCCTAGGTATACGAACTATCCCCAACTAAGCATCGCAGAAGGGTCCCTAGCCTATGGTTGGCGACCTTAGTTTGTCCATCCATCTGTGGATGATAGGCGCTGGAGAACTTTTATGTCATGACTGTTTTCTTCCATAATGTTTTCCAAAAATAGCTCATGAATCGAATGTCGTGGTCAAAAACTATATACGTGGGTAAATTGTGATGCTTAAACACTTCTCAAATAATAGAGCTGCCACATGGAGCGCATCAACAGTCCTTCGACTGATTATTAAGTGGGCCATTTTCTAAAATCGGTTCATCATGATAAAAATAGAATGAAACTTCCTCAGGATGTGAGGGAGTCTGAGCATAAAATCCATGTTAATAGCTGTCCAGGCCTTTGTGGGATGAGGAGCGGAGTATATAACCCAGTTGGTTTGTGTGATCCCTTTGCGGTCTGTCAGACTTGACAATGCCTAATGACTAATGTAGCGCTCTTTTCTATGCAAGATCAAAAGAATCGATTCTCAACTAATGCAATTGTCTTATCAAAACCAAAATGTACCGCTGTTCTGCCTGCATGTAGCTCCCATAAAAGGAAAGCTCAGAGGGACATATGTGGTACACAAAGGTGCAAGCCCAAGAATAAATAATCATCAGAGATCACATATCCCTCACGTAGCTCAGACGACTCTCTCCTCAACATCATAAATATCGCTGAAATTTGGGTATTCTTGATAGTCGTAATCTAAATGCTCGAAGCCCTCAACTTATGTGTTCATCGTATGTAGGAGGCTGACTTTGCAAATCAGGGCATCAGCTGGCTTGTTTTCAACACCTACTCGGTATTTGATATTATAATGATAATCTTACATAAACTCCACCCATTTCGCATGACGGTGACCCAACTTCTTCTACGAATCAAGGTATCGCAATGCCTGATGGTCAAAATATAAAATAAATTTCTTATGTAGGAGATAATGACGCCAGTTATGAAATGCTTGCACAACAACATGAAACTCATGATCATAATTTGAGTTTTTTTGTCGGGTGTTATTCAATTTCTGACTGAAGTAAGCAACTGGACGACCCTCTTGATTAAACCCTTCTCCAATACCAACCCCTGAAGCATCACAGGTCAGCTCTAATGCTTTAAAGAAATCTGGATGACACAAAACAAGGGCAGATATTAATTTCTCTTTAATGTCTTCGGAGGCCTGAGTGGACGCCCTCGTCAAAATAAAATCCCCCTTACGAAGACAACTTGTAAGGGGCGCCATTATAGAACTGAAACCTCTGACAAACCTTCTATAAAAGGTAATAAATCTGTGGAAACTACGAGACTCATGAATATTCGTCGAGATAGGTCACTCACGAATGAACTTTACCTTGTCAGGGTCAATTGATATACCCGATGCAAATACTATATACCCAAAAAATTGATAGATGCCGATAAGAATGGTCACTTATTCAAGTTGATATATAGATGCTTCCTCCGTAGGTGATTAAATACCAAGTGAATGTGGTGCAAATGTTTAGTGTGGCCCTAACTGTATATCAGTATGTCATCAAAATATACTACCAGAAATTTGCCTATATAGGGCCGCAAGATCCGAGTCATCACCCCCATGAACATGCTGAGTGTGTTCGATAATCCAAATGACATAACTAGTCACTCATACAATCCGTTCTGTCTTGAAAGTCCGTCTTACACTCTCCCTCCCTAACTTTAATCTGATGACACCTGCTGCGTAGGTCAATCTTAGAAAAGACCCGGGCACAAACCATAACATACAAGGGGTTGTCGAGGAGGGGGTATCGAAAACCATCATTTCATCGTGATTTTATTATTAGCGCAACCGTCAATACACATGCTCTAGCTCCCATCCTTCTTTGAGGTAAGAATGGCGGGTACTGCACATGAGCTCAAACTCTCGCACATAAAACTCTTCCAAAGGAGGCCATTAACTTCAGTTCGGCATATTTAGCTTAGTTTCTGCGATAATGAAGTATGCTAGGCAAAGATGCCCCCGAGACTAGGTCAGTTGCATGTTGGATGTCTCTCAAAAGGGGAAGCTCGTCAGGGAGATCCTCAGATATGATGTTTGAGTATTCATCCAATAAGTGATGGATGTTTTGGATCAATAATCCTGGTGTCTACAGAGGTCTCAAAAGCCAAATAGCTGGCACCACATACATAATCCCAGTATCCAAACTTTCTCTCAGAAAGTCGCCTTTTCTTAAGATGTGCAAAGGTCTAAATGATCCCGCACTAATTGATGAATCGACCTTACCCTTGGGAGGGTCCTTGGGTTGTGGGGGTGGGGGATAAGGTGTTTTTTGTCTCTTATCAAAAAATACACACATGTTAGATTAGACATAA
The DNA here is from genome assembly GCA_039513925.1 of Platanthera zijinensis. Classification (NCBI taxonomy): domain Eukaryota; kingdom Viridiplantae; phylum Streptophyta; class Magnoliopsida; order Asparagales; family Orchidaceae; genus Platanthera; species Platanthera zijinensis. The sequence continues at coordinate 136,445,778 of CM077094.1, forward strand.
CACGTGGCATCACGGTTATACACCTATGGTCGACCAAGTAATACGTGTGATACTTCTATGGGTATAATGTCGCACCAAATCTTGTCCTCATTGGCTGTTCCAATTACGAAACCTTTTCCAATTTTTCTTATTCATTAATTTAGAATATTAGTTTAGTTAACTATTTCTTGAATTGGAAAGGTTTTTGTCAAAGGTTTCATTCACGTCTAATTCATATCGAGTAGACCTTGTCGTTGTGAGAATTCTTAATTCATGAGTTGTAGGGAGGGACTTATGTCACCACAAACAGAGACTAAAGCAAGCGTTGGATTTAAAGTTGGTGTTAAAGATTACAAATTGACTTATTATACTCCTGACTACGAAACCAAAGATACTGATATCTTGGCAGCATTCCGAGTAACTCCTCAACCGGGAGTTCCGCCTGAAGAAGCAGGCGCTGCGGTAGTAGCCGAATCTTCTACTGGTACATGGACAACTGTGTGGACTGATGGACTTACCAGTCTCGATCGTTACAAAGGACGATGCTACCACATCGAGGCCGTTGTTGGGCCGAATCGGCACCAGACACTTCTATGTGACCTGAATGGTAGATTTGTCCACCCATAGGATGCAGTAAGGGTGTGGGTTCTCCTCAGCTGTGAGCTGCATCGCTCTACACCTTTCCTAGCTACTATGATTACACAATTTCCACTATCTATAACTAATTTGCAGGGGCTGTCTGCGGTGGGAAAATATGTGCAAAAGATAGTGGTGTGATGCCAGTTCTCTTCTGCACGAGGGGTATGCAAAAGGCGGTGAATAACTCCTAATCCCAACAATCTTTTGACATCGTTCTCCCATCCATCCTTTACAACAACTTTAATCTCCTCAATGGGTGTATCCTTAGCCCCAACACTGGGCTCACCTTCTTCTACAATCAGTAAGTTCCTAGTCAGGCATGCGCAATCATGTCCCCCATACCAGAGCATCTATAACACTATACACCCCCAGTTTGGGAGGTGCCAGAATGATCACTTTGCCTTTTTCTTCCGCTGGGGTGCGAAGAGGCACTGCGCCAGTGGTCGTGGTCGGTGCGGGTCTCCTAAATGTAGATGTATCAGGTCGATGAGCAACATACCTCTGGCCCGCAATGCGTAGGTACTGCTCATACTCATGTGCTAGCTGAAAGACCTGTTCGACTGTTTCTGCTCTGTGGGAAATCAATTCCCTCCAGATTTTAGACCGGTGTCCGACTCGAAAGCTGGACGTCGTAGTGATGGACTCTTCTAAAATGTTGCTTCTCACCACTATTTTATCAAAACATGACATGTACTTCGCAACAAAAAGGATCCCTTGCCGAAGAGCATAAAGATGGTCTAACAACTGATAATGATATGAGGCAGGAAGGTTTTGATCCTTCAAGCGATGTTTTATCTCGGCTCATCTGGTGATGGGGTAAGTATCCGTCTTGCCCAAGAGATTGCTCTATGCTTGCTCAATAGATCTTGACTTGTCAGTGCAATTTCATTTTGGAAAACCGTACCCCTCTCTTATCACCCATCTCATACTACTCAATGTAGTGGCTCATGTCCAGAAGCCAGTCACTAAATGCCTCCAGGTTTAGGTGCCCATCGAAGGATGATGCGTTAATGCGAATGCACCGGGTAATATCATCTTCAGCTGGGGTGACTCCGAGTCGTGGCGTGCTGGTGGAGGACGACCTCTACGACTTGCTGGGGGTGGGGGTGGATGAGGTTTGGCGAGAGGGTGGTTGATGCAACCTGAATTGCATCCTTCTTTATTTTTACTGCATTTTTATTTAAATATTTTGTACCGCATGCCGTAGCGCAAGTATGTCTTTATTTCATGTATTTATGTGTTTTATGCCGAGTTTGTGCAATCGTTTGTGCGACTTATTGGTATAACCGGCCAGTAAGATCTTAAATAAATTGGTCCGTCAAACTAGGACTAGGATTATTTGGGGCAAGCAAGAAATGAAGTTATTTAAAAGGAAAAAAATTAAATCTTCAATTAATATTAAGATCTCCATTGATTTAATTTCAGATTTAACTCTTGGTATCCCTTTTGATTATCCCCATTTAATATTTTTTAACCTTCCAAATTCCTGAAGTCCCAAAAGGCTGGTCCTCTCAAAGCTCCCCCATTTAATATTATAAAACAGTCATGTCAATTTATTTACATCTTTAATAGTCAGCCCCCTCACTCATTGCCTTTTGAAACCTCATTCTTTTTGCCTTTTAATAATCATCCAGTACTGGAAGGGGGGGGGGAGACGGGATAGAAATCGGGAACAAAGAAGTCACCTCTGTTTCCCGGTAATACACGCGCCAGCCCCCGAAACGCCTTCCCATCGATCGTTGGCCAACTTCCTCCGCCAGCTGTCGCCGTCAGGAGACTCCTCCAGCCCCGACGACCCCTCCTCCGGCCGTTGCTGGACCCTTTGACGAGAACAGTGATGGCCTCCTCCTTCCTTTCGTCAGCTACGGACGGAAGCCTGCCCAGCCAACATTGAATCCCAGAGCTCCATCCATCTATTTTTTTTTCGGCCTGAGCACCTCCTGGTCGCCGGAAACCACTCTTCCCCGTCCAGATCTGAGTTTTCCCTTCATCTGTACTATTGCGGCCCTTCCTGATCCGGACATCCCTGTTAGTGCCAACTACCCTCAGTTCCATTCCAAAGGTCTTCTGACTTTACTCGGCTCCTACACAACAAGGATTCATCATCTCGCATGGAGTTGGTATAAATCTCTCATGTTCTCGCTCCTCCATTAGTTTTAGTCCAATTTCATGAATGCCCGCGAAAGTTTAATGATTTTAGAGCTTGCTTGCCACAAATAAGTCTTAGTCCTATTGTCGTTAACTTATTCTCAATATTATCAATTACTTTATCGAGAAACTTGTGGAGACGTTAGTTATATTGTTGAAAGCGGACTAACGTTAGTCACTTGTGCGGGTTCACAAAACTTTTGACTTTTGAGTAAACTATTGCGTGTCAAAGTTCAAGAAATTGTGAATTATGCACAAAATTATCGTTTCAAAATTAATTGCAGATTTTGGTATGCATCAGTTTGGTATCAAAGCTCGGTTCGATTCACTCCTATTATGAATCGAATGATTCTGTTTTTTATTTTATTTAGTTGTTTCTTTTAAAAATTTGTTTTTCAAAAGCAAAAGAAACATTTTTATTTTTAAAAAAATATTCTGTCACCAAGAAAAAATTTTGAGTCCACTATTAAAAAAAAAACAATGAAGTTTTTATTAATTATTATTAGTAATTTTTTTTAAGTTTTTACTAAAAAATGGAGAGTCGCATAGATCGCATAAACGCTAACATAGACGACCTAGCCAATCAAATGGGTGAACTGATGAAGACGGTAAAAACACTCACTGCCAACGTGAGAGACACAAACCACATAGTAAATAACTTAGAAGTAGAGCGTCACCTAGGACTAAATCAACCTCCTCACCAAAATCTTAGGCAAGAGGAACAAAATCCTAGGCCCGCAGATCCTGCATAGCCTGACCTTGGACTCCGTCACCAACCTCGTTGGGATGATGAAGTTAAACTTGATGTAGGTGATTTTGAGGGTCACGTAGAACCTGAGAAATGCCTCGATTGGTGTGAGCGCGTAGAAAGATTCATGGTGTGGAAGCAAATGTCTATGAATCATCAAGTGGAATATGTCGTCCTTAGTCTTAAGGGACCCGCACTAGTCTGGTGGGTTTAACTAGAGCGCACACAATTCACCTTAGGCCTAGCACCTATCACCATGTGAGTAGAGTTTAAGTTGCAACTGCGGAAGCGATATGCCCCCCAGACTATCTGCAAACTCTTTATCGAAGGTTCCACAACCTTTGTTAGGACAAGCTTTCCGTGGATGAGTTCACCCACGAGTTTTTAGTGTTGCAGTCTAAGCTAGACCTACACGAGGAGGACGATATGACAGTGCCCCGTTATCTGAACGGGCTCCGTTACGCTATTAGGGATGAGCTAGAGTTGCACAAATTTAGAAATTTGGGTGAAGTGTCCAGCTGAGCCCGTAGAGTTGAGGCCTCACTTCATAAAAGGACTTCTGGGCATAGGTCTACTGATAGGCCTTCCTCGAGCACCACCACAACTGTACCAACCTCTAAGAATTCTGATCCTTCTCCTAATGTCATTACTGGGACCCCAACTCCTCTCATTGTTCTCACCCGAGGTAAGGAGCCCATGGGATCCAAGCCCAACACTGGAGTATTTCGATGCTTCAAGTGTATGGAGCCTGAACACAAATCTTCTGAGTGCCTGCGACGTCATTTCGTCGCAATTACTGATTCCTCTGATGGGAGAGAGCCAGAATATGGAGTCTTCCTTAGTGACTCCAAGCCTGATGTACCACAGGAAGAGAGGGACGGCGGAGCCTTCCGGACGGAATCGCACCTCACGGGCGGGGGAGCGTCGAGCGGCGGAGCGGGATCCTTCCGGATCGGGTATTCTCGCACAGAGAAGAGGGAGGCGGCTAGGGCAATCAGCTTTCTTGATGCAATCCAAAACTGGAATGAAAATACACTCTCCTCCCTCTTATACTATGAGGGGGAGAAATAACTATTAGCACACACACGCTAATAGCACACACACTTAATAGTTCCACAGAAACAAATACATAAACAAAGAGAGCATAAATTAAATAGCGCCGCCTCTTTATTTAAACAGTTCGCGGAATCCAAAGCGGGTCGAACTTCTCAAGCCATGCAATCCCCGGTTCGATGAGGGTCTCTTCGCTGACGGTGTTGGTCGCACCGTATTCCGCATAATTCTCCGCCACGTGGGAAGCACTCGACCACGAGTGGGCGGCATAAAGAGGCACGTCCGGGTAGAACAGAGACAAGTCGCTCACGTTGAAGGTCTTGGAGATGTTGAACTCCGGTGGTAGATCAACCACGTAAGCATTGTCGCTGATCTTGCGGGTGATGGGGAAGGGGCCGAACTTCTTCGGCATGAGCTTGTGGTGGGGGCCGGCAGGAAGCCGCTCTTTCCGGAGAAAAACCATAACCAAGTCGCCGACTTGAAAAATCTGCTCGCGGCGGTGCTTGTCGGCTATAGCTTTATACTTTGCGTTGGATTCGAGCAACTTGAGGCGGGTTTCGGCCTGGACGTCGCGGGCCTCTTCCGCTAACTGCGTGGCCGAAGGGGGGGCGGCGGGTAAGCGGGCCAAATCAAGCGCGTGCCAGGGCGCATTGGTGTAGACGATGGAGAACGGGGTGCGACCGGTTGAGCGGTGGACCGCATTGTTGTAAGCGAACTCAGCCTGGGCGAGAGCGAAATCCCACTGCTTCGGCCGGTCTTGGCAAATACAACGCACTAGATTTCCCAAGGTCTTGTTTACCACCTCGGTTTGCTCATCCGTTTGGGGGCGAGCGGAGCTACTAAATTGGAGAGATGTGTCAAACATTTTCCACAGCATGGTCCAAAAATGACCTAGAAATTTTGGATCGCGGTCGGATGTGATGGTGGTTGAAACGCCATGCAAACGGACCACCTCGCGGAAGAATAGCCGCGCAATATGGGAAGCATCGGATGTTTTGCGGCAAGGAAGAAAATGTGCCATCTTGGAGAATCGGTCCACCACGACAAACACTGAATTGACTCCGCGCTGAGTTCGCGGAAGGCCCAAAACGAAATCCATGGAGAGGTCCTCCCACACGCCAGAGCCCAGAGGGGACCGGGAGAGGTGAGTAAAGACCGGTGTTGTGTGCTTGGCCCTTGAATTGTTGGCACACATAGCACTTCCGAACGAAATTCCCCACGTCCTTGGCTAACTGCGGCCAGAAATACCTCTCGTGGAGACTTGCAAGTGTCTTGTCTCGGCCCAAGTAACCACTCATCCCGCCACCATGTAGATCACGTATCAGCTTCTCCCGTAATGAAGAGCGGGGAATGTACAGGCGGTTGTCTTTGAGTAAAAACCCCTCGAGTATCAAAAACCCTCTGCGTGAACCTCCCATCGAGCAGGCGCTCCAAGTGTCTTTAAAATCCGGGTCGTCGGCATATGACTCGGCGAGGATATCAAAACCAATGATCTCGTGTTGTAGTGTGGTCAATAAACAGCTCCGCCGGCTGAGGGCGTCCGCGACGACATTGGAAGAACCCGGCTTGTGATGAATAATATACGGAAAATGCTGAAGGTAAGTGGTCCAACGGAGATGCATACCATCCATGCGTTTCTGACTGTGGATAAATTTGAGGGCTTGATGATCCGTATATAAGATGAATTCCTTGTGTAGTAGATAATGCTCCCAATGTTTGAGAGCCCGGACAATGACATAGAACTCTTGATCATAAGCGGACCACTTCCGCCTAGCATCACTTAATTTCTCGCTGAAAAAGGCAACCGGCCGCTTGTCTTGGGAGAGGACCGCCCCAATGCCAACACCGCTGGCGTCGCTATGCACCTCAAATATCTTGTCAAAACTGGGTAGCGCCAAGACCGGTGCCGAGCTGAGCTTCTGCTTGAGCAAATGGAAAGAGCGGTCAGCCTCGTCCCCCCAAAGAAAACGCCCCTTCTTTAGGCAATCAGTCATGGGAGCCGAGATGGTGCTGAAATCGCGAATGAACCTCCGGTAGAATGTGGCTAACCCATGAAAAGACCGCAACTCGGAGAGGGATGCGGGTGCCGGCCAATCTCGGATGGCTTGTATTTTTCCTCGTCAACTTGTATGCCGTCCGCACCCACCACGAAACCCAGAAAGTTCAGCCGCGGGGCAAGAAAGGTGCACTTCTTGAGGTGAATAAATAGCTTGTTCTCCGCCAAAACTTTCAACACAGCACGTACATGAGATAAATGCTCCGCCCGGGTCTTGCTAAAGATGAGAATGTCGTCGAGATAGACGACCACCGACTTGCCCAAGAAAGGTCGCAACACCTGTGTCATAAGACGCATAAAAGTGCTTGGAGCATTAGACAAACCGAAAGACATTACCTTCCACTCGAAGAGGCCGTCCGGAGTTTTGAAGGCGGTCTTCCATTCGTCTCCCGGTTTGATGCGGATTTGATTGTACCCGCTGCGGAGGTCAATTTTGGAAAACAGTTGTGACCCGTCCAACATGTCCAACATGTCATCCAGGCGGGGAATGGGGAAGGAGTACTTGATGGTGATGCGGTTAATGGCGCGACTGTCAACGCACATTCTCCAGGACCCGTCCTTCTTGGGAACCAAAAGTGCGGGAACACCGCATGGGCTAAGACTCTCGGAGATAAAGCCTTTTTGTAGCAGCTCTTCAACCTTTGTACGTAAGACGTCATGCTCCTTGGGGTTCATGCAGTAGTGGGGCAAATTCGTGAGGCTAGCGCCCGGTATGAGATCGATCTTGTGTTGTATATCACGAAGTGGTGGAGGGTGGTCTGGCAAATCATCTGTGGTGATGGCGCGGAACTCATGAAGTAATGCCCGAATGTCCGGGTGCGCGGCATCCATCTCCCACTCGTTGGTGGCGTACAACCCGTAGGGAACGAGGGCCACCACCTCCTTGGCCTCCGCAACGTCCCTCTCGAACCGTGAGGTGTCATCGTGCATCACGAGTAGACTGCGCCCCTTGTCGGTGGGCGGGTTGGCCGCGGGTTTATCGCCGACCCGGGCCACAATTTGTATCTTCTTGCCAGCCCAAGTGAAGGAGTAGATATTGTCGCGGCCCTTGTACGCAACGTCTGTATCATATTGCCACGTCCGCCCCAAAAGTAGATGGCTCGCGTCCATCTCCACAACGTCGCACCAAATGTCGGCTAGGTAGTGTTTGCCCATAGCGACGGGTACGTGTGACCGGTGGGTGACGCGCACGGAGGGACCCTTTTGAATCCACCCAATGGAGTAGGGGTGCGGGTGCGGCTCGGTTGGTAGGTGCAAGTAGGTGACCAACCGACTAGCGACAAAATTCTCGCAGCTGCCATTGTCGATCAGGACATCACATATCTTCCCCTTGATGTTGCAATAGCTCAGAAAGACATTACTACGTTGGGCGTGCTCATCCACCCGCGGTGTAAGAAGGAGGCGTCGGACCACGCAAGCAGCAAAATCGCCATCTTCTGCAAATCCATCGATGACCTCATCGGCCTCTCCCAAGTCATCCTCCGGATCCTCGTCCTGAGTAACAGCGTGTACGGGTTGGCGCAGAAGAGGGCACCGGGAGGCAAAGTGGCCCGGTTGGTGGCACTTGAAACATGTCCCCGGTGGTGCGCGGTCAGGTGCCCGACCCTTAGGTGCGGAAGGCATGGCCGGCACCTCTCGGCTGGTAGAGTCCCGAGTATGCGACCCCGACGCATCCGACCAGGGACGGTGAGAGGCCGGGCGGGTTGAAGGTGTCGCCGACGTCTCCATGAGTTCCGCCTTGAGGGCCATGTTGTAGGCCTCATCCACCGTGCGCAAAACATGCAAGCCGATATTCTCACGAAGGGATGGGCGTAGCCCATGTAGGAATCGAGTAACGCGTTGGCCGTCCGACTCGGTCAAGCCGTTGCGGTCCGCGAGGCGGCAAATTTCAGCCAAATATTCGGTGACGGTGCGAGAGCCTTGCGAGCAACTTTGGTAGAACTGGAACAGGTGTTGGTCGTAGTCGGGTGGTAGGAATCGATTTCGTAACATTTTCTTCATTTTGAGCCAGATGCGGACGGGGGCCTTGCCTTGGCGTTGCCGATTGAGCTGAAGTTGATCCCACCAAACCGCCGCGCCGGATTTAAGGCGATACGCGACCATCTTCACTTGGCGGTGTTCGTCGAGCTCGGCCATCTCGAAGAAACGCTCGACCTCCGAAATCCAATCGAGGAATTCTTCAATGCCCAAGTTGCCAAAAAACTGTGGAATGTCCGCACGCCTGCGGTTGCCGTGCTGCTGCGGTGGTGGCGGGTTGCGCCATGGAGGGGGATCAGCCCCGGCGTGATAGTCATCCTCGGAGCTGGAATCGGACAGGGGAGTTGCCGGGCGGGGAGGTGTCGCACGGCCACGACGGTACTGCCGGCCGTAGAAGGCGTCGACCGGAGGTGCTGCAGCGGGTGCGGGATCGCCGGGCGGAGGTGGCTGCGGGTTGCCGAGTGCTGCGGTGAGGGCGGCGAGCTGTGCGGTGATGCCATTGATGGCCGCCCACAAAGCTTGGTCGTCCCTCGGGTTATCTCCCATTAGCGTGACAGAACGAGAGAACGAGCGGGGCTTTGCAGCGGATCGAGTAGATCGATGTGGCGAGGCGAGCAGGGAGGACCGGCGCCGAGCTAAGAAGTCGGGGCCTGGCTCTGATACCAACTGATGTAGGAATCACCACAGGAAGAGGGACGACGGAGCCTTCCGGCCGGAATCACACCTCACGGGCGGGGGAGCGTCGAGCGGCGGAGCGGGATCCTTCCGGATCGGGTATTCTCGCACGGAGAAGAGGGAGGCGGCTAGGGCAATCAACTTTCTTGATGCAATCCAAAACTGGAATGAAAATACACTCTCCTCCCTCTTATACTATGAGGGGGAGAAATAACTATTAGCACACACACGCTAATAGCACATACACATAATAGTTCCACAGAAACAAATACATAAGCAAAGAGAGCATAAATTAAATAGCGCCGCCTCTTTATTTAAACAGTTCGCGGAATCCAAAGCGGGTCGAACTTCTCAAGCCATGCAATCCCCGGTTCGGTGAGGGTCTCTTCGCTGACGGTGCTGGTCGCACCGTATTCCACATCAAAGCCCAAGCCCAAGTCTGATAGCATTATCAAGGTCGAGGGAGAACATGCTGAGAACTTAGTTTTTGTCATTCGTTATAATTTGATTTTCCAAGCGAGGCCACTGAGCGTGATTTTCAGAGACACTAGATTTGTCGCACTACTGCGCGTATTCAGTGACATTTTTGTTCCATCATCATTGACAACGGTAACATGGAAAATTTTGTTTTCCAACGTATGGTTGTGAAGCTAGGACTCGAGACACCCCTTGGCGCGGCCCTACCACTTATCTGGGGTTAATAGTCACATGACTATGCTCGTTACTCATCGTTGTCTCGTAGACTTCTCTATTGAGGATGTGTGTCATGATTCTGTTTTATGTGATGTCATTCCCACCGATGTTTGTCATATCTTGTTAGGTAGAGCATGACAGTATGATAGGGCGCGTCGTGCATGATGGTGTAAGGAACTCACATTCCTTCAATCACCGTGGGCGCAAGATTGTTCTTCTTCCCCAGAAGAATAGTCTTGTTCCTAGGGCTCCTGGGAGGACCTCGCCATCATCTCCCTCACCTTCTTTAGTTACCACCACACCACTCCTATTTAGTGCTACTCTTCTGCCACTCTGATGAGTCACCCATTTTAGGTGTTCTGCCCGCACCACCACACGTTGATTTTATATTCGGCGATTACGTGTTTAGTTCGCACCGCTATCCTGTGAGTGTTAGTGAGCATTTTGGGCTTCGTCAAATGAATTTTGAATTTTTTCGGGTTAGCCTTATTAGGGAAATTAGGGTTTAGGGTTAGCCCTAAACCCTTATTAGGGAAATATTTTTGGGTTAGCCCGGTTAGGCGTTGTGTGAGTCTAGTCACTAGGCATGTTAAACGAGGGAGAGGGGTAGACCATTAAAGACTTGAAATGAAACTGTAAGGAAAGACATGATGTACTTAGGCATTAGTGAGATTATGACAAAAGATATGGCACAATGACGACAAAGGATCCATATATCCGACCCTACTATAGTGAGATTAAGGCTTGAATGTTAAATGTTGTTGTAGCCTTATTAGGGAAATTGAAACGTTTCAAAGAAGTTTTACTCCGAATAAGGACACGCGGTTTAAGGAATTTCTGTGCTTGGTTTTAAATGAAAAATTTTTGCTCGGTTTAGAATTTTGTAATGTTAGTCCGAAATCAGTGAGTGACGATATGTCAATAGTTGCTCTTGGTTTCGTAAACTTTTGTTGGTGTCTAGCACAAGTACGTATAATGCAATATGTTTTAATGAATCCACAAGTTGATCATGCTTCCTTGCGACCTTACCTCTTTCTTCGCTTTATTGATCCACTCTCTTTCCCACTTTGTCGTACTTACCTCCTTGCAGCTCTGTTTTATATTAAACAATTGCATGACATACATGAATTTTTTGACTAACTGTTTTCGAGAAACTTTGGAAAACTATAACTCCACGATTGACTCCATCGCTTGGAGTTATATATTTCCAATGGAGATGAGTTTTCTGTTTCTTTCAGGAAAGACAGTTTGCCAACAGATCTTGTGCTGCGATGATGTGTCCTTCCTGTGTTTGACCATCACCTTGGCGAAGCGAAGGCAGTGCATGACTCAGATCACTGTTTGGTTGTTTCAGTGGCAGGTTCCATCAAAGTCTCGACGGGGTCGAGTTTTTTCAACTCCGTGAGAATTGATGCCAACTTGAATTGGTTCCTTATTTTTTTTAGGAATAATTACCAAAACTTCCCCTGGAAGATAGCATAATTACAACTTGCACCCCCTCTTATTATGGAAATTACAAAAACCTCCCCTCAATGTTACAAAACATAACATTTACCTCCCCTGAAGTTTACATTTCATAATATCCATGCACAAAATACCCCCTGGAAATGTATTCCGAGGGGGGTAGTTTTGTGCATGGATGTTATGAAATGTGTATTTCAGGGGAGGCAAATGCTATGTTTTGTAACATTGCGGGGAGGTTTTTGTAATTTCCATAATAAGATGGGTGCAGTCTGTAATTTTTCAAAGTTAGAGGGGAGGTCCCGGTAAATGCCCCTTTATTTTTACTGCATTTTTATTTAAATATTTTGTAGCGCATGTCGTCGCGCAAGTATGTCTTTTATTTCATGTATTTGTGTGTTTTATGCCGAGCTTGTGCAATTGTTCGTGCGACTTATTGTTGTCAGTCTGTGACCGACCAGTAAGATCTTCAATAAATTGGTCCGTCAAAATAAGACTAGAGTTATTTGGGGTAAGCAAGAAATGAAGTTACTTAAAAGGAAAAAAATAAATCTGAAATTAATATTAAGATACTGCATTGATTTAATTTCTGATTTAACTCTTGGTATCCCTTTTGATTATCCCCATTTAATATCTTTTAACCTTCCAAATTCCTGAACTCCCAAAGCAGCCGGTCCTCTCAAAGCTCCCTCATTTAATATTATAAAACAGTCATGTAAAATAGTCAATGCCTTTTTGAAACCCCCATTCCTTTTGCCTTTTAATAATCATCCAGTACAGGAAGAGGGGGGGGGGATAGAAATCGAGAACAAAGAAGTCACCTTTGTTTCCTGGTAATACTCGTGCCAGCCCCTGAAACGCCTACCCGCCGGTCGTCGGCCAACTTTTCCCACCAGCTGTCGCCGTCAGGGGACTCCTCCGGCCCAGGCGATCCCTCCTTCGGCCGTTTCTGGACCCTTTAACAAGAACAAGGACGACCTCCTTTTCGTCAGCTACGGACGGAAGCCTGCCCAACCAACATTGAATCCCAGAGCTCTATCCATCTATTTTTTTCCCGTCCTGAGCACCTCCTTGCCGTCGAAAATCACTCTTCCCCGTCCAGATCTGAGTTCGCCCTTCACGTGTACTGCTGCGGCCCTTCCTGATCGAGACCTCCCTGTTAGTGCCAACCACCGTCAGTTCCATTCCAGAGGCCTTTTGCCTTTACTCGGCTCCTACACAACGGGGATTCATCATCTTCACATGGAGTTGGTATAAATCTCCCCCGTTCTCGCTCCTCCATTACTTTTAGTCCAATTTCATGAATGCCCGCTAAAGTTTAATGATTTCAGTGCTTGCTTGCCACAAATAAGTCTTAGTCCTATTTGCCGTTAATTTGTTGTTAACTTGCTCTCAATATTATCAATTACTTTATCGAGAAACTTGTGGAGACGTTAATTATATTGTTGAAAACGGACTAACGTTAGTCACTTGTGCGGGTTCGCAAAACTTTTGAGTAAACTATTGCGTGTCAAAGTTCAAGAAATCGCGACTCACCGCCAACTTTAAATTGTGCACAAAATTATCGTTTCAAAATTAATTGCAGATTTCGGTATGCATTAGTGGTGGTGTCTCATAGGGGTCGGGCCCTGTCGATACTCATAGACCTATTTAGGATTCCTTCTCACGGGAAGAGCGAGATCTCGGTGTGGCAGGTCTCTAAGACGTCTGTTAGGGGGTGGTGGAACATCTCGGGGATCATCCAAAAGATCATCATAACGTGGGGGTTGAGCCTGACCTCTAGGGATGTCTAACTGATCAACTATAGTGCCAACCCTAACAATGCCATTCCTAATGAATTCAAATTGGGCTCCTATCTGCTCGAATTGATCAAGGACGAGTCTTTGGAACTCAGCGAACGTCATGTTTGAATTCAAACTAGTAGCCCGATCATCACTAATGTTCTCATCAAACATGGATGAACAAAACAACCTATCACTATGGAACATATAATTTATCCTAACCTATCTCTAGTACCAATTTGATGCAAGGGTAAGTTGATGATGAAAGCGCTAATATGGTGCCCTAAATGGAATGCAGTGCTTTTACTAATGGACAGTCCGTTATAAACCAATAATAAACAATTAATTAAGATAGAACTTAAGCAAGTGTACAATTGTTCACAGTAAATTTTAATTGCAAAACAAATTTTAATCCACACATAATAGAGGTGCAAGATATTTTGAGTGCGTGCCGAATACGTCATGCAAATCAATGATTTCACGGGAATAAAATATTTAATTTCGCATCCGGCAAATGATTGTTCAAGCACACAATAATAGGAACAAAAAATTCCAAACTATGACTTATGCATTTAGGCGACGAAATGCAGCAAAAGGTAGAATTCTCATGCTGTTGGCTCCATGTGGGCGTTGAGAAATGATGGTGGCTGGTACTAGAATGAGATTGGGAGTGGCTTGGGAGGTTGGTGGGGGCAGTGGACAAGAGAGATGCTGGAATCAAATTTCTGGATTCTGGATTGAGATTTCAGAACCCAGAAATGAGTTTTGGGTTTCCTGCGCCTGGAATAGAAGAAATGTGTAAGAGGAGATGGTCCTCGATGAATTCAGGGCTGCTGGAATCAATATTCTGGGTATTGGATTGAGATTTTAGAACTCAGAAATGGGTTTTGGGCTTCCTACGCCTGGAATAAAAGAGGCGAAGAGGAGCTGGTCCTGGATGAATTTGGTAGTGATGAAGTGAGGCGAGGAGCTGCATTGGAGTGGTGGTGAGGAGTTGCCGCTTGCAATTTGTGTGGAAGTCGTGACAAGTTTGACGGTGGGGTGCGTGCAGACAGGGTTTGCGGGAATGAACGGGGACTATACGCAGGATGTCGACGAGGATGGAGAAGGAAGACGATGCTACTTTGGAGTCACACCAAGAGTTCTCGCTCGGCGTCGCACCGAGAGAGAGAGGGGAACCAATGGTTCCAAAGTGGAAATAGACCCTCGATGCCCCTTCAAACTGCTGCCTGCGTCTATATATACCAATACTAAGATAGGGCACCCAGATCAGACGATTCATAATGTACGAACCAATCTGGTGTCAAATACAACTCAAAATTGAGAAGTAAATGTACAAAAATGACTCGAAACGACCGTCCGGACGCATCTGTGGACTCGGATTGTCCGAACGAGTAGCGAATCATCACCTCCTGTGGGAATACACATGCGTGGTCGACGGCCTCCATCACTACTACTCCCCTTTATTGTCTTTACATGCAAAAATGTGGACCAATATCGGTGTTGAAAAATCGAATCCATACACTAACCTTCTTGACTACAAGTAAGAAAATTGTGCTGGAGTTTTTCCTTTCATGATTTGATGCATGCATTTTGGGAACTTGTGTATATCTTGGAGAGGATTTCTTGTTTTTACACTTTTAGTTAAAAAATTATGTTACCTTCAATAGAATGAGTTTTGATTCGGTGAAAATATAGTCATCCACCTAACCAGATTGGTTGACCGAACAAAGGTGTTCACATTTGTTGTCTAATTGTTACCCGTCATAGTGTTGTATTTGTTCAAACATAAGCATTGATCAAGAAATCGACTACAACAAGCATTTAATGAAGGTCAAATACTTCCATTCAAATCATTATCACCAGAACTTTTGGTTTTTATTGTGTTTTACAATTCAAAGTACTGTTCGATGCAGACCATCCACCCAATGCGTATCAACCTCATCAATCACAGTATATTCAAGCGGCACGACATTATTAAGGTGGCAGAAGATAACAACGGAATAATACAAGTTAACTGTTATTGATCCCCAAATGAGTATATAGAAGTCTATACAATGACCTACACAATGATCTGTAGAATGATATTTGACACATCTCTCAAACTCATGATATGAATAATCATGAGTTTGAAAGAAAATGTTGAAATAGAAGAAACCACTAGAGAAAGTTAACATCCCTCTTCAAATTCATTAACATCAACCTATGAGAGTTCTTCTAGTATAAAAGAGTGGCTATTGTAGAAAGAAGAGATGAAATGGAAGGTGCAAGTTTTATTCATCCTCAAGGGGCATTATATAGGATTACAACAAGACACCCAACACCGATAGGCGGTGTGGGACTAAACTCACTAATAGTAAAATACTAACTCTAACACTCCCCCTCAAGATGAAGGGGAAGCCTACAGCTTGAACACAATATAAAACGGAAGGTAAAAGACGGTTGGCAAAATGAGACATAACAACAGCCACCGAGGCCCAACCGCGTGTCACCGGGGATACATCAACCGGGCAAGAGCCACACGACGTTGATCCACAAAACCGACCATGAGCACGTTGGATGCACTAGGAGCGGAAACTAGGTTAACCACGAAAGACCAAACCATCCCAACCAAATCCAGAGAAAACGACGAGGAGACACAAACAACATATGAAATCAACCTGGGAGCCATGTGTGACTAAGGCAGGAGTCGGGAAAGAGGCATCCGAGTCGGCGATATCACAAACACTCCCCCTCACGTGGAATACGTGCAAGAAGACATGGGATATACCTAGGGGCCATGTGTGACTAAGGCATGAGTCGGGAAAGAGGCATCCAAGTCGCCGATATCACAAACACTCCCTCTCACGTGGAATACGTGCATGAAGGCATAGACTACGCTTGGAGGACGTGACGTACACTCCCCCTCACGTAGAGCACGTGCAAGAAGGCGGAAATCAAAGAGACGCAACACAACAACTTAAAAGACTAGAAAAAAACTATATAGAGGAAAAAAATAGCAGCTAAGCAGGAGAGGCAACCGTTTTGAGAAGCATTCGTCGGCACGAAGGAGCAGCAGGGCAGCAGCGGAGGAGAAGCACGACTCGCAGAGCAGCCAGAGAAGAAGAAGTAGTGCGGCAGAGGGCATCCATGCCGGAGAAGAAGCAATTGCAGCAGGAGTAGGCCGGAGAAGAAGAAAACCGGAGAAGATGAGCAGCAGGCCGGAGAAGCAGAGATGAAGCCAGGCCGGAGCAACGCCGGGAGTGTCGCAACCCGCATTTTCTCAGTGTTAAAATACTATCAGAGCGAGAGAAAATACGCGATCGTGATGCCACGCCGTGCATGGGACAACTGTAGACGTTCAGGAAATCATGTCCTTTCATTTATTTTTATAAAAAGGCTTATGAATTAGGTTTTAAAACATTGTTATATTATTAGATGTGTTGACCGTGTCCCTCAGTCTGGTGGATCAACTAGCTCACGAGTGAGAAAGTATAAGTTTACACAGCGGAAAATTATTAAGTTTGTTTCATTTGTTATCCTAAATGAGAATGAAGACTTAGCATATAAAGCAATGGACATGTGACTTCTAGATTTATTATAAGTAAGAAAGCAGTTTTTATAGCCATTAAAATAGTAGTTTACCCGTTTAAAAGCATGTTATGGAACTATGCAAAAATGCAGTTTTATTTTATATTTAAAATACCTAACATACATCCTAACATAAATCATTTCCAGAGAGTAAGTATAAAACTAATAGTCGGTAACAACAGTACAACTAGCAAGTAATCTAACACAGAAAATCTAAGACTATGGGCGTCAACAACTGACACGAACCCATATAGAAACTGTCATGTATAACAAAACAACTACCTCAACACTCTGAGGTGGAAACAAACGGCCGCGACAACTCGCAGCACCAGAAGTACAACTTTGTCAGCTAAACCTGCTACTGCTCTGGACCTGAGACATTCAAAAGAAGAACACCTCAGAAGCAAGGTACAAGTGGTGCAAAAGAGAAACAAGAAGACCAATCAACCTCGAAGTGAACGAGGGACAACAAATCGACTGTATCAAAGTCAGTAGCAAAGTAATAGAAACAAAATAAGCAATCTAGCTAAGCAGGAAAAATTAAATCACAACAGCCTGAACAGAACTGAGCATCAAGTATCAAAAGTTCATATATATATATTATCTTTCTTTAATATTCATATTATTCAGAATTATAAATGAGACTGATCAGCTCAAAAAGGCATCAAAACACCGACAAGCCAGGGTGTATGATCCTCAACAGAAAGAGAGTACTGTGCCGGGGAAAAGGTCCACAACGCGCACAAACCCAGCCAGAAAGGCACTATGCCGATGGAGAAACCCCAACGCGCACAGACCAACAGCTAAGGTAATGTGCCGGGGATGAAGGTCCACAACGCGCACAGACTCAACCATAAGACACTGTGCCGAGGGAGAAACCCCAACGCGCACAGACCATCAGAAAATCCTTTAGTTATATATATAATTATTCAAAGTTCTTTCATTATACTTAGACTAACAAGTAAACAGACTATGACTCAACTTTGACGAGATTTACAACTTAAAAGGGCACTTAACAAATTGGACGTACCCGACGAAATTTCAAAGGGGTTAACCAATTGACTTGGACTAATAGATGGAGATTACAAGGGTCACACAAGGTAGGGGACGATCAAAAATAACTGGACGCATAAGATTTTCTAAGTCAAATAACC
Source organism: Platanthera zijinensis (assembly GCA_039513925.1). Lineage (NCBI taxonomy): Eukaryota > Viridiplantae > Streptophyta > Magnoliopsida > Asparagales > Orchidaceae > Platanthera > Platanthera zijinensis. The sequence goes on from CM077094.1 coordinate 136,463,712, forward strand.
TAAACGAATCAGTTAACGACGCTTACAACTAAAGCAGGGATCATAATGAGACACTAGCACAAATCGCAACGACGATCCAAACAACACATGCGCAAATGCAACGACGGATGATAACAAGGGTTTCATCGACTAAAAAATAACGGAAAGTGGCGAGTCTTCCAACAAACTACATTCCAACGATACGAACGACACTTACAATAAAAAAGGTGATAAACATGATCAAAATGACACTTACAGTCAAACAGAGAGATTAACTTAGTCAAATCGACGCGATGATCTAAACGCCGCGACTACTACGACACGACAGAAGACAACAGGGTTTCCGACGCACAGAACTCCGTCGGAAGGCGACAAGGCTTTCGACGAACTAAGCCCCAACAAGATTTACGATATTAAAAAATAAATCAAACGATAAAACTAGGTCGGTGGGGCCTTTACAACCACGATTTCCAAGTCAAGCGGTATGCACGAAATGTTAGACAATAAATTGCGATGCCTACGACGAGCAAACAACTTCTTCGATCAAATTTACAAGACAATCCGAATAACACCACGAACAAGTGATTCGACGCACCTACAATACAACGGAGAGCGACAAGGTTTCCGACGAGTTTACCTACGACGAGCAAATCACTTTCACAAGGAGGCACATACAAATCTTTAGTCAAGAACAACTAGTAACACATACGAGCATACTTTCCAAACAATAATCACAGGTAAATCTCCAATAGGAGGTGAGAACAAGAAGGAAAAAAGAAAGGAAAAAACAAGTGAGCACCACTTGCCTCAATCGTGTCCGAAAACGTCCTCCAAAATGCTCACACTGCCTATCGGTCGTAACGAAAGCACAGGAAAACGAGATCTACAAGAAAAACGACCAAACGGGGTTAGGGCCGAAAAACCCTAACGTAAAAATTCCGCGAAACGGAAGAAACTTACCACGAATACGAAGCTCTCGTCGAGAGCTTTCCGGATCTATACTCAGGCAAAAATTTCGAGCACCGGAGCTCCGGCGGAGGCGGCCGGAAGGTTCCCGAAAAACTCGGCCTGCTCTGACTCGGCGGAAGGGAAAAATAGTGGAGTCGGTTTGGTTCTTTGCTGAAGTGAGGAGAAGATGAGTTTTTATTTATAATAATAATAATAATAATCTTAATAATAATCACAATACTTAGGATCTTAGGTTTTAATTAAGGGGGAGGGGTTCGGTGAGTTTCAGCTAGAGAGTGATGAATTCGTCGAATGAATATATTTTTATTTATTATTTATTTATTTTATCTTTATAACAATAATAATAGTAATAACATTATAATGTTATATTGTTACGGAGGGCCAAACGTCCGCCGAATCCTACAAAATTCGCGCCATAGGCGAAAACCGACGCTACGAACCCAACGACGAAGACAAAACAAGAATCCGACGCGCCGTTCTCGAGATATAAATTTCCAAAGTTTACGGCGAACATAATATCTACCAAACTTCAAAAATGCGCCGAGGCTCCAATATCGCTCGGATCGCGACGAAATTTGACGGGCATGTCAAAAATTAATTAATTTCCTATCATGAACTTTTCCAGTTTCGACAATAATTCACGAATTTGGCTGACTCAACCGAACGGATGCGAAAACGCACTAACGGCGACGCGCCGTCAACTCCACGTTACGTAACGCCCTTACGTCAATATGACGTCATCAAGAGGATTAAATAATTGTCGGAAAATCAAGGGCGTTACAGGGAGAAGGAGAACTGGCTGGAGAAGCAGTCGCGCAGAGGAGCAGCGCACAGCATAGGAGCAGCCGGAGCAGCCGTCGGGGTCGGAGAGAAGCAGAGACGAAGCCGTCGATGTTGCAGGAAGCAGAGGCGTCGCAGACAGTGCACAGTAGCGGCGGAAGCAAAAGATGTCGACGTCGGGAGAATCATCCGTCGGGAGAAGCTGTACAGGGAGAATATCCCGCTCCCGTCTCCGGAATCAGACGGAGATTCCGTGGACGGGAGCAGGGGGGAGGCTGCACCCGTCGAGCCCTAGCAGGCGAGCGGAAGTGGAAGAGGAGAACGGGTTGGGTGTTTGGGAGGGAGGAACAATAGCCGGAAGAAAAATTTAATTAGGTTTCAGAGTGATCGAATCTTCTGATACCATGTAGAAAGAAGAGATGAAATGGAAGGTGCAAGTTTTATTCATCCTCAAGGGGCATTAGATAGGATTACAACAAGACACCCAACACCGATAGGCAGTGTGGGACTAAACTCACTAATAGTAAAATATACTAACTCTAACAGCTATGAATGGTATGAGACTCGTGAAGAAATCAATTATCTGCAACTATGATGAAACATTCAATAACGGTGATCCCACAAAGACACTATCAGCAGTCATAATGATAATTAATCTATGTCTTTCATCCGTTCATGAAAGACAAGATTTGATACAATTTGGATAGTGCCAGCATTGCCATATAATAATGGAGAGAGCCAGAGTTAGTCGCTCATATCAGTAAGCAGAACCAAATGATCTCAGTATTAGTGGCCATATATCTATACCTGACCTCCATGGGTCAAGAGATCAAGTCCTTTAATTTTCAGGAGCCAAAGAATCTCCTAGGAATATACAATACTTATTAGTGGATCTACTATCAATGTGATCTTCGTCTCAATCAGCATTATAATAGACACGAAGTTCTAGTTGTGAGACAGATGAGAAAAATAGAAATTTGTACCTAGTGTCTTGTATGTAACGAATGATACAATAAGCAACATAATGAGTTGACAGGGCGCATAAACAAGTTGGATGACAATGTGGACTGCATGAGAGATGTCAAGGTGACTGATAGTAAGATAAACAAGCATGCCAATAAGTTATTTGTATTTAGAGGGTCAGGAAGACTGTAACCCACAGGGGTTTCCTAGTGTTCTAGGAAAGGAGAAAAGAAAGAATACAAGGAAAGAAATCCAAGGAGCTCCTCGACTATCTCTAGCCTCTTTTTCAATTGATCCAAAAGACAATATTGTTTATTTAAACATTTACTTAAATATGCCCCAAAAGTGAATTAGTAATTAATGTGAAATTAAAATGCAAGAATTAAAAGATGTTTTAAAAGATGATGACGTATTTGGATTTTGCTCCCAATGATTCCATATTGATATTGACAGCTCCCGTCTCGAATAACAACATCGCGTGCTTGCATCAACCTTGCTCTGGTGGTGGCTGACGTCTAATTCAACCTCCATAACAATATCCAATTCTAATAGATTTACCTTTTTCTTCGAGACAAGGCTTCCTGGATTGTAAGCGGAGTGCAGGTGCTGAACCCGGAAACCACAGCTCAATGAGTTCGGACCGGAGGTGTAGCTAGCCTTTATTTTTCCCGAAAGTTGTTGAACCCGGAAACCACGGCTCAACGAGTTCGGATCGGAGGTGTAGCTAGCCTTTACTTCTCTCGAGCCATTGTCTTGGCCGAGGACTTAGAGTTTGGAGACTTATTCACCAGAACAATCTCAAACAGACCCCGAGTTGCAGCGCGGAGGTTCCGCCACACACCCGAAAGATCTTAGATTGCTTCCCCTCCCAATCCAATACTGGACCGGGCACCTTTGGAGGGCCACGAGAGCTCCCGGCCACGCACCCGAAAACCACGGTGAATGATGAGCTAAAGCTCTTGTCAACCAAAGCTAGCCAAGGGAGAGGAATACGAAGAAGTGGTCCTCTCCAAAAGTGTCATTGAGGGTCTATTTATAGTTTTCTGAGAATAGTCTGCCAACAACAAAATCCCGCCTTTTGGTTATGCTAAACGCAGCCCAAAGTGGTCTGCCAACAACAAAACTTCGCTGTTTTGAGGGGCTATTAGCAGGCCAAAATGGGATTACAAGAAAATGTGGATCACTCCTCTTGACAGGCGAGTCGGGCCGACCTGTTCCACTCGGGCAAGCAGTGAGTGCGGGCTGGATTGGGCACTCGCCTCTTGCCCAGGCGGCGAGTGCTCGGTGGAACTGGGTGCTCGCCACTCGCTTCCTAACTACGGGTGAGCGAGAGCTCGTCTGCTCCGCTCGCCAAAGGCCCCTCACAGGTGGGTAGGGGATGCCTGGTGAAGCTGGGAACTCACCTCCCGCCACGGGCCTCAGGCTGGTCTGGACCACTCGACAAATACGGGGTTGCACAGCAGGTATATTCTTTTATGCAATGCCAGAGGCTAACACATAACCCATGAGAAAATTCATCAGAGTGGATTGAGTAGATTTTGTCGACTATTATAGGGGAGCCCCCCGTGAGTACCTGCAGATGCCTGCCCTAGTCAAAAAAGAATTTTAGGTGGGCTCAGTTGATATAGATGTCCCCAAGTGTTCATAGCCATGTGACATTGATGTATTCCAACATGTAGCTTTATAATTTAAATGAAAAATTGAGAACCTTTAAAATATTGTGGCGCTAGCGAGAATTTGTCTGACAAGACTATGCAAGAATCGACCGAGGGATAGCTAGATGCGCATAAAGTATCTAACAGTCGAGCGCAATCCGCATTATAAAACAAATCTTTCACCAGTACAAAATTGGTAAACACTTTTTCAGAATTAACGACAAATTGGAAGTGTTAATCCTAGGCAAACTCTGAATTTAAGATCAAAAGATTATTAAGCATGAAAAGTATCCTAACCCAATGAGAGTAGCAGTGGAGGAAGAGTAATACCGTCGAGTCAAGTGCAGCTCAAATGCGGCTAAGGGTTCAATCCTGGCTCCGATGTGGGATTTGGTAGACCGTAGAATGGATGATGGGATTCAAGAGATACCTGATCAAACGAACAATGCAAGGTGGTAGTTCGTCGGCTGGGGAGGAAGTCACCCAAAACTGACGGAGACAGGGAAAACACCGGTTAGAAAAACCCACAAGGGAGGGTTGCCTGTTTGATTGTTTCTTGATTGGGTGGAGAAGAAGGAGCCTTGTCCAGGGAGGGTCTCTGTTGGTGGCAGCGAGGTAGGGAACTCAGCTGTCGAGCGGTAGGAGGAGGCTAGAGGCTCGAGCTGGAAGGTTGGGGCCGACTACCTTCCAAAGACTGAGAAAGAAGTCTCATCTTCAAAAGGGTATGTCTAGACTGTCGATTATCTGGTACGGGCAACAATTTTTATAAAGAAGGAAATTCCAATGGTTACAAAAGAAAAAGGGCAGCTGTTTTAAAATTATATGAATAGGATAATAACTAAGAGAAAATTTTAAAGGTTTGGCTGAATTTAATGGGGGAAGTTTTCAACCAGCTAATAATCTTCAAGGGACTCTCATTTAGTTTTCTCAAAGGCGATTGATATACGCACACCTGGTTTGGCTACTCGCAGCCCTTAAATTATGTTTTAAAATTAAAATTAAGAAACCCTACCTCCTTATAACCGCAACCCCCTCTCCAATCCCATGCATCTCTTCCGCCGCCTCGTCGGAGCCCTCCGCATCGTCGGAGTCCGCCGCCTCGGCGGAGCCCTTCGCCTTGCCGGAGCCTGCCGCCTCGCCGGAGCCCTCCACCTCGCTATAAAGTTACAATGCGATGTCTGCGGCGCCGAGCAGGCCTCCGTCCTCTGCTTCACCGACGAGGCCGTACTCTGAACCGGCTGCGATGCCCGCATCCACTCGGCAAACAAACTCGTCGGAAAACACCGTCGCTTCTCCCTCCAGTTACGAAGACGTGTCCATGGTGCCGGAATTGAGTTAATTTCACTATGATTATATGAATAATAGTAGCAAGAGACCCCGCACTTCGCTCTAGTTCTAGCTGGAATCGATGGGATCGAGTCCTCTGTTTTTTGACCTGTTATTTTATGGCTGTAAGTTGTAAATCAGCACCGCGCTCTTTGAAGAGTTTTGGTTGATCCATAGAAGATGAATAAAACTTGGGATAATATTCTCCTTTCAATTTAATGTTGCTGTAATCTTAGAACGGAACATGCAGTTCTTTCTTCCACAAGTTTTATTCGGGATCTTCAAACATAGTAACAATTCGAAAACCAAAACACATAGGGTTTCTTAGTTATAAAGTTCACAAAAGGCAGTTTTTTATTGATCGATATCAAAAATCCACGGAATCGATGTGAGTTTGTAGTTTTTTTGGTTTTGGGCTACAAATAGTAATATGGTGTATAAATAGCAGTTTAGGAGCTGTGTATATCAAAGGGCTGCGAATATCCAAACCAGGTGTGCGTATATCAATCCCCTTCTCAAATCTATTAATTCTTGAATTCAACATATTTAATGAAAATTTTAGAATTTAGAATATTTTAGTACTTAATAAGAATACATTTGTTCAAAGCTTGTCCTAATTAACACTAGTATTAATTTGCGGGACCTTTTCATTCATTATCTTATTGGGTGGTTATTCTACTAAGTCGAACAAACTTGCTCGAGTAACTTGCGCAAAACAAAAGATACAAGCGCTTTTAGCGAGCACGAAAATACGAGAAACTTAAAGTGCGTGAAAACTCGCGTTACACAAATAAAGCAAATGCTGTAAATAAAAATGCACTAAAGATGTCAGATTGCATTAATTCCCCCGGATTGAAAGAATTCGACCCCGTCGAGAATACGATTGAACCTGGCTCTGAAAGATCCGAATGTCCATCTGCTGAAGTAGGATAATGAGACAAATGAAAGATTGATCGATGTAACAATTGACCGGCCGGTGCAACACCCTTTTTCTTGAAAGAGATAGGAAACCAATCATCATTGAATATATATAATTCCTGGTGATAAGATTAACTAATGAGGTATAGTCTTCCAAGTATGCTCGCAAACCGTTAATTATAGTTTCATGCCCAATATGTAAATGAACAATCAAAATCAAAGCAACAAAGAGGTGAGCACTATGTTATTAAGGGCGCAAGGCGCACCGAGGCGCAAGATGCATCGAGGCGCAAGGCGCACCAAGGCGCAAGGCGCACCGAGGCGCAAAGGGGCCCTGGAGTCCAGGCGCAAAGCGCAGACGCACGTATAAGGCACGTGATGAACAAAAATGGGAAAAAAGGGAAATTGAGCGAATTGGGCGCCCAATTCGCGGTAAGGGCGCCCAATTCGCTGATTTTCAGCGAATTGGGCGTTCAATTTGCTGAATTTCAGCGGCAAGGGTGCCCAATTCCCTGATTTTCAGCGAATTGGATGTCCAAGTGTCCCTTGGGATGCCTCAGGTGCGTCTGAGATCATATTTTTTTCCATCTCCCAAAAAATAGGTTGAAGAAAACACCTTGAAAGGCCCAAGCGCGCCTGGGAGTTTGTAAGGCACGCGCCAAGGCGCTCCTGGGGCACATCGCCCGCCTCTGTCATGCTAAGGCGTGGCGGGCTGCGCCCGATGCTTCAGGCGCGCCTAGGCACAAGCCTTGACAACATAGGGTGAGCAACACAAACCGGAGGAAAGGGTAGTTCAAAAAACAGAGCGAGAAACAAGGCATGAAGTCAGCAAGATCACATGTGGAATCATTAAATTATATGCCGTCATACGCACCCTGCTAGACATCCACGTGGGTCTACTAAACCAAGACTAATTATCTCAATGATAATACCCGCGAGAATCCGTCTAACACTACAAATTTTAAAACCGTTCACATATTTACCCTTTAAAATCAACTAGAGGAATTCTTTAAAACGCATGTCTCTATGAGGCGTAAAATTTTTAGGGATTGTCTCGATCCTCCTAATACGACTAAGAAAAAAATAAGCCGATACTCTAACAGCAAAATCTAACTTGCTCTTCAATAATCATAGGATAATGAAAATAACTTAAAGTGTGGTCAACAAATACAAAGTTTATATATGGTGGTGAGACGAGTGACACTTGCAAGTGGCCACCAAACACAATGTTTGTGGCTGTAGTGGGGTAGGAGAATCAGGACATATAAAGATCGAGTCTATGTCACCTAAGATGAGGGTCTCATCAGTAGCAAACTCATTCTCCGGGAGAAGTGAGATCAAAATTGTGTCATATGAGGCGAGTGATACACCATTAGTAAGTTCTTCCTGTAGCAGGGCCTTATGAATAAACTCGGCGGCTAAAGGTTGTGATTTAGTGGGAGCAAGTGGAAGCATAATTTTAGTTGGGATCAGGGGATGAAGATGATGAAACTCTTCTTCTTGGAGTTGGGGCTTAGGAAGAGACTCCATAACTTATGGGAGTGCTACAACAGAGATAAGTGGGGTCAAGGTGCTGGTGGGGGAAATGTCGAGAGTAGAAAGAGGACTATTAGTAGACTTAAACCTGGTTTTCGCTTGTTAATGCAGAGTCGGGTGGTAATAAGGAAAAACATAAGACTTGGGTATTCTCGCATCGAGTCTTTTTACCGTAGTCCACATCTCGTTCACTTCATGTTTAATATTAGCGGAGAGAAACCCGGCGTTTTTCATTAACTTTTTAAGACTCGTCAACATTCTCCATTTTTTAAAGATTTATTTTTAAAAAAATTAAGGATGATCTAATTTGAAATTACTCTAAATTTTCTTTTTAAACATTTTTTAACCCTAGAAAGAACGCACTGTATTTTTTAAAACTTTAAAACTCACATAAATTTTTTAAATTATCGGATCGTCGGATCCACGATAGGAATGAATCCAATGCTCTGAAACCAAACTGATGTAATCCAAAATCGACGGATTAATTTTAAATTACTCTATTAAAAAAACAATGAGGCTTATCGCTAATTTTGTAAAGGATATTTTGAAAATATTTTTTTTTTTAAAAAACAAGTATTTTTTTAATGAGCTAATCGTCAGATTCACGATAGTAGTGAAACCAACCTATCTTTGATACCAAATTGATGTAATTCAAAATCGACGGATTAAGTTTAGAAGATAAAACTTGATAATTAATTTAAAGTTTTTTGGCACGAGCGGAGTTTTCACGAGCAATTGATGAGCAAACGACAAGTGCACCGACCGCTCAAGTAATATAAAATGGGAAGTTACCCCCAAGTATTGATCTCGAAGGAATGCAGGTTGGGGTTGTGCCTCGGTTGGTAGAAAATTAATTACAAGGATAGGAATCAATGGTTTTAGGATTTCTTGTGGTATTGGTGTTTGATTGCATAAAATAAATAAGAAAAACGAAAGTGTCACGGGTCGCAAGCACCGCTTCGCAAGGTGAGTGATTTATACGGGCCATTAGCACCATTTAGCAATGTGGGTGGGCGAGAAGGCTTCCGGATGGAGTGAGTGCAAGTACGAAAATTCTTCACAAATCATTTCATCACAATCTAATGCAAGAACAACACAAGGGAACACCTCTAACCTTACTAACACAAAAGTGTGGAGATGTTTGCAAGCCAACATCATCAAAAGTGTGGAGAAACTAGTTACAATCATCTAAATAGGCGGAGATAGTGCTAAGGAAACAACCACATCCGGAGACTCGTTGAGATTCACGGTAGGAATCGCTGGATTGTCAATCCACATCCTAACTCGGTCATCAACTGATGTCCGTGGTCCAGAAGAGCTCCCACCCTCTTCCAATCTACCCATCTACTCCGTGTCACGATCCGGCCACGTCCGGTGTAAAGCTCTCCTAACTTGGCGATGAAGGTAAGGCTAGAATCTCTTCTTGGAAGCTCCGGATGATGCGAGGAAGCCCCAAACAAAGCTCTTGGTGGTGGAGGATGAAGGAATGGAGCCGGAGCTCCTCCCCTTGAGGTGCTGCGAACTGGGTGGCGGGAGAGCAAAATGAAGTTCGAAATCCATATTAGGTCAAAATCCCGCGCTTAAATACAAAAATCGTGAACGAATGGTCACACACAGTCAATCACACGACTGTATGTGCGAAACGTGCGATTTTAATTTCGCCAGATTTCCAAATAGAGCGGCAATGACCCCGTGCGATTTTACTCACGTAAGGTTTAAATAACCGTGCACGAAGAAAATGCACGGGCCGGGTGATGCAGGACGACGCGTAGGGTTTGCGCGCCTGTCGGCTTTTTTCTAAGAAACCCTAAATGAATGCAATGATTAACTTAATTTTGCAAAGTTTGAGCGAAATTTGCACGAACTTAAGAAATGAAGCAATTAAATTGTTTGTAAAGCACAAAATCGCTACTTTCTTTTAAAATGAATTTTCTTAAATAAAATGGTTCAATTGTAAATCCGGGAAGGAAGTTCGCAACTTTTGTTTCGTTCCCTTTGTCGTGGCACAATGGAAATCGTGAGCTTCAAATACGTTTCTGTTTGGAGTTTTCGGCGTAGCGTTTGCTGATAAAATTCGGGCGAAAACCCAGCTGCGAGTCTAAAAATCCTAAGAGAAAATGTAGACACATGCAAGGAGGGGATAGAAGCAAATTACCCACGGAAAGAGGCGTCTTTCCGTATTCGAAGTCGATGGCGATCACGCGAGGAACTTCTCGTCACCTTCGATTTCCGCTCCGAGGCCGGCTGCTTTCGCACACGGGCACCAAGGAATTAATTCACTCCCTCACACGAGGTGGTTCCACGGAATCACTCAAAGTAAGGAGGCCACAAACTAATAACCTAAAATTCACTCGCTCTCACACTTAAGTGGCCCCATGAATTCTCAAACACTCGCGGTGGCTCCACAAAATCTCACACACTAAGATCTAATTTCAATCCTAAGTCTCCTACTATAATCGAACTACTGCACAGTAACATTAAAGTTACTGTTCATCTCTTTCACAGAGGGCAACAACAAACTTGATTTTTTCATGAAGAGTCTCACAGGGCAGCAAATTAATTTCCAACAGCAAAAATTAAACAAATCACTGTTCATTACCTTAGACCTTACAACAATTTTGCAAGCCGCTGTTTATCATCTTCCCAAACAAAAAAAAACATAAGCCACTGCTCTTCTCTGCCAGGGGGAAGCAAATAACACAGCAGCTTCAAATCAGTCACCCTAATCAAAGCAGGGAAACAACGTGCAAATCTCAGTTTTCCTAATCTCCTACAACTCTCACACGAGAGCAACAACATTCATCACACGCCTAACACCTACAACCCTCACACAGAGCTTTTAATCGCGCCTAACGCCTAACAGGAAGCACACAACAACCTCTATTGGAAACACATTCCAGCAATTTACATTTCATATTCAACATTCTTCAATCACCACCTAAATTTACTACAACAAATCCCTTTTATAGGGTTTCGAAAAAAAACTGTAAAAAAACTAATAGAATGCAGGGGTCGGCCATGACAGAGCTTGGACAGGCCGAAACCTTGCGTGGAGGAGATCGTGGCTGGCGGTTGGAGCTTCCGAAGAGGCGCGGAGCCTCGTGGGGTTGGATCGTGCTTCGTGGAGGGGAATATCGTTCCCCGGATTGTGGATGGGCGGCTGGAGCTTAACCCTAAACTCACGGGGTAGATATGGCGCTGGCAAGCCGGATCGGGAAAGACGAACAACATACGTGTTTTGGACGCTGAACCGGCAGATGGCTTTGATAGTTTGATAATACTTATACCTATATATATATATATATGATCTATTATATATATATGTGTGTGTGTGTTTTTTTTTTAAATAAATAAATATATATACATTTATATGTATTATGTATATATACATATTTTGTACAACAAAATGCAACACAATAAATAACACAAATAAAGTTTGCAAAACATAGGGTCGATAGAGGTTCAGACTGGTGCGGCGTCAGGACTTTTCGTCGACCTGTCCTAGGTTGGTCTCCACCAACTCTCCCCCTCTTGAAACCACTCATCTTTAGTGAGTGCTCCGAGTGGTAGTGCCGGAGAAGATTAACATCTATGCCAACGAACCAAGTATTTCTGAAAACCATCATAAACAGTAGTCACTGTCCAATATGTGACTGTAATAGAGTATTCTTCTGGTGTCTCATGCTCAACCTGAAACTGGTAGTGAAACAGAAGGAACTACAATGGAAGTGTCAGTTGCGAAATGGATGTCAGTTTGTCCTAAATGTGACTCCTCACTCTCACTCACCAACCCGGAAGAAACAAACGGAGGAGAAGGCAATGGAAAATCTAAAGACTCATGCGGATCATCGGGGATTAAAGTCAGATTGGCTACGTTAAAAACAGGATTTGCTCCCCAAACTGAAGGCATCTCAAGTTCATACGCGTTTTGCCCAATCCGCTTTACTACTCGAAAGGGTTCAGTTCTACAGTAGCTAGCTTCTTTACGGTACCAGAAGGTGTTCTGGATCTAGCTGAACCATAACCAAGTCATCCATTTTAAAACTAGTAGCTTGTTTATGCTTTTAATTTTGAGTTGCATAAAAATCAAAGTACTGTGCAATTTTCCGCTCAAATTTTTAATGCAAATCATGCAAATGCAATAAATAAACTACTAATATGACTAACGCCACAAACCAATGGTTTCAGATACCAAGAACAACCTCTGAGAGGGGTACATGTTCAGGAGGCTCAGAGGGTGGATCATAAAAGAATTTATCGCGGGGGCGATGAACACTCAAATGCAAATCAGAGACATCAGTGATCAGATGTGTCAACATATTGTGCGAACTGTCTCTGAAAGTGCGGGTGACAAGATATAACATCATCGAATCAGTGAGTGCACCCTCAAACTCGACCGTGTCACTAAAGATGGATATATCCTAAATGTGCGGTGAACCCATAAGTTTTTCATCTGGGGGTTCACCAAGAGGGGTATAATAAAATTCATCGCAAATGCGACTCGTGCAAACATAGGCTCCAACAACAGATGGAGTGCTCTCAGATAAATGTGCACGAAGTGTGACAACCGTAATAAATGTGTTAAGTAAAAGTGGGGCATCAGGAGGCTCACCGTGTGGGACATATGAAAACTCATCGCGAATACGATGATCAGTAAGGGGTACGTCCCATAACTCATCTAGAGCGTGAGTAACTAGATGGCTACGATCAAGCCCTAATATATAGATGGCTACGATCAAGCCCTAATATATAGATGTCACACTCAAAATCATCTCGCCGAAACACTATCGACATCAAGGGAGAAAATGGAGCAGGTATCCATTTCTTAAAATTCGCAAGTGTACTACTCAGATAAAGCTCATCCACACAAGGACGAGGTGGCTCATCTGGAGGCTCAATAGGAGGGTCGTCAAATGACCCATCAGTAGAGTGATGGTCCTCCAGAAATGAACCATCAGAAAGGGTCATACTCCCGAAAAAGGTAGAGGTGACCACCTCGAGATCACTACTAAGCTCTCGGCTCCCGAACGTAATGTCACTCGGTGCAACATCAGGTGTGGGGATGTGACTCGATACTTCATCGGGTGTGGTGGTTTGACTCGATGCGCCACTAGGTGAAGTGTACAAGGAATCTACACTCAAAGGAGAGCTAGTAGATATAGAATCACGGACGGGGTCACTCAGTTGAGCAGACTCATATGGGGGTTGACTCTACACATCCTGTACTAGAACATCAGATAGAGTGGGTGACGTCTCCCTGGTGTGGGCAGTGGAATGCTCTTTCTGGCCCTCAATGTCTATCATCATGTTCACCTTTAGAACACTAGGATGATCACTAGGTGTGATGTACTCTTGATGATAGTGACCTCTATATGGTTCGTGAGTGTAATTGTGACGATCGTCCATATCATAAACATGTCGTGCTCGTGGATAATCGTGAGTCCTACGAACGTGTGGTGGTGGTCACACATATGCAGTCTCGGGTTCCTCATATAGTGGTGACGTGTAGTATCGATAACAAGCGTCATACTGAACTTTATCCTCATAATATGGTGCAGAAGGACCAGTATGATCCACTCGAGTACGAGGATAATAATGATGATAATCATCGTACTGATCGTCCCTAACATAATTAGAACGTGTTGGCGGGTCAACACGATCTTTAGCAGTAATGTACTATGATCGAGGATAATCATCGAAGTATCGTAAAGATCTCTGTGACGGTGTACTATAGGGGTGGGTGAAAGTGTAGTCTTGATCCTCATATAATGGATTTCTCCTAATTGTAGATCTTCCTACATAGTGATGAGGAACATCGTAATGTGCACGGACAGAATGCTCATATCGAATTCGATGCGGTATTGACGCTTGAGGGGGTATTTATAAACTATTCACCCTACCTCTAAGGTTTTCTAACCTTTCACGCATCTGCCAGTTACTCTCAGTTAATACTGTCATTTGGTGGGCGAAAGGTAAAAATCATTGGGGTGGTTTATTCCCTTCGTTCCCGCGAATCGGTTGACCAAGCTCAACTCGACGCATTCTATAACTACGCTGGTTCATGCAAATAAAACAATTAAATGCAAAATATGATTATGCAATTAAAAAAAAACTCTCTTTTTTGGGAAAAAAATTTAAATTATTTGCGGGCTCCTATTATACGCTGGGCGGATCCCAAAACTTAGAAAAATTTTGGAAGCTCCCTCTGATACCAAATTGATGCAGGGAAACAACGTGCAAATCTCAGTTTTCCTAATCTCCTACAACTCTCACACGAGAGCAACAACATTCATCACACGCCTAACACCCACAGCCCTCACACAGAGCTTTTAATCGTGCCTAACACCTAACAGGAAGCACACAATAACCTCTATTGGAAACTCATTCCAGCAATTTACATTTCATATTCAACATTCACCTCAACATTCTTCAATCACCACCTAAATTAAGGGGATTGTTATCCGCAGATTGAAAATGGCTATTCACAGATTATTACTATTCGCAGACCTAAAGACTCTTAAATTTGTTATTCGCAGACCAACATAAAAAGTAAAAAAATATCAAGATGTGCACCAACACCACAAGTACCACCAAAATTGGAGCCTACATAAAAGTATACATAACCTGCATCAAAAAATATGAAGCACTGACACCACAAGTGCACAAAAAGTATCAAGTCCATCAAAATATATATAGCCTGCATCAAAAATATGAAGCACTAGCACCCCAAGTGCTCAAAAAATATAAAGTCCATCAAAATATATAATATGTAGCTCAAAATCATAAGTGCTCAACTATACGAGCACCTTGTCATTGACCTGTAAAAGAAATATCTTTACATTATTAACACTCATGTTGATACTAATCAATAATTGCAATAAGAAATTAAACTCAATATTATAATGAGTATTAACATACCTCAAAAGTACTAATCATCCAAATTGACTACCTCCTCTTGTGCATTCTCTTGCATTTTAGTAGTCTCCAATCTTGAAATAAATATATCTTCCCATGATTCAGCAATAGGATCCCGATACCTTCTCCACGGCGAGACAAGACGTGACAATGGACACCCGTCGCGCAACATCAAGTGTACAAAATGATTATCTATAAAGCCCATACATACTAGCCTTGGTGTAGCCGGTGGTCCAGAATTTAAGGGAAGAAATGTTAGACTTTGAAATGTTAAAAGCTGGATCAATGCAATATTGTAGCAAGATGACACCACAAGGCCCATATCCGGCATTGACATCCATTTCTCTTGCGGTGCTGGTATTTGAGCACAATCAAGGGATGTTAATAAACACTCGAATCTCGATACACCATAAATATTCTTGTACATGTTCTCCTTAATCTGTAGTTCCCTAGAGAGGTCCAACCTCACTTGGGCCCAATTCTCCCCCATATCCATAGCTCGGCTTATCACTCGAAAGCCGCAATGTCCGTCATCAAGAACATTAATCATGTCTATTATATGATCTGCTATATATATCGGCATTTGCCTACATACATTAACAAAAAATTGTTGAGTAGTAGTAAGCGTAAGCTTCCGAAATGAGTAACATGTTCTTTTTCTAGCCGTCATTTTTGCCTTGTGTTGTTGTTTTGTCTTCTCTTCCTCATTCATTAAAACGTGCTCAAAGTGTGAAGGATTCTTTTTAGTAGACCTTGGGTCCTCACTTAGTTTTTTGTAAGCTCCCTTCGGCCGGCCCTTTAACTTTAAAGGTATTTTAGGCAACTGTTTGAGAGGAGGTTGGATCCATAATCTCATGAAGTTTTCTTTTTTATTTCTTCTCTTTGTTTGGAGCTTGCAGCATAAAATCTCCGGCTTATCCCTTCAAATTCAACAGATATGTCATCCGGTTGATCTATATTAGTATTCTCATCCAATGACAAGAGCCTCCAATGTATGTGGACCATGCATAATGAAAATGGTAAGGACAGAGTAATATAAGGTTCCAATTCATGAGCGCACGATTAGCCCATTGAATATCTTGTTTTATGTGTGCAATCACTAGCTTTTGCATACATACCCGATTTTACACGGTTTTCTTCTTCTTTAATGAACCCAAGTGCAAACAAAGAAATATGTCCTACTAGAGATGTGTACAAAGATCCTGTATATAAAGTGCTAATCTGGATGGTGCTTTGCCCAAAGGATCTTTTTATATCCGTGTGCTGCAAATATATCATTTGGTCAAAAATCCGCCAAACAGTAGTCAAGTTACCAATAGAAACTTCAAGAAATTTTTTCAGCTGGCTATGTCCACTCTCTACCCGATTAGTAGATGAGTTTCCCAAATGTAGAAATCTATCTACCCATGCACATACAAAACTTTCCTTGAATGGATTAATCCATGTAGTGAGAACATATGCGAACACTTTAGGATATTTTTCTGCATACGCGGTTAGCATTGCATTAAACTCTATGTTAAACTCATATTCCGTATTTGAGTTAACTAATCTCTGTCATACACCCAAAAAAGTTTCACACTCTTTACCTTTTGTAAAAAACTTTTTGCAGTCCCAAAATATTTCTATGTATATGAACTTGACATAAAATATTCCTTGAATGCGGAAAAATAACCTTCAAAGCATTCATAAGGGCCAACTCTCTGTTGGTAATAAAAACAAGCGGCATAGCACTTGGATCCAATATTGATTTAAAACATTTAAGGGCCCAAATATAGTTATCTTCCATCTCATTTAACATAAATGTAAATGCCGAGAAAAGTGATTGATTTGTAGAAGTCATGCTCACAATTGAAAGAAACGGCATACGATACCGATTAGTTTTGTACGTACAATCTAGCTGAAAGACATAAGAGAACATAGAACTTAATTTGATAGCTGTGAGATGTGCAAAGAACAATCTTTCCAACTGCTTAGTACTCTCATTAACTATGTTGAAGCTAACATATCCCGCATCTGTAATACACTTGTATAGGAATTGAATCTGACTCAGTCCACCCAAAGCCTTTTTCTGAAGTGATACTCTTTGATTTTAAATTGTTCTCATTGTGGTAGAATTGTTCGGACTTCTTTTTTTAAGTGCAGCTAATATTTTTCTCGGTTTAACCCCTGATGAGTACATAACTTCAACCAATTTCTCCTCATTTTCACCCAACCTCCCAGCATATGGATGCGCCTCCAAATGAACGACTCTTTGGTTATGAGTACCGTTTAAAACTTCTACTCTCCATTCCTCAACATTAACCTCCTTTTGCCCTTTAATAGAGAAGGGACACCCACATTTCTTAGTGGTGGTTTTTCTCAAATTTTTCTTAACCCATCCCTTTTTATTCTGACTTTCACGAACATATCCCGCTCTATCACAGCCCAGAATAACACGGGGGCGTGGTCTACCATCCAATTTATCAGAACTCTGTATGGTGACTGTGCGAATAGAAATATAGAAGACCGGAAAGAGGAGTAATGGAATTTTTATTATCCAAAAAACTAAGTATTACAAAGGTATAGCCTCCCTTATATAGAATGGAGGAGATGGGAGAGAATACAAATACCCAATGTGGGACTAAAAACACAAATACATCATCTACAAAGCTAACCGCCAATCCGCCCAGGAGACCGCCTAACCGTGCGGTTAGTAGGCACTAACCGCCCGGTCACCACCAGAGAACACGCCGCCGACCACCGAGATCCCAGAGATTAGCCGGCTGACCGCCCGGCTACCAAACCGCCAGTCTTAGCCGCCTGTCCGCCCAGGTCTATACAGCAACACTCCCCCTCAAGCTGGAGCATATATGTCAATCATGCCTAGCTTGCTGCAAATGTGGAAGAAAGAGGCGGACACAGGTTTTGTGAATATATCTGCCAGCTCTTTCTCCGAGGTAACAAACGGAGTGCAAATCTGGTTCTTCAACACTTCTTCTTGAATGAAGTGACAATCAACCTCTATGTGCTTTGTTCGCTCATGGAAGACCGGATTTTTAGAAATGTAGATCGCAACTTTGTTGTCGCAGAACATGAGAAGTGGATAGTTGTAGACCTCTCCTAGATCCAGCATGAGAGCCCGCAACCATTTTAACTCACACGTGGTTGATGTCATGCTACGATATTCTGCTTCCGCACTAGACCTGGAGACGACTGACTGCTTCTTGCTCTTCCAGCTAACCAAGTTTCCTCCAACAAACGTGCAAAAGCCGGAAGTCGACTTGCGATCCCCTTTGTCGTCCGCATAGCTAGCGTCGGAGTACGCTTCGACTCTTAGGTGACCGTTTTTCTGAAAGAGAAGACCTTTCCCAGGTGCGGACTTCACATACTCCAATATCCTTAGAGCGGATTGAAGATGACATTCCCTAGACGACTGCATAAACTGGCTGACCTTTCCCACTGCATAGGAGATGTCTGGTCTGGTCACCGTAAGGTAGATGAGTTTGCCAACAAGACGTCGATACCTCGTAGTGTCCAATAGAGGTGGTGATTCGTCTGTCCATGTCTTGTCTTCTCCAGGAGCCATGGGACACCGGGCAGGTTTAGCACCCGTCAATCCTGCCTCTTTCAACAAATCAAGAGCATACTTCCGTTGGGAGAGAACCAAGGAACACGGTTTCCGAGAGATTTCAATTCCCAAGAAGTATTTTGGAGAACCCATATCCTTCGTGACTAGGTGTTGGCGGAGATGGACCTTCGTCAAGGCTACACCAGCTTGATCGTCGCCAGTAAGAAGAATATCGTCCACGTAAACAGCTAGCACAACCAGACCCGAAGATGTCTTGCGAATGAACAAGGAGTGATCAGCCGAACTCCTGGTGAAACCGATAGCCCCAACGATGCTACTGAACTTATCAAACCACGCCCTGGGACTCTGCTTTAGGCCATAGATGGCCTTCTTCAACCGGCATACTTGAGTCTCCCCCTGAGCAACATACCCAGGAGGTTGCTCCATGTAGACGTCCTCGTGAAGGTCACCATAGAGGAAGACATTCTTGACGTCCAACTGCGAAATAGGCCAATCCTTGTTGACCGCCACCGATAAAAGGACCCGAATAGTGCTGAGGCGAGCAACTGGCGAGAACGTGTCAAAGTAATCAACACCATAGGTCTGAGTAAACCCTTTTGCAACAAGACGGGCTTTGTACCGGTCCACACTGCCATCTGGACGGAACTTGACGACAAACACCCAGCGACAACCAACCACATCCGTGCCAAAAGGAGGAGGCACAAGGGTCCAAGTGCCCCGGTCAGAGAGAGTAGCAATCTCGTCATCCATGACAGCCTTCCAGTGAGGAATATCAAGGGCTTCCTGGTAGGTGCGAGGTGTGGTAGTCGCTGAGATGGCTAGGGCGAAGTCCCTGCGAGAAGGTGTTAGCCGATCATAAGAAATAACAGCTGCCAGCGAGTGCTGGGTGCACGTCCGAACCCCTTTGCGAAGGGCAATGGGCAGCTCCAGGTCCTCGAGTTCCTCAGTCGCCGGTGCATCCGTGGCGGAGATAGCTGGCCCGGGAGAAGAGAGAGACGACCGAGGGGACGAGGGAGAAGGATCATGATCAATAGAAGGAGCGGCTGGTAGAGGTGGTGATGGAGGAATCTCAAGAGGAGGGGATGTGGTGGAGAGAATGGGTGGAGAGGTCGAGTCGGTAGGAGGAAGAGGGAGGTTCGATCCATCGACCTGTGGGAGGTCAGAAGAGAAGTAGGCGGCATTCTCAAAGAATGTCACATCCGCCGAGACGAACTGCTTGCGATGAACAGGGTCAAAGCAGCAGTAACCTTTTTGAGTTGTGGAGTAACCCAAAAAGATACACTTCGTAGCACGAGGGGACAATTTGTCGCGAGTTGCGGCAGGGCTATGAACAAAGGCAGTGCACCCAAAAATGCGGAGTGGTAAGGGAAAGGGGTCCTTGGTGGGATAGAGGATGAAAAATGGGGTTTTGCCTTTGAGGACGGTAGAGGGAATGCGATTGATGAGGTAGCAGGAGATGAGGACCGCGTAACCCCAATAGCTACGAGGAACCTGCATCTGCGTCATGAGAGTGCGAGCGACATCGAGGAGGTGACGGTTTTTACGTTCCGCCACCCCATTTTGCTGGGAGGTATAGACGCAGCTAGTTTGATGAATGATGTCATGTTGCGTACAGAAAGAAGCGAAATCACTACTCAGATACTCTTTTGCATTATCAGAGCGAAAAAGTTTTACAGAAGCATCAAACTGATTTTTAATCATATAATAAAATGACGTCCATACAGAAAAAAGTTCGGAGCGATCCTTTAATAAATACACCCACGTACATCTAGAATAATCATCAATAAAGGTTACAAAATAAGAACTTTCACGCCCCACGGTGAGGGTAGGGGAAGGTCCCCAAACATCAGAGTGAATAAGGTCAAACGGCTTGGAAGAGCCACGACCTTTCTTAGGAGGAAAGGGGGAACGGTGATGCTTGCCCAGTTGACAGGCATCACAGTTGATAGGAGAGTCGTGCTGAGGTAGGTGAGGGAACAGTTGGTGGATGAGACGCGAGGGAGGATGCCCCAGGCGAAGGTGCCACTGAAGAAGATCTGTAGAAGCGGGAGAGAAGACGGAAAGTGCGGAGACATCATCAAGGAAGTAGAGACCGCCCCTCTCAGTCCCAGTAGCAATCGTCCGCTTGGAGTCCGGGTCCTGAAACAAACAAGAAGAAGGAGTAAATGTTACCGAACACTGAAGTTGCTTGCAAAGAGAAGTAACCGACAATAAATTGCACGGAAACTTGGGCACATAAAGAGTATCCGCCAGGCGAAGTGACGGAGTAACTTGAACCATGCCCGTTCCATGCACCGGAGAGGGAGAACCATCCGCAACGAGAACAGGGGGCAACCGATCATGTGTTTCTAGGAGAGAAAAGCACTGAGGATTGCCCGTCATATGATTAGTGGCGCCAGAGTCGATTAGCCATTTACCTTGGGTAACCACGTGGGCACTACCTGAAGTCGTGGCCACGGAGGCAGATGGCTTGGAAGAAGTAGGAGCATCACCAGCGGGACGAAGATGCGGATGCTTTGTCCAGCAGCGGTCAACCAAGTGTCCTGGGCGGCCACAATGAGTACAGAGGTAGCGAGAAGGGCCACGCCCACCAGAGTTGTTACCACGACCACTAAAGCCACCACGATGAGCCTGGTGGGCATAGACATCCGGAGCCGGAGGAGCGGCAAGCAAGGGGCGTTGGAGCAGAGAGGTAACAACGGCAATGCGGGCAGCAGTAGCATCCAGGGTAGGAGACTCAGCCTCTCCAAGAATTTGCTGCCGGATCATATCGTATGAGTCCGGAAGCCGCAGAAGGTAACAGACCACTAGGAGTTCCTGGAAGTGCTTCAGCTGAGTGGCCACATCTGCCGAGAGAGGACGATTTTGTAGAATCTCAGCTCCAAGGGCTTGGACCTGTTGGTAAGCTGCAGGAGGGGACATGGACGGGCGAGCAAAGAGATCCGCATAGAGAGTATAGATGCGAGATGTTTGTCCCCCCTTGGAGTAGAGAGCGGCCAAGTGATTCCAAGCTTGTTTTACCGTCTCATCGTGATGGATAACAGGAAGACATTCATCGGACAGGCTGTTCGCCAGCCAAGTACGAACCAGCGCATCATTCGCATCCCAATCATTGAACTGGGCAGAGTCCGCAGGCGGAGGGTCATCAGTAAGATGATGACGCTTGCGCTGAGAGCGGAGAAGAAAAGTGAATGAGACACTCCAGTCGGGATAATTGGGCCCCAGAAGTTTAGAGACGGTGCCAAGATTCCCGGAAGCAGGAGGAGGAGGAGGCGGTGGGACAACGACAGTAGACGAGGTGGAGCCATCAGAATTGGTCATCCTGGAAGAGAGGTCGCGCGGTTAAGAGGAGAAACCGGGCGAGCAAAGGAAGGAAGAGTTCGCAGCGGTCACAATGAGACCAGCGGCAAGCAATGCCACGACTAAGCTGCGAAGCACAAGAAGAGAAGCCGCACGGTTAGCAAGGGAAACCGGGCGGGAAGAAGAAGAAACCCGCAGCGGTCTTAGGGGAGACCCTGAGCGGCTAGAGAAGCCACGACCGAGCTGCGGTCAAGCAACGGGGAAGAAGATCGCACGACAAGACAGGTCGCGTGAGAACAAGAAGGTCGCACGAACAGGTGTGCGGGCGAGAAGAAGAGACCGCGAGAGGAAATCGCGAGAAGCAACAGAGGATAGAAGAATCCACAGGAGAAGAGAGCTCGCGCGAGCTGAAAGACAGGCCGCGGCGAGTAGACAGAGGTCGCACGGACAGAAGAAAACGCAATCAGGAGGACTAGATCGGGTCCCTCTGATACCATGTGCGAATAGAAATATAGAAGACCGGAAAGAGGAGTAATGGAATTTTTATTATCCAAAAAACTAAGTATTACAAAGGTATAGCCTCCCTTATATAGAATGGAGGAGATGGGAGAGAATACAAATACCCAATGTGGGACTAAAAACACAAATACATCATCTACAAAGCTAACCGCCAGTCCGCCCAGGAGACCGCCTAACCGTGCGGTTAGTAGGCACTAACCGCCCGGTCACCACCAGAGAACACGCCGCCGACCACCGAGATCCCAGAGATTAGCCGGCTGACCGCCCGGCTACCAAACCGCCAGTCTTAGCCGCCTGTCCGCCCAGGTCTATACAGCAACAATGACAACAAAACTAAGTGTTTCGCCAACATTTCGTACCCACACAATTAACTTATCTCTTGACCCAAATACAACATTGGACTGAAAGTGTGTAGTCATATCTACGCAAAACAGAGTATAAATATTTGCTCCTAACTCACATAAATATTTGGAGAAAATATTTAGATCATTACCATACGCGGAGACATTTTCTTCGTTGGTATCTGTAGTTGAGTTGATATCCATTGATCTTCAAGAACTATGCCAGCAATTCACCTAGAAATCCCATACAATGATGAGGAATCAGAGATTTAGACAAGATCAAATGATTATTACTGAGAAGAATTAAAATCCTCTTAAAGAGAACTAACCTATAGCTGAGAACAATAAGCTAGGGCAAAACCAGTCTAGCAGATGAAAAAATTCAGGAAGGGAGTACCAGGAGCACGGCTAGGGAAAAATCTGTAGATCCCTTCCTGATTGCTAACAGCCTAATAGATTAACAAAACCAATTAATGTTAACAGCCTAACAGATTAACAGAACCAATTAACAGTCTATCCGAAGAAGAAGAAGAAAGCACCAGGAGCACGGTTATGGCAAAATCAGGATTCAGAGCAGCGATCAGCGGCAGAGGCGGGCATGTCCTGGGAGATAGATCTACTAGATGGGGCCGGAGAGAAAAGAGCACACCGCCTTCGTCGCCGCGCTTCCCCGTTACATGCTCGGAAATGCCCTAACTCCTGGCGCCTTAAGCTAGGTCCGCCCTTGCACACAGCGGCGAGCGGCGGGGCGATTGACTCTTCTTCGCCGTCGAGCGGGGCGAGCGGCGGATGGCGAGCGGAGCGATTGGCGGATCGCCTCCTTCCAGAGAGAGCAGGTATCGGGGGAGAAAAACTAGGGCTTTGGTTTTGGTTTGAGAATAAAAAAAAGGAAACCGCCTTAGCCTTTGAACCCCCCAAAAAGGTTTTTTTCGGTTTGCGAATAGCCATTCACGGTCTGCGAATAACAACCCCCTAAATTAACTACAACAAATCCCTTTTATAGGGTTTCAAAAACAAAAAAAACTGTAAAAAAACGAGAATGCAGGGGTCAGCCATGGCAGAGCTTGGACAGGCTGAAACCTTGCGTGGAGGAGATCGTGGCTGGCGGTTGGAGCTTCCAAAGAGGAGGCAGAGCCTCGTGGGGATGGATCGTGCTTCGTGGAGGGGAATATTGTTCCCCGGATTGTGGATGGGCGGCTGGAGCTTAACCCTAAACTCACGGGGTAGATATGGCGCTGGCCAGGCGGATCGGGAAAGACGAACAGTGCACGGGTTTTGGACGCTGAACCGGCAGATGCCTTTGATAGTTTGATAATACTTATACCTATATATATATATATATATATATATATATATATATATATATATATATATATATATATATATATATATATATATGACAGTGCACGGGGGGCCTCCCGTGCCCCGTGCGACAGTACCCAGACTGCGGTGGCGGGTTTGCCCTCCCTCGGAGGGGCTTTGCCCGCCCCCGGCGAGGCTTCGCCCGCCCACGACGGGCTTCACATTTAATTATTTTTCTCATCATAATTATTTTTTATTTTTATATTTAAAATGTTAAAAATAAAAACATAAATATATATATATATATATATATATATATATATATATATATATAATATAGCTACAGGAGCTTCATTTTATATATTATTAGAGATGCATTAATATATAATAGTTCTTTGAAAGAGCACATAAGCTTTGGTGGTCTGTTGGATAAGGCAGCTTGCTGTTTAAGAGGCTATCGGGGTTCGAATCCCAGCCAATGCAACTCTGTCATTTAATTTTGCTCAGTTCTCCCGCCCGCGCCCGGTTCGGCCGCCGACACTGTTCGGCCGCCCGCACTGTTCTGCCCGCCCACCCGGTTTGCCATTTTTAACATTTGGGAGTCTAATAGTCCCACATCACTTGTTGGAACAGCCTTTCTGTTGTATATAAGCTTCTGCCATTATTATGTAATTGAGCGGAATTAAAGCTAGGTCCTAGAAGCGGGATCCAAGCTGGGCCACGAAATGAGCTTATTATTTATTGAATGTGGTGGGAGCTATGCAATTCAATTTTTTCATAATTATAGGAGTAAAATAATAATTTCACTTTGTAGGGAACGGTCTCTATAAAATTTATAGGTTTAGGACACCCTACCATCTTAGGTTTAGGAGACCTAGGAAAAAGATTTGGACGGTCCTTATTCGTTGCAGTGATCGAATGGCTGAGATGTTCTGATCTAATCAGATCGGACGTTTCAGGTTTAACTGACGGGCTTCAGGTGTTACGCCACGGCTGAAAATATACATCTTTGTATATAGTAAAGATATGATCTATTATATATATATATGTGTGTGTGTGTTTTTAAAAAAATAATATATATATATATATACATTTATATGTATTATGTATATATACATATTTTGTACAACAAAATGCAACACAATAAATAACACAAATAAACATTGCAAAACATAGGGTCGATAGAGGTCCGGACTGGTGCGGCGTCGGGACTTTTCGTCGACCTGCCCTAGTTTGGTCTCCACCACCGGGGCATGATTACGATTTTCCAACCCAAAAGATTACTTGTGCGGTTTTTTTCACGCACGATTGAAAACAACCGTGCAAGAAGGAATCGCACGGGTGACAATTAACATAAAACATTTAGACATAATAGGTTTCTCGTGCGATTTGCTCTCGCACGGTTGGAATAACCGTGCGCTATGGAAACGCACGAGTCACGATAACCCCCTCAATTTAGCATAAAGATTGCACACGATCGGAGAAACCGTGCGTGAAGGAAATTCACACGGTCGTGCGATCACGAAGATCAGACATCTCAACTAGGTTGAGGAAACGCACTGGCAAAACACCGTGCACGAAGGAAAAACGCACGACCGTGCGAATTGCGCACAATTCAAAAACAAATTGGGCACTGCCCCTGAATGTCCAAAACCACAGCTACGGGGCCAAATGCCACCGACAAGCACAAGCATTTGAGAAAATATAGAAAAAGAGAGATGGGGAGCCCCAAGTCCTTACCCCCACAACAACAAAGTGCACAATTGCACACTAAAACATGCTAAAAAGTACACTTCGTATGTCTATCGGACTCAAGTGAAATAGGAATGAATTTTCATAAAAAGTTAAGTGTTTGAGTTTGAAATCAAGCCCAGATGAGTCCGAAAAACACTATAAAAATCAGACTCATCAGCAATCTTTTCTGATGACTATTCTCAG
Source organism: Platanthera zijinensis (assembly GCA_039513925.1). Taxonomy (NCBI): domain Eukaryota; kingdom Viridiplantae; phylum Streptophyta; class Magnoliopsida; order Asparagales; family Orchidaceae; genus Platanthera; species Platanthera zijinensis. Next base: position 136,489,721 of record CM077094.1, read on the forward strand.
TTTCGCAAAGACACTTAAGAGCCTATCATTCGTGGGTATTTAACTATACAAAATAACTCTTTTACAAGCATTCATGAAATAAATTAAAAAATGACAAAAATGCAAGATGATAATTTTAGGGACAAGTTCTGATTTTGGAACTCCATTTAAATTAAGCATAAAAGTATTTTAACGAGCCCGAGCATATGTGGGAGGGAGCGAGTAATACCTTTATTATGGGCTTTTTAGTTCCGACTGTAGTTCGGTGAAGAGAACCGTGTCTTTTTTTGACAAAGTTAACACGGGTAGGGGCTGGAAGGGACCTGCGGAAACAGAGGTGGTTGCATGGTGGCTGTTACAGGATGCAGGGATATTGGACACGACTAGGGGAGCGTCAGTTCAGTCGGGGGTTGGTGGTAATGGTCGTCGGAGCCCTGAATCACTGTAGGATATGGCGGCGAATCCGGCCTTGTCAGGAGGAGGCGACTAGGACGTCAAAACACAGTGGAGGAGTCGACGAACTCCTTGGAAACAGTCAGAGGAGTGGTCGCCGTTCCTTGGAATGGTCTCTAGTGGCGGCGCCGAAGCTGGAAGGGTAGGTGTCGAGCGGCTGGAGGTGAAAAGGGGGTTGCCGTGCTGGAGAAACGAAACCGAGAATCAGAGTCTCTTCTGCCGTTTGTCTGCCAGCTTACCATCACAAGAGGGCCCGGTTGTTTATATAAAGGAAATAATGATTTTGGTTTTAAATAAAAGAAATAATGGGGAGAGGCCAACTGTTTCTAGAAACAGTTGCTTTCCTTAAGGGATTTTAATTTGATTTATTCATTAAAGGATGTGGACAGCTAAATCGAATAAATGCCAAATTCCAAGGTAATGAAGAGGTTTCAATTAAAGGGGAAATGATTCAAGAGAATTACTCATTTAGTATTCCCCCAAACAAATAACAATGGATGTGTGGTGGGCAGGAATGTCACAGCCATGCCCCCATGTGACCATGGAAGGTGTTAGAGAATACTAGGAAAAATATTGTATTGGCCCATTAACTTGGTCCATGTAGGATTTTATGTTTAATCCCACATTATTTGTATAGCTAGATCTTACTCTCCTCTCTCCTATATATTTGTACTCATACTTGTTTTTGGTATTCAAGAAGTATATACAAGGTTTGGATCTTTCTCTACATGGTATCAGAGGGAAACAGTCCAACCTGTTTTCTCTCTAACCGCCCAGTCCTCCTGCTAACCAGGCGGCCTGTTTTGCTGCTTAACCGCACTGCTTTGCGGCTTCATTCTTTTCTAACCGCCTCCTTCTCTCCTGTGGATCCACCTCCTCTTTCTCTTCTACGCTCTTTTATAGCCTTCATCCCACTGGCACGTGGACCCCACTCCCGTGCGGTTAGATTTTCTTAACCTTCACAGACTGCTCTCTACCCGCCGCGGCTTCCCCCTTCTCGCGGTTAGATCTAACCGCCTGGCCTCAACTTCTACTCGCTGCGACCTGTCTCTGTCCGCTGCGACCACCTTTCTCTTCTTGTCGCACGACCTCTTGGTCTTATCGCCGCGGCCTCTTTCCTTGCCGCGCGGTCTCCTTGTCGCAAGGAATCTTATTGCTCTTGTCGCAAGGAGTTCTTTCCCGCTGCGACCTGTCCCTGGCCTCAAGTTCTCGCCTTGTCGCGCGTTCTCCTTCTTTTCGCAAGAAGTTCTTTCTTGCCTTGCCGCTCTTCTCTTGTGGTCTGCCTTGTTGCTTCCTGCTTCTCGGCACGACTTGGGTGTTCGTGCGGACCGCTTCTACCGATCTTGTTGCGGTTTGCTTGTAACCGCATGGTCTGATGCTTGTCCGTTGTTTTTGATCTTGGTGCGGTCTGCCTCTAACCGCTGTGGCTTGTTTCTATCCACTGCGGGCTCTCTTCTATCCGCTGGTTGTGGCTTTTCTTGCCGCTGGTGCGTTGTCATCGTGACCGCTGATGACGGTTTCTTACCGCGCTGGTCGTGGCCTTTCTTGCCGCTGGTACGTTGTCATCGTGACCGCTGCGGACTGTCTTGCGGACTGCTACCGATCTTGTTGCGGTTTGCTTCTAACCGCACGGTCTGGTGCCTGTTTGCCGTTTTTGATCTTGGTGCGGTCTGCCTCTAACCGCTGTAGCTTGTTTCTATCCGCTACAGACTCTCTTCTATCCGCTGGTCGTGGCCTTTCTTGCTGCTGGTACGTTGTCACCGTGACCGCTGAAGACTGTTTCTTACCGATCTTATTGCGGTTTGCTTCTAACTGCACGGTCCGGTGCCTGTTCGCTATTTTTGATCTTGGTGCAGTCTGCCTCTAACTGCCGCGACTTGTTTCTATCCGCTGCGGGCTCTCTTCTATCCGTTGGTCGTGTCTTTTCTTGCTGCTAGTGCGTTGTCACCATGACTGCTGAAGACTGTTTCTTATAGCACTGGTCGTGGCCTTTCTTGCCGCTGGTGCGTTGTCACCGTGACCGCTGCGGACTGTTCCTGCAAGATGTTCAGCTTTCCTCCGGGCTCTGTAGTGTCTATTTTCGATGGTGGTACCTCCTGCCTTACTCATAGCTCATCCTGGATTTTGGATTCCGGGGCCTCTCACCACATTACCTCACGGAAACCACCACAATATTTGAACTACGTGCATCCCAAGTTCATCATTGTTGCTAGTGGGGACACCATTCTCGTTTCTGGCGCGACAGATATTCACCTTACTCCTTCCATTACTCTTCGCTCTGCCCTTCATGTTTCGGGCTCTCCTTTCAACCTTCTCTCTATTGGTCGTCTCACTACTGATCTTGATTATGATGTAATTTTTTCTTCAAACTTGTGTGTTGTGCAGGATCGCTAGACACAGACTATCATCGAAATAGGGCATCTGTCGAATGGTCTCTATATCCTTGACCCCTCTCCCCCAACGGTGCTATCCTCTATAGCTCTGTTGATTGACATCGACGTCTTGGTCACGCTCCTCTAAACATACTCAAAAAATCTTTCCCCGAAGTGTCCCTCCAAGAGTTCACGTGTGAGTCTTGTATCTATGAGAAACATCATCGGTCTACGTTCTCACCACGTACTACTCGGAGTCCTGCTCCCTTTGATCTAATACACTCTGATATTTGGGGACCCTACAAAATTGCGAGTGTTTTTGGATATCGTTACTTTGTCACATTTATAGATGACTACTCTTGGGTGACCCGGCTATATCTCCTTCGTGACCGCTCTAAATTACCCGGTGTATTCCGTACTTTTTTCATTGAAACCCGCAACCAGTTTTCCGCTACAATTAAAACCCTTCTCACCGATAATGCCCGTGAATACACTAGTCATGCCTTTGCACACCTATGTACTCAGTTTGGGATCATCCGTCAAACCTCCTGTACCTATACCCCACAACAAAATGGCGTTGCTGAACGCAAGAATCGTCACATGCTTGAGGTCACCCGCTCTCTTATTATTCAAATGAATGTTCCCAAACAGTATTGGAATTATGCGGTTTCTACCGCATGCACTCTTATTAACCGCATGTATTCCTCTATTCTCAATTTTGCGGTTCCCTTCAATCTTCTTATTCCCTCCAAACCTCCTTTCTCCATCACCCCTCGCGTGTTTGGCTGCGTGTGCTTTGTTCATCATCTTGGCCCGTCCATTGACAAACTTGCTCCACGTGCAATTAAATATATGTTTGTGGATTACTCTCGGACTCAGAAGGGCTACATTTTTTTTCTCCCAAGGATCGCAAGGTTGTTACTTCTGCTGATGCCACCTTCCTCGAAGATCAACCATATTACTCTCAACCAGCTGATTCTTCACTTCCGCTGCCTGCTATCCCTGTTCATTCAAACCTTCCACCTGTCCTTCTCACACCAATCCCACCTAAACCACCTATCATTCATGCGTACAATTGACATCCTTCTTCGTCTACTAACCTACGGGAGATGCCCTACTCTAATGATGTTTTGCAGCTTGCAGATCCGGCAACAGGTTCCATTGCCCACCCGCTAGCCATCTATGTCTCTTTTCACCGCCTCTCTCCGGAACTCCGTCAAAATGCTCTTTCTTTATCCTCTATTTCCACCCCTATTTTTGTGCAAGAGGCTCTCCAACATCTCGGGTGGTCGGCGACTATGGATGAGGAAATGTCTGCTCTTTGTGTAAACCACACATGGGATCTGGTCCCGCTTCCTCCTGGACAATATTGTGTGGGATGTAAGTGGGTGTTTGCCGTCAAACAGGATCCGGATGGGACGGTTCACCGTTTGAAAGCCCGTCTAGTAGCTCGTGGTTTCACTCAACAACAAGGTCTAGATTATGATGAGACTTTTCTCCAATCGCTAAACTCAATATTGTTCGTGTGTTGATCTCCCTCGCGGTTCACCGCCACTGGGCCTTGTACTAACTGGATTTCAAAAATGCTTTTCTTAATGACGATTTACATGAGATCGTTTATATGCAGCAACCTCTCGAGTTTGAGATCACGAGGGAGTCTCTTGTCTGTTGTCAGAAGAAGTCTCTTTATGGTCTCAAACAATCTCCTTGGATATGGTTTGATAAATTTTGTAAGACCGTTAGTGCTATTGGGTTCACTCGGAGCTCGGTCGACTTCTCTCTGTTCACTCGTCATCGTCCAACAGGCACAGTGATTCTGTTAGTATATTTGGATGATATTTTGATTACAGGAGACGATCTTCCAGAATAAGGATGATCAAACATCATTTAGCGACTGTGTTTCAAACAAACGACCTGGAAAGCCTTCAATATTTTATTGGTCTCGAAGTAGCTCGGAGACTTGATGAGCTTGCGTTATCTCAGAGAAAGTATTGTCTTGACTTACTTCATGATGCGGGCTATTCTGGATGCAAGCCTGCTGATACTCTCATGGATATCAATCATAAGCTTTGTGCTCATGCCTCGGACTCTGATTTGCTCCTTCCGAATCCAGAGTATTATTGTCATCTTATGGGAAAGCTGATATATCTCACTGTTACGAGACCTGATATATCATTTGTTGTTGGAGTTGTCAGTCGATTCATGCATGAACAACGTATCTCTCATCTTTAGGCAGACAAACATATTCTTTGATACTTGAAGACTGCTCATGGAGAAGGACTTGTATACAAGCCCTCTTCATCTCTTTTATCTCTGATTGCATACTCTGATGCTGATTATGTTGGCTCGTTGGATGCCCGTCGTTCCACAAGTGGATACTGCACTTACTTTGGTGGACATCTTATTACATGACGCAACAAGAAACAATCCGTGGTTGCTCGCTCATCTGCTGAGGCCGAGTATCGATCGATGAAAACAGTTGTTTTTGAGCTCACATGGCTTGAGGGTCTCCTTGATGATCTAGGAGTCAAACTCTCCTCACCTGTCACTTTATTTTGCGACAGTTAAGCTGCTATACACGTTGCCAAGAATCCGGTCTTCCATGAACGAACAAAACATATTGAAGTTGACTGTCATTTCATTCGGGAGAAGGTTCAGTTGAAGAAGATAGAGTTAACACATGTTTCTGCTGCTCAACAAGTTGCTGACATCTTCACCAAGGCCTTACCACGACATCTCTACTATTAGTTCTTGTCCAAGCTTGGTGCCTACGACTTGTACGCTCCAGCTTATGGGGGAGTGTTAGAGAATACTAGGAAAAATAATGTATTGGCCCATTAACTTGACCCATGTAGGATTTTGTGTTTAGTCCCACATTATTTGTATAGCTAGATCTTGCTCTCCTTTCTCCTATATATTTGTACTCATATTTGTTTTTTGGTATTCAAGAAGTATATACAAGGTTTGGATCTTTCTGTACAGAAGGGATGCCTTGTCTCATGCTCCGGAGTACCTATTTGGTTCCCGGGCATCCATGCCGATTCATGTGTTTCAAAAGTTGTTCGATTGAGATGATATGATGTAATGAATTCATATTGACGATAGAGGTATTTGACTATTAAATCTTGTGCCACTCTGTCTTGGTTTATCCCATGATTATATTTTTCTGAAGTAAAATTGGGCTTCACTTCGACCTTTTTCTGGTGGTTTTGAGATACATGAGCCCGTATCAAGATCTGTGCTTGTTAAATGAGTACTTTGTGATCCGAACAAGGCTGATATATTATGTCATTTTATTTTCAGGCTATAACAGGAGAGTCCATCCTCATGAAATTTGAGAAGGCAAGATGTGCTCTTCAGGAAGGTCTTAAGGATGTGCAAAACATAGTTCCGCAAGCCATAGGCTGTCAGGTGCTCTTCAGATGTTAAAGTAGGATGAAAGTACCATGCTAATTTTTTTATTTACTTCTAACTAGACTTTTGCATGCTATTGTTATCTGCCTTCTTTTATTGCAAATATGGACATCTATTTTGCTCGTGCAATTATCTTGTGTATTGGATGCATCCTTTTCTTCCTGTTACTTCCAGTCTCGATTCTCGAACAACAATAAATGTATTTTGTAGCCATTTTGTAGTATGTTGATCCTAGTTATGCCCTTGAATTGGGACTGACGGCACCGCTCTTCATGTCAAAACTCAAAAGAAACTACAATATCAGTGAAACCGTGTTCCTGTTATACGTACTCACACACCTGAAATCTTAATGTTTGTGAGTATGCACTTAAACTTCTAAGGTTTATTCTTACATGCAGTGTAGCGGCCCAACTTAACCGTCACAATTTACTTAAATCATTTATCAATACTTACATAGTAGAATTTTATCTTCTCTTCTACAAGGGATTAAGCATTTCACAATGTAAAATGGATTAAACTATACATCGTAAAAATGACATTTATAAAAATTCTTACCTCATTTTAAAACGCTTCCCTTTTATTAGATAAATTTTAGAGTTGTCTTCCTTGCTCTTTTCTTTATCCTAAAATATTAAAATATAAAATGTTACTCATAATTGACTAAGTGAATTCTTATTTCTTTAGCACTTACCTTTCTTACCTCTTGAAATCACCAAAGCGTTATCATTAATAAAAATAAAGTTTTCATATAATCAACAAAGAGCCAACAATGTATAACTGTATAAGCATTAACAAAGAGGAAATGCATTCACATTCATAATGGATTTACTTTAGGATACATTCGTATTTTTATACTACTTATTACTTATTTTACTAGTTCTTTACTGTATTTATCACTTATTCATCTTTTTATTCATTATCTTCCTTCAATGTTTCCTCGTAACTTTTCGTATAGTCTTTTCTTTCCTTTGTAGTTGTCTTTCATTCAATATCTTTTCTTATTATCTTTTCTTTCCTTGCACCTTTTTTCTCTCTTTGTTCTTTTCATTATTTCTTTTATTTTCTATTTTGTGCAATGTTAAGGATAAATTGATATTTCATTTCTTCATTCATTTATCTAGTGTGATTTCATTATTCATTACGTGCCCTTGAACTCGCGCACTCATATTTCTTTTCATTTTCTTGACGGGAGGTTATTCACCTCACCTCCCTGGTTGGGTTAACCCTTAGCATAGCCCATTGAATCGACACATCTTCCATATTTTTTCTTTTTCATAATTTATTCATATTTGCACTTATTAATCATTATAGTCTTTCGCTTAAAAGGCTTCATTGTTATTATACATATTCATGCTATCATTTGTAACTATAAACATTTAATTGTAACATTTATTCATTAATCATGCCAAAAATATATCATTTAAACATGATAAGACTATCCTGTGTAAGTGTTACACATTAGTTATCTTGCATTATTATTATTATTTATTTGTTGAGTCGTGCTGTATTGAGTGGTGTCGTAGCGTTTACGTGTTTTAATATTCGTCGTATGTTTGTGTTATGTACAATTATGCCATCGATGCCTATATATAGGCCATTGGGGTCTTGTAATGGTCATGGAAGAATTAATCTAAGGTTTCCTTTATCTCTCTAACTTCCCCTCTCTCTAGTCTTTCCTCCCCCCTTCTAGGGTTTTGTCTCTCCCTCACATCCGCCGACCATTCCCCTCGCCGGATTCCCCCTAGAATTTATCCATGATCCTTACAATTGGTCCGACCTGCCTCACCGCCCGCCATATCGCCGCCTATGCTCGAGATAGTCTGGAAATATATCCTCTTCAGAGCGCATTCGCCCGATCCCTCGCCAATCAGCGGTTTTTCGCTCCGTCTCGCCATTTCCGCTCGGCAACTGTGCGGGATTGCCAATCCCGCACCACCCCCTCTTCCACATCGCTCGTTTCCGCGATCTTACGCGCTTTTCTTATGCTCGCCTATGCGGGATCGCCGATCCCGTGCCATATCTTCGTTCGCAACGCGCATCACGCGTTTTCGCCGCTTCAGCGCAGGGCCTCCTCCGATCCGCCGTTCCCCGTCCACCCTACCGACGACTCTGCCGATCCCGGTCCAGCGTCGCTGCCCTCCATGCAGACCGCTCGATCCGCCACAGGAAGGCGGTCAACCTTTCATTCATGCCGTCCTAAGCCTTATTTTTCCCTGTTTTGAGAAGCGATTTGCCGCGGGAAGCCCTGGCCGCAGTTTTCTCCCACTTCCAGCCCAGATCCGCCTATTCCGCCGCTGTCTTCATCAAATCAGCCCCCCTTTCGGCCGCAGTCACGAATTTCCGCGACCCTGCTCCACCGCCCCACCAGATCCACCTTCCGCGCTGTCCCGCCCTTCTGCAGCCCAGGTTTCACCGAACCTTCACCGGCTCCCCTTCTCCCGGCCGCCATCCGTCGTCTTGTTCTTCCAGGGCTCCCACCATGGACGTCACCCACTCAGCCGCTCCCGGGCCACGGTTCTTGTCGTCGCCAGACACCAGCCCTCGACTGGATTTTCTTTCCTCGCTACACAAATCCAGGCCACATGCGGCTCTCTCCACGCCAAAGTCGATCGTCTCCTCGCTCTCGACGGACGGGCCTTCGCAACCTTCCACGAGGCTCCCTGCCCTAGGTCGCCTCCACCACGGCTGCCTCTTGTACCTTGCGAGAGTTATCCTGCCATGCCACCCTCAACATTTCTCTACTACACCAACCTGCCACTCCGTCCCGCGGTCGATCCTCCCGTCGAATGTGCACCGACCGCTGATGTACCACCTCTCCCCACAGTGGTCGTCCCTCCACCGCGTCCGCCACCTCTCCGGTAAAATCGCTGCCTCATCTACCGGCTCTTACCCCGCCATCCCCGGTCTTGCCGCCCCCTCCGGCCATCTCACTGTCTCCTCTCCCGGCTCTTGCTCCACCGGCCCCTGCTTTGCCGCTTCCACCGGCCGCATCATCGCTTTTTCTGCCGCCCCATTCCCCGCTGACCCCGTCAGACCCGTTTCTGCTGCCGGCTGTCGCGTCTCCGACATCCTGGGGGTTGCTGCTCCACCCTCCCCTACCTTTCCGCCCCCTCCGGCCATGCCTTGCCTTGCCTCTTCCACCGATCGCATCACCGCCTTTTATGCCGCCCCGTGCTCCGCTGACCCCGGTGGACCCGTTCCTGCTGCCGTCCGTCCCGTCTCCGACATCCTTGTGGTTGTTGCTCATCGCCGCTCCTCTGACCTTGCGGAAGCCATTACTTCCGCCGCCCATCTTTCCGAGGGTGCCGCCGCTACTCGCCAATACCGTCGTCGCTGCTACGCGCTACCTGACCTTGTTCTGGCAGGAGGTCAAGGTACCAGATGATCCGGCCACCCGCTTGGTACATGAGCTTGAGGGAAAGCTCATTTTGAAGGACGGATGGAGTGTTACGCATTAGTTATCTTGCATTATTATTATTTATATGTTGAGTTGTGTTGTATCGAGTCGTGTCGCAACGTTTACGTGTTTTAATATTTATCGTATGTTTGTGTTATTTACAATTATGCCATCAACGCATATATATAGGGCCTTTGAGGTATTGTAATGGTCATGAAAGAATTAATCTAAGATTTCCTTCATCTCTCTAACTTCCCCTCTCTCTCTAGTCTTCCCTCCTCCCTTCTAGGGTTTCGTCTCTCCCTCACCTCCGCCGGCCCTTCCCCTCGCCGGATTTCCCCTGGAATTTATCTGTGATCCTAACAGTAAGCATTTAGAATATTTCATTATCAACATTATATATCTATACGCATCATCTTCCATAAAGTACACAATTTTGTATAATTGTGCATAATAATTAATAAAAACTAAAGAAATAAGAACCCACCATAGTTTTTTTTCTATATTCTTCCTTGGATCCATGTTTATCCCTTGCTGTATCATTTCCTATACAGTTTATCATTCATTACTTTTCGTAATACGATTTCCACATAAAGTTCATTTAATTCATACATCGTGTGATTTGCAGTCACAAGTGAAAGATGCCTTAATGTCGTGCCTTTATGTTTATTATGAACTTAAAACAATATTTCCCTTAAGATCTCTTTAAAATTAGCCCCCTTCTACGTTAGTAGGTTGCTTCCCTAACTGATTTAGATGGGGATTTGTCCCAAATTATGTTCCCCTCATGCAAAAGCTTCCAAAATCAGGACTCATAAGATGTACACACTTGCATATGAACCCTACTTTTGCTTCCCTTGACCAAAAATAGGAAGTTCTCGCCCTAATTTCGCAAAAGAACCTCAAATCCTCCCTAAACCGTAGCCTAGATGAGGAAGGTAATTAAGAACTCAAGCATGGAAATCATCGACCCATCTAGGGTTTCCGATCTTTGCACTTAAAACAATATTTCCCTTAAGATCTCTTTAAAATTAGCCCCCTTCTACGTTAGTAGGTTGCTTCCCTAACTGATTGAGACAGGGATTTGTTCCAAATTATGTTCTCCGCGTGCAAAAGCCTCCAAAATCAGCATTCATAAGACGTACACACTTGCATATGAACCCTACTTTTGCTGTCTTTGACCAAAATTAGGAAGTTCTTACCCTAAATTCGCAAAAGAACCTCAAATCTTTCCTAAATCGTAGCCTAGATGAGGAAGGTAATTAAAAACTCAAGCATGGAATTCATTGACCCATCTAAGGTTTCCGATCTTTGCATGAAAGGAGAGGGAAAATTTAAAAATACATGTTAAATCTCCTCTGAAACTCAAGAGGAGAAATTTCAGAAAATAGAGGCATTATAACCCAAGTTAGGGTTTTCGGACAGCCTAATCCAAGCCACCGATTCTCATGAAATCAAAAAAGAGTTGAGGTAGAAGACTCACCTTGAGTTTGGGAGAAAAAATCCTACGGAAAACGCAGGTGTCAGCACACATCGGAGGACCTGGCGTGCGTCGCCCGAGGTAGAGTGGAAGAGCTCCGTGTGCGAGAGAGGAAATAAGGAGGGCTCAGCTTTTCCTCTTCTTTTCAAGACCCGATCCTCTTTTGCGTGACATCCACATGACAACTTAGCGCGAGTCATGCTGCACCAGTCGACTCTTCACTATTCTCAGTTGATATTTTATTTAAACTTAGTGTATACTTAGATAATCCAGTCAACCCTCATCTCTAAGTGTATTTAAACACATTACACTTATATTCATCTTATTTCATTTGGTGGTCAGCATTTTAATATCAATTTTATGTCGTCGCATACGAAAATTAATTATAATTTATATATTACATACACACCATAATTGACGCCGAGACAAGGGACTTAATCATGCAATTTATTGAACATTCGACAACGCATATATTATTACCTGTTAAACTTTGTCGGCATCACATCCAGTAGGCTGCTTGCTATATAGTCTTACTAATTTTGCTATTTACTGTACTTCTATAATTATATAATAGGTTCATTCCACTCTACAAACCATTAACATTTCTAATTGGTTAGCGCGTAGATTTTGATATTCACCGGTGACCTAATAAGTGCTAATAGTAGCTATCAGATTGTATCAAATTAAGATGGAACTTTGTCTTGTACATGAAATTATATAAGAAATCTTTGATGAGTAAAACTTGATCTGTACAGATCATATGCTCATAAATCTCAATGATCAACCTAAGATTTTGAAAAATAGTTGCAACTCAACAACCTCTTGTCATTTACTTAAATTTCACTCTATCCCAAACTCATACAATGTCTATGTGGTCAAAGAGAAGATGCAAGAACAAGAAGTTTTAGAGAATTTTACCCTTATAGGCAACGTGTGAAATTTCAACAGGTTAGGAGTTTATCAATGCTGCAAAAGTAGCTCTTTGTTTCATCAATGTTATTCTACATTTTTTTGTTTTAGTCTCACACTGCCTATGATACTTAGTCTCTATTATATTTCCTATATGTTCCCTTCACTTGTATGTGATTGAATCAATGAAGTATCTTTTTTCTAACATGGAACCACAGAGAGAATTAATTCCTCCTTAATTTCTCATGTTAGAAACCCCTGCCCACCTTGCCCTTCCGCCTCTTGCACGATCCGGCGACACTTCTTGTAACGGCCCCCCCTACGGCTACTGCTATAATTTAGCATAAGAGTTTTATAACGAGCAAGGTAAGAACATTCAGAACACAACAATCTATGATAGTGTACGAGAAGTAAAATGTCATAACAAAATAAATCAAAAGGGGCTTACCAACACTATATATATCAACCTGACTGAGTGAAAACATATGACTAACACGTACAGACATATGTGCAGAAGTAGAGCTACAGACAATACATAAAGTCTTACTGAAACTTCTCATGAGGACACTCTGGGTCACTACACCTCGACCGATGATCATCCAGGATGCCGAACACTGCTGTTGAAACTTCAATCCATAGAGGATACCTCTTCTCCTGGGGAGGAGTACTTGGTTGATGCGGACTACTGGTGGCTGGAACCGCCTCTTCCTTGACCTGTTTAAGTTTATTTTTTAATTAGTCAAAGGACTATGTGAATTCTTATTTTTCCTTCTATGATCAATTTTTTTAATCGTAAAAATTCTTATTGTCTTGCTTAGTTCCTTATTGTATTCTTTCTTATTCACCTTCAAGCATGTACCATATGAAGTGTAAAATAATGTTTCATGAATTCATTACGTGTCCTTGTCCCACACGTTTATGAAGTAATATTCTTCTCGTTCCCTTGTCTTGCACGTGCTTATTACTATTCGTGCCCTTAACTCACACGAATTATATTCATGTCGGAATATTATTCTCCTCATCTCCCGATTTGGGTTAACTCTTCATATAGCCCATTAAATTGAGGTGTTATTTCTCCTTTTATTTTTACAATTTTCTTGGAAGGTTAATCATGTGTTTGTGCTTCTTTGCTTACCTTAAGTACTTGTCTTGGTTTGATTCATTATTTCGATTTGACACGTTAGCGAATTGCCATTTTATTCATTTCTTGTTTTACCCTAATATACGAGCATAACATGAGTCATACCCTAATATACGAGCATAATGTGAGTCATATGAAAAGCAAAATATCTTGTAAATAATAGGAAATAAGAACTCACCTCTACTTTCTCCTTGCCTTTTTCTTTGCGCGGCTCATTTCCCCCTACTTTCTTTTTTCCCTTCTGCTTGCGCGACTCATTTTCTCTTTCTCTACCTTGAGAATTCATGACCTAAGTAAAATACCATTATTAATTAAATTGGTAATCTCTATGGTGCAAACATAATGGTTACTCTTATGTCATGTTCTAAATAAATAGGGAAACAGATTAGAGTTCATGAAATGGAGTTTTGATCTCAATCATGCATTATTGTTGACTGCCTAACATGCAGACAAAGGATTTTTGCCCTAATGTCATATTACACCAAAAATCCACCCTAATTAACTCTTTAGAGGAACTAAATAGCTGAAATTAGGGTGTACATGACATTTTTCCACCTAGGGTTTTTAAAATTTGGCAAGAACATAACAACTGAAGGTCTATAAATCCTCTGAAACTCAAGAGGAGAAAGATTAAGTGAACAAAAGAATTTTTAGGTTAACTTAGCAATTTCAACCCAAACAGCTAGAGTCTCCAATCCAAATAAAACTCAAGAGAAGTTGAGAGGAAGGGATTGCCTTGGTCTAGGAAGAAAAATCACAAAAACCGGGCAAGATTTGGGGAGGCTGGAGCGAGCGGCGCCGAGCGGTTCTTCCGCGATTTCCGTCGAGCGTAACATGGAGAAAAATGACTTGCGGGTTTTGTGTTTCCTCCACTTATTCATGATGTCGCCTCCCCTTTAAGTGACATGCACGCCTTTATTGGGAGTGAGTCATGCTAATCAACCGGTCCAAATCTCCTCTGATTTCTGTGATTTTTCTTCCTAAAGCAAGGTAATTCCATTCCTCTCAACTCCTCTTGAGTTTTATTTGGATTGGAGACTCCGTTTGTTTGGATTGAAATTGCTAAGTTAACTTAAAAATTCTTTTGTTCACTTAATCTTTCTCCTCTAAAGTTTCAGAGGATTTTTAGACCTTAAGTTATTATGTTCTTGCCAGATTTCGAAAGCTCTAGGGGGAAAAATGTCTTTGCACATTATAATTTCAGTTATTTAGTTCCTCTAAAGAGTTAATTAGAAAATAAGAATTTCTACGATTAAAAGATTTGATCATAGGAGGAAAAGTAAAAATTCACATGGTCCTTTGACTAATTAGAAAATAAACCTAAATAGGTCAAGGAAGAGGCGGTTCCAGCATTAGTAGTCCACGTTGACCATGTACTCCTCGCCAGGAGAAGAGATATCATCTATGGGTTCAAGTTTCAACAACAGTGTTCGACGTCGTGGATGATCATCGGTCGAGGTGTAGTGACTCAGAGTGTCCTCATGAGGAGTTTAAATTTTACTTTATGCAGTGTCTGTAGTTCAACTTCTGACACATATGTCTGTACATGTTAGTCATATTTTTTCACTCAGTCAGCGTTATATATATAGTGTTGGTAAGCCCCTTTTGATGTATATATAGGGCTACCGGTTATATGTACAGTGTTGGTAAGTCCTTATGATGTATGTAAAGGGCTACCTGTTGTATTGTTGTAAAACTTTAATGAATGAAATGATTTTATTTTGTAATGACATTTTACTTCTCGTACTCTATCTTAGATTGTTGTGCTCTGGATGGTCTTACCTTGCTCATTGTAGAATGCTTATGCTTAATTGTAGTGGTAGTCGTAAGGGGGCCGTTACACTTCTCATCCGACTCTCGCCCATCCACTCTCGGCCGCATTTACCACTACAAGTTATGCACCATTATGTTCTTCCCGTAAGCGAACGCCAAACCCAACACTTCCAGCGATTTTCTTTCAGACGGAACAATTCCAGGGGCCAGTCTCAGTCTGCGCTTACCTTCAGCAATCAACCTGATGCACTTAGTCCAGAACCTGCCTTTTGCTGCAAGGATCTACAACAAATACCGCGAGGTCTCATTGGTCTCTATTGATCCTTCATGCATGGACAAATTGATCCAAGTTCATGCTCCGGAGCCTCATTCAAGCATGTGAACCTTCTAAATGAGCTCCTTCAAGATGATTGTTCCTTCAGATTACCGATCTCAGGTAATTTTGATCATCTCCCTTCATTTTCTATTGGTGATTGGTGGAAATTTGTTTGTGTTGCTAGTGCTCAGATTTTTGTGTGTTCTCTATGGCACAACCCACACCCACACTGGTGGAGACCAGCCCCGATTAGGTCGACGCAAAAGTACCCGACGCCGCACCCGACCCGACCACTATCGGCCCTGAGTCTAGCACATGTTATTTATGTCACTTGTGGCCTTTTGTAGTTGCGTAATTTGCAATAGTTTTTGTTGTGTGAAAAAATATATATATATAAATTTAATATGTATATATATATATATATTAAAAAAACAATATTTAACTGTTAAAACATATATATATATATATATATATATATATATATATATATGTGTGTGTGTATATAGAATACCTATATATACATATAGAATTGTTATTTAACCCTAAAGGTCCAGCCAATCCCCAGCCGGTCCGTCTGTCTTCCTCCTCCCGATCGAGCCGCAGGTAGCGATAATGGCGGAATCGCTGCACGCCTTCTCTCCCACGATGCTGCACTCCCCGCCTTCTCCGGAGCTCCAACCAGTGACCACGACTACAACAACCGCCGGATCACTCTGTCGATCCCGCTCCGTCCCAGCTTCCGTCATGGCCGCACCAGAAATTTTACGGTTTTTTTCCTTTTTGTTGTTGTTATGCAACCTTATAAAAGGGGATTGTGATGTTGTTTTGAGAGGAATGTTGAATATTGAAATGATTTTGTTATATGCATGTGAGAATTCCTGTTGATGAAACTGTGAGTTGTTGTTTAATTTGGGGAAGATGAACAGTGCGAAAGTGTGATTATCTATTTGTATTGTTCTCGTTTACTCGCTTACATTTGTTTCATTTTCCATTAGAAGATTTGCTATTGGTAATCGGTTTGTTGTCTGTGTGCTGTAGGAGATAAGAGAGATGAGATGATGAATAGTGTTCGATTCATATATGATTGCTGCTTGTAGTTGTGGTTTCTCGGAGTTGTTGCTGTTTTATCAACAATTGATAGAGGAGATGAACAGTGACCTGAATAATTGTTGTAAAGTCTAAGATGATGAACAGTACTTAATGTTCCCGTGCTTGTTCGTGGTGATGTGAAAATAGGTTTTAGGAATAGTTAAGTAATTGAGTTATTTCCTGATTTGTGAGATTTCGTGGTTGCCACCGGGAAAGGGATTTTAGGGTTGTTTACTGTCTTGATTTGAGGAAGGTAGTAATTAGGTGAATAGAGTGATTTAGAATGATAGATTGCTTCGTTGAGAGAAATTAATTTACTCTTAGTGCTTAGAGATTTCGTGGAGCCAACTAGAGTGTTCGAGATTTCGTGGAACCACTTTGAGTGTGAAGAGCGAGTGAATTTAGGTTGTTTAGTTTGTGACTTCCTTACATTGTGGAGTGATTACGTGGAACCACCTCGTGTGAGAGAGCAATTTAATTACATGGTGCCCGTGTGCGGTAGCGGCCGATCTCGGAGTGGAAGATCAAAGGTGGCGAGGATTTTCTCGCGTGATCGCCGTCGACTTTGGATACGAAAAGACGGCTCTTTCCGTGGGCAATTTGTTTATATCTTCTTCCTTTGTGTGTGTCTAAATTTTCTAATTAGGATAAATAGATTCTTGTTAGGTATTCGCCCGAATTTTGTCAGCAAACGCTACGTCGAAAACTCCCAACGGAAATGTATTTGGAGTTCACGATTTCTGTTTGCTACGATAAGGGGAACAAAACGACATTTGCGAACTTCCTTCACCGGATTTAAATTTGAACTATTTTCAAGTATTTAATTTTTTTTGAAACGAAATGTAATTTTGTGCTTTTCAAAAATCTAAACTGCGTGATTTCTTAAGTAAATGCAATGCCCGCTCATTTTTTTTAAAAAAAAATTCATTAAGCATCACATGCATTTAGGGTTTTCTAGAGAAAAGCCGACAGACGCGCAAACCATACGCGTCGTCCTGCATCAATTTGGTATCAGAGAGAGGTTTCGAAATTTTTCTAAGTTTCGAAATCCGCACTGCGTAGAATAGGAACCCATATAGCATTTAAATCTTTTCAAAAAAAAGAGAGTTTTTTTTATTGCGTAATCATACATTTGCATTTATTTGTCTGTTCACATGCATCGACATAGTGATAGAATGCATCGAGTTGAACGAGGTCAACCGAGTCGTGGAAACGAAGGGAATGAACCACTCCCGTGGTTTCTTCCATTCACCCACCAAATAGCCGAGTTAAACATGGCCGTGCAAGAAACGTTAGAAAACTTTAGTGATAAGGTGAATAGTTTAGATATACCTCCTTGAGCGTCGATGGCACCTCCAATTCGAGATGAGCATTCCATTCAAAACCATCACGATGTCCTACATCACTATGTTGAAAGATCTACACTTAGGAGGAATCCTTTATTTGAGGATCACGACTTCACTTACACTCACTCCCATAATACCCCATCACAGAGATCTGTGCGATACTTCGATGATTATCCTCGAACACAGTACATCAATGCCAGAGAACGTGTTGATCCACCAATACGATCTCATTATGCTAGAGACGATCAGTACGATGATTATCGTCATCTTTATCCTCGTACTCAAGTGGATCCTATTGGTCCTTCAACACTATATTATGAGGATAGAGTTCAGTATGACGTCCATTATCGATACTGCACATCACCTCTATATGAGGAACCTGAGTCCGTATATGTGCGACCACCATCACATGTTCGTAGGACTCACGACCACCTACGAGCACGACATGGTTATGTTATGGACGATCATCATAACTATCCTCAAATTACCCATAGAGGTCACTATCGTCATGAGTATTTCACACCTAGTGATCCTCCTAGTGTTTCGAAGACGAACATGACAATAACCATTAAGGGTCAGCAAGGGCATTCCACTGCCCAAAGTAGGGAGACATCACCTTCTCTGTCTGATGTTATAATATAGGATGTGTGGAGTCAACCCCCATGTGAGTCTGCTCTACTTAGTGAATCCGCCCTTGATTCTATATCTACTAGCTCTCTTTTGAGTGTAGATTCCTTGCACACTTCACCTGGTGGTGCATCGAGTCACATCACCACACCGGATGACGCATCGAGTCACATCACCACACCTGATGGCACACCGAGTGACATTACGATCGGGAGCCGAGAGTTTAGTAGTGATCTCGAGGTAGTCACCCCTACCCTTTCTGGGAGTACGACCCCTTCTGATGGTTTACTTCTGGAGGACCATCACTTTACTGATGGGTCATTTGACGACCATCCTATTGAGCCTCCAGATGAATCACCTCGTCCTTGTGTGGATGAGCTTTATCTGAACAATACACTTATAAATTTTAAGACATGGATACCTGCTCCATTTTCGCTCTTGATGTCGATAGTGCTTCAGATAGTTGATTTTGAGTGTGACATCTATATATTAGGGCTTGATCATAGTCATCTGGTCACTCACACTCTAGATGAGTTATGAGACGTACCACCTGCTGATCATTGTATTCGCGATGAGTTTTCATATGTCCCACTTGGTGAGCCTCCCGATGCCTCACTTTCCCTTAGTAGATTTATCACGATTGACACACTTCACGTGCATTGTCATTTATATAAGAGCACTCCATATGTTTTTGGAGCCTACGTTTGTACGCGTCGCATTTGCGACGAATTTTATTATACCCCTCCCGATGAACCCCCAGATGAACCACACATGGGTTCACCGCACATTTGGGATGTACCTATCCTTAGTATCACCATCGAGCTTGAGGGTGCACTCGTTGATTCGTTGATACTTGCCGCTCGCACTTGCAGAGACAGTTCACACACTATGTTGACACATCTGGTCATTGATGTTTCTAGTATCTAAAATCATCGATTTGTGGCTTTAGTTGTGTTAGTAGTCATCTTTTGCATTTGCATGATTTGCATCAATTTTTTTTTGAGCGAAAAGTTGCATACTACTTTGACTTAAATGCAACTCAAGCTAACAAGCATAAAAGAGCTACTAGTTTCAAAATGAATGACTTGGTGATGGTTCAGCTAAATTCGGAACGGTTATCTTCGGATACCGTAAAGAAGCTAGCTGACCGTAGGACTGGACCCTTTCGAGTAGTAAAGCTGATTGGGCAAAGTGCGTTTGAACTTGAGATGTCTTCCGTTTGGGGAGTAAATCCGGTTTTTAACGTAGCTAAACTGATTTTATTCCCCGATTATCCGCATGAGTCTTTAAATTTTTTATTGTCTTCTTCTCCATTTGATTCTTCTGGATTGGTGAGTGAGAGTGAGAAGCCACATTCAGGACATACCGACATTCATTCAGTTACTGACACGTCCACTGCAATTCCTCCTGTTACCACTGACAGTTTTCCGCAGAGCTGCTGATAGACTTCCGCGATAAATTTTAGTTCCTGAGGAGATATTGGATGACGAGATAGTGACCACTACTGGTGGTGGTTTTCGGAGATACTTGGTTTGTTGGCATGGAAGATCAGAGACTGAGACCAGATGGGTCTTAGCCGAGGAGTTACAGCGCATGGATGCTGATCTTCTATAACACTACCGCTCGGAGCACTCACCAGAGATGAGTGATTTCGAGAGGGGGAGAGTTGGTGGAGACCAACCGTCGACGCAAAAGTACCCGACACCACACCCGACCCGACCACTATCGACCCTGAGTCTAACACATGTTATTTATGTCACTTATGGCCTTTTGTAGTTGCGTAATTTGCAATAGTTTTTGTTTTGTGTGAAAAAATATATATTTTTAAAAAACAATTTTTAACTGTTAAAACATATATATATATATATATATATATATATATATGTATGTATATAAAATACCTATATATATACATATAGAATTGTTATTTAACCCTAAAGGTGTCGGTCCAGCCAATCCCCAGCCGGTCCGTCTGTCTTCCTCCCGATCGAGCCGCATGTAACGATAATGGCGGAATCGTTGCATGCCTTCTCTCCCATGACGTTGCACGCCCCGCCTGCTCCGGAGCTCCAACCAGTGACCACGACTACAACAACCGCCGGATCACTCTGCCGATCCCGCTCCGTCCCAGCTTCCTCCATGGCCGCACCAAAAATTTTATAGTTTTTTTTTCCTTTTGCTGTTGTTATGCAACCCTATAAAAGGGGATTGTGATGTTGTTTTGAGAGGAATGTTGAATATTGAAATGATTTTGTTGTATGCATGTGAGAATTCCTGTTGATGAAACTGTGAGTTGTTGTTTAATTTGGGAAAGATGAACACTGTGAAGGTGTGATTACCTGTTTGTATTGTTCCCGTTTACCTGCTTGCATTTTTTCGTTTTCCATTGGAAGATTTGCTATTGGTAATCGGTTTGCCGTCCGTGTGTTGTAGGAGATAGGAGAGATGAGATGATGAATAGTGTTCAATTCATATAGGATTGCTTCTTGTAGTTGTGGTTTCTCGGAGTTGTTGCTGTTTTATCAACGGTTGATAGCGGCGATGAATAATGACTACAAAAATTGTTGTAAAGTCTTAAGATGATGAACAATACTTAATGTTCCTGTGCTTATTCGTTGTGATGTGAAAATAGGTTTTAGGAGTAGTAAGGAAATTGAGTTATTTCCTAGTGTGTAAGATTTCGTTGTAGCCACAGGGAGAGGTATTTTAGGGTTGTTTACTCTCTTGATTTGAGGAAGATAGTAATTAGGTAAATAAAGTGATTTAGAATGGTAGATTGCTTCGTTGAGAGAAATTAATTTACTTAGTGTTTAAAGATTTCGTGGAGCCACCTAGAGTGTTTGAGATTTCGTGGAGCCACTTTGAGTGTGAAGAGCGAGTGAATTTAGGTTGTTTAATTTGTGGCTTTCTTACATTGTGGAGTGATTCCGTGGAACCACCTCGTATGAGAGGGTGATTTAAATCCGTGGTGCCCGTGTGCGGTAGCGGCCGACCTCGGAGTGGAAGATCGAAGGTGACAAGGAGTTCCTCGCGTGATCGCCGTTGACTTCGGATACGGAAATACGCCTATTTCCGTGGGTAATTTGTTTCTATCTTTTTCATTTGTGTGTGTCTAAATTTTCTCATTTGGATAAATAGATTCTTGTTGGGTATTCACCCGAATTTTGTCAGTGAACGCTACGTCGAAAACTCCAAACGGAAACGTATTTGGAGTTTACGATTTCTGTTTGCTACGATAAGGGGGAACGAAACGACAGTTGCCAACTTCCTTCTCCGGATTTAAATTTGAACCATTTTTCAAGTAGTTAATTTTTTTTGAAACAAAAAGTAATTTTGTGCTTTTCAAAAATCTAAGATGCGTGATTTCTTAAGTAAATGCAATGCCCGCTCTAATTTTTTTTAAAAAATTTATTAAGCATCGCACGCATTTAGGGTTTTCTAGAGAAAAGCCGACAGGCGTGCAAACCCTACGCGCCGTCCTGCATCACACACGACCTTCTCCCTCTCACCATCCTTCCTCTCATCATCCTTCAGAAAATCCTCATCTTGAACCACATACTCATGTTGACGCTCATGATCTCAACCTTATATGTGCGACACAAGAATGTGGCTCTCTCACGCTGACATGGAGACACTTGTCTCCACTTTTAGGAGTTCTACTACAATTTCTTCCTCTTCCACAAGTAGCGTGTGTGTTTCTACTAAGGATAAGTGACTTCTTTATGCAACCTGAGTCACATATATGTGTATTTATTTCTATGCATATTTTGGTTTTATTTGCATATGTATCACGCATAGTTTTCACGCTTATTTCTTTTTATTTGCGAAAATGTTATTAACGTCTGTACATTTTGTATCACACGCACTTGATGTCCCGACTTATTGACGTGATCGATCAATAAGCCCTTGAATGTTGATGATCGTTAAATTTAGCTAAATGTTAATTAGGGAAAGCTCAAAAAAAATATTTCTACAATGAGATATTAAAAATTGAAATATTTTGAATTGTAATAATTCTGAAATGAAATTAAATAAATATTTAATTTCTATTTTAAGAATTAATTTATTTTTGGAATACCAAAAAGGAAAACCGCTTGAAATTTCAGTATTGACCTTTGGGTTCTTTCACCCTTTTAAAGTCTCACAAAAATATTCTTTATTTCAATTGAAATCCCCCTTTCATTATAAAACAACCCCCTTGCACGACATAACCCGACCTTTCAATTGAAAGTCCACTTTCATTATAAATTCACCCCCTTGCATGACATAACCCAACCTGAGAAAAATGTCAAAACATTGAACATCTCTATTTTGACCTACACAACCCTCCTCCTAGCCGAAGCTTCTGTCCCCTCACCAGCATCAGACAATTTCCTACCAAAACCCGCCGCCGCAACCAACAGTCTCCACGAGCTTCGACGCCACATCCTGCACCTTCTTCCAACAAATACGACGGCTCCTCTGTCGAAATTGAGTTCTTATAGTTGCCATAGTGTCCTTTGTCGGGATTCGATTGTTTTTGTTTCTCGATAGCTTCTACTACCTCCGATCGGCCATTGTGCACTATTTAAGACCACCATTGATCTCCTTCTCACCATACCTAATTGTTGCGGGAAATGAAATTATACTTGAATTGCAATGTAAGAGCCCTAATCCCCTCTATATATGGAGGCGGATCAGGATAACAAATACAATATTACAAAACATATCAATAAACTACACATAATAACACACATATTGTAACACTCCCCCTCAAGTTGGACGTGTGATGTTAATCATGCCCAATTTGACAACAATTTTTCCAAAGGTACTCCCGTTCAGGCCTTTCTTGAGTATATCAACAAGCAGTCTATCTGAGGGAACAAAATGAGTACATATAACCCCCTTTTCAATGTTCTCTTTGATGAAATGATGATCCACTTCAATATTTTTAGTTCGATCATATTGGATAGTGTTGAGTGAGCTCAAAACTTGTATGTATTGCTTGTGTATGTAAATACAAGGAGAGAATACAAATATATAGGAGAGAAAAAGAGAGAAGAAATCCTATACAATGGTGTGGGACTAATAGGAGAAGAAGGAAATAAAATAGAACATGAGCCCAATAATGAGCCATTTACATGGGCTTTTCTAACACTCCCCCGCAAGCTGGAGCGTACAAATCGTATGCGCCAAGCTTGGACAAGCACTGATAGAAGAGTGTACTGGGAAGAGCCTTAGTGAGCACATCCGCAACTTTTTCTGTTCCGGGAACATGCTTCAGGTCGATCTTCTTCATTTGAACCTTTTCTCTGATGAAGTGACAATCAACTTCAATATGTTTAGTTCTTTCATGGAATACCGGGTTCTTGGCAATATGTATAGCTGTTTGGCGATCACAAAGGAGAAGAGTTGGGGAAGGAAGTATTATACCCAGATCAATAAGAAGACTTTCCAGCCACGTTAGTTCAGAAACTACAGACGCCATTGCCCGGTATTCAGCATCAACAGATGATCGAGCCACAACTGCTTGTTTCTTGCTCCCCCACATAATCAGATGTCCTCCAAAATATGTGCAAAACCCACTGGTTGAACGTCGATCATCAAGAGAACCAGCGTAATCAGCATCTGAGTAAGCTATTAATGTAGGAGCTGCAGATGAGGTCTTGACCAATCCTTGACCAGGGGCCGTTTTGAGGTATCTGAGAATGCGTTCAACGGCGTGAAGATGAGATCTTCGCGGGGAATGCATATATCGGCTGGCAATACCAAATGCGAAGGAGATATTCGGTCTAGTTACCGTGAGGTAGATCAATTTTTCAACTAGACGGCGATAGTATTCAGGATTCATGAGTAATTGATCTGAGTCGGAAGCCTGAGCACATAACTTGTGATTCACATCCATTGGGGTATTGATCAGCTTACAACCAGAGTAACCCGCATCATGAAGAAGGTTGAGACGATACTTCCGCTGAGAAAGGACGAGACCATCTGGTCGTCTAGCAACCTCAAGGCCCAAAAAATACCGGAGGGGTCCCAGATCCTTTGTTTGAAAAACTGTATTGAGATGTTGTTTGACCTCCTGTATTCCCTTTGCGTCATCTCCCGTAATGATGATGCCGTCAACATACACTAACAGAAGAACCGTCCCTGTTGTTCGGTGACGAGTGAACATCGAGAAGTCTGCCGTGCTGCGAGAAAAACCAACCTCCCGAAGAGCCTTACTGAACCCGTCGAACCATGCCCGTGGTGATTGTTTGAGGCGATACAGAGCTTTCTTAAGGCGACAAACCTGAGACTCCCCCGTGGTCTCAAACTCGGGAGGTTGCTGCATATAGACAGTTTCCTGCAAGCCGCCATTCAAAAAGACATTCTTAATATCCAGTTGCAGTAAGGGCCACCGACGATGGACAACCACCGAGATAAGAACCCGAATGATGTTGAGTTTGGCCACCGGAGAGAGTTTCCTCATAGTCCATCCCTTGTTGTTGGGTGAAGCCCCGGGCGACCAGCCGAGCTTTCAAACGGTCAATCGTCCCATCAGCGACATGTTTGACGACGAAGACCCACTTACACCCAACCGGTTTCTGATCCGGGGGAAGTGGTGCGAGAGTCCAGGTCTGGTTGGCCCAAAAAGCAGCCATTTCCTCCTCCATGACAGTCATCCAGCCAGGATGTTGTAGCGCCTCCTGCACAGTGTTAGGAACCGAAATGGAGGAAATAGAAGTGGAAAATGCGTGTAGGTGGGAAGAGAGGCGATGCAGGGAGACATAATTTGCCAGAGGATAAGCGGTGGAGGGAGATACCTGATCAGCAGGGCGCGGGGTAGCCGAGGATGAGGCCGACTGCAGAAGGGTAGCGGAACGAAGAGAAAGGCGGCGAGTGTAAACTTGGATAACTGGTGGCTTGGAGGGAGCAGGAGCAGGGGTAGAAGGACGTAGGGGAACAGGCGCAGTTGTAGGGATGATGGGTCGGGGTATAGGCATTGGTGGAGGTGTCGTCGGGGAGGAAGGAGCGAGAGGTGGGGAAAAGAAAGGTTGATCTTCCCAAAAGGTAACATCTGCGGAGACGATGACCTTACGGGTTACCGGAGAGTAACATAGGTAGCCCTTCTGAGTGCGAGAATAGCCGATGAAAATAGTTTTAGCTGCATGAGGATCCAACTTATCCGAGGAGGGACCTAGGAGGTGAACGAAGCAAGTGCAACCATAGACCGTTGGTGTGATAGGGAAGGCCGGAATAGAGGGGAATAGGAGGCTGAATGGAGTGGCAGAGTTGAGAACCGAGTAGGTTAGTCGGTTGATGAGGAAACACGCAGTGGAGACCGCAAAGTTCCAGTAAATTTTTGGAACATGCATTTGAAGCATGAGGGAGTGGGCAACGTCGAGGAGGTGGCGGTTCTTTCGTTCGGCAATGCCATTTTGTTGGGGGGTGTAGGCACAGGAGGTTTGATGAATAATACCAAATTCTGCACATATATTGGCAAATTCATGGTCGGTGTATTCACGAGCGTTATCCGTGCGCACTGTTTTGATTGTTATGGAGAATTGCGTTCGAGTTTCTTGTATAAAATCGCGAAATATGCGAGGGAGCTCGGAGCGATCACGAAGTAGGTAAAGGCATGTTGTGCGAGAATAATCATCAATGAAAGTTATAAAATAACGATAGCCAGAGATACTTGTAACTTTGAAAGGACCTCAAACATCGGAGTGCAGTAAATCAAATAGAGCAGAGCTCCTAGTACAATGAGCAGGAAAAGAAGTGCGCGGTTGTTTGCCGTAAATACAAGAATCACATTTGAAAGCAGGAAAAGATATATCAGGCAACGCCTTTTGGAGAACGGGTAGAGGGGCATGCCCAAGACGGCGATGCCAATCAACAGCGGAGACGGAGGAGAGGATAGGAGGAGAGGCATCAAGAAGGTAGAGCCCGTTCTGCAGTCGACCCCTACCAATGGTAGTCTGCGTCTGCCGATCCTGTATCAAAAAAGTAGATGGAGTAAATGTGACAGAGCAATCCATATCATGAGTGAGGCGACCAACAGAAAACAAATTAAAAGTAGAGCCCGGAACATAAAGAGCCGAGCGAAGAGAGATGGAGGGGGCAAGAGAGATGTCGGCGCAACCGGAGACCGGAACAGTCGCCCCATTAGCGACGGTGATAAATTTCGGATGAGGAACATCCGAGTACTTGAGTGGCCGCATCGAGGTGATGTGATGAGTAGCACCTGAGTCCAAGATCCAACACGGACTGGAGGAAAGACGAGTAATACCCGCGGTAGAGATGGAGGCAACAAAAGTAGAGGGAGGGCTAAGAAGCCCCTGGAGTTGTTGTAGCTTGAGGCGAACGGCCTCAAGGCCGGCACTAGTGGAGGAGGAGCCATCAGTGGTAGCAACCGCAGTTGGGCGAGGAGGATAGCCATGTTTCTTGTAGCAGACGGCATCAGTGTGGCCATCCCGGCCGCAATAGGAACACTTGGGGCGGCCCCGACCCCCACGCCCCCTGCCGCGAGAGCCGGAACGTCCACCGCGGGCAGAGGTCGGTGGGGGAAGCAAGGGGGGAAGGGTCTGCTGAAGGAGGGCCGGAGAAGGGGATGCCGGAGAATCCAGGGGTGGTGATACTCGAAGGAGCATAGAGTAGACATCAGAGAGGGAGGGAGTAGAGGCCGAGGCCAACACCTGAGCCCGGATGCTCTGAAGGTGAGGCGGGACACGAGCCATCATCATGGCAATGCAGACAGTCTCCTTTTGCGCGCGCTGAGCAGCAAGGTCGGTGGTAGAAGGCTGATGCTGGATCCAGGCCTCTGCAAGAGTCTTGACACGAGCAACAAACGAGGTCATGTCAGCATCCCCACCAACATCAAGAGTTGAAGTTGGAGTTGATGGTCCTCTTGTCGGTTAGGTTCGGTCCAGACATGGATTGACAAAATGGCTCACTGCTATGTAACATGCAAGTGACCCAAAACTTGGGCTCTGATACCAAATTTGACACATGATAGGCTGTGGAGCCTGACTAACACTAATGCAAACTTATATAAGTGTTGTTGAGTTGATTCACTATACTCTAATTTATATGATGTGTGTATGATTTAAATTAATCCAGAATAAATTGAATAGTAAAAACTAAATAAAATTAAGATCACTATACGACATTCACAATAATTTCAGTTATGCAAGCAAGAGAAGTTTTCTTTCTCACTAAGTCTTTTAAACTAAAAGCTTCACTTGTGGATTATTATAGGAAAACAAGAAAAATGAAACAAAAGACACTGGCGATTTAGTACTCCAAGCAAATATATGATTTCATTTCAAAATTCAATAAAATGACAAGAAACAATACAAGATACGAACAAGAGGGTTTGACTTCAGGGAATGATGGCAGGCTGTTGTAGCTTGTAGGAGGGAGTCGATGGAGTCGTGGGACTGTATGGTGGATGGTGGAGGCATCCATTACGACGGGGCTAAAGGGGCGTCTGGTGGTTGGAATCAGGGAGGAGGCGGGTGACAACTTTGTGGCTTGAGATAGGGGAGGGGGGAAGCGGTGTTGCGTCAGAATACAATGAGGCAGGGGGAGGATTTGTGGCTGGAAACAAAAGTGGTAGGGGACGATTTTGTAAAATGTGGAGGTAGGCGTGGCACTGGGGCTAGAAATAAGGAGGAGGTTGGCGGCCCTGGGATTGGAAACAAGGATGAGGCGAGATGGAAGATGGGGAGAGTGAGGAGGCTGGAGGGATTAGTGTACGAGAGGGTGGCTGGGACGGAGAACAGGAAACTAATTGGGACGTCGCACCTCGAGATCTCATAAAGTTGCATTACGATGTGATTATCGACTCTGGATTTCTTCACAAGGCAACAATGCCTCACAATGTCTATCATCCCCTTTATTTATAATAAAAGACTAACTAGGGCACCTGGCGTGAACGGTTATGATTTACCGTTATGCCCGGTGTCTTGATCACTACTAAATAAATGTCCAAAAATAACGAAAATACATGGAAAATAATAAAATTGCGCCCCGTCGCGCTCATGGGCTCGGATCGAAGATCTGATCGACGCTTTCTGCACGAATACACGTAAGTGGATCCCATCAAGGCGTGGTCTGGTCTCTTTTTTCGATCCTGCGGGTGAAACTGCTGATGATCCCCATCAATATATACACACATATTATAGTTTAAAAAATAATTTCACTTGAACATAAATTTCGTTGTGCCTTACAATATATTTGATGAGATGACATTATATGTATCTAAGGAACTGACACTGTATTCCCCTTGTCAAATCAGATAATGGAGATTGTGGATGAACTGGAAAAAACTGTATTTACACTGGATCGGACGGAGAAGAAGGTAGGTGATGATGTTATCTCATTGCTTCAGAGGGAGAAGAATTCAGCTAGTAATTTAAGTGACGGCATTGAACTCGAAGTCTTTCATCAAGCTGTGCTGAAGCTGGGAATTACGTCTTCCCGAGCCGCGCTTTCCGAGAGAAGAGCACTCAAGAAATTAATCGAAAGGGCACTCGCAGAGGAAGACAAGCGCAAGGAATCAATTGTGTCATACTTACTGCACCTAACTAGAAAGTACTCCAAGCTTTTCAGAAGCGATCTCCAGGTTGATTCATCCTCCCAAGAGTCAAACCCATGTTCTCCTACTATCCCAGTCTCTTCTGATGGAATAAAAATTGCCTTTGGAAACCCATTACCTAAGCTCACTTCTTTTACTTTTGAGTCGTGTAATATCCAATCCGGAGAAATACCGATCCCCCCTGAAGAGTTCCGCTGCCCAATCTCTTCTCAGCTCATGCACGATCCCGTCATTATTTCGTCCGGACAGACTTATGAGCGTGTTTGCATCGAGAAATGGTTTAAGGACGGGCATAATACTTGCCCAAAGACGCAACAAAAGCTCACACATTTTTTATTAACCCCAAATTTTGGGTTGAAAGGCCTGATTGCCAGCTGGTGTCAGCACAATTCGGCAGTTCTTGACCTGGGGATCAAGTCTTGTGATGAGGGTGCTGCCACTGATTATAAATCAGGGGAGGTTATTCAGCCGGAGGAAAGTGGTGGCATCCTCAACGAAACTATTCCAGATGATCCCTGGGCTGCTTATAATATAGATGGTGAAGATGACGAGTTTGAAAGTTACGAGAGCTTACTCGAGGCCCTGTGTGATAATAACACGAGTCGAAGCAGGAAACACGAAGTTGTCGAGAAGATCCGATTTTTGCTCAAGGATGATGGGGAAGCGAGGATATACATGGGCGCGAGTCGGTTTGTAGAAGCACTGGTACAGTTTCTGAAATCATCCTCCGATGAGGGGGACGTGAAAGCTCAGGAGGCTGGTGCATTAGCTCTTTTCAACTTGGCACTCCATAATGACAGGTATGAAGTTTTTTCAGTCTAAACTCTTGGCATATGATCATTTAAAAGAGGTTAAGTATTTATATTTGCAGGTAGTCCAACTAGCTTTTATATGAATTGATATAAATGTTTGTCAATATCTAAGTTGAGCACGCAAAAATGTTAAAGTTTGATATACGGCATAATAAAAAAAATAAATTAAGAAATAATTATATTAAAGGAAGATTTAGAGTGATATACATTAAGGTGTGAAGAATATATTAAGAAATAATTATATTAGAGCCTAGAGGGGGAGTCTAAAAATTTAGAGTAATTATATGCTACGCGCGGCGCATGTCCTTAAGCTGTATAATCGTATCATATTGTGGATAGATAGCATATTCGCTAGCATAGCGAATAGCTAATACGCCATGAAACTGTTAGTCCCATGGCCGGCATATACACTATATTAGTAGTGTATATGCTATATTGATATTATCAATAACAAATAAGAAAAATGTAGTATTTTTTCCCAGGCTTCCATATTGCCTTTTATTTATCTCTCTTTATATTCTCCCCTTACCATATACTTCCATCATAATTAGGAAATAAATAAATGCTTCATTATATACATTTTCAACATTATATTTTTTCACCATTAGAGAATCAGTTGAAGTTGATGAGCCGATTGAAGTTATGAAGACAAAGTTCGTTTCCATTAATATATCTGACTAATGTAAGAGGTCATGGATGATTTCAAGATCTAAAAGAAGATTTTACTAGGTCGAAACTTTTATATTGCTACCACGCGGGAAATTATATTATGGTTCACTAGTTTTTATTATTCTTCAAAAATATAACGTGAGGAGACCCCTTACTTTAGGCTATTCTTGACTTGAAATACCTCTTCAATCTTACTTCGCAATCTTGTTGTATATGCTATATTACTAGTGTATATGTTATGCAATTATAGCGTTTATGCGACTAATGTAGCGTATACGACAATGTCACTAACATTTCTCATCATCGTGTACACTGCAGATCTCGTGCATACATGATACATTACTAGCATAGTATATACACGCACCACAATATTATACGCTCAGTGTAGTATAGTTATTCTAAAGGAATAATTACCAAAACTTTCTCTAAAAGTTAGCATAATTACATGTTGCAGCCATCTTATTTTTGACATTACCCTAAACCCCCTTATAAATTTACTTTTCATAACAATCATGTAAAAAAAAAACCCCTTGAATAAATTTATTTTTGAAATATAAACCTACATGAGAGATTTTTATAATTTCACATCTGTGGAATACACAGAAAATGAGGATAATAATTCATAAACAGAGAAGCATCTTCTTTTGGTTGCCCCCTCACTCTTTTGTTTCCTTTGGGTGGCCCCGTCTTCTAGGAATAAAGACGTGATTCTGTCTGCCGGGGTGATTCCCTTACTGGATAAGATGATGTCAAACCTCTCGACCCGCGAGTCGGCCACCGCACTATGCCTCAACCTCTCCTGCCTCGAGCGAGCAAAGCCCGCAATTGGCTCGAGCCCATCCGTCTCTGTTCTCGTTCAGCTTCTGTCACCGGAATCCTCCGGCAGCATTTCTTGCAAGCAGGACGCCCTGTTTTGTCTCTTCAATCTCTCCTCTCACACTCCCTCCATCGATTATCTTGTGAACGCCGGCATCATCGGCGTTCTCCACTTCCTCTTCTCCGATCCCGCAGCACCTACAGATCCCCTCTGGTCCGAGAAGGCCCTTGCCGTCCTCGCCAACATAGCATCATGGGACTCAGCGCTGAACGAAATGGTCTCTACACCAGAGCTCATCAGTTCGATGGCAACCGCGCTGATCGTTGGCCATCCGGCCGTCCAAGAGCAGGCCATGTCATGCCTTCTGATTCTATGCGATCGAGACGAGAATTGCTGCCGTGCAGTTCTGCAAGAAGGCGTAATCCCTACTCTCGTGTTCGTGTCTGCGGGCGGCACGCCCCGGGGAAGAGACAAGGCGCAGAGGCTACTGAAGCTCTTCAGGGAGCGGCGGCAGCAGGAGCCTGCCACGCCTCCCGGAGCTCGCTTTGACGCTGGTGAGGTTGGTCACGTCGAGAAGACACAGGAGATTAATAAGCTTTTTGCTAAATCCAGGTCAGTGAGGATTGCCAGGACTTTCAGTTCTTTTTGGAAGACGAAGAACCGATGGTAGAACACGGATGAATGTGAATTCTGGTGGCTGTACAAATGTTCCTTCATTATTTTTGTTTTTTTCAAATTCAATTCAATTGTCTACACAACTGTCTTTCATTTGTATTTTTATTTAATTTTTTTTCTTTGTTACTTGTAAAAATTATACTTTTTGGGCATTATTTAATTTCATTTCAAAGAATGTACGTACAATGCTTAAGGGAACACTCATGTTCTGACCTAAGAATTGTTACAGCCGTTCAAGATTGTATGAACGCAATGTATTGCTCAAGCAACTGCTGTTAATGTAAATTGTTATTGTATTTGCATTTTAAATAGAGATTATTCATGAGCATAAGTTACTCCAAGCAGAACCTTAATTTTTAAATTATGATTCTTAAACCGTAAACTCTATATCTCAAATTTATAAACCATTAATCATAGATTGTAATGTAGTGATAATGGCATTTTTTTTCTGGTTAAGTGAAGACTATAAAATAATCCCAAAACTTATTTATATGAATATTTCATTTATCCTAAAAAACTCTTAGGAGCAGATCAAATGACCCAACCCTACGTACCATTGATCTATTATAGTTGGTCGCCAGGACCGCATCCCTCCTCTCGTCGACTGTTGGTCGCAAAAGCCCTAGGTCTCCTTCATTCATGTCTAGCTAGCGGTTGTCGGAGCCCTCAAAATCTATTGATCATATGTCTCTTGCCCAATTTGCAGTTCTTGCTGATGACTGATCTCTTCTGGAACCTCCAAAGGGCTCCAAACATTTAAACAGGGACATTTTTTTTGCGGCATTCTGTCCTTTGAATTCAAGCCTGATCCAGAGGAGGAATGTGACTTCAAAAAAAATTCCTTTTTAGTTTTTCAGTCTTTGGACAGGACACGTATAAAGGAGATCATTAGAGGCACCTGTTAGGCGTTGTGAGAGTCTAGTCACTAGACATGCTAAATGAGGGAGGGGTAGATCAATAAAGACTGGGAATGAAATTATAAGGAAAGACATGATGTACTTGGCATTAGTGAGATTATGCCAAAAGATAGGGCACAATGGAGACAAAAGATCCATATAGCCGACCCCACTATAATGAGATATAGGCTTGAGTGTTGTTTGATGAGTTTTCAGTCTTTCTCCTACACCTATTTTATTTTGGTATGCTCAGTATAATATTCTACCATTGCAGCATATTGGATTCAATTCTCGTTCAATTCCTCCTTAATTAAAGATAGGTATTTTTTTTTTTAATTTTGATTAGTTGATGTAATTTTACAGTAGAGCCCGTTCTTGTTCTTGATTTCAAAATGTTGTCTTATGAGGAGTCATATCAACCTACACAAGTTGATCTTGAAAATCTTTTTATCACATGCATTAGTTTTCTAAGGCTCCGTTTGGGGGGAATTATTCACCGGTCTAAGCGGTTACGACCGCATGAATCGGACCTTAATTCGTAACCGCTTTACCGGTGAAAATAATTCCCCCCAAACGGAGCCTAAGTAAGGAGGAGTTATGAATTGAGCTCGAAAAATTGTATAGGGTTTGAGACTTTTCATAACTATATAAAATTGTCGACAAACTTACAAGTATCTTCAAAACCTGAATTTTGGTTGGACGTGATATAACTGGTATTATCGTGACCATCAACGTAAAAAAAAGGATGATTTAATTTTTTTTAAGAAAGTCCACTTCAAAGAGGTGATGTTGCATGTTCTCTCTAAAATGACAAAAAAGTTGACATTTATATAACAGAAATATTAAGATCATGTGTGAGGTTCAGAAACATGAGAGTTTACGTGGAAGAGCATTCATTTGCGGAAGATTGGATTTAAACGAGCAAAAAGTTGCCTAGGAGATGTACCTGCCTCCAGCTTACTGGCGAAATCCCATGATCCTTCCCCTTCAGTATATTGAAGAGATCCAACACTGCTGTCACTGGTTTGAAGGCTCCAGACCACCGAGATTCCAGACTCCCCCAAAATTCCGTCCAAAACCATCCTGCACCTGCAGCGATAACGATGACGTGGAGCCATCACCTTTTTTCACCAAGGAAAAGGATGAAAGATTCTCTTCAAATATGATGTGATATCTATGTTGAAGCGAAAAAATCCTTCCAACCCCGCTATTTTGAGAATCATATATGATGAAAGGTAAAAAAAAATGCAGACAAAAGAATTATATCACAAATACAATTTTGTATAAATGTATTGCATGTTAGTTTTAACAAAGTTTTGAAAGAAAGTGGTCATTTGAAAATTTTGTTTTTTTGTTCACGGAATATCTATATAACTCAGTAAAATGTTTCCAACTGCATTTAAAATAGATTTTTTTAGAAGACCAACAAGTATGGATTGTCTTTGTTAAGTGGCGGTTGCTATTGTCAAATGAAAAACAAGATAGTTATGTGTGACCTCTTGATTGTTTTAGGCTCTGCTTGGCACGGTGTTAGTGATCGTAAACGCATAGGTTAAACCGTCATTTGTTAAGGATCACCTAATTAACAAACATCATCCGTTTGAACATAAAAGTGGATGAAGTACATAAGGTGAACGTTAACGAATGACAATTTAACCCTCATGATTATGACCGCCACCGCCGTGCCAAACGTGGCCTTAATCTACTTTAGGCCAAAAATCAATATCATACGTAGGGATGCAACTTGGATCGGTTCTTTAAATTTAGAGTGTAAACATGCTGCATTAGAAAAAATAAACGCAAAACTAATATTTATAAATCGAAGAAAATATGAGACCTTAAGCTTGCATGACTCCAAAATTATCAAAGTTTATTAGATTACTAAATACATTTAATAATCTCATCATACAATATTTCATGTTTAAATTACACATGAAATACCTTCATCAAACTAATTATTCATCAATCTCTTTCAAATGTTTCTTGTTCATCACAAAATATTGTTGATACTTAAATTCAATAACTCGATTGTTGAGTCGGTTCTGGGTAAGTGTAAAAATCAAGAACCAAACTAAGTGGTCGGTTCTGAAAATTTTGGACCCAGAACCAAACCGAGACACATGAGAACTGACCCGAACTGCTCGGTTCGGTTTGGTTCTAGTCTGGTTCTCGGTTCTTCAGTTATTTTTGCACACCTCTATTCATACGTGAAGGATATAGAGATAGCTTTAATACATGTTATTAGAGTTGTGTTTCATCATAATAAAAATATATTATGCAAATTACACAAAAAAAAATATGTTGGTACAATGTAAAAAAAAATATTTCAAAAACGGTAAGAAGTTGGGAGAAATTTTTGGAGGCATGACAAGATATTGGGGGCCCATACACAAATTGAATCAATAACCACTTTAGCACTGATAATACAATGATGTATATTTATATATACTTTCCACATGGATAGAACCATTCAACCATATAAATATATTTTATTTTAACATTAGTGAAAATGCTCTTACATTTAGATAATTCAACTATGAATCATGTTGAAAGTGTTCATAATCAGCTGAAAAAGATTTTGTGTAGTGTCAATTGGAAATTTTACAACTAAAAAATGATAGTCAGGTGACCCAAGGCATTCTCACAAAGCGAGAGTAGTAGGAAAGATTTCATCATAAGGGTGAAATGTAGGCATACCTTACCTTACTTTTTTTGTGCAATTTTATAGTTTTTTGGATTTTTTTTGATCAAATTATTAATTAGTTTAATTTTTTTTGGAAATTTACAGCCATTTGGAATTTTTTTTTATCAAATCATTAATTTCAACATGCAAAGATAAAGTTATCGGCTCCGTTTGGGGGGACTTATTTCATTGGTCAAGCGGTTACGATCGCATGAATCAGACCTTAATTATGGTCTGATTCATGCAGTCATAACCGCTTGACCGGACTTATTTCACTGGTCAAGCGGTTACGATCACATGAATCAGACCTTAATTATTGTCTGATTCATGCAGTCATAACCGCTTGACCGGTGAAAATAAGTCCCCCCACCAAATGGAGCAATCATTTGGACAAAACGTGATTCAAGAAAACAAAGATTTTTGAGGCTCTTTGTACTCTAACCTTGTTGGTTGTCTCTCATTCGTAACTTTCAAACTAATAAAGAAAGAAGAAATTTAAGCAAAATCAGAGTATGCAGAGGTTGGAGAGAACATGCATAGGTCTAGATATGCATTGAGATTAACATGTGCGCATGACTTAAATTCTTACATGTCACAATCCAATTCTTTTCTACAATGAATAATTCACAACCACTGAAAGCAACTGATTTTATAGTACATCAAAATTAACAAAAGAGTAAAGGTTGAAGATGAGATGGAGAATGAAATTGACGTTGAATTGAATAGAATTTGATGAGATATAATAGCAGTGCTATCTTACAAGACAATAAATAAAGGAATAACTTTGTGAAATAATGAACTGATCATCAAGTCGAACATTATAGCCTTCGTTACCAAGAAGTTGAAGGGAAAGCTTAGAGGAAACCTTATATTGGATTTGTAGGGGTTTTTCTTTAACATAGCATTTGTTCACTTGTCTAGATTTTTTAACTTTTCACAGATTTGACATTGCATTTACCCCATCTAGCATTTCATAAGATAGTATTCATTAGATTTATAAATGTGAACCATTTTACTCAATTGTGGATGCCTGTTAACTTTCTACTACCCATGAGCTACTTTGAATTTACTTGAATGAGCTCTTGAACAACCTTAGATTCGAGTCTTGAAAGTTGAAGTGGAAATTTGAGGTCCTAATGCTTGAGTGTGATTTTTTTTGAAACTAAAGCATTAGGAATGGTCATACGTTTAAAAACATATATAATGCACAAAGATAAGTAAAAGAAGTGAAAGCAGAAGGAAAAGAGGACGGTCCAAAAGGCATCCACCTGGGACGATTCAATTTTTGAGGAGTTGAGCGTGCCTACTTCAAGCGATGACGAGAAGACCAACAGGTGCCTTATGGGAAGAAGCAAGTGATCTGCTAATGAAGACACCTATGTCCAAAGCAACACCGAGGTAGTACCTCCTCCCTCTTATGGTGACTTGTTTAAAGGGACATGAAAACATGCAAAATTTTCAACTTAACATTGAAATTGCAAAATTGGAATTCATCCAATTCCAATTTCTGTGAGAATTAGAATTGGTTTGAATTTCAATGTAGTTGTTCGGCTGTATGATGGATTTCTAGAATTGGAATGGAAATGATTTAGATTTTTTTTCTCATGGCTACAGGATCGGGGGACAACGACAATTTGAAGTTGGAGTCTTGTGTCACTCTGGATGAAGTTATTGCAATAAAATCATGTGATGAAGCGAATTATTCTTTTATGATCTCTCAGAAAATGTAGAAGTTGGAAAAAAGTAACACAATACTAGAGAAATCAACTTCAGGTAGTGTACAGCAAATTAAATATGACCGGGAAACGACAGCGAGATTGGGCGGCGATGACGAGATCGAGATCGGGCGGCGACAGCGAGATCAGACGGCTGCAGCGAGATCGGGCGGCTGCGGTGAGATCAGGCGTCGATGGCGAGATCGGGCGGCGATGGGAGCGAGATCGGACGGCGGCAGCGAGATCGGACGGCGGGGGAGACGAGATCAGACGGCAGCGACGACAGTGAGATCGGATGGCGGCGGCGGCGGCGGCAAGATCGGGCGGTGGCTGTGGAGAGATCGGGCGACGACGGCGAGAACGGGCGGCGACGGCGAGATCGGGCGGCGACGGTGAGATTGGGCGGCAGCGACGAGATCGGGTTGCGGCGGCGTTGCGGCGGCGAGATCGGGCTGCGGCGGCGAGATCGGGCATCGACGATGAGATCGGGCGATGACAACCATAGTAAAAAACTGAATTTCATGAAATATCTGTTTTTACCCATTAAATTGGTCATAATACATACATGAATTTCATGAAATTGGACCAATTCCAATTCTGAGGGATTTCCTAACATTCGAACGCTGAAATTGAAATTCTGTTGTCCCAGTTCAAATTCCAAATTCCAATTCGAGAGATCGACCCCTAAATGATTTGGGATCTTTTGAAAATTCCAAATAAAAAACTTATAAAAGAAATAAAAACTTAAATAAAAATTTGATTAGATTCGGGAAAGCTAAAATTAATAGCCGAGAGTGTGACTGTTGGCGGAATTTTCACGTTTGACCAAAGTCAGAGGTGGAGGCACAATTGGCGCATGCGGATTGGGTAGATTTATCTATATCATCATATTATAAAAAAATATGGAGGTCTGCAAATAGCATGAGTTCGAAATTCACATAAAATCTTTCGGACGTCCGATCTTGATGTATTAGTCAGCAGTCGTTCGATCAAATCAATCCTCTATCTAGAATTTTTGTAGGCCTCCTAAACCTACTCTAGGATAGTCCTAAACCTATGTGAAATAATTTTAAAATTGATTTTGCGAAACCAAATGGCAGATTCGCCTGCCAGCACGTCAGTAGGCCCACCAGCCCACAAACGTAGGAAGCCCGCTAAACTGATGATTTCAAACACATGATATGGAAACCTATATTTAAACCCGCTAATTTCAAAAATTTGGGCAGTGTGGGACTAAAACCGTCTGTTTTATAATTCGCGCCTTTTGGAACTGTGTCTACTGCTTTCATTTTTATGAAAAGTGTTCAACATAAAAGTTGTAGATCTCGACGATATCTACAACTTTCATGTTGAACACTTCTTGATTTGAAGCCGTTTAGACCCCTGATTTGCGCCTGTTATTATTCGGAGAGCAAATCGGGGGCCTAAACGATTTCAAATCAAAAAATATTCAACACGAAAGTTGTAGATCTCGATAAGTTGTAGATATCATCGAGATCTACAACTTTCATGTTGAACACTTTTCATAAAAATGAACGTAGAAGACGCAGTTCCGGTTTCTGGGCGGTTTTCGGCAGAGCTGGTTTTAAGAACCTGCCCGGACCGCCCGGGGGACCGGTCGGCGGTCCGACCGGTCGAACCGGCCGGTTGGCTGTCCGACCGGTCGAACCGGCCTGTCCGGTCCGGTTCTTAAAACGCTGATAAATACTATAATTATCACCCGCCTTTATTTATTAATAGGCGGGCAACAGCGGGCAACAGCGGGTGGCAGGTAATTACTATTATAGATTTTATAAATACTATTATAAATACTATAATTATTAATAGGCGGGCAACAGCGGGTGGCGGACGAAACCTGCCGGGTACTGTGGTGCGTGGCCATCGGGCCGGAGGCCCGTGCCTGTCACTCATATATTTAAATATAAATATATGAAATTATTTATATATAAATAAAGTGGCTTGAAACGGATGCATTAATTGGAAGCAAAAATGAATTTCTCTTTCTATGACAATGAATTCTTGAGGAAGAAAATGCTGAAGCATTGCAAGGTGTCCTTGAAGAGAGGTGGCTAACAGGCTTGGCAAACAATAGAAATCCAAAATTTTTGCGGACAGAAATTTGAGACAGCAACTCCTATTGGTGAACTGTACATTCAAAGGTGGCGGACACTTTTTGCTAATAGTTTTGCGGACTGTTTTTGAGAACAGCTATTGCGGATAACACCTTGCCAACACCAAAGCTACAGACAGCTCTTGGCAGACAGGTTTTTGCTAGTAGTTTCAGGAGAGTGTGTACACAAATTGTAATTTGTGAAATCGTGTCTTGTAATTTGTTGTAACCTCTAGTTAATATAATAGAGAAGTTGTAATACTCAAGTTGTGAGAGTGTGTACACCACTTGTGTTGTGTCCATTGTTATCTCGCTTCCAACAGTGGTATCAGAGGCAAGTTCCGAACCTTGAAAGTCGCTCGAAAGAGTTGAAGATTTGAAGTGATGGAGATGGTAAATGCTATGTCGAGTCAAGTTCCCAAGTTGACAAAGACGAACTATGGGAACTGTAGCACCAAATGAGATTGCTGCTAGATTCAAAGGAGCTATATGAGATAATTGAGGATGGATATGAAGAGCAAACTACTGAAGCAGAGGCGACGTTACCTAACACACAGAAGATGACACTAAGAGAGGCAAGAAAGAGTGACAAGAAGGTTTTGTTATTGTTATATCAAGGGGTTGTTGAATCAACCTTTGAGAAGATCTCAGATGCTAAGAGTTCTAAAGAAGCATGAGAGACCTTGCAACGCTCCTTGCAAGGTGTTAATAAGACAAAGAAGGTGATGCTGCAGTCTCTCCGGACAGAGTATGACGTTATCAAAATGCAGAACTCTAAAAAAGGTTGGTGATTATGTGACTCGTCTACGGATGCTTGCAAATGAAATGAAGCGTAATAGAGAGACGCTTGATGATATGAGTTTCATGGAGAAAATTCTGCGGTCTATATCGAAAAGTTTAATTATATAGTTGTGGTAATAGAAGAGTCAAAGGATCTCACTCAGATGTCTATTGATGAACTCATAGGCTCTCTGCAAGCTCATGAATATCACATGTTATAGGATGAAGAATCAAGTGGTTTAGAGAAAGCACTTCAGACTCAACTGTATTTTGCAGAGAACTCAGGAAGAGGAGGTGGCCAGCGAGGCCGAGGCTACTAAGGCTGAGGTAGAGGAAGAAGAGGAGGAAGACAACAGAACTTTCAGGGAGAGGTAGAACAACCTCAAGGTAGAGAGTGGGAAGGAAGAGGATGATGTCGAGGAAGAGGCCGTAGTGGAAAGACCCAAGTCCAATGTTACAACTGTAACAGGTTTGGGCACATGAGCTATGACTGTAGAAGATCGAGGAGGACAGAGGAAGCTAACCACTATGAAGAAGCAAGAAACACAGGTGGTGATCCAATGATGTTCTTGACTTATAGAGGTACTAAAGGAGGAAGAAATGAAATTTGGTATTTGGATACAAGAGTCAGCAACCACATGTGTGATGAGAAGGAGATATTCACTAATCTCGAACCAAGTGTTGATGAGGTTAGCTTTGGTGATGCTTCAAAGATCTCAGTATAAGGCAAAGGATTGATAGTGGTCACACTCAATGATGAGAAGGTGCATCTCAATGATGTATTCTATGTCTCAGGCTTAAAGAGTAACATCTTAAGCCTTGGACAGTTGGTGGAGAAAGACTACTACATTCAGTTGAAGGATGATTCATTGGCTATGCAGAACCATCAAAGAAAAGAGGTGGTGAAAGTAAAGATGACGACGAATCGTCTCTTTACGTTTAATATGGATTCTAAGGAGACGACATGTCTAACAATAACAGAAGAGGAAGAAGAGGCTTGGTTGTGGCACCACATGATGGGTCACTTAAGCTTTAGTGGCATGAAGCTTCTGTGATATGCGAAGATGGTGGAAGGTTTGCCTAAGATCTTTCCACCACAAAAGATCTGTGTAGATTGTACACAGGGCAAGCAGAAGGGATAAAGTTTTGAGGGAGGAAAGTCTTGAAGAGCAAGGAGACAACTTGAACTTGTTTATTCAGACATTGTTGGTCCGTTTGATATTGCCTCAATTGGTGGAAGCAAATACTATATCATATTCACTAATGACTTTAGTCAGAAGTGTTGGGTTTACTTCTTGAAGGAGAAGTCTAGGGCACTTGACAAGTTCAAGGAGTTCAAGGCAATGACTGAGAAGGAGAGTGAACAACAACTAAATGTGTTCATAACTAATCGAGGTGGGTAGTACACCTCAAATTTATTTGATGCTTTATGCAAAGAGCATGAGATTGCTCATCTGTTGACTGCGACATACTCACCTCAGCAGAACGGAGTAGTAGAGAGGAAAAACTTGACAATTCAGGACATGGCAAGAAGTATGGTAAAGGGTAAGAAGTTGTTGAAGATATTCTGGACTGAGGCAGTACAATGTGCTGTGTACTTGCTAAATAGATGTCCGACGAAGAGTGTGAAGTATAAGACTACATATGAGGCATGGAGTGGATAGAAGCCAAGTGTTCTACACTTGAGGGTGTTTGGGTATATAGCTTATGCTCACATCCATGAACAGAAGAGGAAGAAGTTGGATGATAAGAGTGAGAAGTGTATATTTGTGGGCTACGCTCTGATAAGTAAGGCTTACAAGTTATAGAACCCATCTCTAGAGATGTGCTGTTTGAAGAAGATATTTATTGGTGCTGGGATGAGAAGGAGAGAAGCACTAAAGGAATGTTCTATGATGATGATGATGAAGAAGGTGGTCATGAAGCTGAAGCTATAAATGGTGGAGATGAACCACCATCACCACAGAGTAGAGATTCAGGGGGAGATTCAACTCCCTACTCTAGTGGAGTAAGCATCAATAGAAGCAGTTCTAATGGAGCAAGCACTAGCAGGAGAAGCTCTAATAGTCCTCCACCTAGGATGAGAAGGTTGGAGGAGATCTACGAGGAGATAAAGTCGTTTCATGCTAATTTTTCTTTATATTGTCTTTTAGTAGATTGCGAACCATACTCATATGATGAAGCTGCTCAGGAGAAGACTTGGAGAAAGGTGTAGGGTATTGTATCCATAATAACCCTGATTTGAAGAAGGTCCCAGTCAAGCTAAGATGAACTGAGTTTGTATTTGATGTTGTATTCTAGTTATGTACTTGTAGGTTTACTTTGCTAAGTACACACCAATATCAGGTTACAGTGAGTCAGTAAACACGAGACTATACAATGTAATCCTTCATTGTGTAGGTTAATGTGCTGACTCACGTGTAATCTCTCTATTAGGGTGTACTTCTATCCCGAGTATAGGATAAGAATCAAAGAAGGCCAAAGACCAGGACTCAAAGAAGAGGAATTTTACCTAAGTAAAATTCGGCGAGTATGGTTAGTCATACACGTCAAATTCGTCGAGTATCCCCTTGATACTCGCCGAATTTGTCGTGTATGCTTATCGATACCCGTTGAATTCGTCGTATATACTTAGGGTAAATCCTCTGGAAATCTAGTATTCGATCAAGGAAAATTCGTAGAGTATCACTGGCGATACTCGCCGAATTCGCCGAGTATCACTAGCAATACTCAGCGAATTCGATGAGTATCCCAGGTGATACTCGCCGAATGTGTCGAGCCATTTGTCGACCACTCTAGATTTCTGGCTAAGGCAAATTCGACGAATATCACTCATAAATTCGACGAGTATCATAATCGATATTTGATGAATTCCGCCGAATTTGACGTAGGCCAATTTTTTTGAAATCTCTCTGGTTCGAAACCGTCGGCCATGCACAGTAATTTCTAGGGTTCGTTTTTGGAAATCTTTTATAACTGTTATTTCGATCTATCTATAAAAAGGATAGGGTGATTTCGAAAATCTAAATCTGAACCTAATTGC
Source organism: Platanthera zijinensis (assembly GCA_039513925.1). Classification (NCBI taxonomy): domain Eukaryota; kingdom Viridiplantae; phylum Streptophyta; class Magnoliopsida; order Asparagales; family Orchidaceae; genus Platanthera; species Platanthera zijinensis. The sequence continues at coordinate 136,532,778 of CM077094.1, forward strand.
TACTCGATTTAAAAAAAACTTCCATAATCAGAACCCGTCGGCCGCATGCACGCCATCGTTCGCGGCTTTCTTCCTATCAGCCGCCGACTTCGAATAATCTTCTTCTTATACGACTTCTTCGACTAGATCGTGTATTCTCTCAAGATCTAATCTACTCCAGACCTAGTTATTTGAAGATCGAAGGTTCAAGATTCAAGATCCAAAAGATTTCAAGTTTCCAAGTTCTCCGAGTTTCTAGTTCAACCCTTTCAAAAAACCTCGGATCGAAGACTTGCAATCATGTTTAATGTTGTAATATGTTTTTAAATATTATAGGGGATTTATCTCCGAGTTAGTAGATCTGTTTGTCTATCGAGAGAGTAGATATGGTTGTAGATCGAGTTTGTAGATCTAGTTTGTGGATCGAGTTATAGATTTGGTTGTGGATTGAGGTGTAGGAGAGTTTGTTCTCCGAGCTGTAGGAGCTTTGCTCCGAGTTGTAAGATTGTGATGAGTCTATCCCTTCGTGGTAGATAGGTAAGGCGGGACAGTGGACGTACCCAATACGGGGAACCACTATAGATCTCTGTGTTTGTGTGCTTGTTTATTTTTGAGTAATTTTTAATCCGTAAAAAGGCACAAACATCACCTATTCACCCCCCTCTAGGTGAGTTAGGTAGACGCTAGATACTTTTAATTGGTATCAGATGAGCATTTTGTTCGATAAGGCTAATACCTTGAACAAGATCCCTGATCTAGTGTTCAAAGATTCCGCATATTCACCATGGACAGAAGCAATGACATGTCATCCATAAAGCTTCCCATATGCACTAAAGAAAATTTTCCCATGTGGACAGAAAGTATCAGGTTCTTATTGGAAGCTGCTGATCCAAGAATCTTTTAGATAGTGGAAGAAGGGCCACATATCCCTACTCAAGCTTCAGCTTTAAGTTCGGCGATTATGATCCCTAAGAAAATGATGGATCTAACGAAGGATGAAATAGACTTTGTCTCCTTGGATAAGAAAGCGAAGAACATCATAACAAGTGTAGTGGACAACTCCATGTTCCAAAACTTATTCCAGTGCAAGTCTGCCAAGGAGATGTGGGATTGCTTAGTAGTTTTGATGGAAGGGACTGAAGAAGTTCGAGACGATCGAAGATCTTTACTGAATCAAGAGTACAAAGCTTTTAAGCAAGGATCAAGTGACTCTATTGCTGATAGCTTTGAAAAAATTTTCAAGATCGTCAACGACCTCAGGAACTATGGTAAGACATTCACTAATGGCGAGCTCAATGATAAATTTCTAAGATCCCTGACTAAGAACTGAGACACCAAAGTTGTTGCCATTAGGTAATTTGGGAAACTACCAAAAATCGACCCCCAGAACCTGTTTGGCAAATTGCTCTCCTACGAATTCCAGATGAACTCCCAGAAGAAGGATGAGCAAAACAATAGAATTTCCAGCAGAGAAAAGTCAATGTATCTGAAGGCTGAAAGTTCAAGGAAATCTAAAGCTGTGTCACCCATAAGGACATGTGCTCATGATACTCCAAAAGACTCAGAGCCAAGCACGTCAGGCTCCGAGCTATCAGATGAAGAATTTTCTCTTATCTCCAAGCAGTTCAAGAAAATGCTCAGCAAGAGGAGACAGATAAAGAATAAGTCATCCTCCTCTGACTATAGAAAATCTCACTGAGATGGAGATCACTCAAAGAAAAGCTACAATAAGGAGGACATGTATAAATCAAGGCCGAATAAACATTTTTCCTATGACATTGTTTGTTATTGTTGTAATAAGTCAGGACATGTGATTGCGGAATGTCCCTATAAGAAGAAGGATGGTTCCAAGAAGGAAGAAAAGAGATCCTTCAAGGGAAAAAGAAAAGAAGAAAAGAGCTTCGTCGCCAAGAAGTCGAAGACTCTCAGCGATAGTGACTCGAGTGAGTCGAGTTCAGATAATGAGGAATCCTACTTCGGGCTTATGACACAATCAGATGAGGAAGTGGGCAACTCCGAGTACCACTAGAAGGTAAATTCATATACAATACTCTCTGAGTCTAAAACGTCCACTAATGGTCATGAAAGCTATTCTTCTGATGAGGATGAATCAGAATTGATGGCTCATCATGAGCACCTGCTAAAGGCTTTCGACAAATGCCGTAAGGTAGTCCAAAAGTAGTTAAAAGAGATTTCATCCCTTTAGGTAGTGGAAGCTAATCTGAAGGAAGAAATTGCACAATTACTTACTCTCAGAGATGAAGTCCACTCCTTAAAAGAGGAACTCAAGGGCTCTGCTGAGACATTAAGTTTGAAGGAAAAATATCTTGATGAGCTGGAAGAAAAGCTCGCGGTGGAGAGAAAACTTGTTGAGAGTTACTCCAAGCAGAAGACTATTCTACCTTTCATTGATGAGTTTTTAGATCAAAAGCAGGGTAGTGGTCTTGGCCACATCGATGGAAATGGTATGTCTACCAAGAAGGCTAGCGCCAAATAAATGGGGAAGGCACCCATGAGTCAACCCTCATTTAGGAAGGTAATCTTCTCAACGAATAAGTTTGATCTTGAGTCGTCCTACGGTCATCATGCTAGGCCTACTCATGTAGAGCCCAAGAACAGATACCAGGGATGGACCCGTCCCCGTAACTTTGGTGTCGGCGTGTTTAAAACACTTTTTGAATAGATTTAGATGAAGAGTTATGGTCCATATATCCATGGCCATAACAACAAGAAGGCACCAAAAGCCAAAACTGATGTGGCTAAGGCTAAAGAGATGGGGAGCCCCTGTATATGCTGCAATCAGAAGGCCTCTACCTCAAAGAATGCTGCCCCTACTAGACCTCTGCTCCAAAAGGTAAAGCAGGAGTACAAAGGAGGTACAATAGATTTGACTGTTGGGGCTGCAACTAAATTGGTCATTTTGGCGCGGATTGTTGGCATAATTTTGCCAATTATGTAACCCCGCGAGTTAACAATGCGAGATCGATCACTCGCAAGTTAATGTTCCTAGAGGTGTTCAGCTGACTAGGAACCAAGGACCCAAATACGTTTGGATTCCTAAGGTAAAATGATTTGTTTTTGCAGGTATGCCCAAATACCATCAAAAATCCGATCTGGTATTTGGACAGTGGATGCGCTCGACATATGACTGTGAAAAGAAGCCTTTATTTGAGTATACCCTATCGAAGACGGACCAAAATTGATCTTTGGAGGTTAGACAGGGGAACAACAAAAGGTTATGGTATGATTTCCAACGACGTAGTCCCTTTCACAGACGTGGATTATGTTGAAGGATTACACCATAATCTTATAAGCATATGTCAACTATGTGACAAAGGCTACATCGTTGAGTTCTGCAAGGACACGTGTTTGATAAAATCATTTGTAAATTTGGAGACAGTCTTAACAGGCACTCGGAGCAGAAATATTTTCGGTTTGAATTTCCTTTGTTTAGACAACTCTACCCTAGTGTGTTTTATGTCTAAAAGTAGTGCGTCTCTCTGTGACCAATGACACCAGAGATTAGTACATATTAATTTCAAAACTATAAATATGTTGTTGGAACCCTTGTTTGGATTTGGGCTAGGTCTACTCTTAGGTTGTTGACCCACCTGTATAGCCAGGGTCAAGGTCTAGGTATAAGTTAGTCTCATTAGGTCAGACTTCACAAGACCAGCTTTGGATTTCACTCAAGAACTCAGACTTAGAAGAATTCTGTGATATATATATCAGTTCGACTTTCGTCGAACTCAGCTCGATGATCGTTGATCTCCCATCAACGATCTCAGAGTTTATTCTCCGAACTGAGCTCGACAATCTAAGAGCTCGGATAGACGATTCCTTATCTCTTCACAGTTTTCTCAATTCGAAGATAGCTGGACTCACCTTGACGATCTCCTAGCTCAGATCAACGATTTTACCCTGTGTTCGACTACTTGTCTACAACATCAGTCTTGAAGATTTAAATCTTATTTTCTTGATTCTATTTATGACAAATAATCTCTGGTAGTTAATGCTAATATTCTCAAGGCTTATAGCCGTTCCATTGAAACATTAACTATGGTATTCACAGAGTTATTGTTTTGTCATACTTACAAAGACAGTTGAGGAGATAATTAAATGCCAGCAATTCTAGTCGTTCTCTCCTCGATCTCTGCAGTAAATTAAGTATTGTTTTTGAAATTCAAAGCAGTAGTATTATTCGATTCTTCAAGGACATAGAGACAGACGCACAGACTAATTTCAGTTAGAAAAACCTATAGAGAGAGCTTCTCATTCTACAGTTCTAAATTTCTCTCTCAGATTTCTTTCAGTCTTCAGAACTCTTACTGCTCTCAGAAAAACATAAGAAGAACACCAAAAACCTCATCTTGAGTCTTCTTCAGTTTTCATCTTCAGAAACCTACAGAGACAGCAATCAATATCAATCTACAGATTCTAAAGAACATAACACCAGTCCATTGAATACCTACTCCCTGGACAAAGCTTCCATCTTCTTGAACCTACTCAATATCTTAGGGGGAGCTTTGGCAATACAAAAATCCACTAAGACTTCTCAATTGCTTTGAGAAAGAGAAGATTGCCATCAACTTTTTCCTTTTTCCTTTTTCTGTATAGGGTTTTTTTACTCCCTTCAAAAGTAAACTCCTTGGTGATAGAGCATCTGATCAAAAACCAATTGGTTTTTAGGCACCCTATCAAAAGCCTGAAGGGTCTCTAGATCTACCTAAAGAAGATCTTGTAGTGATAGGGAACCTGATCAAAAACCTAAGTGGATTCTTATCAGGGTGGTAGAAGAGTGGAGTACCCAGATTTGGGGAACCACTATAATTTTCTTGTATCGTCTGGTTGCTCATCTTTCTTTATTTTCTGCTGTGCTGTGATTGCTTGTGATTTATTTTTTTCTTACTTATAAGTAACACTTATCTTAATTCCACTATAAAAATTACTTAAAAGATTTTAACACTCTATTCACCCCCCTCTAGAGTAAATCAGATCTATCCCCTCATTTTTAATTGGTATTAGATGGTCATTTCTCTTGGTTGTTTAGGCTAACACCTGAACCTAAAGATCCTTGATAAATCTCTTTCTCTCTCTTTTTTCATGGCACAGAATAAAGACTATACAAGCACTAAATCTCCAGTCTGCAACTTGAATAAGTTTGTTATCTGAAAGACAAGAATTAAACTATATATGAATTTTATTGATGATGATATTTTCAACTCTATTTTGACAGGTCCACCTACTCTAGTGGCAACTACCTCAACAATATAAATAAGCTTGAATGTTGTTCCTCCTCCAGATAATACTGATGCACAAAAAAAAGGCAAAGATTGTTGATACAAGGGCCATGAACATTCTGGCCCAAACCATGTTAGATGAAATCTTCCAGAAAGTTGCTAAATGCACTTCAGCCAAGGCAATCTGGGATTCCTTAAACCAGATGGTTGCTGGATCTACAGATGAAAGAAAAGATAAGAGAGCTCATCTTATCTCTCAGTATGAAAACTTCAAGAAAGCTGAAACTGAGCCAGTAGCTGAGATGTATAATAGACTCAGTATAATTGTAAATGAGCTGAAAACCTTGGACAAGGACATCTCACTAACTGAGATTAATGACAAGATTCGCATGTGCTTCCCCAGCTCATGGGATTCCAGAATCTGGTCAATCAAATAAGGTAGGAGTGTAAATGAGATTTCCACTGAATCTCTATTGGAAAAGCTCAAGTCCTATGAGTAGCTCCTAAAGACAAGAGAGTCAGATGAACAGAAGACTCCTACACCAGCAAGGAAGGAACAAAGCATAGCCTTCAAAGCCTCTGAAGAATCAGAAGCAACACCCTCAAATGAAGAACTGATGAGTCTGTTTGCCAAAATATTCTTCAAAATGGGTAGAAAAGACTTCAGGAGAAAGTTATCTAGGAATGAAGACAAGCCAAGGTATGATAAAACTCCAACTAAAGAGATTATATGCTTTGGTTGTAGGAAGCCTGGACACATTCTACCAAAGTGTCCAAAGAAATAACACAAAGAAAGGAGAAAGGAAAAGGAATCCAGGAAAAACTTCAGCAAGCCATCCTCCAGCAAGCACAAGAGGAAAGAAAAGGGCTTTGTAGCTGACACCTGGAGTGAGACAGAAGAAGAATTTTCTTCCTCTAGCTCTAGTGAGGATGAAGAATAAACCAAAGACAGAGAATTATGTCTAATGGCCATCAATGCTTCAAGCCCTGAATCAGAAGCAGAAGATTCAGGAAAAGACTCAGACTGTGATCAGGTAATATCATCCTTTGATTTTAATTCTGAAGATTTTAAAATAGAATTTAAATCACTGTACAATGATCTTATAAAATCTGAGAAGGAAATCAAACTTCTCAGAGATAGACAACCTGACTATGAAAACTTATTCTCTGAAAACTTAAGAATGAAAGATGAATTAACTTAGTATAGTAAACAAATCATCTTCCTGAAAACTGAACTAGGCAAAGCTAAACAACTTGAAGAAACTTTGAATGGAAGAAGCCTACAGATGGTTACAATCACTAGTACACTAAATGCTAGGTTAAACAATAGTAAACTATGTTTAGGTGCATCAACTACTGCACCACTAATTATCCAGAAAAACATCTTATCTTAACCTGTAAATTTTTTTCAGATAAGGGTAAGAATAATACATAAAAGGTAGAGAAAGTTAATAAAGAATTAAAACAAATTGAACTAAATAAGAAGAGATAAGCTCAAAATAATAAGTCTAAACAGAAGTCGTCAAACCAAGATCGATGATCGTAATATTTTTCGTCGAACGTCGATCGACGTTCTCTGAACCCAGAGTTTGGGTTTAATTACTCAGCAAAGGGAGATCGACGATACCATCAAACTTCGTCGAGCAGAGATCGGCGATCGTGGAACACAGATAGTAGCCATTCTTATTCTGTGAATCGAGATCGATGAGATCAATACTGGCCATCGAACGCAGATCGACGATCTAAATATAAATCGTCGAACCCAGATCAGTTTTACCAAAACTATAACTGTAACAAAAATCTAATAATAACCAGAAACTAAAATCTGTTAATCCATTTTCACATTGGGTAATTCCACCTAGAAAATTTCACCCCTTAAGTTATAAATGCCAACCTGAATGCTCTTTTATTTCTAGTTTCATTTATAAAAAGAGACAAGGACCCAAGATTACCTGGGTCCAGAACATATGAGCTATTTACTTGCAGGTGAAGAACTATCCTACCATACATGATAAGTGGTATCTGGATAGTGGGTGCTCAAAGTACATGATAGGAAGTAAGGACAAGATAGTTAACTATAAGTCTAAGCTAGGTCCAAAGGTAATCTTTGGTGATTCCAGCTTTAGTCAGACAGAAGGATATGGAGATTTCAGTATTGGAGCTGTTACATTCAGCAAGGTAGCTTATGTGAATTGTTTGAAACATAACCTGATATCCATAAGTCAATTATGTGATGCAAGTTATCAGGTATGCTTCACTAAATCCCAATGCATTATTTCTTTAAACAGCAAAATTATTTTAACAGGATTTAGACAAGGTAACATTTATCTAGTTAACTTTAATTCTGCTAGCTCAGAAATTTGCCTTTTCAATCAGGTCAGTAATAATAATACCATTTGGCATAAAAGACTAACTCATGTAAACCTTAGAAATATTGCTAAGTTATCCAAAGACAACCTTGTTAGAGGATTACCTTCTTGCCCCTACAAGAAGAAAAGCTTTTGTAGGGCTTATCAAGTAGGCAAACAAACTAAAAATCATTTTAAATCAGTTAATAAGAGTGGTTCACCTAGGATTCTGTACTTGCTTCATTTGGATCTTTTTGGACCCATTGTTGTACAAAGCTTAGGAGGGAAGTACTATACTTTGGTTATTGTCGATGACTTCTCAAGGTTCACTTGGGTTTTCTTCTTGAGACACAAGTCTGATAACTTCAAAGTTCTTACAGACTTTCTTAAATTCATAAGGATTGAGTATTCTACTCCAGTTGTTTTGATCAGAAGTGATCATGGTGCTGAGTTTGAATCTCTTCTCATGCAAAGATTCTGTGAGATGGAAGTCATCAGGCATTGTTTCTCTGCTCCTAGAACTCCTCAACAAAATGGGGTAGTTGAAAGGAAAAATAGAACACTCATTGAAGCTGCAGTCACATTACTTGCTGATGCTTTCATGCCACTCTCTTATTGGGCAGAGGCTGTGAGCACAACAAACTATGTCCTGAATAGAAGTTTGATACACAAACTTAAGGGCAAGACTCTCTATCAACTACTCAAAAGGAAGAAATCTAAAATAGATTATTTTAGAATATTTGGTTGCATTTGTTATTTTCACAACAATAAGAAGAAACATCTTAGAAAGTTTGAAGCCAAAGCTGCAATGAGAATTTTTCTAGGATATTCCCAAGTCAGCAAGGCATATAGGGTTTTTAAAAAATAAAGTTTGAAAATGGAAGAGTCAGTTCACATTTCTTTTGATGAAGCTAGCATGTTTTACAAGGAGAAGGAAGCTTCTACCAGTAACTTTTTGCAGGTACCTCAACTTTGTGAAAAATTGGATTACCTCAACCTTACTTAAAAGGTTACATCTCATTCCTCCTCACAAGTTAATGAAGAAAGTGAAGAAGAAAAATTTGGAAGTGGCTGAACTTCCTCCAACAACTAATACAATTCCACAAGAGGAATTGATTCTCCGAGCTGTTGATGAACCAACTACACCAACTGAATTTGTCACACTTAAAGATCACCCTACATCTCAAGTGATTGGAGACATATCAGCTGGTGTGCAGACAAGACATCAACTCAACAGAGACTTGATGCATGCCTGCTTCATATCTCAAATTGAGCCCCAATCCATTAAAGATGCTGAGCAAGATCCACATTGGATTATTGCAATGCAAGAGGAGCTCAACCAATTTGAGAGATGTAAAGTTTGGGATTTAGCTCCAAGACCCAAAAACAATCCAGTCATTAGAACCAAATGGGTCTTCAGGAACAAGTTGGATGCACAAGGAACTATTATCAGAAATAAGGCAAGACTAGTTGCCCAAGGCTATAGGAAAGAGGAAGGAATTAACTATGATCAAACCTTTGCTTCTATTGCAAGGCTGGAAGCAATCAAAATCTTTCTTGCTTATGCTGCTTATAAAAAGTTTAAAGTGTACCAGATTGATGTCAAAAGTGCCTTTCTAAATGGAGAACTTAAAGAAGAAGTAAATCTATGGCGATTCCAGCGGAGATCCTGTTAGTGATGTAGTTTGATGCAGGATTCGACATCGACTTCAACTCTTTCAGTCATTGCGATCAGATCTTCACGAACATACTGAAGCTCTGTAAAGATCAAGGACTGAGGAAGATCATGACTACAAGGATCAAATTTCCAGCAACAGAAATAAAAGATTGGGTTTATACGTCAACAACTCCTGATGACTCGTCTATGGTTGGAACCATCTCATGTCAACAAGTTATTCTTTCCCCAGTTATTATTTCTGAACTATTTGAATTAGTTAATGGAGAAAACACTCTAGAATAAGATAGTTCTGAGTACAGTAGCATGCTGGTTAGGATGGGTCATCCAGAGGGAATACCATCCAAGTTACTTAAGAAAAATTTGTCTGTAGAATACAAGTTCTTAGCAGATGTAGTGGGCAAGGTACTGATGGGCAAGCACTCTGCCCATGATAATATTAACAGGCAGCAGTTCTCAATCATGTCTGCATTGGTCAATAAGAAATCCATCAACTGGGCTGAGTTGTTCTTTAATTTGATAAAAAGGAAGAACTCCAAGAAGGAGGTTTGCTTTGGGAGGATTCTGGGAATTTTCCTCCAGTCTAAGGCTTCTAAATTAATGGTCTCTCAGACCATATTTATTAATTCCAGTAAGAGTTTGGACTCCTTCTTGTTTGGTAAATGGGAAAGAACTATCCCAAAGCCATCCAAGGCCTCCACCTCTTCTAGAACAGCTGAGGACACTAGGGCAGTCACAACCTCTTCTCACCCTGATGAAGCATTCCCTACTCCTCCTCCTCCTCATGCTTCTCCATCCAACCCTCCTGCTGTCCATCAACCATCCACCTCAATTCCAACACCACCATCATCTCCTGCACTTCATACTACTCCTCCACATTCTCCTACTCAACCACATCTTGTTATAACTCCATCCATCAACATCATAACCCTCCCAAACTTTAATCTTCTCACTCCTCCTCAATCCCCAACCCAATCTCATATATCCCATAAACATCATTCCCATCAGAATTCCCCTATTCACCTTGATTCAACACCAATTCCTACTCCACCAAATTCCCCATTACAGGATGAAATCATGACAGATTTAACTCCTCTCATCTCTCACTCATCTGTATCAACTCAAACCCCTCCTGAGTTCATGCAAATGGACTCTCCTTCCATCACCACTCTCTTGAGGCTTATCACTCCATCCCTCAAATCCTTGATAGCAGAGGCAATCTCACCTCTGGCAGCTTCTATTTCATTCATTGTTTCCCTTCTTACTGCCTCCTCTAGCCCATCTTCATCCAGGGGCCTGGTTCCAGTATTTACTGAAACCAGGCAAGGGGAGATGTCCTATGAAGCTGTTCTAGGTACAACAACATTTTCAATTCTAGCATTGACCCTTCCACCAGCAGCAGCAGTTCTAGAGTCAGAACCAGGTTCAGAAGATACTGAAATGGTTTGTACATAATTGGTTTCAACAGAAGTTTTTCAAGAGTAAATCCCATAAGTTATCACTTATGGTGATTGTTTTATCAATCCCTCAGTAAACTTATCTTATTTACTTCATTATTTTGATCCTCTTAATTCTTTATACAAAGATTGTTTACCTCTTATTGCATACAAATTCTCCAAGGCTCTCATTTGTAATACAAACCCAATAAGTCCTGAAGTTGTGGAACAACTAAAGGCAAGTTTTGTAGCACCTGTAAGTGCAGACTTAATAGTTGAAGTCCCAGGACTTCAAACTCCATTGGATATGGAAGTTCCAGAACCATCAGCAGTGCAGTCTGATTTTCTTGCAGATACAGTTTTGTCATCTCCTATGACTGTTGAATTAGAACCCTTTTTAGCAGAAAAGGTTGATTCCCCTATTCCCAGGTCATCTGGTGCATCCTATGTTATGGATGACAGCCCTATGCCAAGTTTAGATGACTTGCTTGCTCAGGACATTGCTTAAGAGATATCAAATGCTCCTGCTTCAGCTGGTACAAAGGATGAGAATGTACAGCTTTCAGTCCAAGATAAATATCAATCTGAACTCCTTAAATAGCTTGATGATATCTATAATCATCCTCCTATATCTGATGATGATGAGGAGGATGAAGATGATTATGATGATTCCTGCTCAAAGAAAAATAAAGTACTAAAGAAGAGAAAAACACCTCCCAAGGATGCTCCTTTACCTAATCCAACAAATGATACACCGTATTATATTCTGAATGATATCAAACCTTACCCAGGTATGCCTCATTGGATGTTGCAATCTAGAAATCAGCAAAAGGCTAAGAAAAAGAGTAGAAGGTACTCTCCTCCTCCTCAAAGGTTCAGGAGAGGTCCTCCTCCTCCTCCTGCTACAGGAGCCTCAGGGAATGTGTCTCAAAGATCAAATATCACTAAGTCCTCAAGATCAGTAGCCTCTCAGCCTCAGGAGCCAGCACCCTCTCAAGCCCAGAAGCCAACCTCCTCTCAGTCTCAGAGGCCTGCCTACTCTTATAAGCCTAAAGGCAAGTTTAGTGAAGCTCCACCTCCTAAATCACTTTACTCTAGACAGAAGTAGCAGAATCCTATTGCAACAAATTTCCAAGTCTAGTCTATTCAATTCAGAAATCTCTCTCAGAAGTTACCTCAGGATGCTCAAGGACTAAATCCAGAGAGACCTCCCTCTCCTCCTTTTGATCCAGAGCTTGATCCCAATTTCAGGATGGCTAGACTTAATGAACTGATTGGACAATCTCAGATGAATAAAGCCAAAAAAGAAAGTCAAGACCCCTCTTAGTTTTCTTCCATGTCTCCTTATAGAGAAAAAGAACTTGAAAAGCCGCAGGTCAGTAAGAAAGTTTTCAATTCAGCGAGTATATGACTCTTCATCCTGAAGTAGTTGTACCAAGAGCTGCTACTCAGAAAACTCTTGGTGAGCAAGATCTGAAGATGTCAAAAAGGGAAGCAGAAGACCCATCAAGGAAGATTGTTTTTGCTAAATCTTCTTCTGCTCCACCTCCTGCTAATCCTTAATTTATTTTCTGCACTTTAATATTTATTGTTTTACCTGAACTTTATGTGCATTACATTGCTATATTATATCTGCTAATAATTTACATTATATCAGATATATATGGCATTGTATTTTCAGTTTTATTCTATGTTGAGTGACCTCACCCAAATAGGGGGAGATTGTTGGAACCCTTATTTGGATTTGAGCTAGGTCTACTCTTAGGTTGTTGACCCACTTGTATAGCCAGGGTCAAGGTCTAGGTCTAAGTTAGTTTCATTAGGTCAGAATTCACAAGACCAGCTTTGGATTTCATTCAAGAACTCAGACTTAGAAGAATTCTGTGATATATATTTTTATATATATATATATATATATATATATATATATATATATATATCAGTTCGACTTTCGTCGAACTCAGCTCGTCGATCGTTGATCTCCCATAAACGATCTCAGAGTTTATTCTTTGAACTGAGCTCGACGATCTACGAGCTCAGGTCAACGATTTCATATCTCTTTAAAGTTTTCTCAGTTCGAAGATAGCTGAACTCTGCTCGACGATCTCCTAGCTCAGATCAACGATTTAACCCTGTGTTCGACTACTTGTCTACAACATCAGTCTTGAAGATTTAAATCTTATTTTCTTGATTCTATTTATGACAAATAATCTCTGATAGTTAATGCTAATATTCTCAAGGCGTATAGTCGTTCCATTGCAGCATTAACTATGGTATTCATAGAGTTATTGTTTTGTCATACTTACCAAGACAGTTAAGGAGATAATTAAATGCCAGCAATTCTAGCCGTTCTCTCCTCGATCTCTGCAGTAAATTAAGTATTGTTTTTGAAATTCAAAGAAACAGTATTATTCGATTCTTCAAGGACATGGAGACAGACACACAGACTGATTTCAGTTAGAAAAACCTACAGAGAGAGCTTCTCATTCTACAGTTCTAAATTTCTCTCTCAGATTTCTTTCAGTCTTCAGAACTCTTACTGCTCTTAGAAAATAGAAGAAGAACACCAAAAATCTCATCTTGAGTCTTCTTCAGTTTTCATCTTCAGAAACCTACAAAGACAACAATCAATATCAATCTACAGATTCTGAAGAACATAACACCAGTCCATTGAAGACCTACTCCCTAGACAAAGCTTCCATCTTCCTGAACCTACTCAATATCTCAGGGGGAGCTTTGGCAATACAAAAATCCACTAAGTCTTCTTATTTGCTTTGAGAAAGAGAAGACTGCCATCAACTTTTTTCCTTTTACCTTTTTATGTATAGGGTTTTTCAACTCCCTTCAAAAGTGAACTCCTTGGTGATATGGCACCTGATCAAAAACCTATTGGTTTTTAGGCACCTGATCAAAAGCTTGAAGGGTCTCTAGATCTACCTGAAGAAGATCTTGGGGTGATAGGGAACCTGATCAAAAACCTAAGTGGATTCCTACCAGTGGTAGAAGAGTGGAGTACCCAGATTTGGGGAACCACTATAATTTTCTTGTGTCGTCTGGTTGCTCATCTATCTTTATTTTCTATTGTGTTGTGATTGCTTGTGATTTATTTTTCTCTTACTTATAAGTAACACTTATTTTAATTCCGCTATAAAAATTACTTAAAAGATTTTAATACTCTATTCACCCCCCCCCCCTCTAGAGTAAATCAGATCTATCCCCTCACTTTCATATATTATTTTCTCACAACTTAGTGTGTGATGTCCCCAACATTAAGTGCCTTAAAGAGAGTCCATATCACTCTTATAAAATGGGTAAGCAGACACGGACTACTTTCAAGGGTATTGCTGAAAAAGATTCTTCTCGAAGCTTATACTTGCATCATATGGACTTATTCGGTCCTATGCCTATTCATAACTTAGGAGGTAAGGCCTATACGTTAGTAATTGTTGATGACTACTCGTGTTTTAATTGGGTGTTCTTTTTGAAACACAAGTCAGACACCTTCGATTCTTTCACTAATTTTGTCCGACAAATTCTGAATGAATTGGACTGCTCAGTGGTCAAAATCAGAAGTGACCACAGAACAGAGTTTGAGTCTGGTGCCATGACAAAATTTTGTGAAAGCCAAGGTATCTTTCATGAGTTTTTCTCCCCACGCACTCCACAGCAAAATAAAGTTACTGAGAGAAGGAATAGAATCCTAATTGAATCATGTACAACTATGTTGAATGATGCTTCACTCCCAGAGTACTTCTGGGCTGAAGTAGTCAACACGGCTTGTCACGTGTAAAACAGAGCACTCATCAACAAAAGCTATCGTAAGACCCCCTATGAGCTATTAAAGGGCAGAAAACCGACAGTGTCCTACTTTAGAATCTTCGGAAGTAAATGCTTCGTACTTAATAATGGGAAGTATTAACGCATAAAGTTTAGTGAAAAGTATTTTGAAGGTATTTTCACATGATATAGTATTCATAGTAAGACATATTTGATTTTCAATAAGAAAACTTTGGTGGTAGAAGAGTCGATAAATGTTGTATTTGATGAGACTAGCATGCTCCACAATAGCTCGTTTAGTTTTATTGGTGCAGATGCAGGTGATAACTTCTCAAAAAGAAGTTATCTGGCACAATTTTAGACTTAATATTCGTTATAAAATGCTTAAAATGACTTTGAATAAAATAGAAATGAAATTAAATTCATATTTATTTATTTATTTTGTGGCTAATTCAGTCTCTTTCCATGGTATCATTACGACAAATGCCAAAGAAATTGGCTTAGAGAAAGAAATCTGCCCAAATATAATAACCAAGAAAGTAAGTCACAACGCGCTGGAAAGCAGATTGCAATGTGGTCTGGACGAATTTCAGATTTTAAAATTCAAAGTTGGCTCCAATTTCAAATATGGAAAGGTTCTTCTTTCCAAAGGGGTGGCTACATTTTTAAGAGGCAAAATCTCCACCAAATC
The DNA here is from genome assembly GCA_039513925.1 of Platanthera zijinensis. Taxonomy (NCBI): domain Eukaryota; kingdom Viridiplantae; phylum Streptophyta; class Magnoliopsida; order Asparagales; family Orchidaceae; genus Platanthera; species Platanthera zijinensis. Next base: position 136,547,924 of record CM077094.1, read on the forward strand.
AGGCATTCTAAGGCATTCTAAGAGAGAGGAGGAGAGGAAATCAAAAGTTCTTCATCTAGGGTTTGTGAAAATCCTCCATTGAAGAAGATGGCTAGGACAAAGAAGATGACGGATCCTTGGGCTGATCGAGCGAGCGACTCCGGAAGGGAAATCCTACAACGTTTAATCGTTAAATCTATCATGTATTATAAGATCTCTCCAATCGTTTCGCGGTTTCCTTCAATCATTATGAACTAATTCCTCTAATCTTGTATTGTGAGAGTACTACGTTGTGTGTGATGACTCTTCTTTAATTTTATCTTTGTGAATGTTTGGTGAATATTCTTTATTGTGTTTATGATCTTTATTATGGAACTTGTGGCCAAGGTTTCATCTTTTTACTACGCTTCATAAATCGAGAGAGGAGTTGCGTGTGTACATCATATATTCGATATAATATTTGAAGAGAGAAAGAGATTTCCTCTTGATATTAGCAACTTTGATTTTCGTTCTTCATTCGGTTTCCTATTTCACCCAAGGGGAGATAGTGGGCTAGGAATTTCTGATATCGAGAGAAACAAATCTCTATGTTAACGTTGCAAGACGTTTCACCACACATTTTTGCAAGGTCATATTTATATGTTCATCACACTAGACTTAGGAAATCACGGTACAAGATTATCTCATAACTAGTAGCACAAATATTTTCTCTAAGATCCGTAGTTTGTTTTAATTAGTAGTTCTCTTGATAGTTTTTAATATTTAGAAAAATCACCACTTAGACTCACTTGGATTTAAAGAACTGGCTTAACTGGTATTTGCAAGCGCTAAATTTAATACCTCTCTATAGGAACGATCTTTGTTCACTCTTACTACTTGAACCGGCACGTGCACTTGCGTGTAATACGCATACCCGTTTCGGGCATATCAAGTTTTTGGCGCCGTTGCCGGGGAGATGCGACGTATTTAATGTTTCTTTCTTGCAATATTAGTGAATCCTTAGTATTTAGAGTTCAAGTTTTTATTTTTGCTGTGTTTTTGATTTGTTTTGTTTTTTTTATTTATTGTCATTTGCTATTTTGTCTAGTGCATGTCCGGTTATCATTCACCTGAGCTATTGCCTTTGAACTTAGAGATCAAACAGACTTGTAGATAAAATAGAAAATCGTTTCGATTAGAAAATAATAACCCTACAACCATGAATCCTAAAAATCAAAACGCCCCTAATGAAAATGATCAGGATGACCCAGGTCAGGAGGGTCAGGTAGAGCATAACGGACAACCTGCCGAGGTTAGGAGAACCTGTCGTGAGTACAATATGCCTTTTAGAGGGGGACTGCAATACAACATCATCAAGTCCGCCATTGAAGCCAATAACTTCAAAATTGACTCCATGACAATAAACCTAGTGCAACAGACACAATTCAGTGGACTTATTCATGAGGACCCAAACTCCTATTTATGAAATTTCATGGATGTGCGCGACACATTCAAGATCAATGGCGCGTCGGATGAAGCAATTAGACTCCGCCTATTTCCGTTTTCTCTGTCCGGTAGAGCAAAGGAGTGGCTTGATTCCCAATACGGTCTCACCACTTGGATGCAAGTGGTCAACTTATTCTTAGCCAAGTACTTCCCACCCGCTAAAACTGCAAAACTAATGCGGGACATTAGTACGTTCATGCAAGGAAATGGGGAAATATTATACGACGCTTGGGAGCTGTTCAAGGAACTCTTAAGGAAATGTACTCACCATGGGTTAACGATGCATCAACAAGTATGGACTTTTTATAATGGCCTTCGGACATCTACCATGATCTAAGTAGACGGAGCTGCGGGAGGATCCCTCGTGAACAAGTATCCCGAGGATGCATATGCGATCCTCGAGGACCTATCTTCAAATAATTATCAGTCGTTCGACCGCCAGGCCCCTTTTTCTTCATCTATAGGAGGTGTACACCAAGTTGATCAACTCACTTCTTTCGCCACACAAATTACTGCACAATTCAACTCAATGAATAAGCGGTTAGATGCTTTAACCTTAAATCAAAATCAGACTCAAATGAACCCACAAGTCAATAGTATAGTTGCACCTCCGATTAATATGAATCCTTCACTCACGGTGGAGCAAATCATTAGTAGTAACGAGGAGGTCAACTACATAGGTAGGCAACTAAGATACATGATTCATAATAATCAGAATGCACTACCAACTCATTACAATCCAGATTTGCGTAATCACCCCAATTTTTCTTGGAAAAATAATTCGGGAATGACACACCCACCCGGATTCAACTCAAACCCTCATCCACCACAGAATAATAATTATAATCAAGGGACATCTAGGAAATTATCGAATTAGTTACTTATAGAATCTATGCAGAAGAGGGATGCTCGCATTTCTAGTCTAGAGGGCTCATTGCATGTAATTGAAACTTAGTTAGGACAAATCGTTAATGCTTTGAGTCTTAGACCCCAAGTTCGCTCCCTACGGATACAACTACAAATTCGAAGGGAGATAATCCTCACTACAAGGCCGCCATCTTACGGAGTGGTAAGGAGTTAGTGGGTGGGACTATAAATGAGAGTGAGAATCGAGTCGGCGAAGAAAAAGAGTTGGAAATTGTTGGTCAAAATGCCGCGAACGACGAGTCAAAAGAAAATGATAATAGGAATGAAGAAGTAGAAGAAGTATCTGGAGAGACTAAGAGAGAACCTAACACTTAAAATAAAAACAAGAATGATAATATAAAAGTCTATCCACCATCGCCGTTTCCACAATGGTTAAAGAAGAGTAAACTCGATCGACAATTTCAAAATTTTGTTGAAATATTTAAGAAACTGCAAGTCAATATCCCTTTCACGGAAGCATTGGAGCAAATGTCAAGCTACGTGAAGTTTATGAAAGACATTTTATCTAAAAAAAAGGAAATTTGGAACACATGAGACGGTGGCACTCACTCAGGAGTGTAGCGCTATACTTCAGAAGAAACTCCCGCCCAAATTAAAAGATCCGGGAAGTTTCACCATACCGTGCTCTATATGTTATAAATTCGAGGGTAAGGCCTTATGTGATTTAGGCACGAGCATCAACCTAATGCCATATTATATCTATAGGAAGCTTGGTTTAGGAGAAATCTCTAAGACCTCCATCACTTTGCAACTAGCCGATCCCTTCGCGTTCCCAAAAGGGATAGTTGAAGATGTCCTAGTTAAGGTGGACAAGTTTATTTTTCCCGCGGACTTTGTTGTCTTAGATATAGAAGAGGATAGAGAGGTTCCCATTATAGTAGGATGACCATTCCTAGCCACCGGTAGGACATTAATAGACATACAGAAGGGGGAGTTGACCATGAGAGTTAACGACGAACAAATAACTTTTAATGTACTTAAAGCTATGAAATTCCCCCGGAGTCAAGAATATCATATGGAGGTGGTAAATCAAATTTCAATTCATGATTATAATCTGAATAATAAATCCCCAGAGAAAGATGAAGTGTTGACCCAATTTTTGATGCATGAGGAGACTTCAGATGATAAAGAGGAAATTCGAGATTACCTAGAACTATTTGAGGCTCAAGCTGCTTTCGTTAGGAGACCGGAATCCTTTGAGATGCCAGACAAGGCATTGGCGGACAAGCCCTCTATTGTTAGTCTACCGACTCTTGAGTTGAAGCCTCTCCCAGACCATCTCATGTTTGTATATTTAGGTGAAAATAACACATTGCCGGTTATCATCAATTCTAAATTATCAACTGATCAACTTCAAAAGCTTTTAGAATTGCTATCTCAATTTAAAACGGCCATAGGGTGCACCATAGCCGATATCCGAGGGATTAGCCCATCATTATGTATGTATAAGATTCTTTTGGAAGAATCTTCTGTGGGATCGATCGAACCCCAGCGTCGTCTTACTCCACCAATGAAAGAAGTGGTGAAGAAGGAAATTATTAAATGGTTAGATGCAGGGATCATCTATCCTATCTCGGATAGCTCGTGGGTATCTCCTGTGCAATGTGTGCCAAAAAGGTAGGGATGACTGTACTACGGAATGAGAAGGATGAGCTAGTATCGACTAGAACGATTACCGGGTGGCGTATCTGTATGGATTACCGAAAGCTAAATAAGGCCACACGAAAAGATCATTTTCCTCTGCCTTTCATTGATCAAGTGCTAGATAAGCTAGCGGAGAACGATTTTTTCTTTTTTCTTGATGGCTATTCAGGGTATAATCAGATTACGGTAGCCCTATAAGACCAGGAGAAGACCACATTCACATGTCCATACAGAACGTTTGCATTTAGAAGGATGTCCTTCGGTTTATGTAATGCACCCGCCACTTTTCAGCAATGCATGATTGTTATCTTCTCTGATATTATGGACCATGACATTGAAATTTTTATGGATGACTTCTCTATCTTCGGTAGTTCTTTTGATGCATGTTTAGCTTGTTTGGAAAAAGTGCTAACGTGTTGTGTTGAAACTAATCTTGTACTGAATTGGGAGAAATGTCACTTCATGGTGCGAGAGGGTATTGTGCTTGGCCATCATGTGTCAAGGGATGGTTTAGGGGTTGATAAAACAAAACTAGATGTGATTGAGAAGTTTCCACCACCCAATAATATGAAAATGTTGTGAAGTTTCTTAGGACATGCAGGATTCTATCGATGATTCATTAAAGACTTCGCTAAACTTGCTAAACCATTGAGTGGACTATTATAAAAAGATGCAAAATTTCAGTTGAGTGAGGAGTGTTTAAACGCTTTCGGTACATTAAAACATCGCTTGACCACGACACCTATCGTGATCACTCCTAATTGGGAGGATTCATTCGTCTTAATGTGCGACGCAAGTGATTACGCGATTGGAGTTGTTTTAGGACAGGTGCGAGAGAAAGTGTTTCACACGATAGACTATGCTAGTAAGACCTTGATTGAGGCCCAAATAAGTTACAGAACTACGAAAAAGGAATTACTAGCGGTAGTGTTTGCCTTCGAGAAATTTAGATCGTAACTTTTGTGCACAAAGGGTACAGTTTACACGGACCATGCTGCGATCCATTACCCCATGGACAAAAAGGACGCAAAGCCCCGATTGATTAGATGGGTGCTTCTTTTACAAGAATTCGACGTAGAGATTAAGGATAGAAAAGGTACTGATAATCCGGTTGGGATCACTTGTACAGGATAGAGTCTACATGATCTTCCTATAATCCAGAAATTGATGAGAGATTCCCAGATGAGAGGGTTTTAGCGATTCATGATAGTACTCCACCTTGGTATGCTGACTACGTAAATTATATAGTGAGTAACATTCTGCCGTCTGACTTGTCGTATCAACAAAGGAAGCGATTCTTACACCAGGTACGTTCTTATCTTTGGGACGAGCCTTATCTATTTAAAATTGGAGCTGATGGAGTAGTGAGGCGATGCGTGCCAGAGGTTGAAACAAAATAGATATTAGAGAAGTGTCATAGCTCACCGTACGGAGGCCATTTCATGGGAACGAGGACGACAATGAAGGTATTAGAGGTCGGATTCGGTTGGCCTAATTTATTTCGGGATGCTAATGAATTTGTTAAACAATGTGATAGATGTCAACGGTGTGAGAACTTAAGAAAGAACGAGGGAATGGCAATGAATATCATGTTGGAGGTTGAATTGTTCGACGTTTGGGGAATAGACTTTATGGGTCCGTTCGTCAATTCAAATGGTAATTTATACATTTTGTTGGCAGTATACTTTGTGTAACACCCCTACCCGTTACGTGCAACATAGTAGAAGGTTCGGCTGGGGCCCCACACCATGTCTTACAAACAGGCGGAGACGTTACGAAGTAATACCAAATACGCATCCTATCACAGAGCATTCTAACGGAAGTTTAAAGGGTTGCAAGAATGAACTAAACATCAACATAGAAGTCCACAGCTAAACCAAACATGCCATAATATAAAACCACAAGTACGACCTTATGGCCTATTACAAGTGTTACTCTTTATACAAGAAGGTATCTTCCATACTTCGGCACGCAGGCCGGCCACACATGAGTTCTTACATAAGGTACAAAAAATAGCCTTCGAGGACTAGTACTCAGCAGCAGCAGCTTAGGGTCTTCCACCCTCATCCCTGCTTGGCCCTTCTTGACCTGCATGCAAAAGATCCACCAAGCAGTGGCAAACAAAGCAACGGTCAGCATTTGGCTGACCATTTATAACGACCCTGTCCCTGGCACGGGACAGCAGAATTCCTTCCCTGCATAGCACTTAAAAACAATCAAAAGGGTATGCTTTAGCACATCACACTTGTACGCCCGTATAAGTCATCATCCATCACAAACGTCGGCACGACGGCCCGACGTTCCGTGCTCTCAGGGAACATTATCGGTGTACCAGAAAACCAGGGTCCCACCACCGTTCAGAGGTCCCAGACATGACAGCAATTTGTGAGCATTCCAATCCTCCATGGCTCAAATAGCTGGAGCGATTCTCATTCTGTGATCCTAACAGTGCCTTAAGCACCCCACGGTTAGACAACTAGAACGCGGGTACAGATCAGCCTTTCCCGTAGCTCACATACATCAGACGTCGATCAGGACTGACACGGGTACAGCTTCACCTTGCCCGTTCGCCACACAGGCTTTTCCACAGTTGCAGCCCCACCGGCTCAACAAGTAGCATTCACAACTACAAGGGTTGAGATACCCCCAAAAGTAGCACTCACAGCTACATGGGTTGAGATCACACAGCTTCAACCCATCCACATAATATCCTGCTACACCAAGCTGCAGGTGTCCACCCAGAACATCACACGCATCACAATAATACAGAGTCTTGCTCTGATATGCATACAATCATCACCAATCTGGACTAACCTATCCATATGGGCTTCACACAGCATGCCTACCTGTACTTCTCGCTTCCGGGACTACTCCAACAAGAATCAAGGGATGGAGTTCAACATCCCAAGAGAATTCAACTCTACCTTTGTAGAGGATTCATGCATATGCAAAAAGGAAGGATTTCACATATCCAAGAAGGAAGTCGTTACCCTTTGAGGACGTTTTGGAGCCATGGCAAGCACTGCTTGGAGCTCTGCCTTCCCGAATATGGCCTCCGATCGCGAATCCGAGCTTGGACTAGCTGGATCTCCCTCTCCTTCCTCCTTCTTTCTTCCTCCTTCCTTCTCTCACTTAAGAAGATAAAGTGAGGATAAGTTTGCTGGTTCAGGGTCTTATAGGGGCTGGAAAAACTGAAGACCACTAGATCTGGAAAGACGGAAACAAACGGCCGAGATCTGTAGAAAATAACATTTTCGACCCTGACACGGCCTGAGACACGCCCGTGTCTCTGGCCGTGTCGCCTCTCTCGACGAATCTCGTCGATCGCCAAGATTATACTCGCCGATCGTCGAGAAGGACACGCCCTGTGACACGCCCGTGTCACAGGCCGTGTCGCCTCTTCTCGTCGATTGTCGATCACAATGCTCAACGATCATCGAACGCGCGACCTGCAGCAACCCGAGGATGACACGCCCTGGGACACGCCCGTGTCTCAGGCCGTATCAATCCAAAAACACCTGAAACCCAACTTTGAAACTTACTCGAGACCAGCTCGAGTATTTGCTTGACACGCCCTGGGACACGCCCGTGTCCCAGGCCGTGTCACTTGGCCTGAAAACCAAAACTGGGTTTTGGGGTATTACAATCCTCCCCTCCTTGCAGAAAATTTCGTCCCGAAATTTGAATGACTGAAAAACTCAATAAAGTCCATATTTATTGATTCTTACACGGTCTAAAACACAACCACTTACAAAAATAACTCGGGAAATTATGTCCGCATGGTTTGCTCACGCTCCCAAGTAAGCTCTTCTCGGCCACAATTATCTCACCGGACTTTGACCATCCCGATTGTTTTGTTCCTCAATTGCTTCTAAGCGGCATCTTCAATCCGAATGGGTCTAACCTTTGTCGTTAGCCCACTATCGACTGATACCTGATCTGCAACTATCACTTGCGACGGCTCTTTTATTGCTCTTCGCAGCACCGATACATGAAACACATCATATAAACTACTTAACTCAGGCGGTAGCAGTAACCGATAGGCTGCCTCACCGATGCATTCAATCACCTCAAAAGATCCTAGATACCTCGGGCTCAACTTTTTTAGATGCCGTATCCTGGACACACCTTTAAAAGGCTTGATTTTTAGATATGCCTAATCGCCCACCGCAAACTTTACGTCCCGGTGCTTGGCATTATAATATTTGGCCTGCCTATCTTGAGCAATTAACAACCTTTCACGAATTGTACGTACCGTTTCATGCATATCAGTCACATCTTGCCGCTTGTAAAGCTTCGTTTCACCCGTCTCCGCCCAAGATAACGGTGTGCGGCACTTCCTGCCGTACAAAGCTTCGAAAGGGGCCATCTGAATGCTGGCCTGATAACTGTTGTTATAGGCAAATTCAATCATGAACAAATGATCTTCCCAGCGACTTCCAAAATCTAGCGTACACATCTGGAGCATATCTTCCAACGTCCTGTTGGTTCTTTCAGTTTGACCATCCGTCTGGGGATGAAAGGCCGTACTGAAATGCAACTTTGTGCCCAACAGCTGATGAATTAGCCTCCAATATCTTGAGGTGAAGCGTCCATCTCGATCGCTAACAATGCTACGGGGAATCCCGTGCAATCGTACGATCGAATCTACGTACATTTTCGCCAATTTGTCGACTGGATCATCTCTTCGATTTGGAATAAAATGAGCAACTTTTGTTAACCGATCCACAATCACCCAAACCGCATCATTACCCCGCTGAGATCTCGGCAATCCATGCACGAAGTCCATGGAAATATCATCAAATTTCCACACTGGGACCGGTAATGACTTCAGGAATCCTCCTGGCTTTTGGCATTCTGCTTTCACCAGAGCACATGTATGGCACTTAGCAACATAACGTGCTACATCTTTCTTCATACCCGGCCACCAGAAGTTCTTTTTCAGATCCTTATACATTTTTGAACTTCCAGGATGAATCGAATACCTTGAAAAATGGGCTTCGTACATGATTTCTTCACGAAGATTTCTCTGACAAGGAACACATACTCGATCGTCTTTTCTCCAAAGTCCATTATCAAAAGAAAACTGAGAGCTCTTATCTTCCGCTGCATAACGCTGCAAACTATCATCCAATTCCGTCGCTTGGCGGACCCTATCCATTAGGTCATACTGTACCTCTGTCCAATTCAAACACATGGTCGCAGCAGTGTTTTTTCCACACAAGTAATATCCATCCGTTCTAGCTCGTGGATCAACCGTTCATCATGGTATGATAACCAATTCTCCCTTGCCGGAGTCCTACGACTCAGGGCATCTGCGACTACATTTCCTTTACCAGGGGTGTAATGAATTTGGAAGGTATAATCACCAAGAAATTCCATCCACCTTCGCTGTCGGATATTTAAGTCTTTTTGATTTAAGAGATATTTCAGACTCTTGTGGTCTGTATAGATATCCACCTGTACACCATATAAATAATGACGCCACAACTTAAGTGCAAAGATGACTGCGGCCAATTCCAAATCATGGACTGGATAGTTCCGCTCATGGGCTTTCAATTGGCGCGAACCATATGCTATCACCTTACCACGCTGAAGGAGAACGCAGCCTAAGCCGCTACCCGATGCATCACTGTACACCT